>CM031384.1:1200000-1904395 GCA_018350135.1 Citrus trifoliata | reverse complement strand
GCGTACGAAGAATACCCCCATGGGGACTAAGAAAGTGGCATTCTTGTTCCTTACCACTACCCCTCTTCCTTTGGCGCCACTATGGCAGCTTTACTTCAACGGAAGTAATACGAATCTTTACAACATTTACGTCCATGCGGACCCCACTTTCCAATACGACCCGCCGTTTTCAGGCGTGTTTTCCCGCCGCGTCATTCCCTCTAAGCCAACCCTCCGTTTCACCCCGACTCTCAGTTCCGCCGCGCGTCGGCTTCTCGCCCACGCTCTCCTCCACGACCCCGGTAATTACATGTTTGCCCTGCTATCTCCGTCTTGCATCCCCATTCATCCGTTCGACTTCACGTACAGAACGCTGGTAAATTCGGCGAAGAGTTTCATTGAGATTCTCGAGGACGAGCCTGGACAGTTCGACAGATGGGCAGCGCGTGGGGACAACGCCATGTCACCGGAAGTGAAGTTGGAGGATTTTAGGATTGGGTCCCAGTTCTGGGTCTTGACACGTAAGCACGCGAGGCTTGTCGTTAGCGACAGGAGGATTTGGGACAAGTTCGATAAACCGTGCGAGTACGAGCGCAGGGGCAGTTGTTACCCGGAGGAGAATTACTTTCCTACCCTTCTGCACATGCGAGACCCCAGAGGGTGTGTGCCCGCCACGCTCACCCACGTGGACTGGAGTGTGAACACAGACGGTCACCCGCGCGAGTACCAGGAGTCCGAGGTGGGGCCGGAGTTGATAAAGAGGCTGAGGAATGCAGGCCAAGGTACGGTGATGATGGAACCAACGGCTCGGATTCGACCTTGAGGAGCGGCATCCACCCATTTTTGTTTGCCAGGAAGTTTTCTATGGGTTCGATCAACCGTTGTTGAGTATAGCAAATGATTTTATTTTCAAGGATCAGGGTGAGGGTTCAAGGATGGCATTGTTGTAAATTTATCTTCTTTTAAGGGAAAGTTAAATGAAAGTGCTGGGATACAAACCCAGTGGCTTTTGTCGTATCTCATTCTGTTCATTGTTGAAAGGGGATTATCGTTGAAGTCCCTGTATTTTTTATATTTTCTCAGTAAGGGATATAGTTTTTTTTTAAATTAAATTATTAAAGAGGTTATTAACCCATAATAGTAAATATAAATTATTGAATACTCCTATCTTTATTTGGAGTCGAGATTAAGTTTTCTTACGTGTGGAGTAGTTATTATTTTTTCATTTTCTTTTGAAGTGAATTTTTAGATTTGGCTTTAACTTTAACAAATCAAGACTAGGAGAGGAATAGAGAAATGAAGGGGATGATGTATTGAAGGATTGAAAATGACTGGGATTCGAAAGAGCGACCACTCATCAAAGTCAGAGCCCAGTTTTATTGCTGCATTGTGTGGTATCCATCACACGTCGCATCAAATTATGATCCATTTATTGACGTCCACGTGTGCACATAGGTTACCTGATCGACGATCGATCATAAGGGGGTTCGTGACTGAAACCGAACAAACCTGGGAATTCTATTGAAGCCACCGGTGGGTATCAATCAATCAAACATAGTTAGTGGGGTTTTACGGGGGGACAAGTGTGTTTGCTTACAATAAGCCGGAGGGTGTGCTTCGTTTTTATTTATTTATTTATTATTTGTCGGATTACACACACATCACATATTTGTTTGTATATTCAAAATCACTGTCAATTTTACATCAGTAAAAAGCCACATGCACGGAGCTGGAGGTTCGCTTGAGTTTGACTTCGACTTCGACTTCTCATATTTGAAAAACTGTACATTTTAAATTATCATCGCATGCGCTATACAATAATACATCACCAGACTTGACTTTTACGAATTATGAAATATTAATTAAATCAAGGCATGGTCAAACTGAAAAGGTCAAAACACCAATTGACGAGTCTGATTTCAAATTTTAATATCAGTTCAGTTCTGTTGTCCGAGTAAAGGTGTTCATTGCTGATTTGGTCTGGTCAGTTGACTACCGACCGGTGACTCGTGACTCGTGAGTAGTGAGCCAGTCCGAGACAGCAATATCTAGTATCTACCCTCCTATCAATTCCATTAATTATATAAAAAGTGGGAGAATACTAAAATTCGAATCACGTAATATTTTTGCTGGTCAGAGTAGGTGGTGGTTATAGCCTTTTTAGCAAAGAGTCTTGAATTTTCTCATTTAATAATTGGCCAAGTTGGTCCTGCTTTAATCATCCATGTCCTTTTTTTTTTTTTCCCCACATCTTTTCTCTTCTTATCATTTAAAAGCTCTGATTCTATTATACATAGATGGAGACCCCGACGGGTTAAAATATTCATGCATCACGGGCCGCGTAAATATGGGCTACAATACATTTGATTATTAAGTAGGCCCAAGTATTGTTATGGGTTGCATATTCATTGATCTCGTAAATTGTAATCCGCTAAGCGATCTTCTGAAGTTGTGGGTCAATTTGCTGCGATTTGTTTACTACTTACATAATTGCATGCGGCTTGAACAATCAAAGGCAATTCGGCTTTTGCCAAAAAAGTCTTTCTATTTGTTCAACAACATTTGATATTACAAGGAGTTAATTTTCTTCAAATGATATCAATGTAGTCACGTAGATCTGGCTCGTTTTGGATCTTGATGTCAGGACTGAATTTTAGTTGATTCATCGGATGCCAATCTGATAATTTAGTCATATTTTAGGGGTGATTGTTATAAAATAAAAAAATTAAAAAAAAAAAAAGTCCCTGAGCGTGGCTACAGAAAACTTCCGTTTACTTTCGCGAAGAAAAGCCCAAGTATTAAACAGCTTGCGTGCAAAATTGGACCCCATCTATACAATTTTGATTTTGGGCCTCCGAGTAAAATGACAACAATTTGAAAGTTTGATTGAAAACGAGTTGCCAACTGCACGAGGATTGGTGCGACAGGTGACCTGCCCTCGGCCCCCCACGATATCAAGTTGACCTCTCAAATGAGTTCGACTGACATTTATTATTATGATTAATTTACATTTAATTCCCCTAGTTCTCAACCATTGGCTTGCTGCAGGTCTTTATTAATGTTTCTTCAGTTGAAAGCATACATTAGAATCATGTGATTCAGAGTTTTCACCTAAGCACCCGCTTCCCCCCCCGCATACACGTGAGAAGAAGTTCAAATATCCTTTATGTGCACTCGTGGAAATAGTGTAAAAAGTAATATTTCTTATTGGTCCTAAGAAGCAAAGTTTTTGGGGTCTAAATATATCGACCGTGACATTACCAAATGGCAAAGGTGATGTGATAATTAAAATATTGACCAATTTACAACACGGGAGGGAGAAGCGTCGGTGGCCCGTAATAAAATTAAAATATACATTACCAGGCTGGTATTTTGCATTATACAGTTCACAAACAAGCAAACTTTATATATATATATATATATACACCACTCAGATTCCCAGAAGTTTCATTATCCAAATAATTGAGACAGCCTCAGATTCCGTTGAAAAGGTAAACGAATGTATGCTGAGTGGCAATGAAATGATTCAACATAATGAGACCATTAAAGTAAAAGGCAAAAATGGAAAAAAAAAAAAAAAAAACAAATGGCCACTGAATGGTGATGCCTTTATTTTCGAATGTGACCAGAGAATAGCATATGTTTCCGCTTTCTAAATTCTCCGAGAAGAAATCTTGTAGGCCCGTGGGGAATTTGCCATCAGCTCCAGTCCCAATATTCAACAAGAAAAAACTTGCGAGCCGCGTATGTTTTTAGAGCCGATGCAAGGAGGAAGCTTGTGCTTGTCCCTATTGGATGGAGCCGATTTACGACTGAAAATGCTCTGATGGGGTTGACCGACATCACGTGGACCTTGTTCTATGGATGGTTGCTTTCAACCGTCACCAAAACATGACAACAAATTTCTTTTCATCCGAGCTGAAAACAGCTGGATCATATAATTGATTCATTGCCAATCATGAAACTTGAGCTGATCAAGACCACTAATTTTTTCCACATCAAATAAAATACTCTTACGTATTTTCATTTTCAGTGATAAATAAGAGCAGCAAATTATATGAAGAATCAAAAGTACAGTAGACCTGTAGAGGTCACAGTAATAATAAACGGCCACCATGAGAACACCGTGGCAACAGAAAGCATCTCAGTGGTGTCTTTTTGTCGTTGCTTCTTTTTTTTTTTTAAAAAAAAAAAAATAATAATCGACCCAAGGTGTCTCCAATTCCATGATAAATTACTCTGAATAAAAAGAGGCATCTACTGCCCACTTTCAGGAAAACAACTTGCAGTCACTTCAGAGTTTGTTCTTCTTGTTCTCGAGTGGCTAATCCTGAAGTTTTGGCTAAAAGTTCTTGTCTTTATATTAATATATTCAGCTGGGATCCACAAACTAAGACTTCTAATTTGGATTTTGGTTTAATTAGGATACATAATCCAATGATTATAAGAGATATAAAGTCATTTTCGGTCATTTCTCCTGTTCATTTGGAGTTTTGTATCTAAATTAGAATAAATTTCTACTTATTTTTGGCGTTGGCATTAATTGATAATTAAGATTTAAGTCATCCAACTCAAGAAGACTCTTTATATCATCAATTAAATATTTTGTCTTCGTTGTCTTGTGGTTTTAACTACCCAGATCTGTTTTTCCACTCTAATGTCAAATTATCTCCTACACAAAAGACTATTTTCAGTTTTCTATCCAAATTTGGATTAAAATGGATTAGTAGCGCACATAGTCGGACACAATTTTTCACGAGTCCAACAAATCCATCGTGTGCCAGGTCAAGCCCGTCACCGAAATCAATAGATTCTTGGTTCATCGTGGGTGTGTGCGCGCGCGTATATATAAAACAACCTAATAAAAGATACAACCATTGACCATAATTTACAATATTAGAAGGATTACTCTTTTTCTAGAAGCAATGGGACATGACAAGAAACAGCAAAAATCAAACTTTAAAGGCAGGCAATGTTGCAGAAGCCATCGCCGGCGATGGTGCAAAATGAATACCACTGAAGAAAATATGAAACCGCATCCTCATCAATGCTACGGAATTGGTGTTAATATCAAAATTCAAGCTAGCTTTTCCCGTTTTAAAACAATAATCAGATAAATGTAGAGAAGTCCCAAACCAAAAAAAAAAAATCTAATATTACAAAGCACAAGAGACATCACAAGTGGATTACAAATCTCCCAGAATCAAAATCCCCAGTCATTAATCTCATGAGCAGACTCCCCTTCTCTCTTACCCCCATTTTCATGAATCATGCACAAATTGCAAGTTAAACGTCATATCATATAATAAAAGAAATCATTAACTCAAAATACAAAGATAAACAAAGAGAAAAATCAGTAGGGAGTGTAGTGATACCCTGCCGGTGGTCCCATCCCATTGACTGGTGGCATTCCATATGGCATCATGGGCATAGGACCTGCATTGTAGTATCCAGTGCCAGTGATCTTGGCCAAACTAGCTTGGCCTTGCATTCCTTCTCTAGAGTATTGATGCCATACTTGCTGTTCCTGCACTAGCAAAACCTGTTTCTTCTCCATTTCAGCCATTTGCACATACGAAGGAGGTGGAATGCTCAACGATGCTGCAAATGGGTCCTGATTCACTGCCTGGACTGTCCCATCTGGAGCCGGGAGAGCCAAAACCGGTGTTTTCCCTGTCCCCGGCAGTGCAACACTACTTGCACTTCCACCGCTCAATTGGGTAGTGCTCACATGTTGCCTCACCATTCCCTGTTCGTACATGCCAGTCAACAGCAAAGGATCAAGGCCGCCGCCCAATGCTGCTTTCTGTTGTGACAAATGACTGGTTGTCTCAACCAATGCCAATTCCCAATCTTCCTTACCAGGCTCGGCGGCCGGGTTCTGCCAGGCTGAAGTCACCTGAGGCTCCCCATTTGATGGGAATGCTTCCCATGATCCATTGCCATTATTAGCTGCGGGGCCATTAAACAAAGCCAAGGCAAACTTGTTCCCTTGATCATCTGCTGTAATCCCATCATCCCTCAAGTTCACCAAATCTTCAGTCACTTGCGGCTTCTGAGGCTCAGGCTCAGGCTCAGGTTCTGGTGGAGGGGGAGGAGTGTGATCCTCTGGAGGAGGCAATGCCTTTATCTCACTCATATCTTGTACCGGCTCCTGAACAGGAGGGGCCTCAATTTCTTTCCTCTCCGGACTCTTGGGCCTCTTGGCTCTATCCCTCACAAACTCCTCCAAAGTCTCTAATAACTTGCTTGTAATCCTCTGAACATCAGGATACTCAGAGGATCTCATCACACCAGTATCCTTACACCAATTATAAAATGCAATCAGCTCATCAATTTGCTTCGCAGAACTCGTATATGCATCAAAGGCCTTAACACAATCCGTATACTCCATATCAAAAAATTTATCAAGTAAGACAGCCAAAACCTCACAAATATCAGCATAAATCTGAAAACTCTCCTTAACCATCGGATACAGCGCGATCAACACAATCCTATTATTCTTAGCCAAACCAGTAGGTCTACACGACAAGAACCGATCCAAGAGTCTCTGCAAATGCCCCATTTTCCCAAATATCCTCTCCGGCTTCATTTCCCTCAACGGAGTCACCACTCTTTTCTCCTCCCGCCCACCTGCAGCCTCACTCACATCACCATAAGATCTAGATCTCCTCGTCATCCCATAATTCCCGTAACCAGTATCAATTCTAGAGTCCCCATAATTATACTCAGAAGGTCTAGGTGGCGGTGATCGAAAATCATCCCTATCTCTAGATCCAAATCCATTATTATGACTAGAACCAGACTTAGAGCCACTCTTTTTATCAAACAAAATCAATTCAAGTCTCTGATCTAAATACATAGCATAAGTTCTTACAAAAGCCGAGTGGTCCCACGAGCTCGAGTGAGCCTCGTCTCTGAAATCGGACATGTTCAAAAGCCGCGTTCCTCTCCTCGTCGCGTACAAGATCTCCTCTTGAAACACCGGATCGCCGTCGTTCAGGAGCCGGTGAATCAGCATGAGCGTCTTGATAGCCACGAGCCAGTCGCGCGTCTTCCCCAGACGCTTCGACACAGCCGTCATGCATGCGTGCACGTAGCCGCGAGAATACGAGGTCAAGCTCAAGATCTCGCGAATGTATTTCTCGTCAGCCGGATCGTCGTCGTGGCTCGTGGCTTTGACTATCGCGACTTCCAGCTCCGGCGCCAGGTTGCTCGCCACTTTCGCTAAGCCTATGCTCGTCTGGTCCTTAACGGCCCCGATCGCTTTTCGAATAGTGCTCGTCGACATCTCTACCGTTGATTCTTTGAAACTTGAACAAGTTCTTTTTTCAACTGAGTAAAGATCAAAACGGTTACGGTTTGGTTCGTTTAAACAGCTGAGATTGAGTGATTAATTAAGCACAAGGGTGCTTAATTAGCATTAACTGGGTGGTGGCTAGAACTGAGAAGCTTTAGAATATACCGATTAGATCTGTGGAGAAGAGAGACACTACGGTGAGTTAGCCGGCGTTGGGTTACAGAGATTGAAACCGGCGTCGTTTTGACTCAAAGCTGAGGTGAGTTTAGGCTTCTAGATTCTTTCGTTTTAGTGTGGAGGACAGAAAGAGGTCAGAGAGAAGGTGGGCGTGGGTGGGCGTTGGGATTTATTTTTTAAACAAAAAAGGGATGGTGGATTTAAATACCGGGGATTGGGTACCTATTGACGTGGAAAGATCTGGAGCGTTGATGGGACTTGCGATTTGGTAAGGGGCAGCTATTTTACCGAAAGTGTCGGGGGGTGCTGAGTTTTCGTGCTTTCCTTGCTTGTCTGAAACTTTAGATAAGAAGACAATTAAGGCAGCGAGTTGTGAGTTTTCATTGGGCGCGCGCGTGCGCTGGTGTGCGAGCTCTATTTTGTACAATAGCATCAGTGCTGTGCGTACGGTTTACGGTGATAGTTATGCGCCGCGGAGGAGTTTCATTCAGCCGTTGATCCGGTTGTCAAGAGATGGGTCCCATGTTGGGTACGGTATCGGCAGGGCGGTTAATATTTTAACCCCATATTAGGAAGTCAAAGGCCTCCGTTAAATATTACAGGCGATAACCAAATGCATATAAAAAGTATGGTATAATTGACCAGGTGTACCCCCGAAGTAACATGTTTGGTACATAATGCATGTCACTTTTAAATGAATTTTTTTTTTTTTTAGGTTTTTACAATACTTTGATCTTTTATTTTGACTGTACATAATTTTTTTTATTGTACAATTCATAATATATAATAAGTTGAGAGAGAGAGAGAGAGAGAGAGTCATACGCAAAAAAATTACAAAGTTAGAAGTTAATTAATTTTAAAAAATAAAAAATTTCAACTAAAAGTGATGGCGGTCGGTAAACCGAACAATAATGTATTCTAATTTCTTATTAATAAGATAACAAAAGAAGTAATGCAAAATCCTCATCGTCAAAAAAAGTAATAAAAAATAATGTTATCCCATTTAAGAATTCACAAGGCGTTAAATATGATAATGCCATGCTTCGCAAGCGATTATTAAACTATCAGATGCTTTGGTCTGTGATCAAAATGATGAATTTATGGGAAATAAAGAAATTTGCCACCGACACGGCCACAGCTGATCGCGTGGCCTAATGGATAAGGCGCTCGCCTCCGGAGCGGGAGATTGTGGGTTCGAGTCCCATCGTGATCGGAGAAGGCAGATGCTGCGTGCGCATATATTGTTATATTGCTATTTCATTTTACGTGTCGGCATTCTCGTGAATGAAGTCTGCATTCTTCCCAAACAAAGAAACTTAAGAAGGAATAAACTTAAAATCAGAAATCTTGCATGAAAGCAGTGCTTCGTGATGAAGAAAGGTGCGTTTGTTAATTATTCACAAAGATGAAACCACTTCCACGTACAATAATGCACTTTCACTTTTCTTGCTTTTTTAAAAAAAAATAAAACAAACGTGATTAGAAATTTAGAATCTAAAGCTCGAATAGTAGTATTTAATAAAACCCCTCAAGTAATCCCATATTCTCCATATGCTGCTTAATTAACCCATATGCCAAAAAACGTTAAAATCAACACTCTCCAATCCTGCCTTTCGAGATTAACTAGTGATGGTGAGATTAGTTTTTCACAAAGGTGTAATATCAGATCTCCGCACCCAGCTGCAATGACTGTGGCGCCCTAAATTAAAAAAAGAAAAAGAAAAAAGCGTATGAAGTGTCTCCCTATTCTCGAATTATTGAGTTTATTATGGGCGTCCTTTCCTTGGAAAAAATAATAATAATAATAATAACCAACAACAACAAAAGAAAAAAAACAAGAACAAAAACGACACTCACGTTTGGTTGCATGGTAAAATATGAAAGTTTTTTCTCTCTGCCGACAAATTTTGAACTTTGAGTAGTGAGATTCTCTTAAGCAGTAAGCAGTGATCATGGTAAAAGGAACTGATAGTCTTCTGCAAACGTTCAGAAGCAATGCCCCCACCACATATGTATAAAAAAAAAAGCGAATGCTAGAAACAAAGAACAATACGACCAGGACCACTAAAATACCAAATTCATGATTAATACACAATTATTATTATTATTATTATTATTATTAAGCACACAATATAAAACTTACAAGCCAAGAAGGCCAAGGCCAACTTCATATTCCCATCAATTGATATTACCAAGACCCACATCAACGTAAGGCCAAGAAGGAGAGGATCCCAACTATCACATTGCGTTGGTGGAAAGCAAACAAGAGAAACGATTTAAATTAAAGCATTCGCTACTACGCATGAAGCCTTTTTTTTTATTTTCCTTTTGTTACAGATATTCAGATGTGGGCTGGGGATTTATTTATCTTACCAAATTCTGCTTTGGCGAGTCTGTGAAAATTCTAATGTGGCTAGAAGAATCCTTTGTCCACCATAAGTAGAACACAGAGGAGATTATTACGAGCGCGGCTGCACATCCAACTGTGATTCCAACAATCTTTCCTACGTGTTTCTTGTCGCCTTTTGAAGAGCCATTGCCAGTGGAAACTAATAAGGAGTGTTAAAGAAATCAGGAATAAGAAACGGTATTTATATATATATATATATATATATATACATTTGGTGGATAAAGAAGGTAATGAAAACAAATGAGTAAGTTTAATTAATTTATAAACCTTGAGAAGCATGGATTGCTGATACTAAAGGTCCATATGTGCCTTGGAATGGGATGCAACAGGTTCCTTTGCCAGCCCAGAAAAAATGTATTTCAATGATTGTGTTTGTCACGTTTGCCTCAAATGTTTTCACTAAGGCTCTTTTGGATCCACCGGCTTCCTTTTGAATGTTAAAGTCTCGTAGAACTCTCTCACCCTTAAGCCAATCAAATTATGAGACGACTAAAAAGGCAAGTAAAAAGAAAAAATTGACCAATCATTTTTTTTTTATCATATATACCTGAATGTAAACATCGAATACACGCCTTCCTAGACCTTTCCAGGACAGTGAGTCCTCCATTGTTATCTCTGCAAAGTGAAGATCAATCCTGTATTTCCCATTCTTTAAACCGAGGCCATAGTACCTCAGTGAGCTCGGAGAGATCCTTGCTGTCTTGTACAGCTCAGAATCTAATGTCCCTGTGATTTGAGAATCTGTTTGTGCTATATATAGGGGTCCATTTGGGTTTGAGATGAAATTCCCCGTGTTGCTTACTGCCCATTGGTTACCAGAGCTCGTGTCAAATGAGGCAGCTTCCAGAGTTTTTGAGTCGTCATCAAATTCAATGCCAGATGCTGATGCTATTTGTGTGCCTCCGCACTTGATAGAAAATGAAGCTACAATGGAAACATATATGGATAACTTACACGGCTAATGATCTCAACGAATTAAATTGGGAACATCAATTATTGTAAAAATGCAGAAAATTAGATAGCTGTACTTACAGGATGAAACTTTATTGCTGCACTTGGTATTGCTGTGGAGACACTGCATCATTTCTAAAGCCTTCCTGAAAACATCAATATCGATGTGGTGGGAAAATATAGTTTAAATAAGGATTATGATTCTCTCCTTATCTGAGCACTCTTGATCTTTTACAGATCTTGTGCCACCTGTATTTTAGTGTTAATAGATGATTAAGATTTAACTATTTTTTTTTAAAATTTATTAACTCATATTAACAGAATTTATTCAGATGAAGATGGATCTTGACCCTTTAAATAACCAAGAAGTCAAATAAGAGTAACAAGTTCCAAAGATTAAGAATTATATATATCCGATTTAGATACACAGGACCAAAAGGACTGATAATACTAAGGTTGAACTTTGAAGCATGCCCGGTAATCGGAAATAAAGAATGAGAAGACATCATAAGAACTAGTAATTCCATATCCTTACCCATCCTGCAAATTATTTGCATTGATAGAACTTCCGATAACATTCCTGAATAGAAAGGGAAAAAGTCATTTCTTGCTCAAAAGGGAGGCAATTAAATGTTTCCGAGTCTGCAGATCATCAGTAGATAGAGTTATCACAGCTATGTTTGACTTACATTGATAATCCTCCTTTGGCAAAATTACGAGGCAAATTTCCAGATAGGGGATTGTATGAGACGTCTCTGAAATACAATAAATGAGGCAAATTTCTTGAATAACAACTGTCCCCAAAAGAAGGCAACATATAGAACTCCAAATACAAGGTAGCACTCACAATGCAATGAGATTTGGAGCTATGATATTCACCGGCAACTCTCCAGACAAGTTGTTGTTTCCAAGATACCTGAGATATATGTTCAGCATGTCCGTTAAGCAAATCAGATGGTGAGCACATGCTCAAAGCTCAAAAGGTTTCAGCTAATACAAGAAGGGTTCATCAGGGATTAGGAAAATATGAAACTGAGAGGTGTTTACTCAGTGTGAGTAAATATGTTCTGATTGGGCTCTGCCTGATTGGGCTCTAAAGTCTTGTATTCCCAATTAGTTTTAGAAATCCAATTTTGGCATAGTGACAGTAGAAGTGAAGAGATAAAATAATATTACTTACAAATATTGTAACATAGAAAGATCTTGCAATGAGGTTGGTATTTGGCCAGTCAACTTGTTGAAGCTCAAGTCTCTGTCACAAAGATTATATACAAATGAATAAAATAGATGTTGCTGAAAGATCTGAAAATATACATGCTAGTTTGCAGTGATCTTGTGTTCAAGATGACTTACAATAGCTGTAACTTAGCAAAAGTGCCAAGTTGATCTGGAATTTTTCCTGACACTCGACAGTTCCTCAAAGATCTGCAAAGAAATATGGGTATGCCTTCATAACAAAAATGAAACCAGCATGAAACAGAAGAAAAAAAAGAGTCTGAATAGACTAAGAAGATATCCAAAAGCTTACAATATGGACAAACTTTTTTGGCTTTCTAGGAAATCAAGAGTAGAATCCTCAGCACTGAGATCACCGATCCTCCTATTAAAAATAAATAAATAAATAAACAAATTCCCTGAATGAGAACTTGGAATACCCATCACTGTAAATTAATGATCTTACAGGTCCTCCAGTTTATTAAGGGCACGAAAACTTCTTGGAATTGGACCTTCAAGCAACGTTCCTTGAAGTCGCCTGTGAATTACACAGGATACTAGTCATACGCAGAGAAGAATTACATTGCATAACTGCTTGAATCATCCAGGTTAAAAATATAGATTTATAACTTACAGATCAGCAAGTTCTGTAAGAGTTCCAAAAAATTCTGGAATCTTGCCAGTGAAGAGATTATCTGATGCCCAGCTGAAATTAGAAATAAAGAACCCAATAGTTAGTTTGCCATTTAACTTATAACATCAAAAAATATGCGTTCCGGAAATATTGTTCTAAAATCTCTACAGAATTACAGAATTCGTAGGGATTTCAGATTTGCAAATTCTTGGGGAATAGATCCTGTCACTCCACTGCTATCGATATACCTGAAAGAAGAATCCAATATCTGATCAGATTTTAAGGATTTCCTAGAGTAGTTTCCAGGAAAATTAAGGAAACCCAATTTTGATTTCGGATGACACAACTTACAGCTGCTGTAAGGATGTTAACTTTCCAAGCTCCTTGGGCAATGGTCCAAAGAAATTGTTTGAGCTAAAGCTTCTGTAACACAGAGGAAGCTAAATAAAATTAGTATTTGTTACAAAAAACGAAGTTCACGACTTTATGAACAGAAGTACATCAAAAACTTGAAGATATGGACTTAACAGGCTAATCAACTTGGTTAGATTTCCGAGTACTGTAGGCACTTGACCAGTGAAATTGTTTATGCCCAGGCTACTGTTCAATTGCTCAAATATAGAGAAGAAAAAAAAATTATTGTGAATAACTCAACATGGAAAAAATTTTAAATGCATTAATTCAAGAATTTGAAATCTCTATAATCAAAGCATCGTGCAAGTTTGTTGGCATTACAGATATTGCATATTTGATAGCTGCCCAATTTCAGCTGGAATGCTTCCATTTAGTACATTTTGACCCAGATTCCTGCATCGCAATTCATGATCGTCAATCAAAATTAAAAAACAAAGGAAACTAGAATTAAAGGAAAAGAATTAGACAATTCAATCTCTTACAAGTCCATTAGCTTCCTTAGCATAAAAAGCTCGCTTGGCAACTCGCCCACGATGTCCAAAGCATAAATCTTTCTGAACCATGTGTAAATATAAAATTAGACCAGCACAGGCACCAAGTTACTCCAAAGTAAGAAATGAAAAACACGTCGATGATGAACTAACAAGTGAGTGATGTGGCAGGAATTGCCAGTGCATTCACAAGCAACACGAGGATTCGCATTTTCAGATGCCCATGAGGCATTCCGTGTACAAGGGTCAATTGTAGTAAGATTGATTTTGCTTCTTAAGTTCCAGTAATCTATCAGCTTGTTGAGGGCATCCACTGAAAAATTAAAAGTTCATAAGAATTAAGAAACAAATAGGATTCAGAATACTATTATCAGAACAAAGATGACATAAAGAGAAACCTTCAGCTGGGTCAGTGCTTGTTTGTGCAGAAACAAGCTGAAGCAGAGATAGTGATACAGTTAGCAGCAAAGAGGGCCTTAAGAGTTCCATTGTTGTGCATGCGGCATCAAAAGACAGTTGATCAGACACGAGTAAGAGGGAAGAAATAGGCGGGCTAAAATATTTAGAATAATAAGATTAAACCCAAATATAAAGATTCTTGGCTAATGTAAGAACAAGAAGAAAACAAATCCATAAGATAAAATTTTCGCCGATAAAAACATCAATTTCCTTTAGGTCTTTCTTGGCTCTGATCTTCAAAATAATATCTAAAATTGAAAGCGATGAGTGAGTCCAATCTAATAATGACAAAATAGAGCCATGCCAACGACTTTTCGTTTGTTGACCGTTCCATTGCGCGCCAAAAACCAATCATGCTATCTTAGCCGTTTACATTTTTATTTGCTCTCCGGAAAAAAAAAAAAAAATTACTCATAATAGTCTCGTACCCATGACGTTTTCCCCATTTCACTTTTGTTCCTCAAAGTTTTACAAATGGACACATAGGTCCCATACATTTGCATTTTTCGTTTATTCAAGGACGGTAAACCTTCTGTGAATACTTAAACTATTGTTGCTGAGATCGGTTTTTCAGAATAAGCAAAGATACGCAGCATTGACTGCATCAACCGCAACTGTAAGGGTATGTGTGTTTATTTTTAGAAGGTTGGAGGTCCACTAGCATAATAGAGCAAACATTGAGGTCACCGGCTCAAAATAACGACGTTTTGTCCCATCTGGTTATCTCTCACCCACAAACGGCCATCAGAGAAAGAGATCCAGTTGAATCAGGTTGACCCATCTAAAGCATCTATAATCCTTTAACAGTTGATTAAACTATGCTTACTTGGTCATACATTACCTGGATGGCTGACAAACATATACGTCAAAATTCAAGCCAATTTGATCTAGATCTTCAAAAAGATTCTAGTTGCAACCCCATATACGATCGTTTCCTTTTATTTTTTGGATTCAGTAAATTATTATTATTTCTCTGGACCAATTCAATACTAACTATAAATATTGCTAGAAAATGAGACAAAGATACCCACCCGAACGATAAAATAGAAATCCAGGCGATTACTAGTACTGACTACTGACTACCCCAACTGAACTTCAAATTAACAGTAGTACTGGCTCTGCAATAAGACCAAATCAATTGTGGTTAAAATTTTACCATTACTCTTCTTCAGTTAATCAGTTTATGACAATATGAAAATAGACAATGGAAATCACCCAAGCCAGAGTCATATCAAATGCTTGCTAGTTGCCTGAAACTGACGTTTTGTGTACAAATACCTCTACAATTTGCAATTTGTCCATCAACCTGTTAGTTCAATGCTCTAGGTAGAAATCCCAATAAAACATCGACATAGCCCATAAAGCAAAGAGAAAAGGGATGAGGAACTGAGGAAACAGAGAGACGGGATCCATTAACAAACAGTTCAGCTCCCCAAAACAGAAAATGAATTGCATAACATGTAAAATTGATATAGGGCAAATAACATCATAGTGAAAGAAGCAGAAGACACTTGCATGCTATACTTATACAACACCAGTTTGCTTTTTGAGTTGAAACAATTTTTCAATTCAATGGACCCCCTATCCCAAAAAATGAAAGTTCCCATCCTTTCCTTTGCGCGACATTGAATGATCTATAACCAAACAACAAAAATAAGATGATGTATACCCCCAGTAGAAGACAGCATGGCTCTTAATAGGTTTGCCAAAAAATCAATAAGATTTCAGTGGCTCCAGCCCACCAGATTCTATACTTGTATCTCTAAAGTCCACAAATTCCTATGCAGAAAGATCAGTTTATAAGGCTATGCAAGCAGTCAACTGCAACAAAAACCTGGTATTACAGATATTCAAGAGCAGTGGAACCAAAAGTAGTACTAAACTCCCTGCTATCTGTGAAAGGTAGTTTTCCCCATTCTACTTCAGATTCTAGGGGCTCAATAACATGGACTCTCCCATTAGTAAGCCCTAACGCTATTCGATTGGGTTCCAATGGATGAGCAGCAATGACAAGAGGATAGAGCTCCAAACTGTGCAAAAGATTCAGTAATCAACACGTGAAAGCAATGGAGAAAATAATATCAATCTGTTATAAGATTATTCACCTGATAGTTCCAGGTTGTGCATAGGCAGTGAGATTAATCTGACACCTTAGCTCGAGTGTTAAAGTATCAAAAACTTTACGTGTCCGCTTTTGCAGCTAACATATAAACACTTACCATCGCAAGAATATGTGGCGTATGTGATTGGAAGATCCATTTTGTCAGGCACCAACTGTAACATAAAAAAACTTAAAACTGTGAAACTTCACAACTATTTGTAAAAACATAATGTGAGATATTAATAGCACCTGGGAAATGTGATTTAGTGTGGGTGCTTCATACACATCTATCTGTCCTTCGTGGATTGAAAGTAGGTGAATCTGATCTGGATGAAACTGAATGTGATTCACAACAGTGGTTTCTGGCACCAAACCAGTCTGAAAACTATGCAAAAACTTACTGCATAGTTTCTTCCATCCAACTGCATCCCATACACACAGCTGAAAGACAATAAACTTGCCATGAAACTCACTTATAAATAAACACAGATAATTGTAAGATTGCTAAAACGAAATTAAGTTCAGAATCAATGAGAATTGCAATGGAAGGACATTTGAAGCATCTTCTATTGGCCTGAAATTAGGGCTACAACATTTTCTAACATGAGTTTCAAAAAAGACCATCACAGATCTTGTATGGTGAAAACCTTCCAAGTACTTGATCAAATTTTTTGACAGCCATGCAAAAATTAGCTTCAAGTAAATTGATTTAAAAGAAAAAAAATCTCAAATATTTAAGTTTCTTTTCAGATATCAAGATGAATATATATAATATCCACCAGCTGAAACGCCTATTGAAGCCTAATAAAAATTTGCTTCACATAGTGCCTTTTAACAGCTTCAATTGATACACATGTACATACTAATATGCATTAGTTACCTGGGCATCAGCTCCGGAGGATACAAGCACATTCAAACTGAGAGAATATGCTAGGCATGTTATTCGATTTTGATGGCCCTTGAGCTTGGCTTTTGTCTTTGGACACACGAAGCATAGCAATGACCTCAATCTCAAATTGATGGAATCCCCTTTTACACCCCTATGTCACCACATAGGAGGGACCTGGGGGCGTAAAAAGGAAAGTGGTTGGTTTCTTAAATCTAAAAATCTAAACTTTGGTACAGGTAAATAACAACCTTTTTGGTGCAGGGACAATGAACTAGGATTGAAGAGTCATCAAAGCCAAAAGCAAACAAATCTTGGGGAAGTAAGATGAAATATGTAGCTATGGGTGGTGGGTTGGCGAATGTTGCCAATGTCTGCATCAAAACAAAGCAAAAGACATAAGAGATAGTGCCACAAAAGTGGTGGATTTAGCACAGTTAGGGGCAGACATACATGTTTTATTTTTCATTTACCTGAAATGTCTCCAGACTGAATACGGAGATTTTCCCTCCTGATGCTGAGATTAGATGAGAACCTCTCAATGCAAAGCATGAAATAGAATCTTTGGGATCTGCAGCTATATCATTGGTCATTACTAATTTGCTTGAAGGTTGATATAACTGCGGTTCCATGTTAGCATTCTCCTGCCAAATGAACAAGCTTTCGAGGAAATATTCATAGAAACTAAAATGAAGAACTTTCGTTTAGCAAGCCAAACCTCCTCCAGAGACTGTTTATTACTCTGCCATTTCCAGAGTTTGTGTGTAGCAGTTTGTGTTAATGCCACCAAGAAATCCCCAGAATGTGAATAGATCAACCGGACAACCTAAATTGATACAATGAAGTACTTATAGTCTAAAAAGTAAAAGCATTAACCATATCCATACAAGTACCTAACATGCATCAGGAAACAAATAAATGAAAGATAGATCATCATAGGAATTGTGAGTTCAATTGTTCTGAAGGATAATTTCTATGTTAGGCGATACCAAGTTTCAGAACCATTTCTGTTATGTAATATATTTAAAATGAACTTAAAAAGTGGGATCGTCATATCCAAGTGGTTCAAGCCCATTTACCTTTCATTAAAATTAAATCAATCAGCCTAAGAGAATTTGTTATATGAAGAAAGATGCAAAAGTGCTGCATGAATTGGACAAATGAATCTAACTGTTCTAAAAGTGATATTTTCTTTTCTATAATAAATGGAGCTTCATCATATCAGATGGAAGAGAAGGAGGCCATGAAAAATAAAAATAGCATATTGTTCCCCTCAGAGAAATAGAAAGACTCAACACAACAAAAGTGAAAAATACTAACTGCAATGAGATGGCCAGGGAATCAAAGAATGTGTAATTAACTGCATGCATGTTGTCACTCACTAGATTTAAGAGACACAAGACATAAAATGGGCAAAAAAGAAAAAAAGAAAAAAAAATAGCAACTAAATTAAGGGACACAGTGAAAAGCGACAGAGTAGACAACCATACCCTTCCCCCAAAAGAATTATCAGGAAGCAACAATGTTCGGCATTCAGATGGTTCATTGATCAGTTGCAGCTTCAAATTAACAGATTTTTCCAACGATTTTGCACAAACTGCAGAATCTGCATCAGGCAAGCTAGTGCTCTCTCTAGACTGAAAAGAAAAAGAAGAGAAATCACTCATTAAGCAACTCTTCCGCAAATCTTATTCAGCTTTGGTTTACATAATAGCGATCCTTGTGAGTGAAACAAGTTCTGCAACACTTACCTGGTTATTGTCATTGAAGCAGCTGCTATCATTAGACTGGAAAAATAATTGAAATATAAAATAAGGATTTATTAACAAAGAAAATTATTACGTGAATTCAGGTTCATGCAAGGATATGCACTTACATCATCACCACTAGATGCGTCCAAGGGCCTGCCTTCTTGACTGGGTTTATCAGTAATAATTGATGAAGCATATCTAAGGTTTGATACCGTGGGAAAATCTTTCAGTGAGATGGTCTCATTATTTGCATTAGGCATCACATTGATGCAATAAGGAACCCACCAATCCATACTGTTGGCACAAAGAGCAGAGCAATTGATCAAATATCCAAGCTCACCGTTAGCATTAACAGATAAGAAAATTGCTTGACTCACATCTGCTTAATTAAGCTCAAGAGTCTTGATTTATCCATACTGGGAAATTTGAGTTTGTCTTGCAACATAGGATTTCTCTCCACTAGCACTTTAAAATCATCAAACAAATGAGCCCTTTCAGCAAAATCAGATGGAAGCTTCTGTTGCCTATAGGTAAAACTTTATTAGAATCTAGGTAATTCAGAAAATACCATATAATTGAAAAAGAGACTGCCAGATATTTGTTCATGTCTAAAGTTCTTCAAAGCAAAAACCTAAGCTGATTCTTTGAAAATCTAAACATCAAAAGCCAAGAAGACCTTCAAAAGATCCTTCCAAGAACTGTTTAGATGTTCAACACAGTCATTCCCTCAGCTATGCCGCCCAGACACGATCTTACATTATAAATCTTTATTGGTACCAAATGAAGTATAATTAAAGAAAAAAGAAAGAAAAGGAAAGAAATATATCATCTCAATTTTGTAGTGGCTGTGGCAAACAAATTCTCCACAATCAGCATCTTTAATTAACTGTACAAGGCTAGCTAAATTAGGGATGTTTTTCTCAGGGAGGAAAATATTATTCCCTCTAATGAACATGAACTTGGAATAGAAACCTACCTTAAAATTTTTGGAGAAAACAAGGGAAATGAAAAAAATCTCTCTCAGCAATTCAGTGAAACAGGAAGCTTAATTATTTAAGTCTTGTTAGTGAACCACTTGACCCAACAGCTTAAGGCTTAAGCTGATAGGGAGAGGCCCAACAATTGTATTAAACATGTCTTAACAAGTTTAAAGCCTACCTGTCTACAGCTTCAAGATACTTCTGCCTTTGAATCTGGGAAAACATTTTTGCAGAGTACGTATTATCGTTCATGTTGGTGAATGCTGAGAGGTATTTCTCTGCATTATCCCATTCTCCACTAGTTATATACTCCCCAAAATAATTTATGTCGAAGAAGACCCTAGTTTCTTGCTCCAATCTTCACCAAGAGAAGCTAAAATTAATTGAAGAATGATTGAAGAGACCAAAAAAATCAAAGAATCGGATAGCAAAATGTACTTATGAAGGGTCTCCTTGAATTCTTCTTCATTAAGAAACTGATGTATCAAGTAAATTAGTTCTTCCTGCAAATAAACCTTTGTATATCAGATACTTCAAAATTAAGTACAAGAGAAAGACATGGATGGAACACATTTTGGGAACAATGAAATCAAACTAAAGCAGAACAGAAGAAAATGAATGGAGCAATATCCATTTACCTTTGTTTCCTTTTCAAAACTAGGGCAAATGAGTTTGATGAGTGAAGAGAGAGCTGAATTATTTACACAGGGAAAGATGAGTTTATCTTGCAATATTCGATTTTCCTTGACCAATAATTTGAGACTATCAATCAATTTGGCCCTTGAAGATGTGGCATTTGTATACCAGGATAATTGTTCATTTTCCCTGCGCATGTAGTTTCCTTAAAGTTTGAGAAATTGAAATATGTGTTTCATATGTAACAATTTCCAAGAATCTTTAGCCATGCCTTAAATCCTTTAATGCCAAAAGCTCAGCTAATTCACAATCGATTCTATTTTGAGAAACAGAGAACACTTTCAGATCCTTCCTGAAGATGTTATCAGCCTCTGTACGGTCATGCCTGCAAACACAATACAGAAACAAAAACAAAACACCATGGCTAGGCTGCTCTAACAGCATAGGAAATACACTTTGGAATCTCATTTTCTGTATTTTCTGTTAGTTCTCATTACAATGCGTTGATGATGACGCTGGATAAACATTCAAATCCTCACTGCACTGATAATTTCAATATTAAGGCAGGAGAATATTAAAATAAGATTGCATTCAATCATCTTTTCTTCTTCTTTGTCACCACACAGACCCTGTCTAGATCTGAAACTACCTAATTTATGGCTCTGTTTGTTCGGCAGCAAACTGATTATGTCTCACAACTGTTTACAGGAAATAATCTCTAGATATGATAATGAATAACTTTTAACTAAAAACTAGTTATGTTTATCAAATACCCATTATCATCTTCCTACATATAAGAATTCTCATGCGCAAACAACTGCATGTTCTGAAAATGCTAACCAACAATTCTTGATGTAAAATATTGCTAAAAGACAAAAAGATCATGAACTCCAAGGATTATCGCTGAAACTATTTATGTCAAGAATTGAATACATTTTTGTCTTTTAGAAACTCTTTTATTAGGGTTATCCCACATTGGTTGTGGAAGTGACTAATAATGAGTTTATGAGTGTGAGGAAAAGCCTCATCCCTTGAGCTAACTTTTGAAGTTGAGAGAAGCCATGACCACTTAACACAGGTAGAACCGGTGTTTACTTTTAGTCCATGTTTGGTTGGAAGAAATGGTAGGAGAGGAATAAGGAAAAAGAAGGCAGCTAACTTTTAGCCCATGTTTGGTTAGAAAAAATAGTAGGAGAGGAGAGGGATAGAAAATAAAGAAAAGAAGAGAAAATCAATGAAAAAGAGGGTCATGACCCAAGGCGGCTAACTTTTAACTCATATTTAGTTGGAAAAAATAATAAGAGAGGAGAGGAATGAAAAAAAAAAAAAGAAGGCACCTAACTTATAGTCCGCGTTTAGTTGGAAAAATAGTGGGAGATGAGAGGAATGGAAACACAAAAAAATGAGGGAAAAAAATTGAATAAAAAAGAGAATTAATCTCATTTTTATTATTTGATTGAACACAAAATTTCTCCTTTTTCCTTCATTTCTTTCTCTTTTTCTCTCCTCTCATTCCTTGAAACCAAACATGCTATAGGATTGAGAACAGCCCATGACCATAACACTTATTTACACAAAAGTTTGACGGTATGAATTTTAAGAAAATGCGAACGCTCACATCACATAATGACTGTAGGTAAATCTTAAACCACCATTTTTAAAGCTTATACCTGCATAAAGCTTCACTGTACTTATGCTTGCGCAGCTCGAAGAACATTTTCTTTGAATGATTACTATCATCCAGTTTCGTAAATGCTGAAAGATACTTCTCCGCCTTTTCCCATTCACCATTCATAACAATTTCCCCAAAATGATGCATGTTGAAGAAAATCTTCGACTCTTGCTCCAATCTACATCAAAAACTTCAATCAATAAACCACACAACAGAACAATTTCTACAAATAGGAATTCGAAAAATATAAAGAACCAAAATTGAAACGTCACCGTACGCTTGGAGACTTTCTTTGAAATTTTCTTCTTCAAGAAACTTCATTATCAGGATTATGAGATGCGTGTACGTATCCTTGTCAATGCACATTTTGGAACCATACATTAACTGGACCTCAATATTTTAGGGTTTAGAATTGGAGCTTACAAATGGAGTGGTTGTTTTGGAAAACAAAGAGAGGGAAAATGAAAATTGAGAATTGAGAAATAGGAAACGGATAATTGAGTCGAATATCACGATTTCAATGATTCCTAAAAGCGATGAAAACGGAAGGAAGGAAGAGAAGAAAACGAATGGCGATGAGTTGTTCGCAAGTCTCCGCGCGGTTGACTGTAGCAAATCAGTGACTTTGAAGGTACGCAATCAGTTTTCAACTGTTGGTGATAAGTACCCTGAGCTATCATAAATACGAGGACTTATATTAGCGAGATATCTCCTCAGCATGCCGTCAGGCGTCAGCTGTACCAACGGTATTACATATTTTACCGGTATTTGCGGTTAACTGTCAATAAAACCGATGAGTAATTACAGTCGGAATACGAGGAAATGACGTGTCGTCTACAAAACATTTTAAATGCTTTACAAACTGTGTATAAAAAAGTAAAAAAAAAACACTGTACTGTTATTTTGCCTGCAATTCGACGCTTGTCACGTATCTTGGGAGGGGCCACGGGCCAGTACGCCTCAGACCGAAAGTATCGGTTTGGCTTTAGTATTAAATTCCTAAGAATCGTATTTGGAAGGAACTAAACCGAAATCGAAATGTTCGGTTCAATTCGGCTCTTCACGTATTTACAATTTTTTTTTAATTTTCTCACAAATTTTATTTTTTTATGTCCTCTAAAATCATGCAATATAAAAAATATTGACTTTTTTTTTTAATTATGATTCTGAAAATTTAAACTGAGAACCGAACCAAAATTTCCAATTCGGTTTCGAATTTATTTTATAGTTTTACAGGGAAAAATATCAAATTAGAACTGAAAAACCGAATCAACCCGATTTTTTTTAGAATTGCTTCAATTCTGACCACCACTACGCATATCTATTGTATTGATAAAAATTTCATGTAAAATAAAATTATGTCATGTGTAGTTTTGAATACTTTTTAGTAGATAATTTTTCATTTGTTGGATGTGTATAACTTAGCTAATTATGTAAAAGTAAATGCACAAAACAAAATTTTAATCAATGAGAAAGTATACAATGGAATTGTACCGTAAATTTATGCTACTTCTAAATATGTCCACATTTTCTTTCAAAACAGTGACTATTTGATGAGGATTCAAAATGAAGCAAAGTGATAGACACATAATTGCTATTTAGGCAAAAAATCTATTTTCATCCTTGCGATTTGATACAATAGCACATTTCGCTCTTACTTTTAACAATAATTTATTTCATCCTTATTATTCAAATAATAGTCCAAAATGTTTTTCCATTAATTTATAATTAGTTTACTTTATAATTTATTGAGCGCATAATAAGTTTTTCAATTAAATAAATGTAAATCATTTTTAAAATTAAAAATCTAAAAAATAATTAAATAATATATGACTTTCTACATAAATTTAAAATTTAAGAATAACTTAATAAAACAAAAACAACACCAAAGAATAATACACGCGCGTATGTAAATTCATTAAAATTTTTTAATGAAGTCAACTAAATTTGTGAATATGTAATGATAATAATAATAATAATTTTTCAAAATCACTTAACATATAAGGCTGAAGGATAAGCTAAAAGATTTTTTTAAAAATGCACTCTAACGTTGTGTATTTTATCGTGTATTATTTTTAAATATGTATTTCCATGTCTTTAGCATGTATTTTTTTTAGTGAATGGAGGAGTTTGTGTTTTACTTTTAGTAGAATAACAGTACGGATTGATTATTTAATTATTTGTCTTTAATATATTAAAGTCAAGAATAAGGTAAAAGATTAAGAAAAAATTCTAGTACCTGTGAAATCTATTTTTTATTTTATTTTGTCTTAAATACATATATTTTACATATTATTTAGTGTTATTATTGTTTATTTATTAAGTTATTTATAGATTTTAAATTCATGCAGAAAGATAGATGTTTTTAATTGTGTTCGAGAGTTTATTTTAAAATAATTTGTATATTATTATTTGAAAATCTTATTTTGCCCTTAATGAATTATACAATATATAACAGTAAATTAATAAAAGGGCATTTTAACTTATTGTTTAAGAAATAGGGATGAAATAAGTTATTATTTAAATAATAAAGATGAGATAGGCTATTATATCAAGCCTTAAGAGTGAAATGATATTTTTCCTTTGCGCTTATATTTTGATTGACAACATATATAATTTGAGAAGTTGATATCTCTCTTAGTATTGACAAAGAAGACATTACCAATATAAACATTAGTCTAATAATAATAACTTGCATCAATTAGTTCCATTATTTTTTCCATTTTTTGTTTAAAGAAAAACGATTAGTTCCATCTTTAATTGCAAAGATGTATGTTCTCATCATTCTATTGATGTCTTGTAGATTGTAATAATACATTTGAAGCATAGATAGAATTTAACGAGCAAATTAATTAAAAAGTTGCGTAAAGTTTAATCACTTAAGAAATACATTCAATATTATAGAAGGAAGAATTTAACGAGCAAATTATTTAGAATATCGTGTTCTCCTTTCTGGCTATAGGCTAGGCTATGCTGCTCGATACAAGTAACTACTAATTCAAGCAGATTCACAATTCAGTAAGCCAAAGCTAATTGGGATTGCAAAGGAAGCCAATTATCTTCAAGGTCTCGATTCAACCACACCGCACCTTAGTATCTCCAGTCGCTGAACAGACTCAATAAAAGTCCTGAAAATCAATTGCACCATCTCCAAATTAATCCTAATTAAGTCCGGGGAATTGCATAATATACATCATAATCTATTGTAGAGACAAATCTAAATTAAAAACCAAAAAAAAAAAAGTGAGAAACAGGATACGTACTGCCATGGAACATCTCCGGCAATCAACCAATCTCCTTCTTTGTCCTGATAAGTCAGCGTATATCTTACACCTCGTTTCTCACTTTTCTGGTCTGTTCAGTGGTTCAGACAGAAAATTAAAACCAGTACTAAGACATGAATCGTACACCATGGACCATTTTGCGAGAAAATTAAACTTGAATATATGCACTTACATGTATCGAACATGTGGATCAAGGAGTTTGCTAGTGTCTCAAAGGAGTTGTAAAGGCTGAGATTAATTTTCCTTGCAATCCCCACTCCTTCCATTTTAACTTTCACAAACTTGGAGACCCTCCTGCCCACTTGGCCCTGCTGCGGGTGCTGGCCGTGCAACAATAACTTCTTTCTCCAAGACTGAATTGGCGGCCACCCCACAACAAGTTCTTCTCCTTCTTCTTCATTTCTGAAATAATTAGTTGAAAACATTTCAGTTTCATGCGTACTTTAAACTTTAGATGCAGAACATTAAATAATTAATTAGCTCACTTGTTAATGCTGTTGCATGAATTTCTCTTCTTTTGTCCCTTCCGATCATCATCTTCCTCATCAGGCGGGCCACTCCAGAGAAGCAAAGGCATCATTTGCAGTTCATCTCTGATCTTATAATTACCAAAGGCCTCTTGGAAACTACGTTTGTTAGCAGCATCTTTCCTAGACTTGAAACCTACGCCATTACCAGCACTAGGGTTATTGTGGTTTGGAAGAGCAAGTCCTAGCTGAAGCTCCATACACAGATCGACCAAGCAATGATAAATTTTGATATGTATGTGCTTGAAGCTAATTATAAAGTGAACGGAGTTTGTGTTAATGTGGAATTGTAAAGAATCTTTATATATATATATATAATAGATGAGTTACGTTGTCCTTGTTAAGTGTCGAATTAAAGCGAGATATTTCGAGACAACATGGAAACTGGGTCGGGAAAAAGGGTAGCAGTGACACGGACAGGCAAGAAAAGAATGAACCAACGTGTGCCAGCAGGACCGCTTAGCCTCGGAGTCATGTATGTTCGAGTTCCTTAATTAATTAAATGCCTGGCCTCTTGTTTTGTTTGTCTTTATGTCTGTCCACTCTCACCAACCCTTACTTGCCAAACTCACTAAACCGTCTCAATCAAATTGACTGTTAGTTTAGTACGCAATTTGATTGTATGAAGAAACCGAGTTCTGAAGGCTTGGTTTAATCATGGGTAATCATTTCCTCTTTGGAAATACAAGGAAATTACAATCATCACAGTTTTTACTATGTGTCATTTGCGTGTAAACGCATTATTCGAAATCCAAGTTCCCAACGCAACAATTTCATTTATTATATATATATATTTGCAATGCGCTAGCTAATAAATGTTGGACATGATCTTCTAAGTAGGTAGAGTTTGGCAAAATTCATGAGGTTTGAAGCTAGTGAGGAGATGAGCTATCGAAAGAGTTATGCTGTGTTGTCATGTCGCTCGGATTACTTTCATATATTTATTAATTATTTTTAAACACGTTAGAAGTTTCTTTTAAACATGGTTCCCTTGGCCTGATGCCTGCATATTTTGATGATGATAAAAAAAAAAAAAATGAATTTTAAAGCGTGAGTCAGAAATCTTTAAAATGGGTTTATGAAAACATGTTTTTAGAACTATTTTTTAAATATATAAGCCTTGGAAAACCGGTTTTAATTTGTCCAAAATTTATTCTCACTTTCAATTTGATCCTACCCGTCACTCTTTTCTCATTATTATCTTTGATATTTTAGGACCTCTAAAGGCCGTTTAAAGTGGAATGTTGGTTTTAAGTGTCCTTTTTATTTTATTTTAATGTCTGTCATGAGTTTATTACCTAATTGCAGATAATTTGAGTATGTCTATCTTAATAAATTCAGGTTATTTATATAAAATAAAAGGAGTAGCCTAAATATGATTGTATTAATTTCATCATTATTAATCAAATGTCTTTTCGAGAATGTGTGTTGTTTAATCTTTTATCTTTTGCTTTCGCATTAGAAGATAAGTTATTTAATAATTATATCTTTACCAGAAGCAGTTCGTTCAACTTCAACATAATAACAGTTAAGTAGGGCGCATGAGTTCATTTCTAAAAAGTCTTCAGTATGTCGGCAAACGCTTGTCAAATATCTTATGATGCATGACCTCAACCATTCAAGCAGCTCCATAATTGTTGGTACTAGAGCATTCTCTTGATCTTCTTTGGTTATCATAACCGAATTGACACTGAAACTAAACACTTTGGCTAAACTTCTGTATTAAAATAATAGAGATTCTTTTGGTCGGAGTTTAGTTCTACTACTGATTGAAATCAATAATGGGGGAGAAAGACCAACATAAATATCATAAGTTTGGTAAGTGTTTAATTTTCTCTTTAATTTTCTCCCCTTTTTTGAAAAAAAAAATGAAAAAGGGGCTAAAATTAAGCTCAATTACAAAAATAATCTTTAACTTAAAATTTTTCGCTTTTGTGGCAAAAAATCATTTCAAACAATAATCTTCCTAAGGAGCCGGTGAGATATACGTTGTCTCAATTCTTCAACTTCAACTTCAACTCGAGACTTGATGTGTCGGGAAGAGATTTGGAGTAATCATATATAATACATTTATGAAAAGGGTTGGTAGTCAAATTATTAGTGCAAGTTAAGGAAAGTTTAATTGCAACCTTTAACCTAACTTTTTAAATGAGGTCATTGGTAGTCAAACGGTTATTCTAATTCTTAATTATTTTTCTATTTTTTTCTTTGACTAAAAAATAAATAGGGAATTTTTTACAAATTTTAATATTTGTAATTTTCTTTTTTCTCTTTTCTTTTTTCTTTTTTCTAAGTATCATTTCCTTTAGAATTTTAGAAGAGTGGTAGGGTTTCAATATTATTCTTGTTTTGGAACATTGGAAGAGGAATCCTTGTGAAGTTCACGTGATGAGCAGCGTGAAGCACCCCGGGCGGCCGGCTATGGCGTATCTACTTGGTTCGACACAAATTCAAACCAGCAACAGCATAATGGAATTATCTTCGTGCATGACCAGTCCCATTAATCAGCTCGTGTGGTGGAACCCAGCAACCAAGTAGGCTAAATGATCAGATTGTGCACATAATTCGCTGTCTCTTTATAAGTATTGTTTAGAAATTTACTGAAACTAATTCAAAAACCTACTCCAACTAAAGTTTCAATATGAAAAACTTTCCTTCGGCAGCCCATATATTTTTTCCTGAACAAAAAAATAGTCAAATTAATAATTAGACCTGCATAAAACTAGCAAAATTTAACTTGTTTTTATCGATCGATATCAACCAGAGAAAAGTTTTTAATCAAATAATGGAAGAAAATATGGTGTATTTAAACAAAAAGTAGTCAATTAAACCTGCTTAGACACGCCAAATGAATCATTGCATTGGAGTTTATTAACTGGGTAAACCCACTATCCTATATCGAACGAATCAAAGTTTTGACGGATTTAAATATTTGAATATGAACCAAACGAAAAAAAAAAAGGCATAATAATGAATTAACGAAAACCTAAGCTATTAATTAATTACCATAAAGAATTAATGTGGAGGTCCCACGCGTTTAATCTTAATAGCAAGTGGGTGGTTTTGTACCGGAAAAACATTCATTTGTGTTCTTCTTTATCTTCTTGAGGTCCCCCTTCAAAGGGATCAAAGCATCCCAAGCAATAATAGAGCTCTTTAGAGAAAGGAAAGGCTTTAATTTAATTTCACTTGGCTTTCAGGATAAGCAACTCTTTCAAAGATTGAGACCCATGCATGCATTTATACTCTTATATATATATATATATATATATATATTACATTCATTCAAAGTACTTGGTAAATTCAGAAGTGGCACCGTCAGAAACACAACCATCTCTCTATCATTACTTGTGTGTCGACGACATTGATGTTAAATGTTCCCTAAAATCTCATAACCTGGTCTGGGACTCTGGGTTCATATATCTCCATGCCACACGTGGGAAGGAGGGCAGAAGGCTGCTTTGGACCCTAACTAAATGCTATATACAAATCTGTCGAATAATTAACGTAAATCTTCAGCTTGTTAGAGAAACCACTGACCTCAAAATTAGCTTAAGTTGATATACAAGGGTCCAATAACACAAGTGTAGGCTTCATTTGTTAAAAAGTTTTGGTTTATTTAAAGCCATAACTGTAAAGTGTTTTGTAGGCTTCATTTGGTGCTCTAGTGAGACTTGGGAGTACTGGTTTAAAGCCATAACCATGGAGAGTTCAGTAAATGCTTGCAAGCTCTGATTCAAAGCTAACATGATTTTTTTTCCACGATCTTTTCGGTAAAAATTATTATTTAAAAATCACATTTGTTAATATATGGTAAAGAACGTTTATTGAGAAATCTAGATAATTACAAACAACTTGCAATAAAATAAATTACATTTTTCTCTCTTTGTATTATATAAATGAATCCTTGAATGATGCATTAATTCCGACACACAAATTCGAGAGAAGAATGGATCAGAATGAATATGTTCTTGTAACTTGATTTAGCAATGAGCCAAGAAAATTAACAGGAGAAACAGAAAGAACAAATAATTCTAAAACCTGACCTAATTAGAAAGAAATCTCTATATATAAAACCCGGAAACCTAATTGTTTCATTGCTGAGAAATGATCCAAATGTAAAAATGAAAACACCAAGAAATTAATCAACAATTAGATACTGGCTGGCCATCCTGCAAGAGATTGATCTTTTTTCCAAGGTTAATTTATCCTCTTTAGCGCTACCAAGAGAATCGAGAGATTCATATATAGGAATTCTAATGCATTTAGATACAAATGGTATAAGAATTTTTAAGAGCATTTCAACATTTCATTTATGAGCAAAAGAGCCATTTTCAAGTAGTATTTGATCAATTACATATTAACCAATATTCGATTGATTGGTCTCTCATTCTTCTCCAGTAATTTTCCTTGTCTTGTTTAATAAAAAAATCTTTACCATTTGTAATGTTCATTTAGATATATTTTCGTTTCAGAAATATGAAACAGAGAAGGGTTTTAGAGAAAATTATGAAAACAAAATGTTTTGGTGGATTTAGTTATCAAGATTTAGTTGCATATTCAGTTAAAAGGGAATCTTACGAGGCTTGATTTTTTAGTAACTAGTGAGAGGAATATTATTTATTTTTCAATTAAAATTTACGTATTTCTAATATACGACATTTCAATACATCACTTATTTGATAAAAATTTAACAATTTATATGGACTAAAATTGTTATGAGGTGCAACTAGGGATGACAAATTTTTTTTCAATTATTCATATTAATTTTCTTTCCAATTTGAAGCTACCAAATTAAACATTAATATCTCATTTTTAAAAAAAATTAACGCGGTCCAGTCTCCAGTGTAACTAGCTTTCACCTTTTATAATTTTTTATGCAGAAAAAAAATCCGAAACAAAATTGTAACTTCGTAGGTAAGCACGCGAAACGCTGCGTTTAGGTGCTTTACAGAAACAAAATTGTAAATGGCGCGTTGACTGAGCTTTTGTTGGGCTTTGAATCTAAAGCGTTGACCGATCCATTCTGAATAATGAAATGTTGAATCCATCGCCCGCCTCGCCTCCAGTTCAGGTCAGCGGGTCGCTGATTAATTAAATAAATAAATTTACAATTCTCCGAAGCAGAGGCGGAGGCAGATGGCGTCTAATTCATCGAAAAGTCCGATACTCCCCGTGTCGGAACCTGCAAGAGGCGATGAAGGAGAGAAAGAACGACTCCTCAAAGGCGACGAGAAACTCTTCAGAGGATCCGCCATGACCAGGCGTGGCGCCAATGCCGCTATCTCTTACATGGCCTGTGCTGGTATTAATTTCATTTCATTTTTTATTATTCAATTTCTTTCTCTATTACTGTTTCGATTTTGAAATTATGCATCTTGGATTTTATTTGCTGAACTTAGGTTTAACTGAAGAAAATTTTTAATTTGGCAGCCTGTAAATTTCCTAAACTTTAGGTTGAATTGAACTGTTTATGTAACTAAGTTGAGAACTTTTGTCTCCATTAATATTAGTCATAATTTATAGTATATATCGCACTCGTCAAATGCCCGGTCTCCAATTTTTAGTTATTGTAGTAACAAGATACTAGTACAAGAGCAGAACTTAGTTTGTATTATTTGTAGCTGAATCATGTTTCTTAGTATGCCTTTTTTGGAGCTAGGCGTTTGATGTTTCTTTGTTTCTCCAATGATGTGTTCAATTGATTAGGTGTTTTCTGTCTATTTTTGCAGTGCTTCTCGTGATGTTCAATAAGGCAGCTCTTTCTTCTTATAATTTTCCGTGTGCAAATGTTATAACACTTCTTCAGGTGGATACTTCCCCAATTCCTCATTTATCATTTTATCTTTATGTTCTCTTTTATTAATGTTTTTTGTAAACTTACTCTTTCATTACTAAGTAATATTGATGTGTGAAAGCATTATAGACCACGTACTTGTTGCAGAAGTAAATATCTAGCATGTTTGTTCTCCATTTGAAATAAATGAACTTAGATACAATGAAAAGGATGAAAGGATAGTCCTATTGGTTATCAGATATTTGGACCTAATACCTCTCTCTATCATAAGCTTTGGCAGAACTTTCCCTACAATCCATAGCAAGCTTAGACTTAGAAAAGCTTAAAATATCTTGAGCTTGTTCGATAGGTCAGGATCAAACTACCCTCAGTCACAAGTATCTGGTCTACCAGTTAATCTTGTCTTGATGTGACAATTTACAGATCTTTCTTCCTAATCCGATGTTACAGTCCAAAGTTAAAAAATCTCATGTTCCAATCCCACGTTAAAAAACACCTAATTTAATTGGTGCTTATGTGCCTTTTACACTACTTTTCCTGCTTCTGGATATTATCCATGTCTTTCACTCTGTAGCATAACTGTCAGCAGAATTATATTCAGATGCATTACAATCTCTTCATAATTTTATATCTATGTTTACGTTTTTTTTTTTTCCCTGCAGATGATAAGTTCTTGTTCTTTTCTCTATTTCTTGAGGCGCTGGAAGATTATTAATTTCACCATGGGTGATTCTTTAATGACATCTGATAGCAGCTCTACCTTTGTACCCTTAAAGACATTGATGCATACCCTTCCTCTGGCAGTGGCCTATTTGCTTTACATGGTTTGTCTTGATAATGTTCATTATGTAATATTTAACAACTTTGGTGCAACCTGTTTAGTATCAACTTGTAACTAATATGCAACCACTCCTCTTCTTCTTGAAAGGTGGTCAGTGTGGAGTCTGTCCGCGGAGTAAATGTTCCCATGTACACCACCCTTAGGCGTACCACAGTGGCATTTACTATGATTATGGAGTATTTTCTGGCTGGGCAAAAGTATACGCCTCCTGTTGTAGGAAGGTAAATGATCCTATTTGCATTACAACTATTTGGTCCTGTGGCAGTATAAGTGTCTCGTTCTGTGTGTTTGACTACATTGTGATTCAGAATATGGATAAAGGAATAATTTTTATAACTGGAAAAGTTGTGAGGTCCTTTCTTTGAGTTGCCATGTTTCTGATTCCTTAGCTCGACTGAAAAATTTTAAGGTTTTATCAGTGTTGGGTTGATAGTTCTTGGTGCATTTGTTGCTGGAGCTCGGGATTTGTCATTTGACTTCTTTGGATATGCCGTTGTTTTCTTAGCCAACATCACCACAGCAATATATCTTGCAACCATAGCTCGTATTGGTAGTGCTCGTACTAATTTTATTATTGAGAAATCTTTTAATCTCTTTTCCACTTCACTAGCTTAGCATCATTCTTATGTATTCTGATACTTTTATTCACTTTTTCTCAGGGAAGTCCAGTGGCCTTAATAGCTTTGGCCTTATGTGGTGCAATGGTAATCTAACAGATCCTAATTTGAAGCATGCCTTAGGATGCTCCTAAAGTTTTTCCCCACAAGTTCATATCCTGAGTTCAAGATCTGACATGACGATCTATTTGTTTCCGTATTAGGTGTTATATGTGGACCAATTTTGCTGCTTTGGACATTTCTTCGTGGTGACTTGGAGACAACCATCAACTTTCCATACCTGCTTTCACCTGGCTTCTTGGTACTTCCAGCTCACCAATGGAAATTAGTTTCTTCAATATAGACAATAACTTTGCGCTTTGACAGTTTGTGGCCTCTGTTAAATATGCAGAGCTTGTTGACGTTGTTCTTGAAAACAGCTGGCATAAGGTGATTTGACTGACACAATTTGTTGTTTTATCATCCTTGGGCAGGTTGTGCTGTGTTTTTCCTGTATACTGGCCTTCTTCTTGAATTACAGTATATTCCTGAATACAACTCTTAATTCAGCAGTAACACAGACAATTTGTGGTAATCTGAAGGTTTGTTTCCAACTTCTCTTCATACAGTGATTGCCAATTCTGGTTTGCACAGGTATTGTCTATTAGAGCTGAAACCTAGGGTTGGCCGGGGGGTGGTGGGGATGGGGGTGTAGGGGTGTCATATGGCATAGCATGTTTTCAAATAACATAATATAGAGTCTTTGTTTGAATTTGCTGCTTGCACTTTCATGATGTTCATCAAACACTAATTTATCTCCCAAAGCAATTTCTGGAACATCCTCTTTATACTTGCTTTTACATTTTCTAGTATTATGTCATTGTAGGATCTTTTTACCATTGGACTCGGCTGGATACTATTTGGTGGGCTTCCGTTTGATTTTGTAAGTGGCTGAATCTTACTGCTTTCAATCTAGATAGTATGTTTGTTGCTAGTATTTCCTCTCTAGTTTTTACTCCCACTTTGTAATAGTCTTGATATTTTTTGGCTTGCAGCTGAATGTTTTTGGGCAATTGCTTGGTTTTCTTGGCTCTGGTTTGTATGCCTACTATAAACTTGTAGGGAAGTGACTGCACAAGCTTGAGACAGTTGGTACTTATTGAAGGTTATGAGTAGCTTCCATTCTTTCCGCTGCCCCCTAGCCTGGTTAGTGTTGGATCATTATAGAAATACGATTTCTGAATAGGATATTCTCGCAAAGTGAGAAGGGAATTCCAAATTTCTCGAGAGAATCAAAAACTGGTTGGCCTTTGGGCAAATTTGCAGCAACCGCCCTGATATATCGATGCATTTGTAAATGATGTCGCTTTATCATCCCTCTTAATCTACTTTCTTTAACAACAAATGTGCAGAAATTTTTGAAGACAGACTACATCAGTTGAAGCAACTTCTAATGATCATATATTTGTTCAGTTTATCATATTTTGTTGTTGGAGATGGTTTCAGATTCTGTCCCCATTTTTAGATAATAATTAATACTTACTGATAATAAAAGCCTCTGTGCTTCAGTTTCAAGGAAGCCTTAGGGATGAGGTTTATTTTTTTCTCTCTCACTGAATACGACCATGTATTACAATAGAAATTTTGAATAATTGAAAGAAAATCGTTCCCGCAATAATAATAATACACACTGAGATTTGAATTAAGGGACGCGCATAATGAAATGGCATCAACGTGCTTATTTTCTCTATAGTTTTTGACCCAACATCAAATAAAAGCTGCGGATGGGTGCGGAGCAGAGGGAACTAAATAAATAAATTGAGCGTTGAAAAGAGTCTTTGGCTAAAACAAAACTAAACCGTCAATTTCTTACTAAATTAGAATTAATTTCAAAAATTTTAAAACAAAAAATGACGTAAATAGAATCCAAGAAAAAACAACTCATATTTCATTTACATTAACAATAATAGTAAGTTTGATAATACGTAGGGCATTGATATGAGGTGTTTACGGAAACTAATTTCCAAACCAACCCTCTCAACTCTCTTAGTCAATTTAAAAATTTAATTAAATTTGAACTTAATAAATAGTTTTGCTTAACCGTCCAAAAAAGAAACCAAATTTCAGTAGTCAAAATAATAAAAATTAAATTAAATTAAAAAAACCAACTCGTTTCTCTTTTTTTTTTTTTTTAATAATTTGGCTGTAACAAAATTATATTTGGTTCAGACAGTTGGAAAGCGCGCGTAACATATATAAGATCCCAACCGTTAATCGCCCGTAAAACTCACAAGTCACCAACCGAAGAAACACCTACCGGTTCTTTCAATTCAAAATTTCAATTCCTTTTCTTCACAGAACACAAGAATCTCCACCGACACAAGGAAAATCTAAAGCAAGACGTAACCCTAATTAATTATTTCTTCACTTTAAACGATTCCAAGCGTGATCCTTCCCTCCGAATTTCTTTTTCTTTTTCTCTTTTAAATTCATTTTTGTTCCGTTCATATGCCGCGGTGAAACGATTGAAAGGATTAATGATCCATGAGATAGAGTGAAGATTAATACATAATAATAAAAAAGTTCAAAAAATGTTAAGGATTGCAATGGAAGAATTTTCTCCACGGATATCGGTTGATTCGCCGCGTCATTCTGGTGCATTGTCGTTGATGATCGGCGGATTTTCTCGGAAAAATTTTTCGTACAATAAGCTGCCTGAACAACCCCTCAAGCTCTCAGTTCGTAAATTAGACGGCTCGTGTTTTGGTAATTTTTTTTTCTTTTCCCTTTCAATAGAGGGTAAATGGAATTTCATTAATGAAACAAACAATCATATAATTTAACAGACATTGAAGTTATGAAGACGGCTACAATTGCGGAATTGAGACTAGCAGTAGAGGCTGCATTTAGTCACATGCCAAAGACGGGACCTGGCAAGATTTCATGGTATGTTGCTTCCTTATTTGATTGATTATTAATTCAACTATTTAGAATGTGATGACTGAGGAAGATGAGTTACCTGCTGTGTCTGCATCTGTATGCATTGTTTTCTCAATGAAATTGCTAATGTATATCTGACATTTAATTTTCTTTGCTTGTAGGCCTCATGTCTGGGGGCATTTCTGCTTATGTTATAATGGGCAGAAGTTAATTTGTGAAAACGACAATATCAAATATTATGGCATCAGGGATGGTGATCAGGTGTGTATCCACCCTTCTTAGGAAATCATTTCAGCTTCTTGAATTGTTCATTGACAAACGATTCGTGTTGGATTTCACGTTCACAATTTAATTGCTTGTACGTTGGATTGAATCTCTCATTCCTTTTGGCCTGTGTTCAGAAGATGATGTTTCATTGCTTAATTGGGATCCTGGTGAAGTGGTTCTTTTGTTGTATGCTTTAATGTGAACCACTTTTCGGATGAGTAGTAATATCAGAACAATCCCATTGATGGTATCTTCATTTCTTTGTACTTAAGCACATAATAGAGGAAATAAGATTTTGAACACCGACACGCTATGTTTAAATTCTATAAAATCACTCTCTCACCCATCCACATACACTAAGGGCATGTGTATGCAGAGAACTACATTTGTAATAGAGTTTATGAAGACATGGTTTAACCTCTGACGTAATTGCAATTTGTTTTAAGCATCCATGACCAAATTTGTGTTCTTTGTTATAATGAGGAAGCTGTGCCCATTATCATTGCACCATTGCCTTGAACTTCTTCCATTAAGTTAATTCTTTGTGTTTTGGACCGTGCAGCTTGAATTTATCCGGCATCAATCAATCAACTACATGATAACCGAGAAGGAAACTAAGAAACAAGAAGCTGCAAAAGAACACCATATGTAAGGCTCTCCACATGACCTTAATCTCCTCTGTCGTATGCAATATCATGTTAAAACACACAATAGCACGCAAATCTGTGCAATAGTTTACATAGACAAAACCAACATTGCCTGGGAAGCCACATTGCATTGATATCGCCATATTGCTTGTTTCTTTAATTAACTTTGGACATTTGTAGGTTAATCAAATTCTAAATGTAGATAGCATGTATTAACAATTCCAAAGGTGGCTATGTGCCAAGTTCTGAATGCAAATGGAGTTAACAGGCTGTTCCTCTTTCTGCCATTGCAGTTATTATTTGATTACCTACTGAAACTGAAGATGATCTATTGGATGTCTGATAGGTCGTCATCTCAATCAAATATCTGGAATGAGCAATATCAAGAGCTGAGCAGCGAGGAAGACTGTGATTGTGATGATGTGGAGAGTGGACGGTGCCAGGGCTACGTCGATAAGTACGAGAGAATCGATGACCAAAATGACTCCAATTTTGTTCCTTTCCTGAGAGGGTGGTTCTCATATTCCAGACTGGTGTCTGTGAGAAGAACAAAAAGCAAAGTCAAAACTGATCCGTCAAGAACCTGTGATTTCTTGGGCGGTTTTAGAAACATTTTACAACTTTATGGGAGTAAGAATTACTACCGAAGAAATTCATACTGTAGAGAGGATTAGAGGTGTGATAAAATTGCGTCCTCGTTGCTTCCATAAAGCACTGCTCCCCAAGCTTATACACATGGAGATGATTAGTGATGGCTAGACAGCATAATCTTCGTATGTAGGTGCGAAGGATTTCCGTTACACCCAAGGGGAAATACAATAGCTCAGAATACTTGCTGCACTACAAGCTGTGCCAGCGTAAAGACCTTGATTACAGATCAGAATTAGTTGGTAGCCCAGGTTCAAGGAGGCTACAATGGGGTGATCAATTGATTTTCCAATGCTTCATCCCTGCAATGCCTGCTGGTTTTACAGTTTCATACTGCTCACTTTTTTATCCGAGTTTAGGATTCAATTTTTCTCTCTTGTAAGAATAATGTTACCCGTCCAAAAATGTTTAGCTCAAATAAGTCCTTACACGATGTTTGTATTCATTGAAGGGACAATAAAGTTTTGCAATTGTCAAAAATAGTTTTGACAAATGCTGCTTTGTCCAAATGAAGTAAGCGACTGAAATTTCCGAAAAATGATAAAGACTCGGATATCTCGTGTGTTTTTTAATTACAAGTAAATTAATTAAATAAGTGGAGTTGAGATTTCACTTGATTACTCTCTGTTTGAAAATTATTTGGGCTCTCAGGATTCCGGAACTGGCCCAATGTAAGAAATATCACACGCTTCACACGTGCGAAACACTAACACTTGCGCTCAGACTGTTCCTCTCCTTCTATGATCCGTCCATCTCAGCCTCATCATTTTGTGTGGCAAAGAATGAGATGAGAAGATAAATCCTCTTCTTCACAAAAAATCTCCTCCTTCCCCATTTCACCCAAAAACAAAAGCATTTTCATCAAACGCAAACGCAAAGCTAGTAAAATTTCAATCTGCCATGGCTAACATGATCGTGGCATCCTCCAATGCCAAGCCACTCTCTCCACTACCCATTCCTTCTCAATCACCAAAACCCAGAATCCAAATCCCCCAAATCAAAACCCCATCTTCTGAAAAAATCCCACAAAAGTTGCTTAAACTATCATCCTCCGCTCTCAAATCACTCTCCGCCGTCGCCGTCACGTCGCTAGCATTTTCCCCTCCGTCTCTGGCAGCCGAAATCGAAAAGGCAGCACTCTTCGATTTCAACCTAACCTTGCCCATTATCATGGTTGAGTTCTTGGTTCTGATGTTCGCGTTGGACAAGATTTACTACTCTCCCCTGGGGAAATTCATGGACGACAGGGACATTGCTATCAAGGAAAAGCTCAACAGCGTCAAGGACACTTCCGAGGAAGTGAAGCAGCTGGAAGATCAAGCTGCTGCCGTCATGAGGGCTGCCAGAGCGGAGATATCGGCGGCCTTGACTAAGATGAAGAAGGAGACTCAGTTGGAAGTTGAGCAGAAGCTTTCTGAGGGGAGGAAGAAAATTGAGGCTGAGCTTCAGGAAGCTTTGGCTAATTTGGAGAAGCAAAAGGAGGATACCATTAAGTCTCTTGACTCTCAGATTGCTGCTCTCAGTGAAGAGATTGTCAGGAAGGTCCTTCCTGTTCAATAACTTTTTTTTTTTTTTAAATTGTGTTGTTGATTTTGTGTTTATGAAATGACAGAATGTAATTGTAATACCTCCTTCACTTATATATTTTTGTGACCTAATTTAAAATTGTGAAATTGAATATGGGTCTTTGCAAAACATTAGCTCCTTTGCATTTTGATTTTGTTGTGTGCTTTTACAATTAAGTAGAATCACAACAGTTACAATCATTCTGGATGAGAATACTTACTATGTATTTTTAGTGCTGGGATTATCTTGCCCTAATTCACAATTGATATAGAATGGAAGCACTAACTATCTAGTGTTAGTGGATTGGTGCCTGCTTAATATTAGCTGCTTGCTTTAGACTTTTCAAAATTAAGTAGAATCACAACATATATGCGTGAAGATTTTGTGGCTGAAGTTGTATCTATGGGTCCTGAGGAATGGGGGATGTTTCTTCATTGAATCTGCAGGAGAGAGGAGTGTTAACTGAATATGTAAATGCATATCAGTTGAATCTGAGCTTGAAATCAATTATGACCTTAAACTACTCCAGTCCTTATTATGTGCAATGTTGATTGGTTTCCTGAACAAAAAATGATAAAATTGTTGTCTTGGAAAATAAGACAGAAAGAAGCAAGTGGACTAATAGTGAGAGTGCTAGTGGTTCTAATCAAATGTTTTGTAATTTTGTTTCCTAAGTTATCTATTAATCTATATTCATTGCAACTTGCATGTGAGAATTGCCCTTGTGAAGTTGTGAGGGCTCGAATTCTATCTCGTCCTTGTGAAAGCAGGTTCGGCCATTCGAGTAATCCTTCTTCATCCTTCAAATCAAAGTTTAATGATGATACTGATTGCCATGAGATGAAGTTTTTAATTGGTTGCTTGAATGATCATTTTTATAAAAGAAGTTAATCGGTTTTTATCTAGTTTTTTTCATAACCAATCAATTAAATTCATGGGCTAACATACAAGAACATATTATGTATTCATGTGGATGGAGATTTGGTGCAACTTTCACCAAAGTAACGACGCAGGACACAGATCAATAACTTGATGTGCTTTCAAGCAATTCAATTTTCACTTGCAGTCGCCACTCGCCGGTAAATCACGCAATGTGATAATTTAGCTCATGATTGGCTGCTGTCAGCCCAAAATAATGTTGTATTAGGAAGCCAAAACTTGGCTGCAACAATGGATTGTGTTCTGAACTGTAAGTCCACATAATAACATTTCTCAAAGGTATTAGGTCATAATTATGGACCAAATATTATTGCTTTCATTCTTTTATGAATCAATAATAATAATAATTAGGGTTTCAATAGTTGAATCCTAATATTATGTGTTACTCATTTATTGGGTGATAAATTTTGTAACTTATAAAATTGTTTAACCATCATTCAATGGGTAAATGTTATGTCACTTGAAACTCAAATTGAGATTCAAATATTGAGACATTCGTGTTTTTCTCATATAATTGAGTAAGAGTAAAAAATACACCACAGTAATCCATCAAATACATTCATGTTTTGCTCATATAATTGTATAAGAGTAAATGCATGAATTCATCAAATAGAAATTATGTATATATATTATACATAGTGGTCTCAAACTATTAAATATAAATAAAAGTTTTCCGCTCCAGCCAGCTACTAGCTCCCAACTTAATAAAAATTGACTCTATTCATTAATTCCTTTTCTTAACCTTTACATGTTATTTAGTGACCATGAATAATAAGTGGCAACTTACAAAATTATTAACGGGCCTACTAAGCCCATGGCCCAGATGGTAAATTCTGTGCAGCCCATTTAGGACTTTCAAACCCCGCCGTACAGAAAATAAAAATAATCACCCTCTCCCAGTCACACTCATTCTTCGTTTGAAATTTCCGTGTAATTTGTAATGTGGAAAGCGTCTCGCTGTCTCGTGTCATTTCATTTTCTTCAAACCAATTATAAAATAAAAATACTTTGTTTCTGATTCTGATCATTTTCTGTTTTCGCAGGCGCTCATGAACTTCAAAGCTTTTTAGTTCATATATAGTTCACTCTGGATTCTGATTTCTGTATATGCTCTCTTCGTGTCTATTGATTCACTCTCAATTTTAGTATGTGTTTTCTTTCTCTCTCACGTTCTTGTTTATTTATTTGTTATTTGTGAAAAATAGAAACGAAATTCGACGATGATTGATGATGTTGAATTTGTTCGGGAAAAAACTGTAGGGCGGCCCCACTTCAGCTTGTTTTAATTAATTTATTGTTATAATGCGATCGCGAAGAGAATTGGAATATTCAGATTCTTTTTTCTGTTTTTTTTTTTCCTATATGTTATCTTCAAGAATTGAACTATTTACGGGTCTTTGTTACTGTTTTTTTTTTTTTAACTATTCTATGTTATTTGGTTACTAAGATTTATGATTTTGAATCTTTGATTATGAGATATGAGTTGGTGCTTCATGTTTAATTCTTGTCGTCGTGCAAATACGAAGAGATCAGATAGTTTGATTGTGGATATATTAGATTCTTGAAAATTGAGTTTTAGACTTAGAGAGAATGAGAAACCGAGCCTAGTTTTCCTCTAAAACTGAAGAACAGAAACGTATTGGAAACTCGGGTGCTAGTTGGTTCAACTAGTAAAACCTCTTATGCCTTTGAGGATCAAATTTCGCTTGTCTGTGATCAGTGGTTTACTTTTATCTAATAATTAAATAGTAATGATATAGCCACAAACTTTTGTACAAGATAAGTTTATACAAGAGTTTGTGGTTGTATCATCACTCATAATTAAAAGAACAGTACATGGCAAGAGCTCTGAGTCAAAACACTATTCTCTTTTTGGATTCTTTGATGGTATAGTTTACAAGCTTTGTCTAAGATTAGTATTACAGTTTTTTAATCAAGAAGAGCTGTGGTCTTTGCCGCTCAATGGTGTTTGTTTGCTTTTAGTAATTTATGATGTTGGGTTTGTTAGAAATGACCTCTACTGCTAGACTTATCTATTTTGTTATTGGTTTTTTTTGTTTCACTTATCTCTGAAGGAATGGCTGGAAAAGTTGCTGCTGGGCAACCTGCTGATTTTGAGTATGAGGTTTTTGATGATTCTGATCACCTTAGGACTGCTGTTGCCACGTCAAATGATACTAATGCATGGATTAACCCGTCAGCACTGAAACTTAGACACAGAATAGGGAAGGGCCCCTTTGGTGAAGTTTGGTTAGCTACCCATTATCTGTCAACTGAGGATTGTGGTGAGTATCACGAAGTGGCTGTCAAGATATTGCATCCCGTTAAAGAGGATCGCATGAGGGTTCTGTTGGAAAGGTTGAATGATTTATTTTTGAAGTGTCAAGGAGTAGAAGGTATTTGCTGGCTGCAGGGGATTTCAGTTATCAATGGAAAAGTTAGTGATTTTTATTTATTTGATTTAGTACAAGGTTTGCTCATCTGACCTTTACGTTGCTGAGGTACACTTTTTGTTATCTTGCAGATATGCATCATTATGAAATTCTATGAGGGATCAGTTGGTGATAGAATGGCCCAACTTAAAGGAGGGAAGCTCTCTCTGTCAAACGTTTTCAGGTTCTCTGATTCTGAATTTGGACGAGATGTTCTTTTGTTTCTATAACACAGCAAATAGAATTTGGTTTTGAGTGTGTTTTAATGTTTACAGGTATGCAATCGATTTGGCTCAGGGAATTTTGCAGCTGCACTCAAAAGGAATTCTAGTTCTAAACCTTAAGCCTTTTAACTTTATTCTCAATGAAGCAGACCAAGCAGTTCTGGGAGATGTTGGCATTCCTCATTTATTGCTTGGAATTCCATTGCCAAGCTCAGATTTGCCTCGTAGGCTTGGAACACCTAATTACATGGCCCCAGAACAGTGGCAACCAGAAGTCAGAGGTCCAATTTCTTTTGAAACTGATTCGTGGGGATTTGCATGCAGCATTATTGAGATGCTGACTGGTGTTCAGCCTTGGTGTGGTAGGTCGGTTGATGAAATTTATGATGCAGTTGTTAGAAGACAAGAAATACCACCTATTCCAAGTGGCCTTCCTCCTGCGGTTGAGAATGTTCTTCTTGGTTGCTTTGAATATGACTTAAGGAGTCGCCCTTTAATGACTGACATACTTCGTGTCTTTAAGAGGTAGATGATAAGAACATTTTTTCATAGATAACACAACATATTTATTCTTAAAATAGTTATACCTTTAACTGCTTGTTATTTATTTCAGTTTGTGGACTAGAAGGTTTTATGTTCTTTACTCATCTTTCTTTTGTCATTTATTCCAAAACACTCTTGCAGCTCACAGAATTCTGTTCACAGTGATGGAGGCTGGACAGGTCATGGGAGCAGAATCCTGCCTGACAAATCTTGCAGTGGTTATACGGAATGGTTCCTTTCAAAGGAGGACTTGAAAGTTGATGACGTGGTACGTTCCAGAAAGCCACCTAACTCTTTCAAACCTGAAAATATGGATGCCCCAGAAGGAAAGGTGGTGGGTGTAGAACACAATACAGAAGGAGAAAGTTTTGTTTTGGTGAGGGTTCATGGTATCCATGACCCCTTGAGAGTACATGTTTCAGCACTGGAGCGTGTCACATTTGGCTTAGCAGCTGGGGATTGGGTACGCTTAAAGGAGGAAGACAGAAGGCATTCACCTGTGGGTATTCTTCATTCCATTCAGCGTGATGGAAGTGTGGCTGTTGGATTCTTAGGTTTGGAGACCCTCTGGAAGGGACATTTTTCAGAGCTACAGATGGCTGAATCTTACTGTGTTGGCCAGCTCGTGAGGCTGAAAGCTAATGTTGTTAGCCCTCGATTTGAATGGCCTCGTAAAAGGGAAGGGGTTTGGGCTACTGGGAGGATTTGCATGGTCGTGCCAAATGGATGCCTCATTGTCAGGTTTCCAGGAAGACTGACTTTTGGAGAGCAATGCAGCAGTTTCTTGGCTGACCCAGCTGAAGTGGAAGTGGTTAATTTTAATACTTGTCCAGGCATGGTGAAAAAATATCAACATCTTGAGGATCTTCATTGGGCTGTGAGACCACTTTTCATTGCATTGGGTCTTTTCACGGCCATGCAAATGGGTTTTTTTGTCGGAAGGAAATTGAGGGGAGCAAAGGCGAAGAAGCAACAGAGCAGGGTAATTCAAAAGGATGGTCAACATGTTGATGGCCAGGTTGCTGGCAACCCTGCATGGCTTCCTCCATCTGTGGCAAATATGCTTTCCAAAGGCGCTAGTGCCGCTGCTGGTCGGTAGATTTAGACTATGTTCATCTGCACAAAACTAGTTCAAGTTTGCTGAAATATGTACATATTAACTCTTGGCAATTTTGTGCTTGCATAGGGCTTTAGTAATTGTATCTGTTAAAAGTTGCAGTACGGATTGGTACTACTGCAAAATGGTTCTTTTACACATTTCAAACAAACAGATGGGGGGTGTTGAGGAATCTCTTAAAGCTGTACAAATATGCTCTTTGCAATGAATTTCCACGTCGAAGTTTGGATTTTAGCTCATGAATATGTTATATGGACAGATGAGGGCATTATGAAGACAAAACAACCTTGGTAGCATGTCGCTGCATTTGAGCAGTGCTTGATGCGGAAATGTTGAGTCAGTGCATATTCAAATTATGGAAGAATTGACCAACAGCCAAGTCTCTTTGTTCCTTTTTTGGCATCGTTGCAGAAATTTATCAAAATGAATCTGCCTGCATTTATACTAAAGCACACAGAGAGAACAGCAGAGAGCGTTGCCGTAATTTCAAGAGATAGAACCATTGCACCATGATGATTGATTTCAAAACAAAAATGATCTTTAGCTTACTGCAAACAGCAATATCCATTATTAAGTAATGAATTTCTTAATAATAAATTTCCTCATCAAGTTAAAGCAAACATCTAGTAAAAAAAAATTATTTTTATACCACCTCTGTTTTCTCATAAATTCATCCAACTACCATAAAATTTAAAATATTTTTTTCCGTTATTTTTTTTAATTAATTTATTTATATCAATTAATCACTTTTATATTAATATCGTTAAAAATTTACTAATTAATATCAAAGGGTAAGATTATCATTTTAAAAGGCATTGTCTATTGACCAAAAAAATTTGACAAATTAAAACAGTGATTTTAATGGAGAATAAAATAAGCATGTATCAGTGAAGTGGTCTACATATGACAGTAGCTGTTAATGCCTGATTGGGGTCAAATCAAGTGCAACAAGTGGAGGTAAATTGCACACACAGTAGTAACAAATGAAGAAAAGGTGAAATGGGATCGGAAATGGTGATTTCCGGCCTTCCCACTCTGATGCTTAAGTGTAGCACTACATGCAGCCAGCTGCATGCTTCACTTTCTTCCTTCAAGCGGTGTATTTATATATATTTAAAATTTGAGGGCTGCTGGCTTGGATTCAGTGATTATTCGATGGCTATATAAAATGCAAAATTTTGATAGCTGCTTCATTTATCAATTGGAGGACTAAAGAGCAAACAAAGGAAAATGGAAGAAAAATAGGAAAGTGGAGGAGAAAAGGGAAGAGAAAGAAAAAGAAGAAAATAAAATAAAATAAAATAAAAGAGGGAAGCCGAGAGTGAGGAAAAAGAGAAAAAGAAAGGAAAAGGAGAAAAAGAAAATAAAAAAGCTGAGAGTGAAAAAGAAGTTGAAAAGAATAATTGAGGGGAATATTACAGAAAATAAATTTGGGAAGTTATATCTATATTCAGTTAGTTAATAGGTAATAGATTAATGAAGTTATTATTTAATTTATATTGCATGTATAAATTTTTCTATCAGTTCTGATAGTTAATTTTTGAACCATGTATTTTAGGAGAAATTTGAGAATTCAAAAATCTGTAAGAGCCCCAACGAATCCCAAATAAAATAAGATCCATGAATGGATACTATTATTATTATATGTATTATGTGAAGCATTTTTGTTTAATAGTGTGATTTAATATCATGTTATAATTATATGTTTAATTAAGTCATGAGTTATGATTGTCAGTTATCATATGTGTACACTTTCCTCTAAGCTCTGCACATGTTAATTGAGAGTTAGTAACTCTACCCGTGTGATATAGTTAAATTATGTTGGACATTAAGAGGTTTTCCCCCACTTTGCTCGTGCGATTATGATCTCGGTGAGTATTGAGAGTTATTTCTCCTTAATACTATTTGGTGCAATTTTATCATGTATATCTATATGATTTTCCATGTTTGCTGATGTATTATATTTAGTGCGGAGTTATATTGCATAATTATTTATAAGCACTAGTGCATTAGTTTATTATATTTTTATATGTATATTTATATTTATTCACTGAGCTGCAAGCTCATAATTTTTCTTTTTATCTCATTTCTCTTAGGTTTCCGCACGATTTCATGCAGATCAATTTCTAATTAATTAAGGTTGGTCCACAAGACGCATTACTACATGACTTGCATTTCGAGCATATTTATGTTCCTTATGTTTTTATGTATATATTTATAGTGTAAGTATGTATAATGAGACATAAACCGTGCAACTTTTGAGTATATTTTTGAACACGGCATATCTGTTATTACATGATTATGTTAGAGGACTAAGGGCAGTTCTATTATTCATGAATTTCAGTTTATGTCATGAGTTTCTAGATATTAGAATGATTACGTGATTCGTCTCAGACCAACATATAGGTCGAGATAGTCGTGTCATTAAGTCAGTACAATGCTTTTTGGAGTTGAATTCAAAGAGTTTTTAATTCACTCAAGTGTCCTATCTTGTTTTTTTTTTTTTTTTTTTTTTACTTTCTTCTTGAAAAATACTTTCATAGAAATAAAATGGGGCATGATCCATGGAATGGGTGTCATTTTCTTATTCTTGGGTCATGTAGTGGCCTGGTTGCTAACTTTCTTACCCATTTTCATTGTGCTCCGGTGATTCTTTTTTGGTGATAAGCATTATCCCGATATTTCAACTTTCTTGGCATAGCATTTATTGACTTATTAAAGACTTAGATCGAGATCCCCTGATTTCCCATCTTGAGTGTTCCTGACTTCTCACCTGACAACCTTCATCCTTGTCTTCGAGGGATTCTACTTTTTAGGCCCATCGAGGTGGTACTAGTCATTAAATTCCATATCAACAGTAGCCATTAAACAAATCCTTCATGCACCCGCCTTTGCAGTTCTCCCTAACGCACCTTCAACCTACTGTTTTGTACCGAATAATCTATCATTTTTCCTATTGTCAAGAAGCATTTTATGCAAACAAGTCGAAATGAAGTACCAATGGAGTATTAGTTTGATGTGAGGAAGTCGTGGAATATTTTGGGGTTTATTCGGTTCCAGGTAAAATGCATAAAAAAGTTATGACTTTTGAATGATTTTTTACATTAAAAATGTTGTTTATTTGATCTATGTTATAGAATGCTTTGTTTGCTTTAATAGAATATGAAATATGTTGGAATAACTTTATTTGTTTTATTATATTTAAAGATATTTTTGTAATTATAAGTTTTTATTTTTTAAAATTTTATAAAATAAAAATATCTTTTAATTCATTTAAAAATAAAATTATTATTTTATTTAAATTTTTTAACAGCATTAGTGCCGAATAATTGATTGAGACAAATAAAAAAAAAAATATTAGAATTTTGTAGTAGTTGCATGATCATGTGGCAAAACAAAGGCATTATAGTGTTCATTTCCTTATGGTAAAACACATGCAACAAAGAACATTTGGTATCGGATGCCAGTATAGTTTGAACGACAACAATCGGCTGATTTAGTAAACAACTCAGTCAGATATAAGTATATACAAAATCTATTGACTAACTAGTCTGACCATCAACAATCCCAGCCTCTCTAACCAGCTGTTCTGTCAGAACTGAAAGCCGTGCAACTTCCGATCCCACTTCTGTCAAGCATTCATTGTTATCAATCATGCTTATCCTAGGATCAAATATGCTTTCTGGGAAGATAGTGTTATCGGTATCAGTCTCAATACTCAGGCTAGCTTTATTCAGAAGTTCTCCACTCATTTCAGTGAGTTTCTGGAGAGCACTAGTGGCAGCTTCAACTTCTAGTTGAGCTGCCTCAAGTTGTAGCCGTTCAATGGCCAAGTCTCCAACACTTTTCTCCCCAATTCTCTCTTGTGCTAAAGCATAGAGCTTCCTCAAATCATTAGCATCTTCAACCGTTTCCTCCTTCAATTTTTTTAGTTCTTTCTCCTTGGCATCTAATCTACCAAGAACAGTTTTGAGCTCCTCATCTTTGACTGTGAGGGCTCTCTTCGCAGCTAGAACCTCCATTTCTTTCATTCTTAAATTTTCCCTGGCAAACTTGAACTCTATTTCAAGCTGTTTTGTTTGCAGCCTAAAATTATCATTTCCTTTATCCAATCCCTGCTGCATTAATTCAAGGCCCATGTCATCAGTTGGCATTGATGTACTAGACTCATCATTCTTACCGGAGACCAGTTTGTGCGTGAGATCAACAATTTGTTCAACTACAGTTTCAGCTTCAGAGACTTTTAGTTTTGTGCCATCCAACTCATTTTGTAATATTAAGACATGTTCATCTTTCTCCTGCAGCATATCCATAGCTTGAACAAGCTGTTCTTCTCTACTGCTCATGATCATCTTTAACTCTCTAACCTCATTGTTTAGTTCCTCTAACATCTGCCTTGCATTTGAAAGTTCTAAATCTTTTTCTTCCAAGATAAGCTGAAGAGAAGCTTGCTTGGATTTCAAATTTTGGATTTCTAGCTTAGCCTCCACCAAATCAGACTCTTTGACCCTAAGAAGATTCTCTGTTTCTCCAGATTCGGTATTCTTCCTCTCCAGCTCCTCTTGGAGTGAAGACACTTCATCAATTGCTTGCTGCAGAGAATATTTTTCTTTGTTCAGCTTATTCTGTAACTCTTCCACCAGCTCCTTCTCCATGGACAAGTCCCGTTCAAGCTCCTTGTTTCGAGCTTCTGTAACTCTTAGCTTCACTTTCTCACTCTCAACTTCCACTTGAGCATCTTTCAGACTAGTCATGTAAGATGTCAGACTTTTCTTCTGCTCTTCTAGTTCCACAAGTTGCTTCCCTAACAAGTGCTCTTGTTCTTCCATTTGCTTTCTGGATGCTGCCAGAGACTTCTGAGAAGAAACCAGCTCGGACCTTACATCAGCAAGAAGCTTCTTCACTCTTCTAAAATCTTCCAAGGTATCATTAGTTTCCTCCTTGCGTCTAGACGCTTCCTCTGCCAATTTCTTCAGTGCATCCTGAGACAATAACCACTCCATAGTCCTCTTTTCCAAATTGGCCTCTACAACCTTAAGCTTCTCTTCTTCAGCTTTCCTCAAAGCCACAGAAGCTTCTAGCTCTTCTTCTTTCTCTTGATTGACTTTCCGGAGACTTTGAATCTCAGTTTCCTGTTTCTTAACAACTTCATTAGCTTCATTGAGCATCCGAGCTTTAGATTTGAGTGCAGAATCAATTTTGGCAGCTTCCTTACTCTTCTTCAACAATTCACTTCTCATTTTCTCAAGTTCAAGTTCTTTCAAAGACAGCGCAGACTGCATAGCAGCAATCTCCTGATCTCTCCCCTTGAGCCGAAGTTTCAAATCTTCTATGTGCCTGGCTTGAGAAACTAACTTGAGATTAGACTGACCTAGCTCCTCTTCTAGCTTTTCATGCCTAGAACAAGCAACATCAATTTCTCTCTCTCGCTGGAGCAACTCCTCCTTCGCACGGTTCAATTCACTATGCTCCAAACAGACCCTCCTTTCCACATCTTCTAAATCCTCTTCCTTCTTCTTCAAGGCAGCCAGCACCGCCAGAAGATCAGATTCCAAAATCTCGAGATTTAACCCAAACTGAACATCTTTACCCACGCCAGAATCTCTGCTCATTCGTTCTTCCAACTTCTGCGTCTGTGCAAACAATCTCTCAAGAAGAATCCTCGCAGGTTCACTCAACCCATAGCCATTAACACTCGATTTCTTCCCATCGGGCAACACTGCTCTAACAAGCCCCAAAGACCGTACTCTTCTTTTTCCACTTATCACGTAACGCCCCGGTAGTTTCTGCTTCCAATGGACCTTCACCGAGCACAATTGCTCCAAACGTTATCTCAATAACAAGACTGATTTAAAAAAAAAAAAAAACACTAATTTTATGCCACCAAATCCAATCATCAATCATTCATCAAATATTTCAAGAACCAACATCATGCTCGTAAACTGTAATACACATGTAAATTAATTTGAGTACCAAAATAAAACCAAAAAAAAAAAGTTCCCAATTCAAAAAAAAAAAATCATTTCTATATATCAATTGCATCAATTGAGACCAAACCCCAAATTTTTTTTTATCAGCAAATAAAAAAATTAAATAGGAAGATAATTGAAATTGCAAACCTTAGGGTTAGGGTTGAGATGAAGATGATTGGAGGAAAAAAGGGCCGAAAATGCCATGCTTTATACCAGGATCGCATTCCAGCTCTCAATAGTCATTGATCAATCCCTTATTTGTTAACTTACTAATCACGTTTCAACTTTCTATGCTTCTGATTCCACGATGGCAGCTTTGGTGTCTTTCGCAGAGAACGAGCAACCAGAAGGGAATCATCGGAATGGAGGGAAAAAGGAAGGCTAACGTGCGCCTCGTACCTGTCATTTCTTTGGCGATTTGATGTTTACACTTCGGATAGACTTAAAATCTCCAAGGACTAAGCATTGGGTATCAGGATTATAGATGATCTGCTACTTTTGATAACACTACAGGGAAATTTTCTGACAAATGGAATTGCGCCACCTGTCCTGGAACCGAATTTGAGGATTTACTGGTTAGGTGTACGTTCATACAGTGGAGTCACGGACACGGGAATGTAGTCCGTAGATACAGATTGCTTGACCCGGTGACACGATCGTTTTGTTTTAAAGGCTATTGATTGAAATGTCGTCGATGAGTACTAGTGGTGGCCTGACACGTGTAGTTGTTGCACCGCGGATAATGTTTGGATAAGAAAATGCCCCCCAAATTGCCATTGTTGATAATTCAGACATGGGGGTATAAATGAAATTTCAATCAAGTGCGCCCCAACGTGGATGGTATGTTGTGTAATAATATGTGAGTTGAGTCATTATTAGTGGAATTATGTTGTGGGCTCATGGCTCTGCCCATCAAAATTCACCACGTGGATCGTCTTACACCAGCAGGACGCATTAGATCAGGTATTTAAATATCTAATTTTTTAACTGTTTATTTTAAGAAAAATAATATTTAAAAAAGTATAAATGCTTAAATTGAGCAAATGAGATGGGAATGAATATAGGATGACATGATAGGCCCTTCATTTTTTTTTCCATATATCTTTTAACCCGAGCTCAATATGACAATTCGGACCTCATAGATAGAAGAATTTTTCGCACGACTTGTTTCATTTAGGTTAAGAGCGAGATTATTTAATATACCTCGACAGAAATGAGTGATTTTTCAATAAGGGATTTCTGATTTTAATAAAGTCATAAATTAGTTAAAAGACAAAAAAAATTCAATACACTATAAGGTAAAATACAATGTATTAGAGAATGTATTGATTTTATTTTTTAACTTATGCCTGATTTTATTAAAGTTAGAGATAACTGATTGGAAAACTATTCTTAGATAATATTAAAAAAATTTCACTTTTGTAATATAATTTTAAGAATTCGATATGTTTTAACCCGTTGTCATTCTAAGCATGTTCAAACATAAATGTTTGTAATAAGAAATCAAATGAAATATAAAAAACAAATGATAAATGGAGTTAATTTCAAGAGATTCGGGCCTTCAAAATAAATACTAGTTACTCAAAAATTTAATACAACTTACAAGTTGCCAAATTAATAATACTCGTGACCTTTTTGATTGAATAACATTAGACTTTAAATATAACTAATCTTAGGATTACGAATTAAAAAAATAGCAAACACTAAATGCAGTTCATACATCATGCTCTATATCTTAACACCATGACTCCCAAAAGTAAGATTTCACTATCTTTGACTAATTAAACAAAAATTAGAACGTAAAATAAAATTCCCATTATAACCTCGAAAAATTTAAAGAGTTTGATTGCGAATTAATAGAACCAGCATTTGATTAGACTTATCTAGTGGGTGACAGTTACGTCCGCTATGAAGATTGATAAAGAAAAAGAAGTGTGTCCATGGCATATCTCATCCATTCATATCTTTTGAATGATGATTTTATCACCCTTTTTTCCTCATTACGCGACTTTCTACAACTGCAAAATAATGTAACTCACTTTTTCCTCTTTTTACTTTTTAGGATGGTAAAGTGACTATCAAACTTCTCTCCGTCTCACAAGAAGTCACAACTCACATGCATAGTTTGCTAGCGGCAAAGCCTAATGATGGGGAAAAAAAATTAAAAAAAAATCAAGTAGGCATGTTGATATGGATCTATCATAGAGGCCCACTCTATTATGAACAAATTACGAAAGCCCATCACAATGGGGCCTCTCCTTTTACAAAACCCCAAATCAAAATGTTCAATCAATCCATCAAGACTCATTTTTTTTTTTTTTTTGAAAAGAAGACTCATTTTGATTAGCCATCAATGTGTAGAGCATTATTTACTTGACTGCTCAATGACATAATTAGACCATAGCTCCTGAAAAAAAAAGAAAGAAAATGACCTCTTATCTCTTTCTCTTAGCTACCAGCTTTATATAAATGGCCTAATAAAGCTACTAAAAATGGAAACAAAAAATTGTAGACGCTATTTCTTTAAAGTGCAATGGGCGTGCACTTTTAGCTCATGCTCTTCCAAAAAACTCGGCATCTAATTTATCCGACAGCACACAGGAAAGTCCAAGTTGGATTCGCCAAACGCCCAAATCCGAACACAATAAAATATTCCACAAAATCTTTGTTGAAAAGGGTGTCTTTAAACGAAAGAAAGTCAGAAAATTTCTTAAGCTAGTAGGATACGTTTACTTACCTAATAAGTTAGTTTTTCAGTTAAATATTTCTTAAACTCAACAATAATGGTACAGAATAAATTCCTTGTAACTAAAAACACATAATGACAGTAAAATTCTGGTGTGTTGGACAAAAGAGTGGGGTTCTTCAATGTTATTATTTAGAGAGAGTGTTTTCGTCTAAAAAATAGGAGATTGTTGAGTTATGTAACTCACGTCTTTTATTAATTAATAAAAGAAAGTCGCGTAGACTTATAAATAAAATAAATCTTTTTGATGTTCTCTTATTTCACTTTTTATAAAATATATTGATGCAATCATCCAAGATTCACACAATTAATCTCTCAAAAAAAAAAAAGTGCATTCACATTGCCCCACATGATTTTTTAATCATCAAAAGGCGGACTAAACAACATATCACTCGGTCTTCTATGTACATATGAAACCACAAAAAAAAACAATTTAAAAAGTATACACAATCTTATAGGCTAAGCCCACTTAAATCATTAATGAATCGATAATAATATTCAATGGATAAAACTGATAGAATTAGTGAAAATAACAGGCGAAGTATCTGTGCAATGGTTAGTATGATTAGTGAAGTTTTTAGATAAAGATTTAGTTGAGCTGTTGAGGTTAGGTACGACTGAAATAAGCCTAGCTCATCATAACTTGGATCGTATGTAGGGGAGTCATTTGGTATTTGGCCCATCTAACAATAAATAACAACAAATCACGCTCTTCTTGCGGTGGGGTCCCGTTGCATTGCGTGATGCGCTGGAGCACATATGATCACAACTCTTGAAAACATGCCTTTGACTTTGATTGCCCAATAAAAGTAAAGATCACGCATGATCTTGTGATGATCACATTAGAGCGGGCGGTCGAGATTCAACGCTGGTGTACGGGTACTGATCTGGGCCGTCGACCGCCCCGTACGAAACTTAAAAAGGATGGGACATGGGATATATTGTAATCTCTTAGATGTGAGAGGTGGTCTATCTAAGTCTTAATGATCATGTTATAATGTTTATCAGAGGACACACGCGTGCGCATGAACAGTGATCGCGTACGTCCATCTTTATTTTTGTGGGGCCCCGTATGAAAAGTGCGGCTCCACGTGCTAAGACCGCGCGTCGAACACACATTTTTCCGTCGATTTTCATTTTAACGCAAAGCCGCCCTCAACCTCAAAGGGTTTTTTTTTTTTTTTTTTCTTTTTTCGGGCTAAGTTAATAATTACATCATAATTTAAAAGTCAGATATTTGTTAGCCAAATGACAATTTATGATTATTGGTGGTGATTTTGCGTAAGATATTGTATTAAGAAGATCTTGGATTTATTTATAAATAGACACGAATATGGTTTCTAAACAAAGAGAAGGAGGAGAATGGTCCCAACGCCGGTGGTTGAGAAGGAGGAAAGCATCGATTGGCTTTATATAATGACGTAAGCGTATCCACGTCGGGGTCCACAACAATAAAGAAATAATATATGGTTTATGCAGTAAAAGACAAATGAACAGATCACCAATGAATGCACGTGGCAGCGTAATAGCGCAGTTGATGGATGTCGTTTTCTGGAGACCCACACCAAAGCCTCCGGTTTTTTAAAGCCGGCCGTCGATCGTGCCACACGATCAAGATAAGCTTTTAAGTTTGATCAGATTCCGTTTGGGTTTTGAAAAATAAAATAAAAAAAAACCGGAAGGTCGCCTGCTTGTAGTGATGTTGGATTGGACCACACTAAATCCTTGGGACCACCAACAAAATCTTAAAATCTTCTGCTAACATGATTCTCTGCCAATCAGCAGCCGTCAATTTAATGTGAACGGACGAAGTTACCCTCCAGGTCTCGCCTCGGGTTCGACAAAAGAGTAAAGTAACAGTCGGTAAAGCCACAGGATTACGGAAATGGGAACCAGCTGTTGGATCAGAGCCGTTCGATCTGCATTGATTACCGTTTTGTGTGTTAAGTTTTGTTTAATGAGGGGGGAAAACAAAAAATAAAACTGCTGCTTTTAATACGGACGATGGGGTTCTGCAACATAGAATCTTCCTTTATAGATTGTGGAAACGTAGGTTTCACAGGCTAGATACACTTCACAGAGCGAAGCTGCGTGATTGTCCTACTCTCACTCCTTTGGCGCGTGCACTTGGAGTTGACCCAGTTTTTAGTAACCATAGATTGTCATTTCCTTCTGTGGAGTGTGGACTGGGATCGTACATGTATTAATGATGTGTTACGATTAAATCCTATTTCTGCTGCAGCCACTGATGATTTGGGATGAGAATGGAAAAAAGTATTCTTCCAAGGTTTTTCTTCTGTTAAATGCACGTGGATGACTGATAATTTGTATATAAGAATACAAAAACCAGTCAAACATTATTTGTACATTATTACTAACGAAACCAAATAGTTATAAATTGATGTTACATTATATAAATTATCCAATAACTCTATGTTTCCTAAATGAAATAGCCATTCATGGGTCGTAGCATGGATTTATAGATTTCATAACTAAGATAATTTATTTACGTTTATATTTATTACACTTATAGAGTTATAATATTTTAACTGATGTGTCATATATAATTAATGGTCACTTGTTAGAAGTTAGTTGACATTTTTATCGATTATATATGTGTTAATAGTGCAATCTATATATATATATATATATATATATATATAAATGATATGTCATGTCAATCAATTGGTTAATTATTTAAGTTTAGTGGTAAAGTTCTCAAGTTGATTACTCCATCCACACCATAATTGAGACTTGAGTATTGTTCTTATTATGTTTATGAATACACCCTAACATCATTTTAACAAACTAAAAATATCGTTGTCATGTGAATAATATTCTATTGTAAAATCAACATCAATACATTTAACACAACCCTATTGTTAAGGTATGTTGAAATTTTGTATGCTAGTCATAATAATGATAATTAAACGACGACTAAAATGTCATGATCATGGTGATAAGGATTTGGATTGGAAAGATACAACCTTTGTTCCTAGATGAAAAATACCAAGTAATAAAACAATAGCACTCTTAAGAGGGCTTGGTGAGGATAAGGACTGAGTTGTAAGAATAGGTTGAGCGCACGCGCCCGAAGAACAAGTGAGGGAAAACATTGTCACTCTCACAAGCATTGCTTTGGCTGGGGGCCAACATAAATGGACAAAATATTGGGTATTTAATACGCTCACCTTCTCCCATTGCATTCAGAAAAGAACAGAGAGAACGGATATGTTATGATCTTTTAGTATGATTTAGGAGGGAAAGAACAGAATTTGGAAAGCAAATGTTAAGAGAGACACAAACCCAGTTAAAGAAATAGAGAAATAGATAGGTAGATCAATCAAAGTGTTTTGGAGAAACGAAATATGTTTGCAGCAGAGAATGGACTCAAAGGAGACCCGAGGCTACAGGGCATTTCTAAAGCAATCCGTGTGGTGCCCGACTTCCCAATACCAGGTTTCCTTTTTCTTTTTCTTTTTTTTTCTGTTTTGTGTTTTGTGTTTTCATCATGGTCATTTTTCTTTTTTCATATTTGGTGGGCTGCAGGGATAATGTTTCAAGATATAACGACGTTGCTGTTGGATCACAAGGCGTTTAAAGACACCGTGGACATATTTGTCGATCGCTACAGAGACATGGGCATTTCTGTTGTTGCTGGTACTCTTTAATATTATTATTTTTTAAAATTTTTATTTTTTCCCCCACATTTTTATTTGTTTCATCTCTCTCTCTCTCTCTCTTTATTTTTTAACTCAAAGTTTGAGAAGCATTTCTTTTGTCTTGTTTCATCTGTTGTAGTAGATAAAGAAGAATGAATAAATCAGAGGAATTACTAGCAGGATAAATATCTATATATGTATAAAAGGACAGTTTTTGGTCTTATTTACCTTTTCTCATTCTGTGCTTTCATCTTGTCAATCACTTTTGTTTTTTGGGATTTTTTTTCCACTTTTGCTTGAAAACTATATATTGACGTTTTTAAAAATTTACCTTTTTTTAATTCCTAAAAATTTCTGTTTCTTGCTCGTTTTAGAAAGAATGACAATTTTTCCCTTTTTTTTTTTGTCTTCAATAACATACAAATCATGCATGTGTCAGCGTTATTGTTGTTCATGTATGATCATATCAAAACGTGACCAGGCCTTCCTCTTGACAATCTAAAAATGAAAGAAATAAAAGAAAATATGACATGCATCATGCATGTGAGTGTTGCTTTTCATGGTTTCATATATACTTGTATTTGAAATAAAATTAATGGGTATTGTTCGAACGAGTCACAATGTACTGGGCGATGTAAGAACCAGCGTACCATTGTAACAAAACACAATCTGGTTAATTGGTCCTTCTAAAAAAAATTGCACCTTATGTCCAGTTGTGTTGTTAGCTAGATCATTTATGTTGTTTGAATATCACCGTTGTATCTTATCTAAGCAAACGTGAATGTAGGAATTGAAGCTAGAGGATTCGTTTTTGGTCCATCAATTGCATTGGCAATTGGTGCAAAGTTTGTGCCTTTACGAAAACCCAACAAGTTACCAGGTACATTTTTCTTATCCAGAACACCAAAGAACTTTCCCCATCCCTCTGCACGCTTCAGGATTATAAACTAAGAAAAGAACTTGTATTGAATCAATGTGTAGGTGAAGTAATTTCGGAAGCCTATGTGCTGGAGTACGGAACTGATCGTTTGGAGATGCATGTTGGTGCTGTTGAGCCAGGGGAACGGGCTTTGGTGATTGATGATTTGGTGGCTACGGGTGGCACTCTCTCCGCAGCTGTGAGACTTTTGGGTCGGTCTGAATGAATCCATTTCTCTTATTCGTCATCAATAATGTTCCCTTCTTTGCTCTGTTGAAACAACTTGATTCTTTTTTTTTTTTTTTTTTTTTAACCTTTAAATTTCTGTTTTAATTCAGAGCGCATGGGGGCAGAAGTTGTTGAATGCGCTTGTGTTGTCGGATTGCCTGAGGTGAGGGTAAGGCTCGTAGTTGCGTCCTCTCTATTACATCTATGCAAAATGGCTTTTAGGTTTAAGACAGCTGCTGCTACTTGATAAGAGTTCACACAATTTCACATCACAGGGACAACGCAGACTTGATGGAAAGCCTCTTTACATTCTTGTGGAGCCGCGTCTATCAGTCAACTATTGATAAGGTATTACTGTACAAATATATAGTTTTGATTGATAAAATTACGCTTATGCTATTATGTTGTTGTTAATCAAACTTAGCAACTACGAAACTCCTGCAGATTTTCCTGTGACTTGGAGCAAATGATGATGCTTGAGCGTTTGATGAATCACTACCAAGCAATGGGTCACTTTATTTATCAAGCGCAAGCCTGGTTTTCTGTAATTATATTTCTTGTGAAATCCGTGTCTTATTTTAGGCCGTGTCAAGTACCCCGTTAACGGATTTAATCAAAACTTCAACGAAAAAGTAAAAAAAAATTGCATTTAACAATATTTGCAATATCCGGCCAAGGACCATCTGTTGTATGGCGTACAACCTCAACCCCATTGGTATCCATTATCAAATTCGTGTGTTATAAATTAAGAGAATGACACTATTCTCATTACAGTACGTAAAATTACCAAGGAACAAAAGTGTCACTATTCTTTAAAACAAGTGTGCCACGGAAAAAACCAATACAAACTAACCTATATGTAACCCCCAACAAAATTAAAAGAAAATAAAAATTAGAAAAGGTCAGATGTGTGGACATTTTCACGATTTTTTTTCTTTTTCTCATCTTTTGACTGATTATTCATTAAAGTTTATGAACATAAGAATACAACATTAGAGTAGAAGAAAGCAAACCCTTTTTCTCTGAGAACTTTTATGGAACCACAAAATTCCAAGTGTAAGGACAGTAGATGACGGATGTTATGTGCTAGAGGGGACAGCATCATATCATATCCCGAGATAAAAAAGGATACAACTATTAATTCCATTTCATCTTTCTGATGAATCATCGAGCAAATTATCACTTGAAGGCGGAGGAGTCTCATTGTTCCTAAATAGGAGAGGAGGAGTCTCATTGTTCCTAAATAGGAGAGCTCGGCGTAAAACAGAATTCACCTGTTTTCTCAATTTTGCATTATCAACTAAGATATCTGCTATTGCTTCCCTCAACTCATTGTCCGTTCTTGTACAAATGCCATTATCATGAGCTTTTTCAACATCAGCGGAAGCAGCAGCTTTACTATCTTCAGCTAATAGTTGTGCCTGATCAATTTTTCGGAAAAATAAATTTAATGTGAAACAAGTAATGGAAAACATGAGCAGTTGCAATACTCATTGAGGCTTGCAAAAGCCTGGAGTTCTCAAACTTGGACAGTATTAATACAGTGGAAAACATGAGCAGCTGCAATATTCATTGAGGCTTGCAAAAGCCTGGAACTCTCAAACTTGGACAGAATTAATGCAATGACAACTTCAATAAGTTATGAGTATGCTATATCTACTAAGGGATTAAGCACTACTTTAATCAAATCCTTTATAGCCTTGTGATTGCATATCTCTAATTTGCACCAAATGTGAACAAACCTAATTTTTCTTGTCCTTTCCATTTTTATCTTATCCCATGATCAACCATGAACATAGGCTTCACCCCAGTTTACACTTTTGGAAGGTATGTTCAAACAAAGATGTTGGAGAGTATGAAGCCTAGTATTCATAAGATCCATATGCCTAGACATGCTGAGACAGCTGCCATTTCTGACTCTTAATTGCCTTATCTCCTATGAGGCTGTACAAGCCTCCAAACAGAGGGAGAAAAAGGGACTCAACCGAGTGTTGATATTGAGAAAACCAAACAAGTTTAAAAGGTTGCAAACAGTGAACCGATGGAAAATTGTACTAAGTACCTCGGTTATAAGAAGAGAAATTTGGTCATCTGATGAAGTCAGCAAAGCTAGAGCATCAGCTACTGAGGAAGAATCCAATATAACATTATCCCCTTCTTCAGCATACAAATTAGCATTGCACGCTTGGAACCGGTTCAGAAGAATCCTGCATTCATGTAGCAGCTTTTCTCTAACTGTTTTCATGTGGTTATGCATTTGTCTTTCTTGTTGAAGAAGTTCCTGAACAAATGTACCACATTTCAGAATCTTAATGTAATTTCTCTTTTTCTCTATCTACTAATTTGATACAAAATTAAAATGAAACCATAAAATAACATTTAGAGAATTGCAATAGGGTACTACATTCAGACAACAATCAAGAGTTTTATGTAATTTTAGGATAAAAATGGTCCCCAAAAACATGGCAGCTAGCAAATACCTTAACTTAAAACAAAAACTTAAAAATGCCTCAAGCCGGTAATCTATTTTAACAGAAGTAAAATGCTTAAGGATATAGGTTCTCATGGCAAGCATAATACTTCTTAAAGACAGAAACCTGACATAAAACAAACGAGCTAGCAGAGTAGCAAATTACCTCAGTCTTGGATTTCTCATTCAGCATTTGACTAAGCTCCTGTTTCAGTCCTATTTGTGAACTTCTGAGAGATTTAACCTCTTTAACAAGAACTTTGATATCTGCTTTAGACTTTGCCTCTAGCTCTTCATATCGCTTTGACAAATTCTCAAGTTGCTCTTTGGTAGCATCCAACTCCTGCAACACATTTTTATCCTTGACAGTGGATTCTTCCATTGACTCTGCATGTGGGTTTCCATCCTGTAGCAGTTTCGTACATCATTATTTAAATTTCAATTCTTTATGATAAAGACATCCATTCAGTTTTTACTTCCTTTTAAAATAAAATTAATGGGAGAATCAAGAGCATTACTAAGTTAGTTACATGTGTTTCTGCCAACAAACAAATGAAACTGTCATGCAACTAATTTTATTTGCAAATGGTAACACAGAACAGTTTATGGAATAAAAATTGAGATCCAAGATAAAGGAATATGTAACCTTGAAAAACATTAAAACGGATGATATCAGAGTAGCACAAAGTAGCATGACCACTGCATGAAATTCTCATGTTTCTGTTTGACAATGTTGAGAAATAAAATGCATCTCATATGCACAAAACTAAAAATTTCATGTTCTCCTTTGGATATTTCTTTCATAAATGAATGGAATTTAAGGGGTGCCTGAAGATTCAAGTAATGTCTCTCTCATCTCCCTGTCTCTCATTCTTTGCTAGAAAACATCCTCCATCAGTACAATTTTCAGAAGAAAAAGGCTAGAGGCAGTTATAGAGAAAAGGAAAAACTAGACAAATAATTGGTAAATAAATTACCTGTTTTGACTTCAACTTCCATTCCATTTCCAAGGATTTCTGCCGAAGTTCCTCCATGTCCCATTGCATTTGTGTAAGCCTTTCCCTCTCGCTCAAAATAGCTTGCTGTAAGGTTTCTTTACTTTTTTGTTTAGTAGTTTCAAGTTCCACTTCCAAATCCTTAACCTGAAGAGATACAATCAGTTATATCCACACCAACCAGTTATATCATCAGTAGGCTGTTGTATCAATAAAAATATGTCAAATCCTGGACCTTTGTAAGAGCAAAAGCAATTTTACCTTTACATGAAGAAAAGTTCAATTAACATACAATGCATAATTTATTTATTTATTTTTGACAAGAAACTCAAAAATATATTAATGAAGAAAATTTAAAACAGATAGTGGACCAGCTATCCACTGAGAAAACCAAAACTAGGACTATTTGTGATTTACAGAAGTATACCCAGTCACCTCTATCTAAGGCTAGAATCAGCTTTAACTCCCTATCTCAAACCAAGCCACAAAAGCAGTTATGCAAGTATCCAGTGGAAAAAGAAAAGGGTTATCTGAATCTTTGTGTGGTAAATTAGTGTGAGGGAGAGCAATTGAGTTTGCAAATTTCTTTGTGTGGTATCCAGTATCCAGTTATGCAAGTATCCAGTGGAAAAAGAAAAGGGTTATCTGAATCTGTGTGGTAAATTAGTGTGAGGGAGAGCAATTGAGTTTGCAAATTTCTTCTGAAAGGCTGATTTCATCATTTGGAGCGCAAAAATGCAGATGAGGAATTTATAAGGCCACAGAACTGATAGTTTTGCTTATATACATTAACAACAGGTATATAATCAGGATAGAAGCAGAACGTGCAATATCTATATAATATCTATATAATCAGGATAGAAGCAAAACATGCAATATCTATATAATCAGGATAGAAGCAAAACGTGCAATATCTATATAATCAGGATAGAAGCAAAACGTACATCTACTCAAACGATCACAGTCAATCAACAAAACCCAGCATTAATAACTAGAAAGCATATTGTTTTATACCTTTGTCATTAGATAATCTTTCACTGTCATTTCTTGATTTAATCTTGTTATAAGATCCTCCATGTCTGTTTTTGCAGTCACTAGTCTCCGCTCCATTGTTAAAAGAACCCTACTCAATTTATGGCGCTGATCCAATGGAATAACTAGTTCTGCATCTCCTGAAAACTGCAAGTCTGAGTTGCCAAGAATTTCCCTGCTACTTGAAACCTCAGCACATCTATGAAGGTCAGGAGAGCCATCAGCAGATGAATTTGGAATGCCAAAGTTTGAAATTTCGCTACCTCTTATGGAACTTGCATCGCTTCTAACACTATCAGCTGATAGCTTTCGTGCATGACCAATTACCTTACCAGGCTCTGGCTCAGAGAAAAGGTCCATCCCATTGCCAGAAAGGAATAAAGCTTTAGAAACATTTCCATTGTTCACATTCTTCCCTGTAGCATTGTTGGGATGTTGTTGGGCATGTGCTTTATGCCTAGGAAAACCTTCAAGTTGCTCCAATATAGTCTGTCCCATGAACAATCCTTCATCAATGTTGGACATTCCATACTTTACGAGATTTTCTATAGGGCTTGTCAAATCTTCATCCAGCGTCAGATCCTCCACACCAATTTCAGAACCGTTATCCCGTCCTAATTTTGGGGTTCCAAGTTCAGACGTCTCATAAGCTGTATCACTACCATAATCAGAAGTGACTGAGGAACTGCCAATAAGAGTGAAGCCTGAGTCGGAAGGCATTTGAAGTGAAGAAATAGTGCTATTGCTAGAAGGATTTGCTTCTGATGCGTTCTGGTTTACATCTTGAAATGCTGATGAGAAATATATAAATGTCAAAACTCCAAAATAATGATACAGACAATTTCATCATTCAGGAGAAAAAAATAGTATATGTGCACAAAGATTACAATAAATCAATTACAAATCCGCTTTCAAACATTAGGAAAAACATTCGTGGCACAAAACAAATTTCTCAAACACTTAATGCATTAAAATGGCACATACACGACCTCGCAGCAGCTTCCAATTCAAGAAAGGATGCCACAGAGACGCTTCTAGATAAGTCAATGTCAGAGAGTAGCTTTGTCATCCACTCCTCCAAGGAGCACCTTCTCTGCAACAGAATGAAGCCTTTTGAGAATATTTGCCATAATATAGAAGAAGGTAAGTCTCTGACAACGTATTTCTGAGTGAATGTGAAGAAAAAAAAAAAAAACCTGTTTTATGTATCTCGATGAAGACAACACATACACCAAAAAGAAACAAGGAAAAGGAAAAGGAGAATAGATACCTCAGTGGACTATACAACAGCTATGGTTAGCAGACATGAACACAAGTGTCATATTCTTACACAAACATAAAAAATGTTATTCGTTTCCCTCATAAATGTGTTAAATGACTATGAATCTACAAGTTTCTTAGCCATAAATAATGCAAGGTACCCTCATCCCTATATATTTTTTACAGGTTACATGGATGTCACCTCCGTAATTGTATATACAAGTACTAGGAATGGATGGCACGCCTACCGTGTTCTCAAGAATCTGACACCTACTTTTCAATAGAAAAAATTGCTGTATAGAGTCATGGCACCAAAGTATGTAAACCAAAAAAGAGTATGCAACAAATTTCCTACCTCTTCCAACAGTGCCCTGCTTTTCATACGCAACAATCCCTTGGGTGGAGCTGGGGGAATATTTTTTTTGGGAAATGCCTTTTTAAGCTGCAAGAAAGAGAATAACAATAAGAGTGATGACCTTAAAAGGAGTGTATTTTAATGTGTAAACAAGATAAATTTCAATAAAATAATTAAACACACAAGTAGTTACATTCTGATAAAAGCAGATGTCCTAGATTTCCAAAAGCGAAAAAATTTGCAAGACTTACATCAGTAAATAACTTCAGAAAATTATTAAATCTTCTCAACACTCCTCGTGTAGTTGTGATCCCTTCTGGTGATTGTAAACCAACCTGAACCCTGTAAAACTGCCCCTTAAGAATGTTAAAATGTGCAATGCTGGGAAGGTGTCATAAAAAAGTTACGAGCATCTGCATAACAGTCAAAAAAAAAATATGATGATGCATAACATATGTTATCTCCACAAAATATATTTACAGAAGATAAGCAGAAAAACAAATCACGGGAAAATATGTAGAGAAACAGATCTAGGCGAGTGTGATTTTAACAGCATTATACTAAATTTTAAATAAAGTTTCTACCACGCGAAGTTTGGGTGTAGATATTAAATGGTAATTTATTTGATTCCCTATTTATGCTATAGAAAGTTTCAGATCTTGCACAAGCCAATAAGAAAAATAAATTCGACCATACGAAATCAAAATCAGAATACATCATTCAACCACAAAAGATAAATAAAAAACAATATCTAACACTCAGTAATCAGTGTGGACAAAAACAGAAGTCGTTAAATTTGATTACCACTACAGGATCTGAATCTCTAGATTTTGGTAAGACAACCCAGGAAGGTATTGTGACACAGTAACTCCATCCTGTGCGAGGATCATGCGGCCAAACAGTGTCCCGCCCATTCTGCATAAAGAAACAAATTTATTAAGGATCCCAGGACATTTTTATCCTTCCTGTTTATAAATAAATAAATCATTGTGACGATATTATATCGATCAAGAATACTGCTATTGTGTGAGATACCATAGAAAGCATATAAAGCATGCTAGCAAAGTGAATGTCAAACTATTACCACTGATTACGGCATTACATTTCATGTTGCATTTATGAAAAGAAAACCCCTTAGCTTCAATAACAAATGTTCTATAATCCTAAATCTCGTCTCTTTCCAAATCAAATTTGATTTGGAGAAGAATTTACACATTTTGCCAATTAAACTCAACTGGAGATTCGCACTTGATCGATCATGATTACGAAAATAACCAACGCAGCGATAATTAAACACCCATAAACAATCGCCAAAAGCTCCAAATTATTGATCAATCGTTAATCGCAAAAGAAGAAAAATTATCACATTTCATTAAATTCTCACTATCACCAAAATGGAAAAAAAAAATGCCAGGTCAAAAGTCAAAAGAACAAACTGAAATTAATTAAAAAAAATGAGAAGTAAACGAAAAAATTAGAGAAAACTCACCCATTTACGAGGCGCAGGGCTCCAATCCATCCCCAAAGGAAGCGGCGAAGTGCCGTCGTGTCTGTGCTTCGGTGGACTCCGTCTCTGATTCATCGCCGTCTCTGTTCTAGACTGTCACTGTCACTTCAATTTTTTTTTTTTGTTTTGGCTAACCAGCTCAATTTAATCCCTAAAACTATTGATTAGGGATCTTGTAATCGGATCGGACGAGCTAACACTACAGAGGTCTGAATTTTCAATTCATTTAGTTTCATTTCTGAGACAAGTCAGAGAAGTCGGTGCTGCCAATTGCTTAAAGGACACCGCGGCACCTGATTCTTGAACAACGGAATTTTAACTAAACGTGTGGCGAGATGGAGCCCCCTGTGAGACGATGACGTCACCACCCGCTTTGCGTCGCTTTTGTCCCTTTGATCTCCTCTTTCACGTTTTTCTTCGTTCCACTCTTTGTTCAGAGAAATCGAGACGGGCCAAAAATCAATTAATTCCCACCTTTTTCCAATTTTAATTTAGCTTCTTTTGCGTATTGCCCGGCCGGAATTAAAATCTAAATAAATAAATAAAAATAAGCTTTTTACCAAACTGTCTTCTTCAGGAATTTGCAATTTTGCCTTGAAGTTCCCGGCATGAGAAGGGAGAGTAATTTGGACCCTTGATGTTTTGTCTTTTGCAAAAGGCTTCCAAATGGGCCTTCGGTAATGGGCTACATGTAGTCAGTTCTTAAATATATCCTCTTTCTACGTTATAATCGGAATGATGTGGGGTGCATTTAGAGTATCCCTTACGAGCAATAGATTGAATTTCACAAAGGATTAAGTGAACCCAATCAATTCAATCAATAGGATTCGCGATACACCAAAATTTTGAGATCATGAGTTCTCCCGAGTAAAATTTAGTTAATTGATTAATGGTTAATAAATTAAAAATTAAAAATAATTGAATCCTAATCCTAATCATATATTAACGCTAAAGGAAAGGTAGTATTAAATTTTTAAAAATTCAAGATAACTCAGATAAAGAATAGGTTCTAAATAATATGACATGCATTCTTTCATAATCTGATGTGATGAGTCATTAAATATTGAGTAATAACATCTTTACAAAATTAAGATAAAAACTCTGCATCCAAAATGACATGTTACTAAACAACAACTGTCATAATAAAATAATTTTAAAGAACTATTGAATGAATGACACGGTAAGCGTCACTCTTAAACTTTATCACTTCTCATTCAAATGGTGAATTTATATTGATATCCCAATAAAATTTGGTCGGATACGTACTTTTGTGTTCTTTTAAATATATTTTTTAGATTACTACCTTTTTTAAATCTGTTGTTCATATACTTTGTAGAAATCATAACAAAAAGATCTTTAATTTATACACGAGTAGTGGAGGAACCAAAATATTTTCTGAAGCGTAATTGCGTTGAGACTGGAAAAAGTTTTGTATCCAGTGAGTTAAATAATTAGGTTGCATTTCCATTTCAAAGTAGAACATTGTTCAAATTTCAACTATACATATATATAAACACACGAAAGCACAAGTAGCTAGTTTGGTAATTCCAGTAAAAGATGCATGATTGACTCAAAAGCCAAAATCAAACTGCATATGTTATTCCGAGTTGGCTAATTTGGCTAGCTGATAAATTAATGTGAGCCTCTACTGTTGATAATTGAGGCAACAATATCATGAAGTAAGGTTATATATACAAAGAGAGAGAGAGAGTTTTTTTTTCTGTTAATGTATTGAAATTTATATTTTTTTTATATATTATTAAAAAGATGATGTCTTTTTTTAGTGCGGATACCCTTATTTTTTTCATGTAGACACAATCTAAAGTACGGAGTTTAGGATTATATTTTAATGTTATTTAACCATATAATTTTATAGTGTATTATAACAGTGTGTCCGCATTTAAAAAAAAATGAGGATACCTACACCTGAAAAACGTGTGTGTGTTATTGTTAGATGTCCACGTACTTATATATCTTGTCGTCCCACTAGCCAACATCAACCAAGACATAATCTTCCTTTTCTCCAACTTGCTTTTATTTTCAAAAAATAAACATAACGACAGTTCAAGAAATTATCTTTTATTATATGACAAGAAATATTGCTCCGAAAACTAAAAACTAGAGGGAGGCAAGAACAGCAGAGGAGCCATCTTATAGTTTTAACGAGACAAAACCTTGTTGTCTCCCAAATTTGTGCCGAAAGGACTTCGATCCTTAATTTTACCGCTCACTTGTCTCTCCCATCCCAGATTGGTGTTTTCTTTTTGACATGCTTACAAATCTATTGTTATTTGCAATTAGAAATTTAACCATACCAGTACTGTTATATACGATGCAAATTGATATTTGAGCAGGGTCTATTTTTAATTTTTCTAAGAATTTTTTTTTTTCCTTTAATCCACGTTCAAGAGTTGAAGACTTGAACCGTGTCTCACCCCAAATTAATTATATGAGAAGTGTATTTAATGCTTAATTTTAGAGTAATGATAGACATATTAAATTGTGTATCAGTCCCAAATCTCATCTTAAATGATGTGATAAGTGATGTGTCATTCATTAAGTAAATAAGCAGATAGTATAACAAAAATTCACTAATAAGTCTTACGAATTTTATAATTTATCTGGTGAATGACACTTACAATAATCCACATAATTTGAGATGAGATTTTGATGTTTGCTACTACTCACACTGTTGGTTATTATGTTTAGATGCGTTTTAAATTAAAAAGAAATGAGATTAATACTTTCCATGCGAATAACTTGATTGGTTAAGGTGATGATAAACTTACGAGCATTATGTTCCCGGATCAGGATCTTCCCTATCTTATCTGCTCATAAATAAAATTCATTCATTTGAATGGTGGTTAATAAAAATAAAATAAAAATAAAAGCTGCTAAATTCTGATTAAATACTAATACTAAAAGATAAGTGGTAGAAAATCTTTGAAAACTCCAAATAGCTCAAATCAAGAAAGGATGCTAATCTGATATTTCCACAATAAAAATAGACACAATTGAATAAAATGCAAATGCAATTTCCACATTTTTGCATCATTAGTATATTGTTAATTATACAAGCATCATTTTTAAGAATCAGCTAAATTTCTTTCCTTTTCCGAATTAACATAGGCTCTCTGCTAATAATTTTTCTTTGCACGAGCCAAACAAAAACTATTTGTTTGATTTGCTGGCTGTAAGAAGATAAAAGATAAAAACAACAGGATTGTGTTAGCATTCCTGGATCGACGCATATGATCGATCTCTGCTACAAGCAAAACCAAATTAACGGATCAAAGATACGAGATTAATGAATCAGAAAATCGTTTCAATCTAAAACGATACAAAATATCAATGTGTAACAAATGACAAATCCCTCTTGAAAAGAAGCCATAAAAATCTTGAAGCCTCGCTTAAATTATAAATTAAATTAAAAAGAATAAGCAGCAAATTAATGAGAGGAAGAAGAAATTATCTGTGAATTATAAGCTAGCTTCTCGTCGATCTCTATCAAAAGAGAGATTGATGATCAAATCCCCTTAGTAGTTTTCCACAGCTTTCTTGAATTGTGTTGGGAATTAATCATGCAGCGGTATCGATCGGAAAATTCAAGACAGTTCAAGAAAGCTGTGGAAGATCACAAAGAGGACCTTCGATTCAAACCCATACGTGCAGAGTTCACTATCTCAAAACCCTAATTCCATTCTTTTGATCTTTGTTTACGTTTTGGATAGACACTATAGACAAACACAACAAAAGGGAAAGAAATGAGTAAGGGAAATTAGATATGTTGATGATGAAATGAAGTTGCATTATTAATGCGAAAAGTCCACAAACCAACTGGTAAATTGTCGATGTCCAATAAAACAATCGTACGTCCTCCACCACGTAATTGTCAGGATAAGTGGAGAATTGTCCCATTAGCTAATGACTTTTTACCTTCCATTGTAAAATATTCTCTTTTGATTGATAGAGTCTTGTACGTGTACAACCATCTTGTAATTTTATGAAATGATTGTACATACATTCAATGCAGAAAAATAAACTTTCACGTACGTACGCTTGATTCTATCTGTAGGAAATTTCGTCCACTACAAATAATTTCAATCCAATTTTATATTATTTCGAAAGTTGATAAAATTAAAAATTAGGTACATAATAAAATTAACTTAGAACTTTGCAACCAAATGTATGCTGTACTCACACTCACGCATGGGAGTGTAATTAAGTGATATATATACGGGCATGCAATTAACGTATTCAAAATAACATATGGAGTCATATCAAATCCATCTGATTGCGAAATAAAGAAGAATGATTTTTAATTATTAATTATTAAGTCACAACATTAATGCGTACACACATCACAACTAGAAATAGGCAAACAGTCTTGCCTAGTTATTAGCAAATACAAACAACGAACGTACAAGGTACTAGAAATAGACCCAACAAAAAAAAAAAAAATTAATTAATCACTTCCTAGTTAATTGGAGCATGAATTTACTAGAAATATGCATTGCAGCTTCTTATGCACATTTGAAGCCTGCAGGAATTGGCCTGTTGCAAAGACTAAGGATGAGCCCAATATTAGTTGGCCAGCTCAATTCAATCCCAAGAACATTGGCTTTTATAGCAAGGCAAAGACACAACGCAGCTTCCACTTCACCCAAGCCGCCAAGTATAGCACAGCACTGGCTGTAAGGTGGGCTTCCTACAGCAACATTAGCTCCAAGAACTCCTGCACAAGCTCCAAGCTTCAACGTGTTCGTGGGGCAATATGCCGTAGCGGGCGGTGGCCTGTGTGGTGAAGGGTTGCACGAGCCACAAGCACTGGACATTGTTGTGGATAAAAGTACAGAGAGCACAAAAATGGCAGCAGCAAGGTTGTTGTTGGAAGCCATTGCCTACGTGTTGTGTTGTGTGGCTTGCCCCTGTGAAGGGTGCCCCTATTTAGAGGAGAATTCTGTGGTGGATGTTGGGAGTTTGATTGAGTGGAAGAGAGTGAAGAATTGTGATAATGTACTTGCTTGGATAATTTTGTTTGCTTCTTATTAGAGCTTTGTCGGCTGCTCTCTTTTCTTTTCTGCTAAGAAATTTCTACAAATAAGCGTTCATGCACGTGCGCATGCAAGCTGAAGTGCGATCCAGGTGGATTTACATCCACAGAACATTTATGGGTTTAGTAATTCAGTAATTTCATTCCTGTAAAGTGATTAATATTTATTAATTCTATTGAATCTTGTTTTAAATGCTAATGTTAGGCACAACATGATATCAGAGATAAGGATCAGGATCATATCCTGACCAAATAACTCAATTACGGATTGGTTGTTAATAAATAAAAAAATAAAAAAATTAAATTTTACTCATATATTACTATTAAAAGACATGTGACAAAAGATTCTTAAAAGCTCAGTAGTGCTTAAATCAAGAGAGGATCTTGTTCCCAGAGATAATGTCGTGTGTTCAAACACCCGTGTACTCGTTTGTATTAATTAATTCTGATTACGGATCATTTTGGCTTTAAAAAGTCTAACATGAGATTTTATTTACTCCTTAATTGCCATTTTAAATTTTGAAATGAGCTTTTGGGTGAGTTAGTCAAGTTAATCATTTTTATCTAAACGTTACACAAAAATGTCTAAATTAGTATGAAGACGATGATACCAGAAATATTATTTGGTCAGCAAAATTATTATTCATTTTAGTATAACTTACCAGAGTTTACAAATGGATTCTTCCAACTCTTAGAATTGGGACAACTATGTGAAACCTTGTATAGGGACTCCTTTGTCTTGTATTATGTCCATTATTCATTCACAGGTTAATTGTATGAACAATTGAAAGCGATTTTCAAAATCACATGCCATGGCTTTTGATCACAATTTTTTTTTTTTAAAAAAGCTAGAGGATTCTCAACAGAGTGAAGGCGCTGTGGTAAAAAATATTTCATTCCAGATATAATTTATGTAGTTTTAAATATCATGGTGCTCTTACCATTTTAGACATTGATTGGTCAATTTGATGAAAGAGAAACCAAGCTGCAAGTCCATGCTTCGGATGTATTATTTAATGGTCCCGAAAGGTGGGGGCTTGTTAATATTGATCAGGGAAAATACATTCACTGAGCAAAGAATACTGGTTCTATAATTTCGGATCAGGCTATGTTTCAAGATGCACTCACCCATGATGAGATTGATAAATTAATCAACTATATGTACATAAAATTAAATTGCCATGTGAGAAAATGTGGACATGGAATTTTTTATTGTCTACATTAACTAATATTTTATAAAATACAGATATTATTTTACTTTTTTTAAACTGCACAGTCTAAGAACGTATCTAAATTAAAAAAAAAAGCGAGTGTACACACTTAAGATATATAAATACATACATACGTGCATACGTGCATGTAAATGTATATACATATTTGGTGAAGTTGCCATGTGTCCAGCTAATTGATTAGAAGTATAAACATTTAAAAAAAAAAAAAAAACAACTTTATCAATAATATAAACTGGAAATGGTACCAGAGAAGTTATGACAACTAAAACGACATGTCACCTTCTAAAAAGTACTGGATAGAAAGATGGAATAGAGAATTGAGCAACTCTTTCTTTTCTCATTTAGCTCTGGTGTCGCACAAGGGCTCTAGCGTCGCATATGAAATAATTGGGCCAGGGTCATTGAACTTGGGCTTGGCCCACTATAAAACAACTCTTAAAATATTTCAACTCTGAGAGAGAGGAGGTGAAAGAGTTTCAATTTTCAAAATTTGCGTCGAGAGACATGAGCTGACACTAGTCGTACCAATCACCTTTTTTAACGGAAATTACTCGTTACCATTATAATTATTTTTAAAGTTTGAAATGATCAAACACATGACACATCCTGAGTTGAGATAATATTATTTGCCTCCTAACAAAAAATAAACAGTAATAATAATAATTATCGAAACAAGGAGAAGAAAGCAAATAATAATTATAATAAAACTCGAGATTTTTCTGTTCGTCGACGAATAATTAAAAGAAAAACAAACAAACAAACAAAAAAACGTAGACACGTGGCTACGTGCGGCGCGTCTCTTTTAGATAATTCAAATCCGCTTCGAAACACGCACACACACAAACAAACAGGAAACAGCCCCTCTTTGCTGGTCTGAATAATTTATAACCGGCCTTTCCGCCAAAAAAACCGAGTCTTTTTTCATTTATTTACAATATCAGCCACGCCTCTGATCGCCGAAACAAAAAAAAAGGAAAGAGAATTAGCGCGGATCTAGGTCAATTAATTACTAATCAATTAGAGGAAGTATTGTACCTAATTGGTCGGCGATTAAGTAATTAATCGCATAGAGAGAAAGAGAGATGGCGATACTTTTCTCTTTAGTGGCTCGAGGATCGGTGGTGCTGGCGGAGTGCAGCGCCACGGCCACCAACGCCAGCGCCATCGCCAGACAAATACTGGATAAGATTCCGGGGAATAATGACAGCCACGTGTCGTATTCTCAAGATCGTTATATCTTCCACGTCAAGCGCACCGATGGCCTCACCGTTCTCTGCATGGCAGATGATACCGCCGGAAGTATGCCCCTATTCTTCGATCGCTTCTTTTTTTTTTTAATTTGATTGACACTTCTTCATTTTTTTTTCCTTTTTTGAGATTGTTCGTTGATTGCTCTGTTTAATTTTTGTGATTTGATTTTCGTTTTCAAGGTTTAGTTTTTAATATGAGAGTCAGCTATCCGTCTGTTATTACACTAATTAAATGCAATCAGCTTTGAAGGTCTTAGCTGTGTGAATGCGTCGACATAAAAATATTTTCTAAGCCCTGTGAATCTAATATTGTAATTTAAAAAGTGAACGGCATTTTTTTAACTTCTCTGTGTAGATAAGTTGGAGGAAGAAGTGTTGTAGATATTTTTGAATGGCGTAAAGGTTATGTTTGGTTTGCAACATTAGCTGCCCAGTGAAAAGTGTGCGTTTAGCTGATGTGCTTTCAGAGTTGCAAAATATTCCCTTAGTCAAGTTGTCTACGAATGTTCTCAGAATTTTATGGCATTTAAAGAATTCTTTATCCTACTGCTGCTTCATTTTAGCATTTCGTCTGTTTTTGTGAACAATGTTTTTGTGTGTTATGTCCAGGGCGAATTCCTTTTGCATTTCTGGAAGACATTCATCAGAGATTTGTGAAGACTTACGGCCGTGCAGTTCTTTCAGCCCAAGCTTATGGCATGAATGATGAATTTTCAAGGGTCTTGAGCCAGCAAATGGAGTATTATTCAAATGACCCGAATGCTGATAGGATAAATAGAATTAAAGGTGAAATGAGCCAGGTAGGTTTTACTGCTTTATCTTTACTTGTAAAGCCCGTTCTGACATTCCATGGCTGCTAGCCTCCTTTGTGGTTAATTGAAACTTTGTGATCAATTGACAGAAATTCTTTGCTTGATGTTGAATTTTAATTTACCTATGCCCTTCTCATATATGGAAGATAAATTACCCATGCACATATAAACAGCTTGTAGAGCGTAAAATTTATTTTGCCTTCAAAGTTGTTTAGCAAATTTGGAACTGTTGTTGTTCCGCTTGAATCTTTTATTTTTGCTTGTGCTAATGATTCATATATGTCAATAATGTCCTTTGATAGGTAAGAAATGTCATGATAGAGAACATTGACAAAGTTTTAGAAAGAGGTGACCGCTTGGAACTGTTGGTTGATAAAACTGCTAATATGCAAGGAAACACGTTCCGCTTCAGAAAGCAGGCTAGGCGTTTCAGAAGCACAGTATGGTGGAGAAACGTCAAGCTCACGTATGTTCTCTTAGCTGATACTTGATTGCTCACGTATGTTCTCTTAGCTGATACTTGATTATATTTATGACTATTTGGATTGGAAGCATTTAAGCATACTAGGCATGCATGGGGATGTTTCCTTGAGCTGTCCTGTGGAACATATGATACATATCCATGTCCATGTAAAATTAGATCACTTAATTGAGACTGAAAGAGAGATGAGAAGATCATTGACACTGGTGCCTACTAACTTACTTTCCTTTTGCAGGGTTGCGCTGATTATCCTCATCCTCGTGATTGTTTATGTTGTCCTGGCTTTTGTTTGCCATGGGCTTACTCTACCTACCTGCCTGCAGTGAGGGCTAAAGTGGAGTGGGATCTAAATTGTGTTCTTTTTCTTAGTTTGTTTCCCCCTTCTTTATGGGTATGTGGGATTTTGCAGTCTCAGCTTTCTCTGCTGCTGCAATGAGAATTGAGAAGCAATCTTTGTGTGCATGCTTGTGTTAATGTCTCGCATGGAGATACAAACTAGTTCATATTGTATGACTTGGTGAGTTTAAATTCATGAAAGACTAATTTTTTGGTGTAAAATCTTAAACCCCGATGTCTCCATTAATATTTCCCCAAGGTTAATTGCGGTCTTCTTATTATATATAATCACGTCTTATGATGATGGAAAGCTATTCAAAAGGCTGAATAAAGAATCAGAATTGATCCCCATTCGCTTTCGATAATTTGGCTGTAATTTAATTTGAGATAATCAAGTATGGGAAGAGATTACGATGATCAACTAGGGAAAGTAGTATGGAACCTTGAGATCAAGATGATAATCACATGCCGAACGTGGACTTAGAAAAAAATTTATCATGATGAATAACAAAGCTTAATGAGAGAAACTTAATGATGAAAGGGAAAAGCCTTCAAAATTTGATGTGCCAAATTTATATTAAGGTGATTGCTTTATCAGTCATGCATATTTCCCAATCGGTAATGTTTAGCGTTTACATCAGCAATTTGCAGACGCAATTTCGAACAGCATAGTTGCTTCTAAGTGCCCACAAAAATTCCCGCAGGTCCCAATTTTATCGAATTTGAATAGCGAGGAGATTTATTCACTAGATACAAAGATTGAACAAATTATCTTATTTGTTCTTTTTATTCTTCAGCATGTCATTACCTATTATAAGCAGTTTAATGTCGCACCATAATCCCAGAAATTCTCGTTCCAGTAAGGCACCATAATGATTGAATTTGCAAACTTCACAATGAATTTGTAAACTTCACAATCTGATCTATATTAACCTAACGAGCTATATCGCTTTAGCTATTTTCTTGAGAAGTTGGAACACAGGTCATACACATATTCAGAGGCTTCTTCTATGTATATTCTCTTTATCCAGCGTCTATAAAAGAGAGGATATGTACATCAAATCTACAAAGGAAGAAAGCATGTGACTTTAACTTGCCTGTTAAAACATTGGAACATCTTTAAATCTTTCTTACACTATGTTCTCCTCTACAAGATTTAATCTATTGAACAATTCCTCCAATTCATGCACTGCAACCTCATAATGATCTTGAGATTGGGCCCCTTCTTCCAAAACGGGAATGGCACGCTTATATAGATGATGGTACCAGTAAAGAGGGTTATACATGTCAACATCATTGAAGCCATGATCAACAAGACCCCTGTGCTTAAAATCCTTACTCCAGCGTGCGAGAATGTAGTGCGATGGAATTTCTTCAATGCCATTATAATTAAGTACATTTAAAGCATGCCTGCACAAATAACCTTTGTAATTGAACAAACTGCAAATGCATCGGATATCAACCTGACTTGTCTCGTACAGAACCTCGTAGTTCTTTACCTCCTTCTCGTTCCCCTCTACTTCAATTCGTTCTTTTACAATGTAAGTTGTTATCGGCCCATTAGCAGTGACCTGTCTTGTATTAAAACAAGAGTACATTCCCTCAACTTCAGATTGAAACCTCCTAAAAATTTCTTTCGTATATACATTTGAGAGCTGCACCTCGAAACTACATCTTGTTTTCAATTCAAAACATGAATTTCTTGACTCCAGATCAGCCACGGCTTCTTTTGTATGCTTCCTGTGTAGAGCTAGATCGTATTTGTCAACGAATTCCTTAAAAGACGTATGTTTATGTACGTAGCCATCAAAAAATGCATTGAAGCTCTCATTTTCTTGGACAGGGATCATCCCTGCAAAAAATGTGTCTTTCAAGTAAACTGGAACCCATCGTCGCCTATCTTCATAAAGTGTTTGAAGCCATCTATTGTCCCCAAGTCCATGCCGATTTATCATATCAGCCCAGGCAGTTTCAAACTCAACTATCTTCAAAGAATTGTAGACAGCTTTGTTCAATTGCCTTTTGATTGCTTCATATCCCTTCAATCCTCCCAACTTCTCTGGCACTCTTTGCGTTATATACCACAAGCCATAGCAATGACGAGCTTTTGGGAAAACCTCGCAGACAGCACTTTGCAAGGGTTTACTCTGGTCAGTGATAATAACTTCAGGAGGCCGGCCTAAAATGCAATTAAGCCACGCCCTGAGGATCCAAACATAATACTCTACTGAATCAAGTCCAAGGAAGGCACAGCCTAACAATACCTGTTGTCCATGGTGGTTCACACCAATGAATGAAATCAGTGGGATGTCATATTTGTTAGTAAGACATGTTGTGTCAATTGCAACAGTGTCATTAAAAAGGCCGCATGCAGCCCTAGACCTGGCATCAGCCCAAAACACATTTCTCAAGCAGCTATCATCATCAATGTCCATCAAGTAAAAGAAGTTGGGATTTGTCAACTTCATTCGACAAAAATAGTTATATACTGCTTGCGTATCTCCTTCTTTAAGTTCCAAATGTTTAGAGTGATCAACAGGAATCAAAACCTCTCTTTCATCAACATTTGTGAATCCATTACACACAGCAGTCTGATACAACCTAATGGTATGCACTTCAGTAACAGGCTCTGGTGGCGGTTGTGCTCTTCTTGCTGCAAGAATCATTTTTTTATGGGACTTATAAAACCGTTTGATTTGCGGACTCACAGCATGGTTGTGTTCAAGCTCAACTTCAACTATTCTCCACCTTTTAGAGTCCATAAGTCTAATGACTATCATGGCAGGACAACCAGTCCTGGTCTCGGGTCTTGGATTGTTTGCTTCACTCTTTTTCTTGAAACCTGCACTGCTGCAGCTAAGTTTTGCTCTGTACCGCTCTTTTCGTTTTGATCTAAACCAGGAATTGCTTACTCTGATGCCAAAACCTCGTTCCTTTCCATAAGCATTATAAAAATCGTAAGCTTCATCAAAAGAATCAAATTCCAAACCCACAGTAGGTTGAGGGGGATCCTTCTTTAAATGAGTTTCACCAGCTCCATGACCACGTTCCTCTTGACAGTCTCCATCACCCTCATATTCATCGCCTTCATCAAACACTGGCTCACTATTGAGACAAACTTCTTCCATCTGAAACACAGAATGGAAAAAAAAAAAAAATCAAATTGCAAGATATAAGTAGATAATTTCTCTGTAAACACTTACTATTATGCCAAAAATTAAGACGAATTAAGGTTGACAAGACAAAGACAAATTCTTACATTTTCATTGTAGATAACAGAATACATCAGCTGCAAAAACCAAAAAGAAGTTCATTGACTAAAAATATATTTTTTTTTTAAAATCAGACTGCACATGCTCTAAAGCTCTGACATGAAATTGTAGCACGTGTATAGCAATGAGTGTGTGAGTAACAATTTTGCTAACAACTTGATGACACTTAACGAAAATCTGAAAGTTGGCAACTTAATCTAACAAAACTAAACACATCCAAATCAGTAAATTCTGCAAGCACGTCCAGTGACCCTACATTATCATTGATCATATTCCACGTGCTTTTTGCTTCATATTTTGGTGCCATATGCAAGTATTGCATGAGAAAGTTGTAGCACTCTTTGATGGTTATTGTTCAACTAGAATTCGCTATTCCCCAATCATTATCTCAATTCACACGACTTCAGTTTCAAATATAAGACAACATTAACCTTGGCAACAAATGTCATGATACAACTAAGCTTATAAAATGCCTTTTCATGTTTCCAGCATTGCACTCAATAAAACTAACAATTCAGAGACTAATCAAGCGTCATAAATGTAATTAACAATGGTACCTTCACATCAAACTCGATCACCACCGTTGATCATATTGAACAAATTCACATAGCTAGCTTCCTCATCAGGTTAAACACTTGGCAAGTCATTTCAACCACACTAACGCTAAAAACCTACTCCAGAAAGCAAAGCCAAAATCATTAAGGCATTCATGTTGTTCATCACCGTAAAATAAGAAACAAAATTCAAAACTCATTTCCAAAGTTATTGCTAATAATTGAATTTAATTTAGAGGCTTTTAATAATGGAAACCCTAAGATGAAATTAAATTAGCAAATTTTGAAATTTGACAGTAATGAAAGTCAAAATTTTTCAAGGATCTTACAGCGATTTACTGAGCCGAGGGTAGGAATCGGAGGTGAGATAAAAATTGAGAGGAAGTGAGTCTGAGTCTCACTCTGAGACTGAGTCAGTGCTCCGAGTCGTCCTTGGAGGAGGAAAGTGCGAGTCACACCGGGGATTACGATTTACGAATGTTTTTTTAGAGTTTTCGGCTTGACGTGTTGACACGTGTGGTTTGTGTGAGTAACATGAGAGTCCTGTGCTTTCTATTGGTTTGTTTCCCTATTACATGCAATTATTAAAAATAAGAGATTGTTATATTATATAATCATGAAATATACATAATTATATAACAGCTGTTTGATTTTCATTTAATAGTTGTGAAAATAATATAATTTTTTTATCTTATATTTTTACAATTGCTGGATGAAATTTAACTACTGTTATATAATCATGTAACATAACAAAAACTTTAAAAAAATGATTGTTTTACTACTTCAATAATTATATAAAATATTAAATGATTATAAGAATTATTGTTAGTATAACTTTATAAAAAAAATTATTTATTATTTTTTAGTTAAAACTATTAACTGACTAGTTGATTGACTAATAAAATATTTATTTATTTTTATAATAAAATATATACTAAATAGTAGTAAAAAATTATATTACACCCTTAAATTGTTAAATAATCATTTAAATGATAGAATTATAAGCGACCTGAATTTATTATAGATTGAGATTATTTGGACCCACTAATTTTCTCTTCACACCTTTTTTTAATTAAGAATTTTATTATTCGAATAATTTTTTTTAAATTATTTAATTAACCATTTCTTCTCCTTTTTCTTCTCAACTTAACAAATTCTCATCAATTTTCATTCATATATTTTCTTTTAACTACAAATAATTGATATAACAAACAAAGAAATAAAACTCACTATTTAAAAAAGAACATCAAAATTTTTTTAGTCATGAGAGTTAATGAATATCAAGAAATTATTTTTTATCAAACAAAAAAGCTAATATGAAGAAAAACAATTATAACATATAGAAAGCATGAAATATAAATTAGAAATGTTAAGAAAGGCAAAAAAAAAAAAATTGAATTCAAAAGAGAGTGAATTTGAGCATTACGTTTGCAGAAAATGAGAGTAGAGAGGAAATATACAATCTTAAGATGATAAAGTAGAAGATTAGTGAAAGATAATTTTAAGATTTTTTAAAAATTTTAATAATTTATTTTATTTTTTAAAACAAGTGTGGAGAAGAATTTGGTTGGTTCAAAAGCGCCACCTTTATTATAACTATAAAATAGTACATTACAAAAATACCCATAGATATTTTTATTTAAAAAACCAAAATTTTATTTAAAAAAAATCTCCTAAAGCTTATTTACAAAATCAACACTTTAGAATAGATTGTGTATTTTTCAACAAAAATATCCAGTGATACTTTTGTCAATTCACTATTTTTATAGTTGTAACAAATTAAGGGTTATTCACAAATTTATGGCTAAAGCGATTAATTAACAATTGAAGGGCATACTAATAATTTTATGTTTATTATTTGACACCTCTATTTGTGTATTTTATCATAAAGAGTAAAATTAGTATTTTACTAATCAACTAACAATCCTAGTAGAAAAGAAGTAAAATGTTTTGTAAATTTGTAGTATAAACATAATAAGAAACAATACTTCATATACACATTTAATATTTTATAATTTTTGAAGTAGTAAAATGATAATAATCTTTTAAAAAAAAGATATTTTATGTTTTAACTACTAAAGTTTTATGTTTTTTGAAGAAGGAGATAATTTATTAATTTTTTTTTAAAGTTTTTGACTTGACATGTTGACACATGTGGTTTGTGTGAGTAATATGAGAGTCTTGTGTTTTCTATTGGTTTATTTGCCTATTCTGATGCAATTATTATTTTTAATTATTTCATTACTTCAATAATTATAAAATATTAAATGACTTCAAGAAATATTATTTTTTATTATTGTAACATTATAACTTTGTAAAATCTTTTCTTTATTATTTTATGTTAAAATCGTTAATTGACCAGTTAGTTGACTGATAAAATATTAATTTTATCATTTATAGTAAAATACATAAATAAAAGTATCAAATAATAGACAAAAAAATATGTTATGTACTTAAATTGTTAAATAATAGGTTTAACCATAAATTTATGAATAATTCTAAATTATTATAACTATAAAACTAACAAATTACAAAAATACCCCAAGATATTTTTGTTAAAAAAGTGCACATTCTATTAAAAAAAATCTAAAGCTTATCCATCGAATCAGTACTTTCATATTTTTTAGAATAAATTGTGCATTTTTTAACAAAAATATCCCCAAGTATTTTTGGTAATTCACTATTTTTATAGTTATAATAAATTCAAGTTTATTCATAAATTTATAGTTAGGATTATTAATTAATAATTGAAGGGCATAACAATAGTTTTATGTCTATTATTTAACATTTTTATTTATGTATTTGACCAGAAAGAGTGAATTTAATACTATACTAGCCAATTAACTCATAAACTAATTGTCCTAATAGAAAAATAGTAAATGAAAATTTTTGAAAATTTATAGTAGTAAAATGATAGAAATAAGACTTCTTCTAAACATTTGATATTTTATAATTTTTGAAGTGGTTAGATGATAATAACATTTAAAAAATTAAAAAGAAAAGATTTTCTGTTTTAGCTTCTAAAGTTTTATATTTATCGAAATAAGGACATAATTTGTTTACCTGTAGTTAATAGGTCCATAAGGGTGTGAAAGTTTAATAATGGTTTGACTGCAGCACTAATAATTTATTTGAACCAAAACCAACTATAATAATAAGATTATGATTGTGTTGGGTCATCTTACATTCTTAATTAATTTGAATTTAATTTGCATGAAAAAAAATTTCTATTATCATATGGAGCGTACGGGATCAAGTTGGATTAGATTTATTTTTTTATGTGTGCAGCTGGATTAAAATTTGAGGATTGGTTTGAAGAAATTGTAATCTTAAAAATTAAAAAAATCTCCATACGATAAGAATAACTTGATGGATTTAAAAGAAGTATCATTATTTGAATAAATATAAAAGATAGGGACCTAAATGATAATATGCCCTACATAATCAAATTACAAAATGATATTTTGCCCATGAAGTTTGTAAACCCACCTCACTTCAAAAAAAAAATTGTAAAAGATTCATATAAATTTTAACAATTTCAAAATAAATAAGAAATTTGAACCATTGACCAATTAAATCTTCATTCATTTTTTAAACTTATAGCACAAAAGCACATTATCTGAATAATTTAGTTATTTTATATTATAAAGTAAAATATTTATGTTATAAACGTAAAATAATCAAACTACATTATGTTAAAACTACATCAGTGGTCAATAATGGTCAAGAGAGTTATGGAAACAAAAGTGTATAATTGATTAATTGTTTGAAACTTTTTCTTTACTTCAAATTTTAAAAAAATAATGTGAGTTTTTGAAAATATTCTTTTCCAAATTGGATGGATACACATGAATTGTGGAGTAAAAATATCCTCACCCATAACAAAATAGCTGATGGTTATGAATTATTATAAAAATTAGAAAGGAGAACCAAAATGTGTTGGTGACAAGTGTTTTAACTTTTAATGGAAATTTGTGTACTAAAATATCTATATAAATTTATTAATATAAAATGACATGACATGATTGATAATTATCATGTTATCGATAATTTTTTCTCTTATTATTAATTTTGAGCTCATCACGTGAAGATATGTTAGGACAATGAAATGAATGATAAGCTCAAATTTATACAATAATTTGTAATTTTATCTTATTTTCTCTCACAATATGAGTTACGGAAAGAAAAGTGTGTATAATGTTAAATTTGGATCTTTAACCATTCAATAATACTCTTGCTACAAATTTCCTTCGAACAAAAATAATGGACTAATACAGTTGTGCCATTATCTTAACATTTGGCTTAAATTGAATAAAAGTAATATGTCACATTCGGAAGAAGAAACAAATAAATGAATGATGGGATAAAACTAGCAACTAATTGATTTCGCCACTTCATATAGAAACTTTGTGAAGATAAACCATCAAAGGACAACAAATCTTTCCAATTATATTTATTCATAAGTAATTATCATATTGGGTTTTGTGCTAAGAGATGTAGATCTAGACTTTATCATCATATAGATGATATAAGAGATTTCTACAGATTTTTAATTAGAAATATTATTAGATTGTAATGGAGATAAAAAAGAAAATTAATTTGTTATAAATGATAATTATATTCTTTATGCTTGCTTCATTAGTTGATTGAAGTATTACAAGAAACGTTTGATTGAAGTATTTTTTGAAGTCTGACTTAATAGCTCTCTCTCTCTCTCTCTCTCTCTTTGTGCGCGCGTGTGAAGACATTCATACTTTATTAAAATAATGATGTCATTAACATATAAAAGAATACACATTTCAATATACAAACAGATAAAAAAAAATACAATTATTGTTGTATTGAAATTTATATTTTTTGTATTTTAATGACATCCTCACTTTATATATATAATGGAAAAAGTTTGAATTTTTTTTAAAATTACGAGGTTTTAAAAATTTAAAACTTGACGGTTTAAGCGTTTTTTCTCGACGTTCCCGCACTTTAAACTTCCAGACAAACCGATTTATTATTGTCATATGATAAGACAAATATTACATTAGGAATCTCAATAGATATCTAGTGGAAAATACTGGTGTGATATTATGGAAGTCGAGGAGAGGAAAATAATGAAGAAAAATGAGGTAATTTTTTTCATGATTTATTAATTTGACATGAACATCCAACACAAATACACAAGTTTAGGTTAATCAAATTTAATACAACTATTAAATAAATAGGACTCGAATTATTTGATTAATAATCATGTCTGGATTTAAAGTTCAATAAACTGTTTATAACAACTATTTAATTAATTATATTATATTGAATTATTTTTTTATTAAAAAAAAGGTATTGTTATTCTTTTGACATCTTTTAGTTAAATTTAAAAAAAAAAATTGGATAAACATATTACAATTATGCTGTATCGAATTGGTTTATATTTGAACGACACGCCAACTTAAATGGCCACCTCTCGAGGAGTATTCTGGTCACAGAAACTCCGACACGTGCAAATGTAACCAGGCCCCATGCATTGCGGGCCCAAACGCACGTGCAAGGTATCAATTCAAGTATTCAACAAACCAACGGCGTTGTGTAACAAAATCATACCTCACCCGTACTGTATGAGAGAACCTTCAGCTCCCCCCCTAACGCAGAGAGAGAGAGAGGCAACTCAGGTCTCAGGGAAAGGCTAATAACATCTGGACCTGTAATATTTAGTGAAATTACAAATAATGATATATCATTTAGGTTTTTCAAGACGATCCCCAAGTGTTAAGTACTTAAGTGGGCATCCGGATGCAGGTCCCATTAATTTGACATTAGAAATAATAGAAAATTCGTTAGAATTTATTTAAGACGACACAACTATTTACTATATTCAATCGTACAAGTTCTCGGCATGCTAATACGATTTCTATTTAAACAAGCAAATCATTTTTTTTTTATCGGATAGAAAGTAATTTTTTTTAAACAAAATATACTTAGTTATATTTAAACCATAATTAATTGAGTTGCAGTACTATAGATATTTCAAAAATAATGTGATAGTGATCTACTAAAGTGTCAAGTTAATATTTAAGATTTTCACACAATTAAGAATAAATCATATCCATAAATATGATGATATAATATTTTTATACACTTATTTAGCATAAAGATGTTAATTCAGAGCAATGTCAACCCTACAATCGTTATGGAGATATTTTGCTAATGGTTACTAAGAATTAAAGGGTAAAATATGACTTTAAAAAAAATTGTACATACAATAATGCTAAAAATTCTAATTATAAATTCATCACGGATCTGATTATATTGGAACTACTTCACGGTAGAGCACTATTAATAACCGTACGATTATACATATAAATATTAAATCTACACTTACTATTATGATCTGAAGGTCAATATCAATATTTTATGGTGAAGATGCTCCACCATAACCATTCCCATTCATCGTTTTATGTCTCAACTTATGTAACAATTTATCTATAATTGCCAATCATACTAGTTATTAATATTTATTAATTTTTTATGAATTATAATTTCATCACTCTAAGATAAAATATTAAAAATTTATTGAGGAAATTACATATAAAATCCTACATTAATTGAAACTCAAATGATGATTGAGATCTCTATCATCAGTTGAGACTTAAATAATTGTGTTTTGATGTAGTTTTTCAAGTATAACTTATTTAAATAGAACTTATGGTAGTAGAGATTTTATCTAAAAAATTTCATTTGTTTGATTGTCGATGAAATTTTTGTTAAAAATAATAAAATTACTTTAGAAGGTATTTTTTAAAAGTTATGTTATTAAAAAATTAAAATATTAATTTTTTAAAGTTATATTATTAAAAAATTAAAAAAATATTGTCAAATAAATAAACAATATTGTAGATATTTTAATATTTTAAAAAAGTTTTTTCAACCCCTACTCCTAAAAATTTAAAATAATAATATTTAAACTTATATTAGTAGAGACAAAATAATTTATTTAATCCTCAAAAACTCTACTAAAACAACAATGAAACAACAATAAAAATTTTGATAGGAATTTATAAGATTAAGTGCCTGTTTGTTATGGCTTATTTAAAAGACATAAGTACTTATTTAATCGTATAAGCACTTTTTAAAAATTTTTATGGTGTTTGGTTATTTTTTTAGTAGAGTTTTTTTAACTTAAATAAGCTAATTTACCTCTACTAGTAAAAGTCCAAATTTTGAGGTTTTGGGAGTAGAGGTTAGAGAGCTTTTCTAAAAATATATAATAAAAAAATTACACAGTTTAATGATTCAAAAGTACTTTTTTTATTAATAACCAAACACCCAATGACTTTTTGTCCAAAAGCTCTATTGGTATAAACTCTACTGCTATAAACTCTACTGTTATAAGCTCTATTTAATAAACTGTACCAAACGGAGCCTAAATAAATACTTATTACTATTAGATAAATCATATCAAACACACGCTTAATTATAAGTGGTAAGAATATATGTAAAGATGAATTAAGATGTCTTTATCTGTAGATATTATAGAAAGGAGGGACTCTGATGTTATTATTGAGATGGCTGCGCAAGTTAACTAACATGCGCACCTCATTGTCCAAGCCTCCTCTAACCCTCTCACCCATATAACATCACCCTTTCTTATTTTCTCTCTCTAGAGAGCTCTCTTCTTGTTTCTCTCTCTTTAATTTAATTTTATTTTTTTATAAAAAAGAAACCAGAAATAAACCAGAGAGCAAACACGAAACTAAACCCTAATACAAAAGAAATTAAAAAAAATACAGAAATGAAGAGTTCGTCTGATGCAGTCTCATCATCTTCAACGGCAACATCAACAATAACAACAACAACAGGAGCATCATCAACCTCACCAGCATCTTTATCCGACCAATCACAGCCCGTCACCTCATCCGAAAAACCTCAATCATCATCATTTCCGGCTGCCGCTACTGGCGGAGTCGAGGACTTATCTTTGGGCACTAGAGACGGCAGCGGCGGGGCCCAAGAAACTGTAGCCGTCGATCGGCGCGGAGAGCACTCCGCCGTATGCCGGTGGACGGTCCATAATTTTCCGCGAATCAGAGCTAGGGCACTATGGAGCAAGTACTTCGAGGTAGGCGGTTACGATTGCCGGTTATTAGTATATCCCAAAGGAGACTCACAAGCTTTGCCAGGATACATCTCCATTTATTTGCAAATCATGGACCCTCGCGGCACGTCTTCTTCTAAATGGGACTGTTTCGCGAGTTATCGTTTAGCTATCGTCAATTTATCGGACGAGTCGAAAACGATACATCGTGATTCTTGGCACCGGTTCTCTAGCAAAAAGAAATCACACGGCTGGTGCGATTTCACACCTTCCTCTACTGTTTTTGATTCCAAATTAGGTTATTTGTTCAATAACGATGCCGTTTTAATAACTGCCGATATTTTAATTCTAAATGAATCTGTTAGTTTTATGCGTGATAATAATGAGTTACAATCACCGTCAATGGTGTCGTCTTCGGTGGTTGCGGGACCGGTATCTGATGTATTGAGTGGGAAATTTACGTGGAAAGTGCATAATTTTAGTTTGTTTAAGGAAATGATTAAGACACAGAAGATAATGAGCCCGGTTTTTCCGGCTGGAGAGTGTAATTTGAGGATTAGTGTTTACCAAAGCTCAGTTAATGGGCAGGAGTATTTGTCAATGTGTTTGGAGAGTAAGGATATGGAGAAGACGGTGGTGTCAGATAGAAGTTGTTGGTGTTTGTTTAGAATGTCGGTTTTGAATCAAAAGCCAGGGTCTAATCATATGCATAGGGACTCATATGGAAGGTTTGCAGCAGATAATAAGAGTGGGGACAATACGAGTTTGGGGTGGAATGATTATATGAAGATGGCAGATTTTGTTGGGCACGATTCAGGGTTTTTGGTGGACGACACTGCTGTGTTTAGCACGTCATTTCATGTGATCAAGGAGATCAGTAGCTTCTCCAAGAATGGTGGGTTAATTGGATGGAGGAGTGGGAATGGGGCTAGGAAGTCTGATGGGCATATGGGGAAGTTTACTTGGAGGATTGAGAATTTCACAAGGTTGAAGGATCTGTTGAAAAAGAGGAAGATTACGGGGCTTTGCATCAAGAGCAGGAGGTTTCAGATTGGGAATCGGGATTGTCGTCTTATTGTATATCCCAGAGGTATGAAAGGACTATATTCATAGTTTATTGGTTGTTATTGTTAATATTACTCTTGCTGTGTTGTTTAAGAGTTGCAATTGGCTAGAATGATGGATTTATTCTATGTTTCGTGGCATATTTTAATATGTGGAGTGGATAAATGAGGAGCGGACGTTCCTGCTTTATTTTTATTGACAAAGGATGACCCTTTCTCTTTAACTTTTCTGAGCCAGGTTCATAGCTGCTTAGGATAGTGGTTGGGTGAACTTTTTTCTTATGATTCATGGTGTTGGAGCAGTGTAACATGCATTTGGCTCATCATTAGTTCTCTGATTTATGCGCTTTGAAATTATTTGAGCTTGGATGAATCTTGCTTACGTTGTTCCTATCAAAGTGTAAGTGATGCCTTTATTAGTGTGCTAAAATAGTATCTGACCATTTGGGTCTTACCAGTACTGAATCTTCATGGCTTTTAAATTAATTAAATTTGTTGCTTAGGTTCTCCAGAGGGAGTGATATAGCTACAATGAAATCTGGGTTTTCATTGACACTTGGATTGTTCAACTTGATATTGTATGAATTTTCCTAATTTGAGCTTGCAAGACCGAACTGATGTAAGTTTCCCTCATAATTGATGGTATCAGGGCAGTCTCAGCCACCATGTCACCTTTCGGTGTTTCTTGAAGTTATGGATTCACGAAATACTTCTAGTGATTGGAGCTGTTTTGTGAGTCATCGGTTGTCAGTTGTGAACCAAAAAATGGAGGAGAAATCTGTCACAAAGGAATCTCAAAATCGCTATTCTAAAGCTGCAAAGGATTGGGGTTGGCGAGAATTTGTGACTCTTACCAGCCTATTTGATCAAGATTCTGGGTTTCTTGTCCAAGACACGGTCGTGTTCTCGGCAGAGGTTCTCATCTTGAAAGAGACATCAATTATGCAGGATTTTACGGATCAGGACACTGAGTCAACCAATGCAGGTTCCCAAATGGACAAGATTGGGAAAAGAAGTTCGTTTACTTGGAAGGTGGAGAACTTCTTGTCCTTCAAAGAAATAATGGAAACACGAAAAATTTTTAGCAAATTCTTTCAGGCTGGTGGATGTGAGCTTCGTATTGGTGAGTGCTTGCCTCATGACTTCTGTTCAATCAAAATGCAGTTTTAGTTGTTTTCTTTTATTTGTCTGACAAATGACTGCTTAATTATGCAGGTGTGTATGAATCCTTTGACACAATCTGTATATATTTAGAGAGTGATCAATCAGTCGGTAGTGATCTGGATAAAAATTTTTGGGTCAGATACAGAATGGCTGTGGTGAATCAAAAGAACCCGACCAAGACTGTGTGGAAGGAGTCTTCCATATGTACAAAGACATGGAATAATTCTGTCTTACAATTCATGAAGGTGTCTGATATGTTGGAAGCAGATGCAGGATTTCTCATGCGTGATACTGTTGTTTTTGTTTGTGAGATATTGGATTGCTGCCCTTGGTTTGAGTTTTCAGACCTAGAGGTTAGTATTTCTCATCAGTCTAATTGTTATCTGCAGTTATTATGTCCACTTGGTGTATTAGAAGCTATCAGTAGGTTCTTCATTGGATATTTGAAATAACTACTCATTCTAGAAGCTGGTGCAATATGGACTAGAGATGGGCGTAACAATTTTCAGCACACAACTTTTAACTTTTCCATATTCCCTCCATCTGCAATGGACTTGAATGTGTGCCAAAAGGAATTGAAAGGGTCCAAATTATGATCATGTCGTCAATAATTTCAATTGTATGCCAATAAGCTTAATTCTTTGTTGTGGAAGATGGCAATAGTAGAGTTTTTCTGGAGCACTTCTGGGTCTGCCCTGTAGCTTGGATTAGTGGTTTCACTACCGTCAAACTTTAGCATATTGCTTGTTTTTCCATATTGGGTTTACTTAGTTGTTTAACCAGTCTGCTGCTATATGTTGTTCTGTCTGCCTGTGGTTTCAATATTTAAACGAATACATACGGCTTTGTGGCCAGGGCAAAGTAACCCACTTATGAAATTCAATGACCTTGTTTGTATCACTGGAATTGGCTAGTACGTGTTCAATTTTGCTAGAGTGAAGCCTTTATCATAGGGCTTAGATTCTTTTGAGTTTCTATTGCAGATGTACATGGGTGTGAAACTGGAAACATATTCTTCCTATATAATCCTTGTCATCATGGCTTATGCTCCTCAACAGATCTTTATGCCCATTGGATGTGGTTTTTGATCTTGTCTTTTCTTTTTATGTCAAGGTTACATATGACAATGATCATCTGTGGTTTTCCTTCTATCAGGTTTTGGCTTCTGAGGATGATCAGGATGCTTTGATAACAGATCCTGATGAACTCATTGATTCTGACGACAGTGAAGGAATAAGTGGAGATGAAGAAGACATCGTCAGAAATCTTCTTTCGAGAGCTGGGTTTCACCTCACATATGGAGATAATCCTTCACAGCCACAGGTCACTCTAAGAGAAAAGCTTCTGATGGATGCTGGTGCAATTGCTGGTTTTCTAACAGGACTTCGTGTTTATCTTGACGACCCAGCTAAAGCAAAGCGCTTGCTTCTACCAACAAAGCTCTCCGGTAGTGACGGAAAGAAGGTTGCAAAGACTGATGAATCCTCCCCCAGTGTCATGAATTTGTTAATGGGAGTTAAAGTTTTGCAACAGGCAATCATTGATCTACTTTTGGATATAATGGTTGAATGCTGCCAGCCTTCCGATGGAAATTATTATGGTGATTCTTCTGATGCAAATTCAAAAGCTCCTCTTGATGCCAATGGAGGTGCCAGACCATTAGAAGCTGACAGGGAAAATGGAGCATCAGAGTCTGCTCAATTTCCTCTGTTTGAGAGATTGGATTCTGGTGCAGATGATAATAGCACTACATCTGCTGTACAGAGTTCTGATTTGAGTGGAATTGATATAGCTGAAAAAGCTCTTCCAGGGCAGCCTATTTTTCCACCAGAAACATCAGCTGGAGGTTCTTTGGAAAGTGCTTCCTTTCGCTCTAAGGTATGGGTTTGGGTTGCAGAAATGATAATCTTCTCTGGCTTTCTCCATGTGTTTTAACTTCTTGATCAAAATAATTTTCAGACTAAGTGGCCGGAGCAATCTGAGGAGCTTTTGGGATTGATTGTTAACTCACTGAGAGCTCTAGACGGAGCTGTTCCACAAGGCTGTCCTGAACCAAGACGACGCCCACAGTCTGCACAAAAGATTTCTCTTGTACTGGATAAAGCTCCTAAGCATCTGCAACCGGACCTCGTTGCTTTGGTACCCAAATTGGTGGAACATTCAGAGCACCCACTGGCTGCGGATGCGCTTATTGAACGACTTCAAAAGTCAGATGCTGAACCTGCTTTACGGATGCCTGTAAGATAGTTTTGAAGGGATCTTCATTCTTTTCATTTTGGTAGGATTGATTGGGCATTTTTAGGTGCTATAGACACAGAATAGCTGGAACATTTATGTCTGCTTTGAATGGACTCTAGTTTGAGATTCTTTTTTCTTTTTTTTTGGGGGGGCGGGGAGGGGGAGTGGGAATTTGTCAGGGAATTCTGTTTTTTTCAATTCCATTGCTTAACTATGATACTTTTATCTTGCAGGTTTTTGTTGCTCTTAGTCAACTGGACTTTGGCAGTGAAGTGTGGGAACGTGTTTTATTAAAATCCTTGGAGCTTTTGACGGACTCAAATGATGAACCATTGGCAGTAACCATAGATTTCATATTTAAAGCTGCATCTCAGTGTCAACATCTTCCTGAAGCAGTACGCGTCTTTCAAATCATAATTATCATGATAGTTTCTCTCTTTTTCCTTTTTTTTTTCTTTTTTGTTTCCCTTGAACACATTTAACCACGTTTTTCCTCATCTGCAGGTCAGATCAGTTCGTGTTAGGCTTAAAAATTTGGGTGCAGAAGTGTCTCCTTGTGTCCTTGATTTCTTAAGTAAAACTGTAAACAGTTGGGGAGATGTTGCTGAAACTATACTTAGAGATATTGATTGCGATGATGATTTTGGTGACAATTGTTCAACGATGCCTAGTGGGCTCTTCTTGTTTGGTGAGAATGGGCCTACTTCGGATTCGTTGCATGTGATGGATGAGCAGGCTTTTTGTGCCACTCATCACTTTTCTGATATTTACATCCTGATTGAGATGTTATCTATACCTTGTATTGCTGTTGAAGCTGCTCAAACCTTCGAGAGAGCTGTAGCTCGAGGAACCATTGTAGCTCAATCTATAGCCTTGGTCTTGGAAAGGCGCCTTGCTCAAAGGCTGAACTTTAATCCTGGATTTGTTGCAGAAAATTTTCAGCACACAGATGTTGTGGTAGAGGGGGAGCAGCTAATAGTTCAACGTGATGACTTTACTTGTGTCCTTGGTCTTGCCGAGACATTGGCCCTATCTAGAGACATTCGCGTGAGGGAATTTGTGAAGATACTGTACACAATATTATTGAAATGGTATCCTGATGAGTCCTATCGAGGTAGGATGCTGAAGAGATTGGTTGACCGTGCTACCAGCACTACCGAAAGTAGCCGTGGAGTAGATTTAGACTTGGAAATTTTGGTCATTCTGGTATGTGAGGAGCAAGAAATCATTAGACCTGTTCTGAGCATGCTGCGGGAGGTTGCTGAGCTTGCAAATGTTGATCGGGCAGCTCTTTGGCACCAATTATGTGCTAGTGAAGATGAAATTATTCGTATCCGTGATGAGAGGAAGGCTGAAATTTCAAATATGGTTAGAGAAAAAGCTGTTATCTCGCAAAAATTGGCGGAATCTGAGGCTGCTGGCAATCGTCTCAAGGTACTCATATAATTGATGGATGATAACATCTGGAGAGTCACTATTATATCTTAATTATCTGGGATTGCTTGAATTGACATCATCTATAATTTGACAGTCTGAAATGAGGGCTGAGATGGATCGCTTTGCTCGGGAAAAGAAGGAGCTTTCTGAACAAATGCGAGAAGTTGAAAGTCAGCTTGAGTGGCTTCGTTCAGAGCGAGATGATGAAATTGCAAAACTCACGACTGAGAAAAAAGTTCTTCAGGATCGTCTTCATGATGCAGAGACACAACTCTCCCAGTTGAAATCCCGGAAACGCGATGAATTGAAGGTAGTGCATTACTTCATTTTGATTTCTTCAGCTTGCCCCCTGCTTTTCTAAAAAGCACGGAGTGTTACTTGTTAAACTTATCTGATTCTTCTCTTTACCGGTAAAAACAATTGTTGTTCTATTTTCCATCTATTTGACAATGATGATTGTATTTTCACTTTTCTATTTTCTCTGAAGAAATGAAAAGGATAGGTGGTATTCATCTATTGATAAACTAGCTTTGGTCTGTTATGTCTTGAAAATAGGCATAGCTGATTTGTTGCTTTTTCCTGACTAAAAATTTTCCTGTCTTGAATTCAACAGAGAGTAGTGAAGGAGAAAAATGCTCTTGCTGAAAGATTAAAGAGTGCCGAAGCTGCCAGGAAACGATTTGATGAAGAACTGAAACGGTATGCGACAGAGAATGTGACTCGGGAAGAAATTTGTCAGTCACTTCAAGATGAAGTTCGAAGATTGACGCAAACTGTTGGGCAAACTGAAGGAGAAAAGCGGGAGAAGGAAGAGCAGGTTGCTCGATGTGAAGCATATATTGATGGCATGGAATCAAAATTGCAGGCCTGCCAGGTTTGTGCCGCTACATAGCTTATGCCTTTTTTGCTACATAGCTTATGCCTTTTTTCATGTCTATCGTCTTCATTTTACATTTCTGCAATAAGAAACTAGGAAATAATCCCATCATCTTCTGTACTTTTATCTTTCTTCATTGTTCACACTGATTTTTTAGCGATATTTTGTGTTTTCTTCCCCCTTTTTGTCATTTGCAGCAATATATTCACACACTTGAGGCTCAACTTCAAGAAGAAATGTCTCGTCATGCCCCACTATATGGTGCTGGATTGGAAGCTCTATCGATGAAGGAGTTGGAGACATTGGCACGTATTCACGAGGAAGGTCTTAGGCAAATCCACACTCTCCAACAGTGTAAAGGTAGTCCTGCTGCTAGTCCTCTTGTGAGCCCTCACACTCTTCCACATAATCACGGGCTATACCCAACTGCACCTCCCCCATTGGCTGTGGGATTACCCCAGTCACTCGTCCCAAACGGCGTAGGGATCCATGGTAATGGACATGTAAATGGTGGTGTTGGACCCTGGTTCAATCATACTTAAATTGGCAAAGTATTGGTCCTCGTAATTGAGCAGAGTTGCATCTCGATAAAAAGGGATGTGCTTTATGAATTACACGGCATTTTTGACTGGTAGGACTGCTGGTGCACGATGCTGGGAAATGCATAATAATAGATGTCTGGGATGGCAACATTCTATTAATTGAAAATGTGGAAATGTGTCCAATGGAACTAACAGTCACAAAATGCCGTAATTGCTTATTTCGTTCATAAAGTTAATTATAGGTCTTTCAAAAGTTTTGTTTTCCTTTTTATCCTCTTTCTGATTATGGGCGGTCATTTTCTCCCGTTATTTCTTTCAACTTTTCTTGTTCTTTTTGGGCACGTTATCGCTGTATGTAAATCTTTGATGTAGTTGGGAGCAGGATGTCTTGCCACGAGCTTAATCATTTGATTGACTAAAATTTTCATCGCCTAAACTTTTAAAGGGTTCATGTCAATTTAAATGTAAATGTGGCGGCGTGATATGGTGGATTATTTTGAAGATAACTTTCTCATTCATTTTAATATTAAAAATTGAAGATAACTCACATTTGCACGAATCATGATGATAACGCAGCATATTAAGTTGCAATTGCAAAAGAAAAGACTCTTCTGAACATTGTGCAGCCCCTAATATTGTTTTCGTTGTATATAAACAACTGCCGAAAATCTCGAAACCTTGGCATTGCTGGGAAGTTGCTTAAATATACAGACAGCGAACTTTTGGGGGGGGGGGAAACACACTAAAAAGTTAATTATTTTGTCCATTTATTAGTTTGACATCATAATTCATACGTGCATGAGTTTAATTTCCATTCACTATATAAAGGAAGCCAAAAACTAGGAAGAAGTGACTGAAAAAAGAAAAAGAAATGGAAAAAATCAAGTACAAGTCGTGCCCGTAAGTATTATTTGACATTCGATATGTATGCACCCATGCATGCGTCCGTTACTTCGATGACTTTCTTGTAAATAATTAAACTCCACCACACGTTTTGTAACGTCTATTTATAAGCTAATCGCACTCCTTATCGCAAATCTTAAAATAGTTATTACTAATTACTGATTTTGCTCTCTTTTTCTCTCCTCCACTTATATATTGAGAGGAAAAAAAAAAAAAAAGCGACTCATCCCTTTTGATCATCATCATCATCATCATCTTCTTCTTCTTCTTCTTCTTTGATCACGCTCTCTCTTCTGCTCAAATTTTGGCACTACAGATCGCTCGTTCGGTTATGTGCTGGGCTTGTCCCACTACACATCTGTGTAACCCTAGCTCATTTCTTTTTACAAATTTGCGTAAGCCTCATCATGCTTTTTAATCTTCTTTTTCCATTTCATATTTCCGCACATTGAGTGGCAATTTCAGAATACTTAAAAATCGTACGCCCAGCCCCCAACACTAATAAAGAAACTAAAAATTTGAGAGGCCAAGTGAAAACTAAAACTCTAAAACTGGGCAAAACGTAAACTTAATCAATAATTGAACTCCATTGTTTTTCTTGATTTTTCTATTTTCGCTTAGTGGGGTCAAGGGCCCCAGAACTTAACACAGTTTCGCCGCCACTATTAGGTTGTTTCGACAATGCATGCCCATTATTCATACGATATATTTTTAAACAGCCTACGTTGCATTTGCTTCAAAATCACAGGTATTTTTCCTGAACTGCAGCCGTGCAATGAGTCTTGATAGGGTTTTTTTTACCATCATTTCTCCCTACAAATCACAGGGGACGTTTTGTTTTCTTCATTTTCGTTTTTGCTGTTTGTTTTCTTTTTGGTTTTCGAAAATTTGAGAGACATTTTAGCTGTCAAAAATTGGCCACATCTCCCTCGATTTTAGGGCCCGTTTTCTAGTACTTTTGCTGCGTGTTTTTTACGTGTTTGAAATTTGAAAGCATCTATTTTGAGTTTTGACTTTCTCGACCCTCGTAAGCATTTGATGGGTGGATAAATTTGCTTCACAAAATTTTATTTTCAAAATTAATTTCTTGCTCTGTTTTGATTTTTATTAATCAACAACTAAACTCTTCGTTTGAATAATTTGCAGCATGAACAAAGTCTGTTGGCCTTATTTTGATCCTGAATTTGACACCCTCCCCGAGAGGATATATGGCCCCACGTAAGTAATTCAATTATTGCGCTTCATAAAAAAAAAAAAAAAATCTTGGCAACTTTTGGTGCAGACATTGTAAGAATTTAAGAGAGGAGATTCAATGATGCACAGGAGTGGTCAAGATTCTTTGGCTTGGTCATTAGACCGATAATTAATCGTCTGATTAAACGAGACTCGTCGTTTTTGCTTTTGCAGGTGCAGAGTTTGCATTGACAACGAAAGCATGGAAGATTGTACGGTAGTAAAGGTGGACAGCGTTAGCAAACAAGGCCTCCTCTTGGAAATGGTTCAAGTTTTGACGGACATGAATCTCACCATCTCAAAAAGCTACATTTCCTCTGACGCTGGCTGGTTTATGGATGGTAATTAATCCGTGTTGCTAATGTTAATATATGTGTTAATGACTTCATCGAAAAGCCTAATATATGTAATTAATCCATTTTGTATTAGGCTTTGTAAAGCCTGATCAATCCAAATACCGACCTCACAAGTCTTATAAACCCAATTGATTGCGCTTTTTGCTTATTCCTGCAGTTTTTCATGTTAAAGATGAGCACGGAAACAAACTTACAGACCAAAAAGTCATCAACTACATACAACAGGTACTTAAATAATTTCAAGTTAATTAAACTACACAAATTTTTCTGTGTTGTTGATATTTTGGTTGCTAAAATACAAAATCTTGTTTACAGAGAAGGGCACAATTAATGCATTGAAGTTCCGAATTGATACTATTTTTAATAAATCTTAATGTCAAGGTTCATAAATTCAAATTTTTGTGAAGTGCCAACGTTTGTATGCAGGCCATCGGTACAACTGGAGAGATACCCAGCTCGGCTGTGGCAAAGACCTACACCAACAAAGCCGTGTTTGGATCCGAATACCCAAGCGAGCACACGGCCATCGAAATAACCGGAACCGACCGGCCGGGACTATTTTCCGAGATATCAGCTGCCCTAGCTGACCTGCATTGCAACATTGTAGAAGCACACGCATGGAGCCACAATGATCGCTTGGCTTGCGTGGCCTACGTGTCCGATCAATCCACGGACACTCCAATCGACGACCCCGGCCGCCTCGCGACCATCGAGGAATATATCACCACCGTTCTCCGCGCCACAGCAGAGCGGAGCCCTAGCGAGACTCACATTAATCCACTAGAAGTAAAGGCTAATGGATTCCCTTGTGGAGATTGCATTAAGACCAACGTTGAGAGGAGGTTGCACCAGCTCATGCTTTCTGTCAGGGACTTTGACGGGCAGTGTGGGACGCCCAATATGAGTCGGTCCACACCGTCGTCCGCCGTAGGATTCGGTGATGAAGAGGGGATGAGAAGGACGGCTGTGTATATAGAAAGCTGTGAGGAAAAGGGGTATTCGATAGTAAGCGTTGATTGTAAGGATAGGCCGAGGCTTATGTTTGATACGGTGTGCACGCTCACTGACATGCAATACGTTGTATTTCATGCTTCCATTGGTTGTCATGGAGATTATGCATTTCAGGTAACGTATTACTTAAATTAATAACCAGCCGATATACATCCATATAATTTTTTTTTTTGGGGTAAATAATTAATTCCTCAACTGAAATAATATAGCTTTCATTTTCTTTGTTACATCATGAAGTATTATATAAGCACGTTCATTACATATATTTTAAATCGAATTAGAATTTTCAATTTACATTGTTTATGAATAACACAGGAGTATTTTATACGACACATAGACGGCTATGCCTTGAACACAGAAGGTGAAAAAGAACGAGTAATAAAATGCTTAGAAGCTGCCATTGAACGCCGGGTTTGCGAGGTAATCATTATCGATTAAGTATAATCAATTTTGATTATCTCCAATTTCACCATTAATTACACACCAAGATTCTCGTGAACATATATTTTTTTGAATAAATTAAATACTGATATAATAACAGTTAAAATCTGTGCATGATTAGTGATGGACATAGGATAGAAGATTTTAAAAGCACAAAAAAAAAATTAAATTAAAAAAACACTCGTATCAGGAGGAGAGGATTATAATTCTTTACATTTCACAATAATTTTTGCGCAGGGGGTGAGGCTAGAGTTATGTGCAGCCAATAGGGTCGGGTTGCTCTCCGATATAACTCGAGTTCTGAGAGAGAACGGCCTCGCCGTCGTCCGAGCCCACGTGGCAACGAAGGGAGAGAAGTCGGTGAACGCATTTTATTTGAGGGACATTTCGGGGAATGAAGTGGACATGGATTTTGTAGAGTCGATGAAGAAAGAGATATTGGGTCCAATTGATCTTGCAGTTAAAAATGATAGCAGAAGCACTTCGCCAAGCCCTCCTGATAGGTCCCCTACTCGCTTCTCTTTAGGAGACTTGCTTCGTTCCCAACTTGAACGTCTCTCTCACAACTTTGTTCCCATCAATTGATATCATCGATTGCTTGTAATTTGATGTTATGATTTCCGATTATTGATCCATGTAAATAGCATCAATTGTACAAAAATAATGACAGGTCGTGCTTATTTAGCCAGATAGGTGCGTTTATTTTACTAGCTAGGATTGTATATAATTTGTAAATGAGCAGAAGCGATTAGTACAAGACTGCATGCTTAATTGCCTGGAGAATCAATTCAAGCCTCATGAATTGAAAAGCTGGCCCAAATAATGGAGAAATTGTGTGTTGTTGGCTATTGCTTTGGTTGTAAATTAAGTCATTATTTTAAAATGTGGCAGTGAGGTGTCAATTTTCTCCTATAAGCACATGTAGAGTCAATCAAAATTGTAATGAGATTAGAAAAGTCTTTTAGGTCTCTAAATATGTAATCTATAAAGCTACCCAAGTCTCATATTTAGCCTCCGAAGCCATATGGAATGCAGTATCATATGAAACACATCAAATCTCTTAGCCGGCTGATTCAACTCAAAATGTCTCCTCACAGCTTTTAAATTCTCCTTAAGCCTTTTGTACTTCTCCTCAGGAACAGCCATCAACACCTCCTTTAGCCTTGGAATTTCGGACACATCAACTTGAATCGAAAACGCTTCCCATCTCAGCACATCACTGAACGGCAGTACATAATTCTGTGACAAGATAACGGGGACACACTCGGCATAAATAGACTCAACAATTCTAGGGCTAGCCACTTCGTATCCGCTAGGGCAAAGACAGAACTTGGACTTGAGCATGAATGAGTAATAGTCTTGGTCTTTTGGGAGGTATTCGAAAACTATGAGATCTTTGTCGTGGCCTTTCCAGTGCTGGAGGAGAATGCTGCGGATGGTGCCGTGGAGTCCGCCAGCGAAGAAGGCGAGATAAGGCCGTGGCGCGTTGAATGGCGGCGGAGAGAGGAGTTTTGGGGACACATAGCCACCGTAGAGGTGGATTTCTGGGAGGGTCACATCTTTTTGGGGGTTGAAGCCTTCGGAGGTGTTGGCATTGCAGAGGACTCGGATTGAGTTGTTGTAAAGGTGGGAGTTGCCCTTTGATACATGGGGACCCTGCAAGAAAATTGAAGTTCATTTTCAGATGTTAAAAAAATTGTGTAACAAATTTCATAAATTTTAAAAAAGTATTTATTCACTTTTCTTTTAGTTATATCTTTGACTTAAAAAATAACGAAAAACCATAATCTAATTTGATATCTCATCGCAAATTACATAATGTTATATTTATTAAAAATCAGATTTATGTCTGATTTTAATTAAAGTTTCAATATTAAAATTATAGCGGAACATAAAGAGTCATAAATTAATTAATTTTACTATAAGTAAAAAAGAACAAAGGACATACACATACATGTCTTCATATTAAATCCATCATCAAAATTCCATTTGATATCTATCTAATAATCAAATAGCTAGATCTAAGTGATTTACTTCAGATTTCAATCTAAAGATATATATATTCTAGAAAGTGACTTCCACTCGGCGAAAAAACCTTCAGAGAAAGCTAAACATTTGAGCGCTATAATAGCTCAGAAAAAGGCAGACAAAATCATGTACGCAAAGTCTTCTAGCGTAAGACAAACTGAAACCGAAAAAAGAGAGTACTTGAGATATATATATGAATTGGGAAGAGGTAAAGAAACGTACCCAATCATGACAGGCAAGCATGAAGTGATCAGCCCCACAAGTTCTATTCCAGAAGGGGTATTTCGAAGAGACTACGTTAACATAATCAGCTACAAACTGCTTCAGTGGAGTGAGGTCATAAGTAAGAGGTTTGTATAGGTACTTGACCATCCACGCCACACTGAATGGCAGATAGTAGACATGGGCTCGATGTGGATCACTCGTCCTGAACCTCTTCGCTCCATGCTCTATCTCTGACATGAACCTTCCTTCTATTGTGTAGATGTCCTTGCATGGCCCGTAGTGTGTTATGGGCAGCTCTCCTTCTCTGTACACATACACCTTGAATCTCCTCTCCATCTCCACATAACTCCTACATTTTAAAAATATATATTATGACTTTATTATATTATATAATATATGTAGAAGAAGAACTTGCATATATATATATATATATATACGTGTGTACAGGCACTCATTTACCAACAGCAAAACTGATTACAAATTATTTTTGCAAATTCATCCGAAATTATTTGAACGGGGCATACAATGCTTGAAAGAGTGAAAAACAAAGAATATATATATATATATATATTTAATTACTCGTATCATGATGCCAAGCCATTTTTCATGAATGAGTTTATAAAATAGATTACTTACAAGTGTCTTTTGCTAAAGTACATCCATAAAGTACCTTAGAAATGGCTTTTCTTTGTGAACAATCAACCACTCACTGATTGCATCAGAATTAGAGTCTAAGGATCCTAAAACATTAGATGATTGTAACGACAACAAGAGTCCGTAATTGTGATATCATTAATATCCATAATGAATTAATACTATTTGTGATATATGATGTGCCACTTATGATGGATGATAAATTTTCACAAATTTTAATTGAACCTGTTACATCATCTTACCGTCTTCTTAATAAATTAATGATATATCATATATCATGATATTGTGTAATATACATGCATGCATGCATACATATGTGTGTGTGAAAATAAAGATGTGTAGTAGCTGCGCCGCGTTTTTGCAGTAGCTATGATGCACAAAACAAGTAATCAATTGTAAAACTGATCCAGAGCAATGAGTGAGTGCGTAGTGCGCACTATATGTATATACTCACACCATCACCATGCATGCATGCGTCAGTTACAAGAAAAACTAACGCTGCGATACACTTATGCTCTCTTTGCCTTGGCCGGCGGTAGCTTAGAAGCAAAGCAGTTCCAAAACCTTCATTATAAGCTTTAATTAATTAATTAATTAAAACATAATTAAATTAAACTACTTACTGATAAAATGCGCCGGGGTTACGGTAAATGGCCGCACTAGGAACGAAATCGACTACCGTTTTTGATGATTGATGATACGTTTTGAGTCGAAGCTGCCTTGCGAATAGAAGCACGTGCTCTAGCCAGTCCTTGTTTCAGCTGTTCGTTTTTACTCAACACTCGTGCTGATGATTCTCGCTGAATAATTAATTAACAATATATGAGATTAGTTATCATCGTGATTTCTTTTAAGAAAAACAAAAACACTTAAAAATTGAGAATGAATGATCGTCGTCGTCATTTCACCTTTAAAACCTTGGTAGATCCAGTGAAACGAACGGCTTGGATTTCATGATCAGAAACTGAAACGGTTCTGAGCAAATCAGCGGTTGGTACCGATGATTTAAATTCAAAATTTGAAGCGGTTGAGTTGAAGCTGATCATGCTGAAGGAGCTGAAGTAGCCGGATGACGAAAGGATCAATATGAAGAGGACGGACGTAGCAAAGAGCAAGGACACAGCTGGCAGGAGGTATCTGCGGAAATTTTCCATTTAATGCAGGTGTTTGGTTGGCGAGATTTTGGTTTCTCGGGAAAATTGTTCTATTTTGGAGAGAGATTGAAAAGGCGGGGACTGAGGATGGGACTTGAGGGAGAGGCGGAGTTTCTATTTATTTCAATTTCAAGCCAAGTGAGAGGAGGAATGTGTAATGACCTATTTAACCCCTTATAAAACCGATTGACCGAGGGTGATTTTGTAACTTCGGTGATTCCATTTGGTTTTTGTTTTATTGTTTGTTGAAATAAACCGGTATTTTTTTTATTTTTTTTGTTAAAGAGTAGTACCAGCAACATACTTGCATGCGGGTCACTCCTCGATTGTAAATATTAATCAATGCGCCTAAAAATGTGGAAAATGTGCTTTAGATGAGCTAAGATATATCATTGATAAATGACATCCTTATATCATCTAAGGGACAAAACTACTTTGCAACCGTTATACTCTTATTTAATATATGATATTATTTATTATCAAGGATAATTTATTATAAGTAAATAACATAATTTTTGAACCAATCTTACACACTCGTTCGACATTACGATTCTCCTATTTAACCCCTAAAAATATTTATTTCTAATATCTAACAATTATAGGTTGAACAAACATTTACAAGGGATTGAATCAATAGTGTGACAGATTTTAACTGCAACACTTCTAATTTTATTATTAATATTTCAAGTAGCTCACATGTTCAGGTCATGAGCATTGTCCTCCAAGTTTCAATAGCAGATTTCTAAATTTAATATTTTTTTAATATTCTCTATTGTTTTCTGTAAATAATAAAAATTATAAGTTTAAAAAATTTTATGCAATAAGCCCCAATTAAAATATAATAATTTCAAATTAAAAAAATTATTTAGTGTTTTCTTAAGCAATCCCTAATGTTTTTTATAAATAATAAAAACCATATGTTTTAATAATTTTATGTAATAAGCCCCAATTAAAATATAATAATTTTCAAATTCTAAAAAAATTATTCTCTCTATCTCCTTCTCAAATTAGTTTTCCTACTTTAAATTTTAATTTATTCATTACCAAACATATAATTCTTCTAAAACATAAAAAATAAGAGTCTTCTAACTACATAAATTAAATTAATTTCTTAAACACAAAACCTAAAATGCTTTTTTTCTTCTTTTTTTAACGATGCTCTTTTGGGAGCCCATATTGTTTGGACTAATATTTTGACTCATACCAACCCTGTTCTAGCAACCGGTTGCTATATTTAATTTATACAATCAAGTTAATTTAATTAAAATAAATAAATTATTGATCATATTAATTTTTAAAAATAGTAATAACAATAAAAAGAGATAAATAAATTAAAAATGAAACAAACAAATTTTTTGTATGAACACTAAGAGAAGAAAATTATAAAATATGTGAGGAAAAGACAAAAGTTTATTTCATATTTTCTACGTTTTGTTTTATATTTTGAGTTTAAGAATTCCATGTATTTCATCGTATGTCTTATGTAATATATTTCTAAATACTCTAAAAATTTTCTTTTTTCCCTATTTCATGTTGGCTTTCGTGTTTCATATCTAACATTTACAGTTCTAGTATTAGCATCTTATGTTTAACAGTGCTCATATTTGATGTTCATTATTGTATATTCTACATTAAGTGTTACATATATTCTACTCTTTGTTTCATGTATAAATGTCATGTTTCATATTATAGATTGAGTTGCATCGTCGAAGCTCAATATTTCATATTCTAAATACTCCTCCGATATTTACTTTTTTCCCCCTTAATTTCATGTTTAATGTTGTTGTTTTAGATATAACATCCATGGTTACATGTATGGAGTTAACCGTTTCATATTCTAAATGTCCCACAAAGATTTACCTTTTTCACATGTTTCATTTTCTTGTTTTGTTTTTGACATTCTTATTTCATATATTACATTCACTACAAGATAATATTATTATAATCCAATTGGTACTTTAATAAATGGAAGTGGAGAGTGTTTTAGCAAATTGAAATAATCCATCCATATTTTTAATATATAAATGTGTTCATTTACTAAATTACTTTTGACTCATACAATAAAATATTTTAATGGATTAATGTGTCAAATTTTTGAAATTTAATCTTTCCTTATTTTTTTTAGTAAACAGAAGAGACTGTATCGTTAATAACCAAGTAAGTGCATCCATACCATTGGAATAGCTTTTGCAACTCTTGGGTTGAATCCAATGGCTAGATCACAAAAAGACAAAAAATAGTGTATGAAACCACAATTATATTGTAGTTGGACCCTTAATTGAGATGGTAAAGTCTCTTCTCTTAAAAATAAATTGTTTAGAATTCAAACCACCCCATGTGTACATGTTCCAAAATTACAAAATCACCATCATTCCTTTAGAGGGGATTTACCTAGTAAACTAAGTTCTACACATTATATTTTAATTGACTGGTTAAAACCATTCCCTACTTATGTTGGTCAAAATGACATTAATTTGATACAAAGAAACCATGCGTGAGGGTAGGGGCAAAGAAAATCTTTGGTGCTTTTCAAATACCACATTACAACATTAATGTGAAGCGTCTATCTGATTAATGAATGACATTTGACAAGAAAGCATCTATCCCCATCAATTTTGCAAAGCGCATTACTCCTACAGAATAATTAACGGAGAAATTTCCTCACCGGCGGTACAAGAAATCACTAAATCTTCATCATTATTAATTGTGTGAATCCCCATTTCATCAAATATTGCTTGACCGACTTCAAGTCAAGCACGAAGTCACAACCCCACCAAAGTCAAAGTCATCATTTTCGCAAAAATTTCTCTTGGAGAAAACAAAAAGAACTATTCGTAAATACTAATTATGAATGTTTTGAAGAAAATTCTTGCGATGATATCTCATGGAATCAATATTGGAACTATGACATCCGTTCTTACACAATAACTTGCACAAGTAATTATAATCCCTAACTATACTCGTAAAATAAAACCTTAAAAATATATTCATTGAACCCTCTAATCCTATACCATATAATTAATAAGAAGCTAATTAATATGATCATACATTATGCATTCATTGTGTTCAAATGCATGATTGTGGCGTCCTGCATACACAATCAATCCTGCAGCTCGTGGAGCCTTATGTTAAGCCTCCTCAGCCACACTGAGTGCATCACCATATGCATTAAATCAAAGGGCTTAGCCGGCCTGTTCATCAGAAAATGCCTTTGAACTTGAACAACTCTCTTCTGCTTTTCTAAATATTCTTCCATAGAAATTCCTTGTAAAATTTTCTTAATTTCCGGTATCTTTTCCACCGGAATGTGAACGGAAAATTGTCTCCAATCGAGAACATCACTGAACGGCAGAACGTAATGATCAGAGATGATCACCGGAACGCACGCTGAATATATAGACTCAACCAATCTAGGGCTTGCAACTTCATAACCACTAGGGCAGAGGCAAAACTTGCTTTGACCCATTAGCTGGGTGTAGTTTAGGGTTTGGGGGAGATACTCATGCACTTGAATATCATCGTCTTTGTGTTTCCAATATCTAAACAGCAGCTCTCTCACCAATCCGTGAGGACCGCCAGCGAAAAAGGCGAGGATTGAGCGGTTATTAGAGGCCTGGCTGAGCTGTGGCGGTCGTAATATCCTGCGTTTGAGGTAAATTTCCGGCATGGACACATCTTTCACAGGGTGGAACCCTTCTGAGGAATTTGCATTGCAAAGAACTCTGACAAAATGCTTGTAAAACGTTGGGTGAGCAGCTGAAACTTCTGGGGCCTGTAACATCATACAGATCATTAGAATTAGTATATGGACATAACTTAGGGGGAGTAGAACTGATTGTCCCACTACATCAGAACTACAATGCAATATTGTTTGAAACTCCCCACATTTTACATGGGAAGGAAGTCAACAATTAGGTTTTTAATAAAACTATACCCAATCATGGCAAGAAACAAAAAAATGGTCAGCTCCATTGCTTCTGTTCCAATAAGGGTATCTACTCGAAATAAGGTCAATGTAGTCCTTGACGATGTTTTGCAGCCTCTTGCGAGAGTAATCAGTGTAAGGTCTGTAGACGTATCGTATGATATTGACGATGCTAACAGGGATGAAATATGCAACGGCGTCGTCCGGGTGGGAGGCTGCAAAAGGACTTTTGTCACTTTCCAATTCATCAATGAACTGGCCCTCGATGGAATAAATGTCATTCATTGGCCCTCTGTGGAAGAGGGGTTGTTCTCCTTCTTTGTATGCCCATACTCTAAATCGCTTCTCCATTTGTATGTGACTCCTGTTTCATTTTCAAATGTTAAAGTAATGTGTATCTACCGTACAATAAGTTGATGCATGTGCATTGAAGAACTCGAGAATAAATCAGAGATAATAGAATTAATTAATGCGATGTATGATATGTGTAATTAAATTTTATATAACTAGTGATTGTATGTTAGTTCTTCAAAATAAATGCATATATGTCGTAACATCATTTTTTTATTATATGATTGAGATATGACTGATATAATACTTTAAAAATATTCTAAAATTTTTCTATTTGATAAGTATGCATACTAGTTTCTTTTCTCACTAAAATATTGTTTAGGGGGACCTGATCAATAAATTCAAGTTTATGATATTTTCATAAATGAATCTAAAGATTGCGGTTGTTCTAGGTTACACAAAGGATGGGTTTAATTTTTAAACAAGTTGCAGATCTTAGTGGATAAAATTGTTCATAACTACCATAAGAAATGTAATATAATACTGGGATATATTATGTACAGTAACGTAAAATTAATGATTTACTAAGTACAATAATATAAAACGTGGGTGTCAACAACGAAAATTTTGAAGTGTAACAGAAAATTAGAGAATTTCAACAAAATGAGCTCCATTTTACAAAACCATGCTGATATACTCGACTATGATACCCCATCTTGGTACTAATCGATCTAGACCGTCTAATTAATGAGAATTTCAAGTGATTTTGACATTTTTTCCAACTCAATTGAATTTGTTGGAGACACAATTTAGATGAATTTCAAGTTGCAAACCATTTTATTGGTCACAATGCCAACGTAATTTGACCCGAAAACAATTCTACAAGTAACCATAATTTAAAAAAGGCAATCTCGATTTCCACTATATATGTAAAATTATCCAAAACGTATCTCATTTGATGATTTTAACTTGATTTTAATTTGGGAATAGTCGGAAAGTCAAAACTCTTTTGAACTTAAAAATCACAAAACAAACGATAAGATAATCTGGAATTCCGAATTTTAATAAAACTCAGCATTATCTTCAGATTTTTTTTTTTTTTTAACCCTAAAATATACTGAAGTGACTCGAAAGCACTAAGCTGAGTCAGCCAACACTCAACAAGAAAATAAAAGAACAAGGGAAATTAATTCTTAACTGATGAAAGGCAAAAGGATTTATGTAAATAGATCCTCTGGGCACAAAACTCTCCTCCTTGTTCGGCATGTAAGTATGTGATCGAGACGCTTGTTGTATAGCTGCTCTTGCTCTTGCTAACCCATTTTGCATTCTCTCAAATGGGTTCTTTTTCTGTACTTATGGAGAGAACAAAATAAAACATATATAAAAGAAAGTACACGAAAACATCAGAGTATAAGGTAATAAGCTTAAGCAATTATAATTAGGTGCGGTTTTGAGTTGCTTACTCTGCCAACATTCTTGTAAGCATTTTGAGTTGGTATTCCGAAATAAGAGAGAGAGGGTTGTGGGTTTTGTTGGGAGATATGAGTGTGATTATCATGATTAAGTGATTGATCAGAAGAAGGGAAGAAATTGAAATGTTGGTTGATCAACGAGAAAATGAGAATAAGAAGGACTATTGGGTAGAGTAAAGATGGGGAAGCAAATGTGAACTCAGCCATTGTTAACTAGATCTTTCTTTTCATCTAAAAGTTTTTGCATGGAGATAAAAAAAAAGTCTTTTTTAAAACGAGAAGAAATGGAAATTTCAGTTTATGATCATTGTGCATGACTCATGAAAGACGATATATATGGTGGATTGATGTGGGTCTCTTTTTCCTCCAGTACTGTATATTTGGATTCGGTGCGTACTGGCACGTGATTTTATCATGCATTGTCGTTTTGATTTTGGCACGTCATCTTGTTGTGAACATTTTGTGGCACTCATTGATATTCAATTGATTGTGATTAGATTTTATAAGATAGTTTCACTCAGATATTTCTTCCGGGCTCATCTGTCGCACAGTTAAGTGATCTTCATCCGATTACTGGAGCAAGTAAATGCTAGGTGATATTTTCCAAACAAAATCCAAATTACCGAAATTTCAGTTAGTTCTGAAATCGATCGGGTTCAGTTCAGTTAAGTTCTTTCAACCCAATCCATTTTTGGCTACCTCTTAAGTAATAATCCATGGTAAAAATGGGAAAAGCTACACTTTCATAAACGAAGTCCCCACAGCCCGGGGGGGCATGTATGGGCACATTTTGCTTCTATTGTTGCCACAATGCGGAGTTGAAATGCGCACTTGTGGTTATTACTAAATCGGATGAAATTGTTAGATAATTTCTTGATATCGTCTTTACACTTGAAACAAATATATTTCATTACGGCAGAAAATTTAGTTCGTGGAACCAATTAAACATCTTTGTCCGATGTCAACACCGTGTGAACCAATCAATCAATGGCCACTTTCCAAATTCATCACATCTCTATGTCACAGTTCACAACTAGCCCCTTGCCCTTGCTGTGAGTTATTAATTTGTTTCCAAATAGAGGCCCTCCCGCTCATCAAATGATTACGATTGATTATACACTTAATAGAAATATTATACGCTCTATAGCTATCATCATTGGATTAGTAGACGTATGGAGTTATATGAGTTCGGCCGACGTTGACCGCTACCTGACAAAAGAAGCCGCAAGTTTGATTTTGTTGACCGTTTATAGCGAATTAATTGAAGAGAGCAAATATCGCAACACTCATGTTTTGCTATAACATTCACCGATCATCAAATTTGAGAGGTTGGGTGCTTCGGTGGGGAAGTCTTAAACTATTTCGGAGCCGAGACAAGATACAGGCAATGGAGGCAAGAACATTGGAAACTAATCTTCCCATTATGAGGCAGCTAACAATCAGTACATTCTCGTTCGTCTCGTTACTTACACGATACATGAGGAGCAGAGAATTACTGCCCCTTGAGTACCCCTAATTTTTCAAGTGATGCTCTTATGTCGTTGCTGTCACACGCTTCATCAACTTGAATAACAGTATGACTGTCAAATGAAATGACATCCTCCAAAGAATAGTTTCTATTGGCATGAAGCTTACGAGCACTTTCACCAACTCCCTTCAATATCACAGTTTTATGAACTCCACCAAGCAAGCCTTCATAATCCGTGTCCCCACATTCTCCTGCAATGACCACAACATTCGACAAGTCTATGCCCCAACGAACATGGAGATACCTGAAAATATATGTTCACTCAATTTGGTTACATAACTGCATAAAGATTCATCATCAAGCATAACAAAACAATTGCAACATTAGGTCATGTTAACCCCTAGTATCCAGCCACACTTGATTGAAGCACTGCACATTTACCTGAGAGCTTGGGATCGAGAAGCCAATACAGGGATCGCATGAAGTTTGGTACCATTTTGACAATAAATAACATGGCATCGAAGTGCCTGAATTCTCATCAGCTTCCTGAGTTCCTTAATTGGAGGAATCTGTGAAGACGAAAGTAGATATTAATGAAAATGCAGAAACTGAAAAGTCTGAGTTTCAGCTGTACAATAGGAAAAAGAATTACCATTTGTGGATTGGTTACTTCGAATGCATAGCAATGTATAGTTGATCTCGATTCATCCTCCTCGACAATTTTTCCTTCTTCTCCCTTTTTATAGTTGACAGAAGCAGCCCAACGAACCAAAGTCTTCCTTAAACCTTCTCCACCCCAACGGTATTCAGTATGAAAATGATAATCTAAATCTACCAGAAAGGGAAGCCCGTGATTGTCTTCGGTGCTTGACGATGGATAGTACAGCTCACTACCACTATTGCAGATAAAAGCATCAAAAGCTAATGGGCTTAAACCTCCCAAAACCAGTAGAGAGTGTAACTCTAAGATAGTCAATGCTGTTGACAAAACAAACCCGATAAATCCTGCAGAATTGTCCTTTCCTGCTGCCTCAACAACCTTTTTAATGATTTCAAGAAAATCTGACGTGTCACAATCTGCAGCAATAACAAAAACATACTTCCGCCTCCTCAATGCTGGAAATTTACCAGAAGCAACGTTATGATCTGCCTTTTGTGTTCCTCCTATGGTTCGATTTGACAATGCCAAGACAGCGTTCTCTAATTTGTTCTTCCCAGTAACAGCATTTTCTTCAGTATCCAAAGAATTATCAAGTGTGCTACCACCTTCGTTTTTGTCGCCTTCCGGGGACAGCTTCAAGTTCAAAGATAAATCATGTATGTCTCTCCAGGAATCACCAGGTGAATCGGATTCAGAATTATCAAGTCCATTGTCACTTCTCTGCCACCTAGGCTGCCTCTGTTTGCAACTGGAAATACGAGATAAGTATGATTTACAGTGCTCAGGCCATGAAAACTGATGAATGTTTTTAAGTCCATTCTGCCTGCATCTTTCCCAAAGCTGCTTATCAGATACAAGCTTAAGAAGAGCATCAGCAATAGACTGCTGATCATGAGGGTCTACCAGCAGTCCATTGTCAAGAACCTGCCGCAAGTTCATAGTCATTATTTAAAAGCAAGTATAGAATTTCAATCTAGAATTAAACAAATAGACAAGCTAAGCAATAAGAAGGCTCCGGGGATGGTTCAAACCCGATGAATATCAACAGGACCCCCATTTTTTGTGGCAACAATGGGCAAACCATAAGCTGCTGCCTGCAAAGTAAAAAGAACTTATGTTGAATTTGTCGAAGAATTAAAATCAGAAGTACGAAAAATTGTAAACACTAGATGAGAGAATAACCTCAATTAAGGTGAGTCCGAACGGCTCAATGAAAGCTGGATTGATAAATACACCCTACACCAACCACCACAAAGATAAAAATAAAAATAAATCTCGTCACGGTAAAATTTGAACGACATATATACTAGAGCAACTTAAAACAAATCACAATCTTTCCTTTCTGCGGAAGTAATTGAATCCAAACAGGAAGCAGATAGCTTATGGGTCATGTTACATGAAAAGTAATGTCGCTAATACATCAGTAGTTAAAAAGCATAGGGGGTTTTACTACAATTAGCTACTCCGGTTTTTGCTTCAAGTTAGAAGAATCCATCACAAACTCTACCTTCGTTTTGGCTGCCAGACGATAAATGTCAGGAACATCAGACTGCTTATGGTGTTTAGGATATGCCGCTTGGCCATATAAATCATATTTGTCAATCAACTTAAGAATGGAAAGAAGCAATGCTGCATTTGTTCCTGACATTTCGTCAATATCATCTCGATTTCCCATTATTAGTGTCTGCAACAACAAAAGATATAAAAGTTAAAAGTCAGAAAACAGGTATATAAAAATTATGCAAATAAAGGCATCAATATCCAGAGGACAAGGAGGAACTTTGGATCAGAAGCGTTGCAAGATGGATGCACCATTCAGGAACAGATCAAAGACTTTTAACTTACAAGATTAGCAAGCTCCCTCAGAGGACGGCATTCTCCAAATGCCTTGACCAAAGTTGTAATATTCTTTTTAGGGTCTGGGCGGGCAAGGGCAAGGATCATAGGCTTGCGTGGATTTGAAAAGAAACGCATTATCTGCCAATTCAAAAATTCCAAGGTCAGTGTACTGTAATCAGAATCTCTACTGTGCACGCAAGGGAAAAGATCCTCAACATTCTGTAGTTCCTGTTTTGTAGTAAAATAATAGAAAAGATCAACAGACAGCAGCACAGAGGCTATCATAACCAAAATGATGAAAAAGAAAAAACTTCTTTGTTTTTTGGATTAAAAGAAGAAAGAACTATTATAACCTCGGACCATATTGGCGGGTCTGGAGAGGCAGGACTACCTTCATCTCTCTCCACTTCCCCATCCACATCTCTGTTATGTGGAACAATGTGATGAAATTCCATTCCAGGAGGAATTACCTGGACATTATTATGAATATTTAAGATAAAGAGAACCAAGAAAAGAACACTACAATAAATAACTAAACATGTTTTAGATAAAAACTATAGACTTACAACCATACGAGGCATAAACCTGCCATGACAGCTTACACCCCTTTTGATTCTTGCCCTGAGCTTACGCTCCAGTACTGGATCGAATCCATCATAAAGGCGCCATTGCTCTTCTATTTCCTGTCTGGTGCTAGTTATAACGATCTCAGAGGCATCAAGAGACAGCTCCTCAGCCTCTATCCGTCGCATTATTTTATATGTTGCATTAATTTCATCCCTTGATAGGCGTCCTTGCTTCAAAAGTTGTTCAAGCTTATCTCGCCCCAGTGAGTGCCCAGTAAAAACCATTGGCACATTTAGAGCTCCAGATAGAAGAGCAGTAGCATCACCTGCATCAGCATAATGTCCATGAATTGCAACTGGCCAGATTGGTTGTCCAGAACCAACTTGCTCACCCAGAACCTTGGAAATTTGAATGATGTGGGTCAGTGCAGCATCAACAAATTCAGGAATGTGAGGCCAAAGAAGTTCTTTTTGTACATATTTATCTTTTGGGCCAAAAGGTATACGGATGATATAAGCACCACTGCTCTCCCCAAGCCCATGCATCAAATTCTCAGTGTTTTTTCGATTCAGCATTTCTGATGGTTCAGCGTAGGTCCAATCTACATCTGGAGCTGATACTTGTCTTGTCAGCAAATCAACTCTGTAAACTCCTGGCATTGAACCCAATGCCCTTGCAAGTTCTACAACATACTTAACCTGTTAGAAACACCATATTCCAAACTTCACCAGGAGGAATAGAGTAGTATATAACAACACTAATGATAGTGTGGATTATCAGAAAAGTAGCAGGAAAAACAATTATCTCTGAAAGTTACCTGACCCCCTGTATCAGAGTCACGACCTAACTCCATGTTCTCACCGCGTATCAAGCCATGAAGACTGCACAAATATTTCATGTTAAAATTTACAAAAACCATCTTAAAAACCAGAGAATTGATAAGCTCTGAATCAAAAGATCCTAGATTTCTATTTATAGTTATAATAAAAAACTGAATTCAGAATAAACCACCGTATATCCTCATAGATCATGAGGTCACAATTAAATGCATCGCATGCCTTATCAACACAATGTAGAGTTTCTTTTCCTTGTACTGAATGGCCCAATTCTCCATTGTATCAACTGAACTGATTCTAGGCATTCTTCCTTTGGTGCTACCACCATGGGCAGAAAGTTCACCAGACACGTCTACTTTGTCTCCTTCTGATAAGTCTTCCGACATATCAGCGGATGCCTCTTTGCGGCCTCTTTCACGCTCAAGACGGCGTTTAGCTTTACGCTGAGCTTCCTCTCCTTCAATCTATATTTGAGTTGAAAGAGAAGTAGAATCAAGTTAACAAATATATAAATAATTGAAAAACAATTGAGTATTTGAAAAACACATATATCTGTAGGAAAAAAAAATTGAAACTATGTGGCACACTCACACTGTCATGCTAAAATGAGATTATTAAAAAAAAAATAATAGTAAAAACAGAGCATAAACGAAGCGAAGTGAAGAGAACTAGTATGCAATTGGCCGTCATCTCCGATTTATTATTTAACTTCGCTAGAAATTGCATGTGATCCTTAAGAATACGAACATCTGCAGCTGCACCTGAGGATTCTTACGTGATCCAATAACGGATGTGAAAATCCGTACGATACGAAGCACAGCAACAAAACAGAACAAATTCTCAAAATGAAATTTCAACGTTTAAGACTACAATGTGAATAGCTAAAACTAAGGGGAAAAAAAGTAAGAAGAAGAATTGAAAAGAGTAGCAAAATCAAAACAAAAACCTGTTTCTTCTTGCGAGCCAGATTCCAAATCCGCCAACACATGTTCTCCAATCTAGTGTTTCTCTCTTGCGGACTCCTGGTAGCCGCAGCCTAGACATTAGAAATAGACGATCATAATAATAGGAATAATAAAATTAAGAAAGAAAGACAATTTAAGAAAGATAGAAAGAAAGAAAAAGAAAAAGGTACTCGAATCCAAGAGCGGTGGAGATCGGTTTCATCGAAGCCGGTGATGACTTGCTCGACGAAGTAACGAGTAGGACTGAAACGCCCTCTCTCTCTAAGCAACAGCGACGATTTTGCGTCGTCGATCCCCGGACCGACGTCCAGGATCGCTTCTAAGTAACTGTTAACCCAGTCGTTTCCCGCCATTTCCAACTCCACAAGCAAACAAACAAACAAACAAACAAAAAAATTAATAAGAGATTACTGTTTGTGCATGCTTAACGAGTGAGGATGGCAGTTATTATTATGTTACGTTATGTACACTGTGTAGCAGTTTCTTTGAGAATGTTGTGGAAGAAGAGTTGAGTAGAGTGAGTGGGAAGATTTGGAGAGAGAGAAAGCGAGAGAGAGGCTGCTTGGCTCGCGCTTCGCGTTGCTTTTGTTATATAATTTCAACCTTCGACTTTGCGATTTCTCTGGGAATGACTTTGCAACTTTGTATTAATTATTCTTTCCTTTTATTTTTATTTGGGAGTGCCCGTGTTGATTCTCTAAAATCGTGACACATCACGTACGTGCCGCCCCTACTCACGTTAAAAAGCCTCACAATAAATTTAATAAAAAAAAAAAAAGTAACAAAATTAGAAATTTATTGTAATATAATTTAAACCAAATTAGAATGTGTGAATTATGACGACTCTCAAGTATGTTTTGTGCTCATTTTCTCCTTCACATGTTTGAGACTTGAGAGACGATTGATCGTCTATTGCTTCTTATTCACTTAAAATGTCTACATATAATTTACCCTCTTCAAAATCCTAATAATGATATAGTTATAGTATACGGGAATATATATATACACAATAGATAAGTCATTTTTCAATCTAAATGTCTACATTGAGAAATAATTTGATACAACGACATATTTAGTATAATACTTTTATTACATCCGTAAATTTCTTTATTATATATTTATATAATAATGTAATATGATATATGATCAGGAATACATGGATGAAAATTTAAGAGATCCACGATGAAAAACTTTTAAAATTTAAAATTTTGTAAGAAAAACTGTGGATGAAGCATCGTAAACTACTTCTTTCGGGGGACACATTCTTTTTAGTTTTTACTGATAATTGTTACCAAGTTGATCAAATACTACTAGCATCACCATCAAACACGTAAAAGTTAAAACCCAAATAAAAAAAAATTGGAATTGGGTCAGTTCACATTTGCATTAACAGGCGTCAAGAGTTACGTGAAATTAATAAAAAAGCATCATTAGCATCAATTCAATTAAAGAAAAGGAATCTACAAGAGTGAAGATAAGAAACGAATAAATTTGAAGGCAAAGCCCGCACCTTAATTCCAAGATCGGTCACGTCTCTAATGTGTTTACCCGCGAATTGAACGTTCAAAAGAAGATGGGGATGTCTTTTGTATGCTCAAATTTGATTGGGTTGATTTATATATGATTTATAATATTTCCAGACTTAATCAACCAATCAAATCCCACCAAGTTAGTCATTATAGTAATTAAAAATATTTCATCAAAAATAAAGATGTTGGATTGCTAGCGGGAAGTTCATGCCAAGTATCCTCATTCACTGTTCAAGAGCATATATTACGTACACGGATAAGATTTATATTCCAAATGTAAAGGTTTTATTCCATATTTTCTACTTTTTCTAAATGTCGATAGCTTAAAGTTGCGCCAAGTACTGTTTGTAAACCCATTTTTCACTATTAACGAATCTTTGGTCCGATTAATTTTGCCCTACTATCAAGGTTATATACTTATATATAGTTCGAGTCTCTACTCATATATGAAAGGAAAATTTCTCAACTTTGAATGGAGATTTGTCTACTCTTCAAGTTTTAGAAGAAATTTACCTCGGGGAAAATTGAGCTCAAAATTCGCCTACCTCTTGAGGCATATTTTCTTTGATAAAAAGAAAAAAAAATTAAATTAAATTTCCAACAAATCAACATGCACCTTTTTTTTTTTTTTGTTACATGAGACTATTTCTTAATAGTATAACTCATATTAAATGATATTACAAATAATATTACAAATCAGACTATTACTAATTTACACATGTTTAGCACTCTTTTATTTTTTTAATGATATTATTAATTTATTAAGATCTTTTTCCATGTATAGCATAATAATGATGTAGAGATTTCTAATGAATTTTGAGATAAATTGAAGTTCTTTCAATAAAAATAATGTAGCAGATGAGAGAAAAATTAGGGGCATTTTCCAAAACTAAATAAACAAAGATTTTAATAAAAGAGAAGAAAGAGAAAAGGAAAGAGAGAACAACAAAGGCAGGTGGTGGAACAAACAAATCACTTTTCTTTCCTTCTTTGCTTTGCAAATCAAATTTAAATTGCTTCATTGAATTATTCCACGTTAATATGATCTTATTATATTTTTATTAGCTAGAGTGCTTGCTATAAGCACGCAATCTTCATATTCTCTTCCATGCACACACAACAACGACGTTCGTAACTTTCCCACCAGACCAGCACCATTACCAACTTTCCTTTTCATGATTAAATTTTCTGGGAAAAATGTCTTTCTTATATGGCATGTTTTTTGGGATCTCCTTCGGGATTGGATTGATGGTCGCGTATGCTCGTTACGAGAACGTTCGATCCCGCCGTCGCGCTGAACTCGTACTGTTCTTAGATCTTCAGCATTGCACGATCTGTCATTCCTGATTATCTCTGTATGTGACGACTTGTCGTTTGTTTTTGTTTTTGTTTTTGATTTGTGTTAACATTTTTATAGGCAAACATAGTGGCTGCATTTTCCCGGATGACAGTCCAAGATTCAAGAAAGCTCATTCCTCCTGAATTTTATCCTCCATGGGTTGTTTTTCAACAGAGACAGAAGGTAAAATTAGTAACAATCATAATAATATGCTACATTGACACATTATTTACTTATAATCTTAGTACTGATATTTGATTTTTTTTTCCTTTTTTTAATCAATGGCAGTTAAATTGGCTTAATTATCAACTTGACAAACTTTGGCCATTCATTAATGAGGTAACCCGTGGTGATTAGTTCTTTTAATTATGTGGTAATGTTGTTAAATAGCTGTTACAATGTTGTAGGCAGCATCAGAGCTGATAAGAAGCAATGTTGAGCCTATTCTTGAACAATACAGACCAAGTATCTTAGCCTCTCTCAGCTTTTCAAAATTGACCCTTGGTACTGTGGCTCCACAGTTTACAGGTTAGTTTTTTATATAATTTTTTTCAACTTTGATTTTGTGTTTTAAGAAACGGGTACTAGAGTTGGTAAGAAAACAGAGCAAAACATATAGTAATAGTAAGAAAGATTGAAATTTTTAGTGACTCATTCTATTGGTATTGTAATTTTGTGGCTTTGAAGCCACCGTTGTTATGGAACGAAATTTCTAGCTGTTTAAGTAAAGTCTAATGATTGTTCCAATAAGTGACAAAGGCATAACTGTGTGTAAGTATTTACCAGACACATCGGCAGTATAGTTTCCTAAGAGCAAAAAAAAAGTAGAGCCTAATTTTATTTTTTTATTCAATGGTGGATCCGTGGCTTAGGAGTTGCCATAGTAGAGAGTGAAAGCGGAGAAGAGGGAATTACAATGGAATTGGAGATGCAGTGGGATGGTAACCCAAATATTGTACTTGATATTCGAACAAGAGTTGGTGTAGGACTTCCTGTGCAGGTAACTTCTGATTTCTGTCCACGCTCAAAAGTAACAACTGATATTGTTCTTTGTGTAAATGTTTGTGAAGATAGTTTGTGTTTTTGTTTGCAGCATCAGATGTAGAGTTAGTTTTAACTTTCTATTTTCTTTTCATTCTTTTTGGTTTTCAATTTCTTCATTCAGGTGAAGAATATTGGATTCACTGGGGTTTTCAGGTTGATCTTCAAGCCACTGGTGGATGAGTTTCCTTGTTTTGGAGCTGTTGCTTATTCATTGAGAGAAAAGGTCAGTCACAATAGTCTTCATTTTTTCTCTGACAGAAAAGAAACTTTTCTGCCTGCTCATAGATGAACCCGAACTTAATTGTTAATTTGCTGGTACGTACAGAAAGATCTGGATTTCACACTTAAAGTTGTTGGTGGCGATATATCGTCAATCCCTGGGATCTCTGATGCTATTGAGGTTTGAGCAAACTTTGTCTTAGTTCTTCTGTTACTTCTTTAACAAGCAACTCGATTTTATTTTATTTATAAAACTTTGCACAGGAAACAATTATAGATGCTATTGAAGACTCAATAACATGGCCTGTTCGGCAAATTATACCTATATTACCCGGGGATTACAGGTATTTAATTTTCCATGAAGTTCCTTTTCTCTCAACTTCATGATTCATGTTGCTGTCATTGATAATTTTCTTAATGTTTTAGTGACTTGGAGTTGAAGCCTTGTGGCACATTAGATGTGAAGCTTGTGCAAGCCAAGGAGTTAACAAATAAAGACCTTATCGGGAAATCTGATCCTTTTGTTGTGATATTTGTGCGTCCACTGCGTGACAGAATGAAAACCAGCAAAACAATTGTGTGTAAACTTGTCTTTTATGCTTGCATTTAGCAATTTTCAATCTCAGCTTGAATACTTCTCACTGTATGTGCAGAACAATGAACTGAACCCAATCTGGAATGAGCACTTTGAATTCACGGTTGAAGATGCTTCAACTCAACACTTGACAGTAAGAGTCTTTGATGATGAAGGACCAATGCTGGCCCCTGAAATTATTGGCATTGCTCAAATAGCACTAAAAGAACTTGAGCCTGGTAAAGTGAAGGATGTATGGTTGAAACTGGTCAAGGATGTTAAGGTCCAGAGAGATACCAAAAACAGGGGTCAGGTGAGGATGCCAACTGATTGGTTGCAGCATTTATACTGGCTGTGCATAAGATAGCGGTAATTGTCTCTAACTTGTGCAATTTTTCTTGGCATTAGGTGCATCTTGAGCTGTTATACTGTCCTTTTGGCACAGAGAGCAGCTTTAAGAATCCTTTCAACTCCGACTACTCATTGACCACATTGGAGAAGAGCCTTAAGAGTGAAACAAGTAGAGCGGAAGCTGCTGAGCTTGGAAAGATGGCAACTCAAAAGAAAAGTGACGTTATTGTGAGAGGAGTATTATCCATTACAGTGATAGCTGCTGAAAACTTGCCAAAAGTAGATTTGATAGGAAAGGCTGATCCCTTTGTTGTCCTTCAACTGAAGAAAGCTGGAAACAGAGCGAAGACTAGGGTGAGTATCAGATTTCCAGTTATAGTGGCAAAAACCTAGTTCATTATAGAATGTCGAACACATCTTTATAAGTCACCTATGCTTCCATATTCATCTTTGTAGCAAAATATTAACTGGCGCAAAAGATGGTTGATGTTCAGAGGTTTTGAAACCTCTTCGTTTTTTAACCATTCTACTTTCTCAGGTTGCACACGACACCCTGAATCCAGTTTGGAATCAGACATTTGACTTTGTTGTGGAGGATGGACAGCATGAAATGTTAATTTTGGATGTTTATGACCATGACACCTTTGGGAAGGTAACACTTCATTCATCATTGTCACTTCATTGATGAATTAGACTTCAAAAAAAGCTTTCAGAAATTTCCTACTTGTTGAAGTCCTGGATTAAATTGTTTCACTATATGAATCATTCAGGACAAAATGGGGAAATGCATCATGACACTCACGAGGGTCATGATGGAAGGCGAAATTCAAGACAGTTTCCATATAGATGGCACTAAATCAGGGAAACTTTTTTTGAATCTCAAGTGGACTCCTCAGCTGGTTCTCCGTGACTCCTCTTGATTATCAGAGGTGACATCAAATACTTTTTGATGTTAATATCCTTTGCACGTCCTTCCTGCTGCTACCAGAGATGAAAAAAATTGCAGTTTATAGAGTGGTAATGTCCTAATTTCAGGATTTTTATACAAAATCTCAGGCCAGTCTTATTTTGGATAGAAATCTGATTCTTTTCCTATTAAATTCAATAGCAATTTTTGAGGAAACAAATGTAGAGATGGAACTGTTCTACAAGGCACTGCAGAAAACAGAATTCTGCTGATGTGGATGTCAAACATATTTGACCATATATTCTTTTGCTTATTTTTGGAAATGTATGACAGTTGTGATGGATCGAAATCGGAATATAAAAAATTTAAATCATGTTCAAGCTCAAGCAAGAGAGTAATCAAATTTTGGTCTACTTCCACATTTGAAAAGTTAGTAATCGTCAAAGGATTGAGCACAACAAACAAGACGGGATATTTCACAAAAATGAAACTATTTCGTTCTTGATTCAGGAATATGTTTTTATCATAAAAAAATGATAACTTATATGAACTTAACAAATAAACTATATATGAATTGGATTTTCTATGGAAATAACTCCTCTGTGTAGACATTTTCCAGAAATGCAGATGGTCCTTTCCTTAGACATCACAGTTAAATTTCTTCTTCAGCTTAGCAGTATATCCTACACTCATACTTCATTCCCCAGCAATTGAAGTGATGATACCACAAGTAAAAGTATTTGATAACCCCAGCATACCCAAAGAGATTGTGGAGGCAAGGGAAAGGGTCGGATGAATATGAAAGATAATTTCAACAGACTTAAACTCTCGGCTTTAGATGATTCTTCTTGAGTTTTCTCCTCCGCAGATTGTTTGACCTGTACAACATCCCAGTTTGGTTTGGAAATTTCATGATTGGGAATAATGAATAAACAACTAATAATTAGATCAGGCAGTTCAACTCAGTCTCATTTTCCCGCATGTTGTGCGCTTAAGTTAGAACGTTTTTAGTTGTTTGAAATCAGTTTTTGCAGTACCAAAACAGTTGCAAACCTTTTCTTAAACACATGTGAACAATAATTCGTTAATGGTCGTTGTTGAGACTTCCAGGTTTTTTTAACCCTTTTTGACACGTTACAAGGCTGAGACACAATGCATCAAGGCTGACTAAATGAAAAAAGATCACACTCGCGATGAGAACGAGAAGTGCAAAAGGACCACACTTACCAGTACTGGTTGTGGAATACTACAGAATCTGTAGTTAGTTTATTCCCATCATCATTCCGGTTCCAGTGGTAGAATGCATGAGTTCTATTCTTAATCTCCAATGTAGAATGACCATAACTGGCTTCACGGAATGCAGAATAATTTGGTTGCGGGTCTAAAAACCTAACAATGAATTGAAAACATGAGGATAACTATTAATTGTCCAGAAATTCCCAAGAAATATATTGGAAAACTTGATACTTCAGAAACACTATGCCACCTCCAACTCAAATTTCATTGCAGAAGATTCACACGGCAGATTTGCCTTACCTTCCAGCAAGACCTTCCTGATTTCCTCCATCTCCCACCGTTAAATAAACAGGAGCTGATTTGTCAGGTACAGGATAACGGTCACCGCTTGTGACATTGTAGTGTATATTTGATATGCGGTACTGCAAATCAACAAAATTGCTCTTTCTGAGACAAAACTATATTTGACAGCAAAAACAGAACAAAACAGAATAATGCCTATTGTTACCCAGAGTCAAAAACAAAAGTTTAAGAGTTTTCAGAATTCGATGATGACCTAACCCGAATAAGAAAGTAGCATTCATATTACCAATTTTTGTTACTTATTACACTGGTTTGTACCCACTTCATTCTCTTTGATCTGATTATTAATAAAAAAAATGAAAAGGAAAAGACATCCTTACTGATCTTTCATAGGCATGAACATGGCCGGCAAAGATGAAGTCGACCCTGGAATGGACAAACCAGCTCTCAAATACAGCTCGCATACTTTCACCTTCCATGTAGTGCACCACATTACTACTGTAGAGCGGAACATGCATGAGAACAATAAGCCAAGGTGTCTTCTCCCTGTCCACCTTTTTTAGCTCTTCCCTCAGCCACCACCATTGAGGTGTGTATTTCACTGATCAACCCAAAATAAAATAAAATAAACAAGAATCCTTTCTTTCCTTTTGGGTGATAATAAAAGTAATTCAATATTGTCTCTGTGAGAACTGGTGATTTGAGCGATGATCAATATTCACATCCACAACAATTTAAAATACAAGACAAAAAATGTGAAAGTAAATGTCGTAAAATATTACTTATGGAAATGAGAGAGGTTACCATAAGGAGAATAGCTGGATAGGACAATGATATGAGCAGATGCCCGTCGAATAGCATACCATAGTGGATTGGTGCTTTTGGCGGCAGTATAAGGTGTAGCTATTCTATGTAGATATGACTTAAAAGGAATAACCTCCCCCTGGAAAATTAAGGTATGGCATATGAGTTCAATAATAATAAATAAGCCATTACATGCATTATACAGCATAACAGGAAAAGTCATTTTTTCCTTTTGCCTAAAAGATGAAACTTACATTCATATTAAAATCTTGGTATACTAAATGTTTAAAACTTCATGTGGATAATCAAAATGAAATTCAAGGTACCATGTTTGGCATGAACTCTATCTCATGATTCCCAGCTGACCAAATCCAAGGCTGATATGCAGCACTTTGCTCAATAAAACGACCCCATGAATCCCATCTAATACCAACATTGTTGTACTCGTACCTATCCGCGTAAGAGAGATCACCAAGAAATAATACGGACTGTCCCCCACTCTGCATGTAGTGCTTGAGAGTGGAAAGTGAATTATACGTTTGACCCAAATCACCTAAAATTTTACAAGACCAATTATAATAGAGAAAATTCTGAAAATGTAATAAGTCATTTCCAGCAACTTTAATTAATCTGTTTGGAGTCTGAAAACGATCTATACCATACATTATATCTTTTGTCAGAAAACCACAATTACTTCCTTATTCAGGAAGCTAAATGTCCTGTTTGTTAATAAATGAAAATCAAACTTATCTGCATTTCAAGAGATTATAAGAGTGAAGACATCTTACCAATAATTCCAAAAGTATAAGGAGCATCTGGATGAATCTTTGGGGGTGTTTGGAACCAAAATTCACGAGAAGAGTCTCCATCTCCTATCTTGTAATAGTACTTGGTGTCATACTAAAAGACCAGAAATTATGAAGTGTTAGCACGAGAGGATATGAATAAAATTCACGAGAAGAGTCACCATCTCAGATCTTGTAATGGTACTTTGTGTCGTGGTAAAAGACCAGAAATTATGAAGTGTACACTATAATAGTTAGCTAACATTTACCTCGAGGTCATCGACAAGGCAATGATGAATGTAACCAGACTTATATTTGTAAAAGGTATAGTTTGTCACCGTGCCTTCAGCACTAGAATCATATTTCTTCTCTAATTTTCCATATTGTACTCTACTCGACCCCATTTCATCAGGTGCAACCCATGAGATTATCACAGCCTTTCCATCATAATCCCCTTGAGTAATTCGCACCTACACCAACAAATCACAGTAAACAAATTTAATAGCAAGAATATTGAAAGCTACTATATACCACTGTTTATCAAATAACGAACAATTTAGTGGGTGCCAGTTGGCTCAAACGGTAACACTTCTTGAGTGATACAAGGGTTCAGGGGTTCAAATCCTGCTCACATGGATAGGGAGGGAATTTAGCTTCCAGTAATACAAAAAGTCTTTAAATTAAGTTATTATTCTAATATCCATTGGAAATGAAAAGTTTTGGCCCATCTTTTACATAGAATCTCAAAAAAAGGACTCAAATTAAACTCAAGCGGGTCAAAGAATCAAAATGAAAAGGGGTTTTGCTTACTTGTTGAGGCGCATTGTGACCTTTTGGGATGTCAAAAACTTTATTGTCGAGAGGGATATCAACAGATGGCCATTCAGTACGAATGAAACTACTTGTGATCCTCGCAGTTCCATTATTCAAGCTTAATAGTAATGTCAAATATAACATGATCTGAAACAATGGCACCAGCTTCGCAAATGATACTGCCATTGCTGTTGCTGCTGTTTTATTCTAGTCTCACCGCTGTCAAAAAAAAGCAAGTAAATAATAAAATAAAATAATTGATTAAATAATTGAAGCAGTTGGGTATTGAAATCTGAAATGAAAGGTTTGATTTTTACCTGGAGAGGGAGGACGGAGAGGAGTTTGGTAACTTGGTGGGAAGTTTGAGATCGGTCGTTGACGGTTAAAATATGAAGTGGTAAGCGCAAGCTAGCAGACAGTGACGTTGGCAAGCGTATGATGGTGGGGCCTGATTCGTTGATTCGCTTTTGTGGATTTTTAATGATCTCGGTTGTTGGTTCTATATGTGGCCAACAGCGTCGGACTTTTTTTTTTTCATTCCTTTTTGGGTTATACAATTGAACGTTTATAAAGTTCGGTTACCAAATGGGGAAACTTATACAAATGGTTTAAAATTAGTATGCTTTTGTAAAAATAACCCTAGTTATTTTTTTCATGTAAAATAATTATTTTGAACATATATATATATATATATATATGGTGTTTTTTCAATCAGGGATCTCTAACTTTAATAAAGTCAGTGATTAACTAAAAGACAAAAACACAGTGTATTGGAGTATGTGTTTATTTTGTCTTTTAGTTAATCACTGACTTTATTAAAGTCTGAGATCTCTAATTAGAAAAATACCTTATAAATATACATATATAGAGATATATGTATATAGGACTTCCATGCGGTGCCACAATGGCACCGTGCCACAATATTTGTCTTTATCCATTGAAGCCGTTGGATTTAAATTTTTATGAATTGTCACACTAGATATGCAATTGATATTTAGTCCATCAATCACTTATAAATTGTGTGTTTGAAATGTTGAATTCCTGTCAATCGATTGGATTGTATTTCTAGCATGACAAAGTACTTGGTGTATGTTTGAATCTTTGCTTTTTGTAATCTTACTATTAAAGTAAAAATTAAAACAAATTGAAAAAAAGGTAAGGGACCTATTTTTTGCAAAATAATCTTGATTTTAAATTATTTCCATACTTTTCCTACCAAATTTAGGTAGGTGAATCTTTTCTACTCCTATTTTTCACAAATATATTTCTATTTTTACAGACATGAGTCTAATACTCCATTATTTATCTCAACCAATTACAAAGTTCACAGCTAATACTCTATTATTTATCTAATGTCTATAATACTCTGTTAATATTTGTTTAATTCATAATTTTTTGAGTCTCAATACTAGTGATTTATTAAGTTTTAACCATATAAAGAGGATTTATTTGAATTCTTTTTGACTCCTTCTGTGGGAACCCCACTCTTATTAACACTATAATGTCAATATACGTAAACAAGTAATTTTTTAAACTTTTTTTTTTAATTTCTCCTCCAAGGTTTTTGTTAGATGGAATTTATCTGTTGATATGTTGCTTTTACTGCAAGGGTAAAACAAATTGTGCTATCCCAAATAGACAACTTAAAAAGTAATTTAAAGCAAAATCCTTGTATGTCTTTCAATAATGTAGTGTCACTTGCACTCTAAAAATTACTTATTATTTTGTATGCTTGTGAACTAATTTTAAGAAATTAAGTTTTACTTTATACGCTCTTGTAAATTCTAAAAAGAAATGAAAATATTTAATTTAATTAACTTTAATTACTTAAAACATCAATAAAACTATTTAATTAACACACACAATTTTAAGATAATTAACACATACTTATACCAACAAAATCAAGTCAAAGCTGTAAATAAATTATTTAATGCAATTTTAGTTATTAATTTTTACTAATTTATTTTCTTTATTGGATTTTCCCCCAAAAGCAATTTGCAATGAGAACATAGTAGTGAAAAGTATTTTATATATATTGCCAAAAAATTAAAAAAAAATAAAAGGATGAGAAGCAAAGCAACTTGCAAAAATAAGTATTTATTCTTAATTTTGAAAACATAAGTATCACAAAGTCTTTATCCTAAAAGCTTTTCAGAGTATTAATTTTTCATTACTCGTGTACATACTAATTAAGATTTTGGAAATAAAAGTTTTAGGGTTTAAAAATATGAGAATTATATATTATGTAATGAGTACTGCATGTGTATTCAAAGTAATTATGTAATATTCAATTTAATGAATTGTACTTAACAGAAATTTATATAACAGGTATAAAATTAGAGTGTTTAAAATATATTTTAAAGTATAAACAAGTACACATTTTTAATAAGAGTTGGACTATTGCCACACCTCTAACATTCCCTTCAAACTTCTTTTCTATATATATGCTTTTTGATTCCTAAAATAACCCTAATTTGATGTACTTTCTTAATAAATCATTGCATAGTACTTATGGGAAATATTTAAAAAAAAAACTCCTGTTAGGCAATCTCTTTCTCCTCTCCCATTTCAAATCATTTTCAATTTCTTCCTTGGAATAGCATTCATGAATTTTTTTATTTCAATCTCCATCTTTCTTAGTTTTTCTTAGTATGTAACAACCTGAGTGTATATATAAAGACAAGTATATGCATATCCCAAAAAAAAAAAAACTTAAACAAACTTCATCAAATTATCTTATCTACAAAGACTTACTTTATATTTAGATTAAATTCTTATTCAATGAAAATTCATTATTTTTTCATTAGATTTAAAGGGCTTATAAAAGAGAAAAAGACTAAGAAAACAACGTAGGTGTGTTTAATTAGACAAGTTTTATTTTTAATATAATTTAAAATATAAAAGAAAAATTTGTAAATACAAAACAAGGGGGCTTCATAAGAGATAATAATTCAAATAAATGAATTGCTTTACAGTGATTTGGACGTTGGACATGGTTTAGCAAAGCCCATTTGACAGCCCATATGCTTCAATCTGTGGAAGGCCCAACTTTTGTAACAGTCCCAGCCATGCCAGCACTACAAAATCTAGAGAGTACTGAATTTTCGGTGTGCCCGGGGCCCACACCTATACTTTTCGAAAAATAATAAAAATGAATAAATAAAAGATACAACATACAAGAATGTTCGATACTCACACTCGATAATGACTTTTGAATTTTATTTATTTATTTTTTTCACAGAGATCATTGAATATTTTACAGTTGGCTTTTCCATAATTCCCCTAATAAAAAAATCTATTGATATTTAATTTTTTAAGTCTTATCGTCACTAATGTTATACAGTTAAAGAGATATATAACTCGGAGTCACTCGTGTGTGTATATGTAATGGTATTATATAAATATATATATATATATGTAATGAAATAAAGGCCCTCTTTTGATTTAAATTTTTAAAAATTTTGTATCATATATTTTTAAATGATAGTATATAAATAAATAATTTGTATAAAAAATTAATTATATAAAATTATCATAAAATCATGAAATAATAATAATATTTTTATTATTATTACTATTATTTCTTCCTAATTAATCTCTCAGTACCACATTAATTTACAAAATTATTTATTGGCTCTAGTAATTCATACATGTGCTTATAAAAACTACAGCACGGTGACTTGAGGGTGAAGCCGCATGGAAAAGTAAAATATATCTACTGTGGACCGGCAGTTGAGTTTGACAAAGTCCGTGTACTCTTCTCTTCTCAGTTCCTCGAGTCATAGGCAGTCTGAATTGCTCACCAATCATCGAATCAAATCAAATGGACCAAGAACATGTATTAAAACTACTGGAATCCCTCAGAAAAGCTTTGAAAGATATTCAAAGCAACTCATTTTTCACATCGAACGCTTCATCATACGAGCCCATCAAATTTCTCTTAGACCCTGAGACAAAACCACACTCTGTCTTGTCCGAAACCCCATGCCTCTTCAAGCTTTCACAACTTCTTTGCAACCTGAAAACCCTAATAGAAAAGCTAGAAAAGATCCAAGATCATGGCTTGAAATCACTCGTTCGCCGCCAAATCATCCGGCACAAGATTTCCCAAGTTGTAAAATCAATTGAGGCTGAGATTCGAGCTTATTTTGATAGAGTAAGTGTTGTAAATCTTGTAAAGACGCTTGAACTTGAAGAATCGGAGGAGGAGGAGAAGGTGGAAGTGTTGAGTGAGTTTACGAAGCGCTTGCTGAAGGGTTTCGATATTGATTTTCAAGATTTGGTTTTGAAAGCCAAGGTGTTTTCCATTCTTGAAAAGTTGTTATGTGATAGTAATTGTTCGAAAAGATTGAGGGAACACGTAGCACTTGCTATTGATGCTTTAGCTAGTTTCAATAGAAACGTGTTTGTGGGACTTGTGCTGATGGGTCCAACGATTCAAGCTTTAGTATCAATGGGTTCGAGTAGTTCAATTCGGGTTCTGTTTTCACTTATCAACTTAGTTAGAAGTCCTCTGGTTGATGAAATTCACTCGAGAGGATTAATCCCAAAACTGATTGAGCTTTTGGGGTCAGCAGATTTGTCGGTGCAAGTTGCAGCATTGGATTGTGTTTGTGAAATTGCATATATCGGGAGGTCGGAAGTGATTGAAGCGATGTTACAAGAAGGGTTGATTGGTAAGCTTATGGAGTTGCAAAGATCAGAACATGGAGACAATTTGATTAAAAGAGATCAACGCATTAATGGTGATAGTGATAGTGAAGTGATATGTGATTGTGAAGAAGCTGGAAATGGGCCATTTGCAAATTGTGTTGCAAGATTCGCAGTGCAGGTAGAAGTGGGAGAAGGGCTGACTTCAACGGAGAAAGAAGAGGTGAAATTGGAAATACTACGGAGAGTGAGAGAGGCATCCGTTTCTGAGGCAGAGAGTGGTACCGTCGTTGCTGCGGTATTGTGGGGTTCTTCGCCATGAAAATTATGCTTATATTCGATAATTTAGTGTTCGACATGGTCATTGTGCATATTGACGAGGCCAAATCGATTGGGAGAGTCCTGATCATTGTTAATTGATTAGTGTTTACACAAAAGAAAACAAATTTTGGATATTTGATCCCCCAGATAAGATCGGTTTGAGATCATGGGATCTTTGCTATTGTATAGAATCAATGCTAACAACTGTGATGTTCTTGATTTTGAAATAATGGGTCACGCTTTTTCTGTTTGTGATTAGACAGAGACAAAGTATTGCATCTTGAGCACCGACACTGAGTTGTAAAATGAGTTTGTTTGAGCTTTAGTGCATCTGAAATGCGAACTTTTGGGCCCTTTTTTTGCCCACCCCTCAGAAGCTACAATCAGAAATCCGCTCTTGTCAAAATGGGTTGTCGTGGTGAAGTCTGGACATCTGGGGCCAGAACAAACCGAACCCATTGCCAAATAATTACAGAAAGAACTTGACATCCATATCCACAAGTATGACAAGCTTTTAGGCCTTTGAACTGCCATCAATGTGCCTGGTTTTGTTCACAATTATATTGTTTTAACTGGTTACCGGGCATAAGAATAATGCCTGTACTGCTTTTCCAGGCTATGTGAACAAGTAGTAATATCATTCACTTGCTTCAACTTCTTCACATGGACATGGATATTATTATATTACAATTTGTGTGTTCCATTGAAAGAATAATACCAGGTTGAACATTGAGTTTGGAAAGCAATGTGTTAGATAAATTACCTGAAACCCGTAGATAGATTGAAAAATAATTGAACCTTATTTACAAATTAGTGTTTAAATAAATCGTTTAAACTTTAGGACTTTAATTCATTCTATGTTAAATAAACGATTTGATCCAAAAGTCTTAAGTTGACAGATAATTATTACAAAGAAAAAAGGATAAATCTTAGCATAACAATTGATTAAAAAAAAAATAAAATGACTAAATTTGAATTGAAACTATTCTGATCAATTAAAATCTTTTCTGATTACCGGCTTGATTGGTTCAGTTCAGCTAACATAATGATAGATTTTTAGTAGGACTATATGAAGAAGAAATATGACAAATTGTTACATCAATAAAATCTTGCTTGTTTTAATATTATCCTTTAAGTAAGGGTTGAATAGATATCCGGAGGCTACGCTTAATCAATTATAAAATGATAATTAGGTGACCATAACTTATCACTCAATCAAGTTAGAGTAACAGGCACAGAAATCCATCTATTTATTTATTTATTTATTCTTTTAAAAAATTATGTTATTAGTCTATCATTTTATAAGATAATAGATTAAAGATCCATCCATTGTCCAATTAATTATATTTTGGCTTCACACACTCAAATTAAACATTAATAGAGAGAGTGATATCTAAAATAGTAGTTTTAAATGCTTGGACTCATAGTTAACATTAATAAATCTTAAAAGGTGATGCACTCTTTTTGCAAACAATTCAATCTTCTGCCTAATTTTCTGTTTACTATCTACCGGCTGCTTGAATCATAATCTTTCAAATCAATTAAGTTCCTTGTTTTAAATAGCGTGTTTCTTTTCCAAGATTAAGCAATCTTCCTGTTACAATTTCTCCACCTTGCTTTCTTGAAGGAACTTATTCTGATAAAAGAAAAATCTACTATAGTAAAATTATGTAAAAAATTTATCATATTCTTTTAAAAAAATTAAATAAAAAAATCATAATTTTCATTAAGACAGAGATAAATTTAAGTTAAAATACTTTAGTTCTTTCAAATTACCCTCTACAACTGGAATCGATCATTCTAATGAAGGATAATATATCTTTTTTTTTTTAAAAAAAAAAAATTATCTTCTATGGTAATAAAGTAAAATAAACTAATTTTCTCCATGTAGAATTACTAATTGCAATGGCACTGAATACAGTCAATGAACACGCCATGAAAAAACTTTAGGTGAATGAAATCTCAAAAATTGGACCCATTTGTAGACCACCATAAACGTTAGGTGACTCGCTTTTTGAGAATAATTCCAATTATGTTTTGTCGTGTATTTTTATTGTACATTATTGTTAAGTACATATTGGGAAAAGGAGACGAAGTCCGAGTTGTGAAATCCGACAATTTAAGGCATGTTGAAACAAAATATAAATGGACGTTATAAATAGACGTTCCTTACAGATTTGTACATTTTCACAAATTACCGCATAGGTTTTCAATTTGGATCAAATGAGTCACAAATTAAAATTGACATGCCTAAAACACCCTTTAAAGTCATGTGTAAGTATGACAATTTATGTCACGCTATCATATTTGTATAATGCTAAATATATCAATGGTGTTGAAAATCTTGAGTAATGTAGTAAGACAAAATAAGGCGTGCTAAAAAGAAAAGAAAACTAAATTTGAAAACTTGATGAAAGGTTTTTTTGTGCAGTAATATAAGTAAAACTATATGATTTATAAGTTTCAATATCAACTACTGTCAAAGTACACCTAAAGCACGATAAGTTTGAACAACAAATGAAATTTAGAGGTGTAGAAAAATAAAGAAAGTCGAGAGCTCTTATATATAGTTGAATAAATATTGTATGATCCAATTATTCCCTTTATATATTAGTATTTTAAAATACCAACTCACATATTTAATAAATAATATTTTTAACTAAGTCATAAGTGAGTTGGCACGACACAAATACGATATATATATATATATATCATTAATAAGGTAATCATATCAATTATTGTTAACCAAAAGTGTAAAATTTTAGTCCTAACCTCCATTGCATTATGCTAAGAAGAAATTGAATATTATAAGGTTAATTTGGTACTTAAAGAGGAGTTGGGGACCTATTTATAACACTTTTAAAACTATGATTAATAATGAAAATGTAAAAAAAAAGGTACCTAAATGTATGTTATTGCCCCATTAAATAATTAAACTTAACTAAAGACGAATGACGAAGCAATTTGACGGCAGCAATGTTTGCTTATATTTGTAATTGTTCCCTCTCTCTCCTTTTCCTCTTATATTTAACGCTCATATTTTGTGATTCTTCTTCTTCTTGCAAGAATCTCTCTTTTTGGTCTTTGATAACTCACCCCTGTTAAGTTTTTTTTAGCATTGAAGCACACGCCACGCTTGCTAGAGAAGTGAGTTGAGATCCCAATATAAAAGAAAATAAAAAATTTAATAATCCACGTCTGTGAGTGAAAAGCAAGATAGCAAGTTGAAAGATCTGAAAGAAGAAGAATCAGATCCCTGTGATTTGCATTTTTTGATTTTTGTGATGGGTTGGAGATATAGAGCTGGGTTATTTCTGATATCAGCTGTTGTTATTATTTGGGTCACCTCTGCTGAAGTTACTCAGGTTTGTCTTTAATCTTATTTTTTTCATTCTTTTGGTGGAATTTAAATAATTTGAATTATTTGCAACTGAATTGAATTTACAATACCCAATTGTTGAATTTAGCATCGCCTTATATATATATATATATATATATATATATATATGAAGAAATGGAAATCCTGTATTTGGGTTGCTATAAGGAATGAGGCTGTATTCAACATTGACTTAGGAAAAAAGCTATATCATCCCAGAAGATTAGCCTTTCAATTACAAGAAGAAACTAGTTTTAGTGGCCAATGAAATCAGGTTTTAACTTTTGGCGATGTATATTGACTGGATATGTTTGGGATTGAGGTGTCCATGACTGCTGTGAATGGAATCACTGACTCCCAAGTATAAGTGGGCAGGTGAGTGGTCCGTAAATATTAGCTACTGAGTGAAAGTGGGTGTTTGCTTTCGGAAGTGCAACGATTAAAAGCATACCCTAAGTTGGATGCACACTCTTCTTTCCGTGCTAACATCTTTTTGTGGTTGATATGCTCATGCCCTGAACTTACAATAGAAAGTGCCCGAGTGAGTAGGGTTATGATGAAAAATGATTAAATTTAAGTAAAACTAGATGTTTCCTGATTGCAAAGTTGAGTCATGTGGCATACAGTTTTGGCAATCCAATCTTCCTAGCCATTGATTACTGCCAGCCATGTCATATGCTGCTGCAGAAGCAGTGTGTCTGAAAGGCTTTTACTAGACTGCATCAAAAGTGTCATGTGATTTGGGTTTCTTGTTGTAATTCTATGGAAGGTCTGTTGTAAGATTGTGTTCCTTCTACCATCCATTTACCCATATGGATATACCTAGATATTTATTTGCAGATTATTAAAAAGTAAATCTTTTTCTTGTTTACTTTATTCTCACTCAAACAGCTGAGCTTTTTGCCTGTTGCATGATAATGCAGTGCATACCTGTATTCTTAACCTTAGGTAAACTAACTGATATATGTTCAACAGGATATTTTTTCAGACTATAAGCAGCCATTTGCAGTGACATATCTGGGAGCTTCTCTCATGGTAGTTTACCTCCCAGTAGCATTCCTTAAGGATTGGTTTTGTAAATTACTAAAACGTCGCTCGTCTAAAAGTGTTAAAGATGCAGAAACCCTAAATGAGACTTCTGCTGCACTTAATTCTCCTATGAGGCACAGAGTTTTTGAAATGGAGCTTCAAGGAACTTTCAATAAAAAAGACAGTGAACTGGATCTATCGTCTTCTGAAGAGGGAATGCCATTGGTTTCTAAACTTAAAGATGATGCACACAAGGAGCCTACAACCAGGGAAATTGCTACTATTGGTTTTTATATTGCCCCAATCTGGTTTGTAACAGAGGTAATTCTCTACTTGCACTACTTTTCTCAAGATTGAATTCCCATTTGTTTTTTTGTAAAACTTTAACTTTAAGTGTCAATTTTTGGCAATCTTCAAATTGACATGCATGCAGCAATGCTTTTGCCAAAGAAAAAGTTGTATTTTGCAAAATCTTTGAAGGTGTTGCCAATGATAGTCATGTTATAACTTTAGTACAAAGAGTCCTTGCCAACAAATTTTCTTTTTTCTGTTGCAGTATTTTTCAAATGCTGCACTTGCACGCACAAGTGTTGCAAGTACAACAGTGTTATCATCAACCTCAGGACTTTTTACCCTCTTCATTGGTGCTTTTATGGGTCAAGATACATTAAATGTGGCCAAAGTAGTTGCAGTCTTAGTCAGCATGGCTGGTGTTGCCATGACCACTCTTGGAAAAACGTGGGCTGCTGATGAATCACAATTTAGTGCGGCGTAAGTTTTCTTTTTCTATTATCTGGCCATCATTTATGTCGAGTTCCAGTTTGGTCAGGACTATATTTGTTTCAATGGGATCTAATGAAATAGCATTGCTGCTGTTTAATCTTTTTATAAATAACAAGGATTTCGAATAAGGTGGTATCATTTTCGAAAGGCTTTTAGTTCAGGATAAATATAATTTTAATTTCAACAATGAAATACTGCTGCCGTACCCAACATAGTTAGGAAAGAGAGGGGTAGGCGGTTTGCAATTTTCTAAGATCTACATTGCTGATATATGTGAAGGTTCGTCCTAGAAGTTAATCTTTTTTTATTCTGAAAGGATGTTGAGTATTCTTGCTATGCCAGATGCATTAATAATCTACTCTAAGAAATTGGAGGCAGACCCTAATGATTTATATATAAGCTACAAATTAGAGTAGCTGCCTCTTCTCATTTGTTAGATATATCCCTGTTCACATGTTTCTCTATCAGCTTGCTCTTTGTAATGCATGCTTTGGGCATTGACAATTAATGTTTGTGTTTAGCAATGGGAAGCGCTCACTTGTTGGCGATCTTTTTGGCCTTCTCTCTGCCATGTCATATGGACTATTCACAGGTTAGAAATAGTCTCTCTCATGTTCTTTTGCAATTATTGACATTGTTTTTACTATTTGTCTGACTAAGCATTGTGACATTTTTCTCTTTGCAATCCATGCTGCAGTGCTTCTAAAAAAGTTTTGTGGTGAGGAAGGAGAAAAAGTTGATGTGCAAAAGTTGTTTGGATATATAGGATTGTTCACACTTGTAGCTCTATGGTGGCTGGGTAAGAGTTGTTTGATTATTGATGCATTTTTATTTTAGCTATTGAATCCGATTAGGAGGTTCTTGCATGAATGTGATCATTTTCTCTTCTTTTGAGTCTAGTGCTAAGTACTTGTTATTTGATCTTTGTTTCAGTTTGGCCATTGACAGCCTTGGGAATTGAGCCCAAGTTTACAATTCCTCATTCAGCTAAAATGGAGGAAGTGGTTCTCGCCAATGGATTTGTTGGAAGTGTGCTTTCAGACTACTTTTGGTAACCAAGCAACAATTGTTTCGATGAGTGATTTAGGCATTAGCAATTTCAATGTTTTCTTAGTTTTGATATTCTTTCTCACCAGGGCATTATGTGTTGTATGGACCACTCCGCTAGTGGCCACATTAGGAATGTCACTCACCATTCCACTAGCTATGGTGGCAGACATGGTGATTCATGGCCGTCATTATTCAGCTATATACATTCTTGGCTCAGCTCAGGTATTGATATTGCCGTAATGAAGCATCTAACTTCAGAATTTTTGACATCTGCTGAAAATTTATTGGTCAATATATTCATGTTTCTTAACAAATTCTCTCACTCAATCGCACACAGACACTCACGAAAACACATCCACGACATGATTGGCAGAATATGTAGTGATCTTATCAAGTTGCATCTATTGCAAGCACCGAATTCACATCATTTTTTTTTTTGGGTACCTACAAGATGGTCTGTTTCTATTACTCTTACCAACTCCTGTTATACCCAGCTGCAATTTACATATGCATAGGTAGCCGGCAGTGTTTGTCTATAAGAACAAGTGGACAGTTAAAATTTTTGTAAACACTTTTAGTTGACGGCTAATATGTAGCATCCATTTGCTCATTTGTACATGACATCTACTAATTAGATAGGTGTCATATAGTAAAAGCCACAACACCTCAATCTCAAACGTACGAGTAATGTACTTTTGTGTTTTGCTACAGGTTTTTGCAGGATTTGTAATAGTAAATGTTTCGGATCGGTTGTCAAAGAAGTTGGGATTATAGCATATAGTGAGATTGGCAATGCAAATTCTTTCTTGGGGCCATTCTCCCTTTGGATTTGTGTCGATGTCAAATTTCTGATTTAACAAACAAACTTCATCAGCAGTGGGTTGTTGGCTTTCAGAGAGAGGATAAAGGGTGAATGTAATGCGTACTATAATTGATTGTGTAAATGAAATTTAGAGCTTTGTCGTCTTCAACAAACACAAGTCGTTTTGAAGTTGTGCCATAAATGTAATAATTCTGTTTTGGTAGGAAAATTATTCATTTATTTTTTATTTCTTTATTTGTACCTATTTTTCTCTTTGTTTAGTCAAAACGAAAATAGAATCATATAAAAATTTTTAAAAAATAATTAGTCATATAAAAATAAAAATAAAAATTGAAAAAATAATAGAACTCGATAACATAATAAAATAAACTACCAGAGGGTCTATGCCGCTATGTATCCATCATCATTGATGTGTTCCATCTTCTGCAAATCATGAAGGAGGGACATTGGACGGCGACGTTTCAAAGAAATCCGAGTTGGCCCACAGTACGAATCACACGTGCTGAAGCCATCATCGGTCCAGATTTCACGATTGAATTAACCAATCTAGGCTCCGTATTACACAATCTTCGAAACCGAGAACAATTGTTTCCTTGTAAATTTCACCACTGCACTACCGCCATTGAACTCGATTCCACACAAAACTCCGTCGACATGGCGTCCATAATCAGATCCAAATCGGTTCTCTCAGTACTTTTCATAAATTTATTTCTCTCTCTCGTCTCTTCGGCCGTTGCAGTTTCGAGCGGGTACGAGTACGATTTCAAAACATGAGAACAAAAATTAGAATTATTATAAGCACTTAAACTTTTCATCAAAGACTCAGCTTGCGAGTTTCATTCAATTAGCTGATTATTATTAATTTTTTTCCTCGCAGGTCTGGTGATGGCTTCAGCATCAGTGGCCGAGTCAAACTTCCCGGTATGCTTTATTATTTTTCTTTTCAAATTTAGTTTTGAGCAAATCCTATTACCTTTAAATTGAATTCTACGGCTAATATATTAGAAATTGAAAATTTTATTGAAGAAATTTACTGTACGGTACAAGAACTGCTTTAGGGCTCTCTTTAATTATGATTTTTATTTTTGCGATTGAGCCATGATGTTGCATCTATTGGATGATATTTTTTTTTTCAGAAGTTAGGAAATTACTTATTTGACCATCCACCACCGGATGGAATGAATGTCGCATCATTACTCATTACTGTTACGGTCCTAAACGTTTTTTCTGAAATTTTTGGAATTTACTGTTTGGTGAATCGCTTGCGGTCTGTTGCATTTGCCTTCTACATTGACTGAGGGAGGGAGAGTCAATGGGTTTAGAGGAAGATTGAGGTTGTTCCGGATGCCATAAAACCAGTTGCTATTACGCACACATTGGGGAACTCATCCTTAGAAACTGGCTTGTAAGGAGAGGGAGCCTAACTGCTTATAAGCCAATAAGCCTTAACTTAACTATGTGGGTCTCAATTAGAGTCGTTACAGTTGCTCAATTTGAGCTTAGTTAAATTATGAATGGCTATAATGGGCTTGTCAAAGTCAATTCACATTTTAGTAAATTTTCTAGAATATTGCAGCTTTGTTTGATACGTGTTGATATCTAAAAATGACTGGGTAATAAAAAGATGAGAAAACGCAGCTAAGAAGCTGGGTTTTTTGGTGTGCGCAGCGGAATTCTGAAAGACTCAATTGGATTAATTTGGGGAACATAAGCTGAAACTACCTCTAGTGCTAGGTTTTTGGAGAGACGGTTCAAAAATAGAGGATGTCAACTTAATGGAGATAATATCTTAATACAGTGATTCTGGTGATTGCTATTAATTGGACTGTGCCTCAGTTTTGGATATATATATTTATTATGTTTCTCAATTATATTTCCCTGCATGTTTGTTCCCTCATTGTGTCTTCTGTTATTATAGCATGGGTTGATTTTTTAATTCAGACTTTTAATTCAAGAATTCATTTGGTAGGTATGAGTTTGAAAGCATTTGGCTCTCCTGGAGGAAAAGCATCGAATGTGAAAGTTGTACTCAATGGTGGCGAACATGTGACATTTCTGAGGCCCGATGGATATTTTTCATTGTATCCTACTAATTATATTTTCTCATGTTCTTTTCTTGTTCATTCAGTCAAAAATTCATTTGTTCTATTTATTTTACCCATTTCTTCTTCTTCTTCTTTTTTTTTTTTCAATACATTCCTACATGTAGATTGTTTATTTCCCAATGATTTTATGGAAGATGGGAAAAGAAGTTTTCATTTTTTAATTCCTTGATTTGTCTGCATAAAGCCAGAACATGTCAGCAGGGACTCATTTAATTGAAGTGGCTGCAATTGGTTATTTCTTTTCTCCGGTGGGTTTCTTTCCCTCTGATAAATTTTGTCATCATTTGATCATTTAATCATGTTGAACTAGATTGAACATGATTGAAATTTTATGAATCTGTTTAGGTCCGGGTTGATGTTAGTGCCAGACACCCAGGCAAGGTTCAGGCAGCATTGACGGAAACCAGGAGGGGTCTGAATGAATTGGTTTTAGAGCCATTGAGAGAGGAGCAATATTATGAGGTTGATCCTCCATTCCCTCTTTAATTCAATGGTTTCTGTGTAGTTCAGTGTTATCATATATTCAATATGTGTATACCATGACTCATGTTTTCTTCTGTCTTTACAGATTAGAGAACCTTTTTCCATAATGTCTCTTGTGAAAAGCCCAATGGGTCTCATGATGGGATTTATGCTAGTGGTTGTGTTCCTTATGCCTAAATTAATGGAAAATATGGGTAAGTACTCCCTTGGGTTCATAATTTTTATTTTTATTTTTTCGGTTTTACATACTCAACCATGGTCAACAAATGCTGACTTGATTTAGATTTATATCAATTTACTTATTTTATGGATTATGATTAACGGTTTCCTGTATTTCTACTTATCATATCAATATGTTGTGTCTTAACAAATAGATCCTGAGGAGATGAGACGCGCCCAAGAGGAGATGAGGAGCCAAGGGGTGCCCTCACTAGCAAATTTTATACCAGGAGCCGGAAGAAGCTAGGCAATTGACTTGAAAGTGCTTTCCCTAAATTGGCTAGTGTGCTCTTTATTCCAGAACCCCGTAGATAGATCGCACAACAGGGTGCTATGTCAATCAAATGGTCCTGTACAAGATGATTTTATATCTTGCTCTCCGAATGACTACATGCAGGGAATTCTTTAAATGTGAAAACAACCGGCTATTTTTTGTGTTGTGATATTGACAATCAAACAACTTTGTATTTTGTCATTATAATTTTTGTTTGCTTAAAGAATAGACTTTATCCTTGTCCTAATATGTCAGTTGGCCAGCTTGCATCTATTTAATGTACCTAGTTACCTCTACATAGTGTTATTTTTTGGGCATGCTCAGTTTTCTACAATTGATCGTATACTTTTGGATGCTGATTAGTACAGTTTAACAAATGATGTGACATGGAACACGTCATTTGGTGATTGATATTGGAACATTAATATATATTCATATTAGTCGGAATACAAACTAGGTATAATTATGCAATATTGTTGATTAACAATGCATCCGAAGCTGGACGATTTGTTGTTCTTTAATAACTACCAGTTCCTAATATCCCATTATTTTCTTCTTTATGATGTTTCTTTCTAAAACTTCTTCCGCCAACCGTGGCTCAGATTTTATTTCTCTAATTGGACAGATTTTTCATTGATAGAACATTAACTATTGAGTAATGATACAACCACAAACTCTTGTACAAACTTATTTTGTACAAACTGACGTGGCATGATATCATTGGTTGAATGAAAATATAAATTAATAAAAACAAATCATGTGGGCCAAGTGATATTTAATTCAACCAATCTTATCATTCCACATCAGTTTGTACAAAATAAGTTTGTACAAGAGTTTGTGGTTGTATCATTACTCAGATGGGGTTATTTTGTTATGCCACATATTAAATTATTATTTTGTTTTTTCATATAGGGTTATTTTGTTTTTTTCAGATGGGGTAGCAGATAAAGACTAAATTAATTTTTAACCCTCAATTAAATAAAATTGTTTGAAAATTATTTGATGTAGCATCCTTAGATAAGTTATTATTTTGTTTTAATCACATTAAAACTAAAACATTTCAGCAATCACAAAATATCCTATTTTTTTCAAAGAGAAGGAAGGTAAATCTTTATTTAATGCGGATTATTATGTTCATTTCTAAATGGTTAAGATCTGACGGTATATTACGACAAACCTTGAGGATCTAAGCGTTATTTGTGATGTCGCCCTGTAAAAGCGAAGTCTTAGGCCCAAAGATTTAAACTTGGAGATTTGATAAGACCCAGTTGTCTCTCCGACATTGGGATCACCTGGATGGCCCTTGTTGAAACCGTTGAAGTGCCGTCTGTTTCACAAACTGTGTTCATTCATTCATTCACTCAGCAGTAAATATAAATATAAGACACTGCAAATCCCTCTTCACATATCGTACAATTTAATCAATAATTACGTTCAAATATATAAATATAAGTACATAAATACATTCATTTTTATAATTTCTCGATTTCTTTAGGCTATTATTAGATTGAGAAATTGGAAATGGAGACCTTACCGATGACGACGGCGAAACCATCGGAGAGGAGAGGGAGATCGAAGCAAATTCAGACGTCGAAACCCTCAGTTGTCTTGGCTTTCTTCTCTTGCCTCGCTTGGCTTTACGTTGCTGGAAGGTTTGTTATTCGATCTCCATTTAGCCATTTTTATTCTTCTGTTCGTTTCCCGAGAAAATGTCGGAAAATAATTCTAATTCTGGAAAAAAAAATCATTTACGCTCTATTTTAAAGCTTTAAACCAATAGTCCGCAGTATCACTAGACTTTGTGAATTATTTCATTCTCATCTGTACACCGTTTGGCCAATTGAGTTGGATCTGAATTCATAATTTGGATTATTCCAGCGGTGGAATTGGATTCAGATTCTCGATTTGATTGATCAATCTTTTTTTTTTTTTTTTTGGGCACAATCAGGCTGTGGCAAGATGCTGAGAACAGAACATTACTTTCTAATTTTCTTAAGAAAAGCATGGAGCAGGTTTCTTTCAGTCTCTTTACTTTTGTACTCATTTTGTTTCTTCTCAGTTTGACTGCTAGAAAATGCTGTAAAAATTGAACTCATTTATTTGGATTTGTTGGAGAGAGAGATAAACTGAAAATTTTCAGTTGTATTCTATTTTTAAGTTTCTTGTATTATCTTAGCAACCAAATTGAGAGATGGGAACTTGTGATGATATATGTTTGGATTGTGATGTTTTCTTTATTATTTGCTTATGATGTGTTTCTGTTCTTGTTGTTAGAGACCCAAGGTTCTTACAGTTGAAGATAAGCTGATGCTTCTAGGATGCAAGTACGTTTCTTGATTTTTAATTATTTTCATTGATGGTAGATGGTTTTGTAGTTTTTACATGGCATTTTTCACTTTCAGTGATCTGGAGAGAAGGATTGTGGAAGCTGAGATGGACTTGACATTAGCCAAGAGTCAAGGGTACCTGAAGAATCAGTTGCTGCAAAGTGGGTCTTCTTCGGGGAAAAAGCTTCTTGCTGTTATTGGAGTTTACACAGGGTTTGGCAGTCACTTGAATAGAAATGTATATCGAGGATCGTGGATGCCCAAAGGTCAGTTTCAAGCACTTACCTCTACCTTGGATATGTGTTGAACTTGAAATACTCATCTCAAATTATTTTTTGAGTAGTAAAAAAAGAAAAAAAAGAAGAAGTCTTTATTATCATTGTTCTCACCCATTTCCAGGATGTAGTCTGTGAAGTTCTGTCCCCTTTTGAAAGGAGATTCTGTTCTTACTTACTTATTTACATCCTTTCAGTCTTCTTGTCATACACTTGTAAATAAAATTCATGATTATTGCATTTTTGTTCATAATGTCACGCACCATGTCTAAAACTATAGGTTTCATGTTGTCTGTAGGAGTCAGTAATATATGCATTTCACGGAAAACGGGCCATAACATTCTTGTGCCTCTTGTAGGTGATGCCTTAAAAAAACTCGAGGAAAGAGGAGTGGTCATCCGTTTTGTGATTGGCCGGAGGTTGTTCCTCACACTTAAATCCTTACTTTAGTTTTCTTACACACTTGATCTTCTTACTCATTCTCTGTTGCTTCGTTTCCTTAGCTACTGTCTGTGACAATATTATGGTGGTCCCAATGGACAAACAGTAATAAGAATTTTTTGGCTTTGCAACTGGCAGTGCCAATCGAGGCGATAGCTTAGATCGCAAAATCGATGTAGAAAATCGTGGGACAAAGGATTTCCTGATTCTTGTAAGTGCAAAAATTCCATGTCACAACAATTTATCTAGTTAAAAAATTTACCTGTGAGCTAGGACTAAATACCCAAGAAGAGATCATGCATTTATGGTATAATTGTAGTTTTTCAAAATAAAAATTATGAACCTTGCACCTTTTCTTATTAGAGAAAAATGAATGGAGGAATACTGGATATCTTGTCTGGATGTGACAATTGGGTTTTCATTAGAGAAAGTAGTTGATGCTAAAGCCTAACATTTATTTTTCCTTGAAACTTTTGAGTATGTATTTGTGGAGATTTCCACATGTTTGATTGTCTGGATTAAACTAGTATATAATCTGACTTTGTGGCATCATGTCTATCAGGAAGGTCATGAGGAGGCTCAAGAAGAACTTCCTAAGAAAGCAAAATTCTTCTTCAGTACTGCGGTTCAAATTTGGGATGCAGAATTCTATGTAAAAGTTGATGACAATATTGACCTCGATTTGGGTAGAGCTTCTTTTATTCTGTTTGTTTAGGATATCATAATTTTATGTATTGTTCCGTTTGATCTGTATGTCTATAATTTGATTGTTTCCTGACATAACAGAGGGACTGATTGGACTTCTTGATCGTAGTCGTGGTCAAGAGAGTGCTTATATTGGATGCATGAAGTCAGGAGATGTTGTAACTGAAGAGTATATTATCCTATCTTATTTGACTTGATTGCTTTTTACTTCCTTATTTTTCTGATAGATATCAACTAGCACATTCACATTCCTCATCCACATTTGTTGAATTTCAGGGGAAGGCAATGGTATGAACCTGAATGGTGGAAGTTTGGGGATGGGAAATCGTAAGTGATCTAGCTTGTCAATTAAATGAGTGTATGATATTTATACTGGTTGAATTTGGTTTTTACTGCTGGAAATTGACTTTGCTAGTTGTCTCCATTCAGGTATTTCCGACATGCAGGAGGTTCAATTTTTGTTCTCTCCAGAAATTTGGCTCAGTATATCAACATAAACAGGTCAGTTGTTGATAAGTTTCTGGGAAAGAAGCATCCATTCAGAAGTGAAATTGTAGTTTATGTCAAAGCTTAGTGTGGTTCTTTGCATTAGTGGTTCTTTGCTTTTTGGCTGATTAGTGATATCCTTGAATCATGCCTATATTACACGTACAGAGTGCATATTGGTTCCATTTTGTTGAATATCTTATTTGCATGCAGTGCATCTCTGAAGACTTATGCGCACGATGATATATCTGTTGGGTCCTGGATGATGGGTGTCCGAGCAACCTACAAAGATGATAATCGTTTTTGCTGCAGCAGCATTAACCGAGGTGAACTTGCTTCCATGATATTACCTTTTGATTTCTATCTTTTACTTGTTGATCATTATCAGTGGAAGTTACATACATGCCCGAAAGATAGATAAAACACTTGACAGACTATATAGTAAAATGATCCACTTTTAGTTTCAGTTACATTTCGGTAATACTGTGAGCTTTGGTCAATCTGCTATTGACTGAAGATTTTGAAGAGACCTTGAGTTGTTAACAATCTGCCTTTTGCCTCTTTATTTTCAGATAAGGTTTGTTCCATGTTTTGATCAAAGGAACAGCTTCTCCAATCAGGATGCAGGCCCCTCTCCGGGTTGTTGATGCCATTGAACAACAACATTGTTTTTGCAGCCAGCACGCACATCTATTGCATATTATGGTGCGGCTGTTGTGAAGTAGCATTGGATCATTCTTTTCAGATGTAGAGATTGATAGCAAATTATTTTTTAGGAGAAACAAAGGCTAATGTAACCGTAAACCTTGGTTGTTCCTTATAGGAAAATGAGGTATTTTTTTTAATAATGTGTTCAGATGCTTTGATGTTTTTCTCTTGCCAATCAGAAAGCCTCCTGGATATGTTAACACGTGCCTTTACGGTGTTCAGTGTGTGGGTGACAAAAGTGTTGCTCCTACTCCTAGTTCTTACATTTATCGGTGCAGTTAAAATCAAGAGGGGAGCGGTTGAACTGAATAGGTTGATGCGGGTGGTATCTCGTCATCTAATTAGTAAATACCATCTTGGTTTCATGACATTGATGAATAAAATCACGAAATCATGCCTTTTTCTTTTTAAATTTTGGTTATTTTACTACAATTATATAATTTATAATACATTTCAATGTAATTATACTATAATGTAAAATCAGGGTTTTTTAACCGTGCGTCCAAAGTAATACAATTATATGTGAAGTGAGAGCCGGCTGAGCATTCGAACAATTTAATCAATGCGTGATCTGCCTCACTCGTAGCCGTTTACGAGGGAGCTTGAACTTCTTTTCGCCGTCTTGGCCTGGAAAAGAGGACATACGGGATCTTTGTCGTTTTCGGATCGTGTTCTTGCCAATGGTGACAACATAATTGCAACAGCACTAGGTTCGAGGTAGCACTGGCGCCTGGCGGGGACGTGTTTGAAAAACTTAGGCAAACTGTGTCTCACATAGAAAGTTTTGAAAATCAGAGCACTTAAATGATATAATACCTCTGCCAAAATCCTCTCCCTCCTCTACTTCTCTCGTTGTAGATTACAACAAAATAATACACAAAACAGGAAGCTCGCGCAGGAGCACACAGTAGCTCGAAGCTGCAAATGGGCAGTCTCATTCTGACCCTCAAGTGCTATAAGCCGTTAGCCTCAATCAAATTCTCTCCATTCATAAACTCATTTCATACCCTCCAACTCAGACCCCCCAAACCAAACAATAGACACGTGTTCCGTTGCTTCAGTACTCTAAACTCATCATCCAATGTAATAGACGATAAAAGCAACGGCAAAACTGATGGTGACGATAAGCCGGCCAGTGCCTCAACCCAGCTGTGGCTCTACAACACTATGAGTAGAAAAAGGGAGCTGTTTAAGCCCAAAGTTGAGGGTAAAGTTGGAATGTACGTTTGTGGTGTCACTGCTTACGATCTCAGCCATATTGGTCATGCTCGTGTTTATGTAACCTTTGATGTTCTTTACAGGTCTCTGTTTTTCTCTGTTTTTATTTACGTTGTTATGAATAAAGATGGAATTTTTATGATTAAAGCCCAATTTTTTATGCTGATTGGATTCTTGTGTTTGGGAATTAGGCAGATACCTTAGGCATTTGGGATATGAAGTATGTTATGTTCGAAATTTCACCGATGTCGATGACAAGGTCAGTTGGTTTTTTTTTTTTTTTGGGCATTGACATGTAAGTGTTTAATATTAAACTGAATTCAACTAACTTGGTTGCTAATATATCATTCTAGAATAACTATACAAGGTTAGATGCATAGTGGCAAAAACGTATATTCTGTTTGAGAGGGCAGTAGGTTTTGGTGTTATCAAGGTACAAGTGCTGGATGCCAACTGTTTTTCATATTGGTATGACAGGATACCTTAGTCTGCACTTTTCAAATTCTGTAGATAATTGCTCGGGCGAATGAATTGGGGGAAGATCCGATAAGTTTGAGCAGACGATACTGTGAGGAGTTCCACCAAGATATGGTTGATCTTCATTGCTTGCCTCCATCTGTAGAACCTCGTGTTTCAGATCACATGCCCCATATCATCGATATGATCACGCAGGTACTCCTACCGATGATGATGGAATTTTGGCTGTTAAAGTTCATAGAGAATTATTTTATCTTGCATTTTTCACATTTTTCCAACTTTACAATTTGCAAATGCTGCCTCAGAACTGGCATTTTTCATCGGAACTGGCATTTTTGTCTATTAAAATTCCATAATCTCTTCCTTCTCTTGTTGCATGCACCACGCCCATTTCTTGAAATCCTGGGATGAGTTACATTGTGATGCCTGTGATGTTCTGAATATTAATTTGGTGGCATGGCAGATTCTGGATAATGGGTTTGCTTATAGAGTTGATGGAGATGTTTACTTCTCTGTAGACAAATTTCCAGAATATGGACAATTGTCTGGGAGAAAGTTAGAAGATAATCGAGCTGGTGAGCGGGTTGCCGTGGACTCGAGAAAGAAAAATCCTGCTGATTTTGCTTTGTGGAAGGTAAGTCTGGAAGAATTTGGTATTGCTTTGTGTACACATAACATAAAATTGCTGGAGATCACAGCGTCAACCAGACTGCTTGCGAATTATGTTGTAAAATGGCTGGCTTGTTAGTAGTCTTAAATCATTCTAGCATAAACAAGATATGGTTTGTCAGTCAGGGTCTCATATTTGTATGGTTTCTAGCCATTCATTTTTTCATGATTGCATGGGTTTGTGAATTAAGATTGACTTGGTCTTTTCATCTTTGAGCAAGGGTATCAAGTTTGTTATTTGCAATATGGCAAAGATTGTTTTTCCTTTTCACACATGTCCAAGTTTATTTCATACTTACTACAGTTCCTTTGTCCTCATTATTTTACAGTCTGCAAAGGAGGGGGAGCCCTTTTGGGAGAGTCCATGGGGTCCCGGAAGACCTGGATGGCATATTGAGTGCAGTGCCATGAGTGCTGCTTATCTAGGTCACTCTTTTGACATACACGGTGGAGGGATGGACCTTGTGTTTCCCCACCATGAAAATGAAATTGCTCAGAGTTGTGCTGCATGTAACAATAGTCATATAAGCTATTGGATACATAACGGGTTCGTAACCATTGACTCTGAGAAGATGTCCAAATCCCTTGGAAACTTCTTCACAATCCGGCAGGTAAGTATTCCAGCTGGTACACAGTCATGAATTTTAGTCTTTTAATCTACTGGCACCAGATGTTACAACTCTACTATGAGTACTTTCTGGATGTGACAGAAAGAAAGGGGAAAAGGAGATACGATTTTTTTTCTTTGAGTACTTCACTTTTGTATCCATGGAAAGTTTTAATATGTAGCAAGTAGCTTGTTGTGATATTTTTAACCCTTTCCCAGGTTATGGAACTTTACCATCCACTAGCTTTGAGACTTTTCTTAATTGGGACCCACTATCGATCTCCCATTAACTATTCTGTTGTACAACTTGAAAGTGCTTCTGAACGTATTTTCTACATCTATCAGGTATTACAACTCTCTCTCTCTCTCTCTCTACACCATCTATACACTGTCAATTACGATTGTATGGCCATCAGTCTGCTTAAGATGACCTTTATATATTATATTGCTCTTGTGTTTTATTCAATTGAAGAAATGTGTAATTTCATGTGATTCGATGGTTACAGACATTACATGATTGTGAAAAAGCTCTGAGCCTGCTTGATGCAGCTGCATTGAAGGATTCGATCCCTCCTGACACTGTCACTAGCATCAACAAATTCCATAATGATTTCCTGGCCTCAATGTCAGATGATCTTCACACTACTGTTGTTTTGGCTGCATTATCTGACCCATTGAAAACCATCAATGATCTGCTACATACTCGGAAGGTAGATACACAACATAAATCAGTACAAAATGGATCTGCTTATCAATTATCTTAGGTAGATTTTGGTAAAAGAGTTGTCAGAAACTGTAATGGTTAGATCTGGTGTGATGTTATGTTTGGATTTGTTTTCACATCAGTCATTTAATCAATCTGGGAAGAACAAATGAAAGGATCTTGCATAGATTCTCTGGGTGAGTGGGTTGCTAGTCCTTGTAGTCAATTTAGTACAAATTTGGAATTCTTACCCTTCAGCTCTAATTACTTCCTGTTTCTCACCAAGGCTGGAACTAATGGTTAACATTTTTCTATTTTGTTCTCTTCTGCTGTTGATAACTGAATGAATGACTTCTGCAGGGGAAGAAGCAAGCAATGCGACTAGAATCTCTTGCAGCTTTGGAAAAGACAATCAGGAATGTTCTAACTGTCTTAGGATTGATGTTGACAGGTTACTCTGAGGTAAAACTTGATATTTGATGCTGCCTTCTCTATTTCACTGGAGCAAGATATTTGGTGTAAATTGTTTTCCTCTGCCCAAATATTTGAGAAGTATTATGCATGACTTGATTAGAAGTATGGTAGCCTCTACTATTATATACATTTGCTTTATCTTGTTTGATGTATGTTCTTGTATTTTCCTAGTAAATTTCAAATTTTGAATACTAATGAAAGTGAATGCAGTTTTTTTACCTGTAGGCTACCAGACTCATCATCAAATATTTCATGCTTCAGGTTTTGCTGCAGCTCAGGGAAAAGGCATTAAAGCGTGCCAATTTAACCGAAGATCAAGTTTTGCAAAGAATTGAAGATCGGACTGTGGCAAGAAAAAACAAAGAATATGAAAAATCTGATGCAATTAGGAAAGATTTAGCTGCTGTGGGTATTACTCTTATGGACAGTCCAGTGGGCACAACTTGGAGACCGGCTCTTCCTCTTGCACTTCAAGAGCAGGCAGTTGCTACAAGTTAATGGTTCTGGGATCAATTATACTCTATCATTTTAATTCAGAGAACTGATTTCTTTCTCCTAAACAAATTTGGGAACTGGGTTTTGAGTTCTGAAGATGGGAGTATTTTTGTCCCATCTAGAGGGTTGTAATGCAAATTCAGCCGAGGGTAGAGATTTGACTATGATGATTACTTACATTGCATGGGGAAGAATTTTGTTGAAATTGTAGTCATACATTCTTTATGTCTATATATATAAAGCGATGTGAATTACACCAATGTGTCAGCTCTTGTTATTCTACACCTGTGCACATGCTGGAAGAACAGAGCTGGGAATCTCGGCAAATACTATAGAAAATGGAGCAACTATAATTGGAGCCGTCTCACTAACATATATAGGTTCCAAAGGAGGAAAGTCCCCAGATGAATTTACTGCAAGTATTTCCCCATTTAGAAGCATTGTTTGGCTGTGCAAATCTCCATCTCTGGCTGTTAAATGGTATTCCTCTCTCATTTTTCCATTGGTTTTTGTATCTTGAGATATCTTAGCAAATCTTTTTCTCTGATTTTTCTGTTCTTGTTGGACTACCAGAGCTCCATTACCAGCAAGATTTTCCCTAGAAATTGTAACTCGAACTCGGGCTGTAGTGTTACCATCTAGGTTAATCAATAGCAGTGTTGTCCCTTGCTGCAAGACCAAAAATTAAAACCAATAAATAATCTGGGGTCTAATAATTTGTCTCTGAATTAACGTTTGATATTTAGCTTACAGATTGCTTTGAACAGTGGGCATACGCACGTATTTTTGTTGTCCCAGAAAGACTTGTTGACAGGACATTACTTCCCATCAACCGGTGCCAAAGCAGAGCGCTGCAGAGACAATAATCAATAGTAACAAGGTAAAGGCATGGAGTTGGATTTCAATTTTGAACCTCTTCTTATACAACTTAAAAGAGGTTTCATTAGTTGAGTCAACTGGAACCGATTGAAAAAATTTGTTTGTAATTGTGGAGTTATAAAGTTATTATCTATCATATTCCAAAATTACCTATAGTAATCAGGATTTGGGACAAAAGTATTCGTGTTGAGTAGTCCATAATTTCCACCAATTAGTGTCTGTCTGCAGTAAGTTTTGGTACCATAAATTGATGCCATCCCTAGCTGATCCAAGTACCTGTTAAACTTAGAAAATTGGGATTCAAAATTTTACTTTTTTAAATAAACCAAACAATTTTATGGAAACAAACAGCTTACCAGAAACTAAACACGAATGCGTTTGTGACAAGATTGTGGCCACTGTTGTATGCTCCTCCCGCTTCACCAACCCATGCAACTGCTGAAGTTGCAGAGCTCCTGAGAATACTTTGAAGGCTACTAAAAGGTTCCGACCCACTGTTGAGAAATGACGGATCTAGGATCTTGTCAACAAGGTGATCATCAACACCTATTTACAAGAAAACCTGAAGGTGAATTACCATGTAAGTGTTATATGAATTGAGACTCCTAGTGCTGACGTTTGCACCTAATGAAATTTTTATCTGGCTTTATAAAATGGCGTATTAGCGCTAAACAAAGCAACATGAGGTCAAATTTAGATTTTACAATGTGTAGATATCCCCACTCGAAAAGTCTTACATATGAACTAAACTGATTGAAAATAAATGAAATATTGTGTTAATTATTTACCTGGACCAAGATTGTAAATGTGATGTGTGACAACTTGGAGAGATTTAGGTGTTTTATCTATGAATTCTTTGAACCAATTTGCATCAAAGAATCCTCCAGGAGCTATGATTAGTGGCTTGATTTTGAAGCCTTTGTATATGCTTTGCACAATGGTCTGGAGACGATCAACGTCAGATGCATATTGATCTGCTCCAATTCTTGCTCCAACCCCATTTCCACTCAATTCATTTCCTGTTTAACACTTAGTGGTGAGATTTTTGGCCATTCCTATGGCTTAGTATCTGCATATTCCTAATTAAAATCTTGGATCTTACCTAGCTCCCAGCCATAAATTTTGTAGCCCTTGTTGACAGTGTACCGCATAAGAGATTCAGCATTGCTGGAATCCCAAGCTCCCATTGCAGAACCATCCGATTGAATTATCCTACCTCTTAGAGTATTTAATCCAAATGTGACAACAGCCCTGTTTTCAGACTCGAGTACAATGACATTTAACGCAATGACAGTGATTAGTTCTTCGCATTTTAAATAATACAATACTGTTTTAAGCAATACAACGTTGTTATGGTGCTAAACAAAATAAAAATATTTACCCAGCTCGTCTAAAGAAAATGTTGAGTTCATCCCATCGATACATCGTTAAGCAACCTTCGGAAAAACCAAACAATTCTGAATTATTCTTAACAAATGGTGTACAAGGCTCGTCGATGCCTTTGCTCTCATATACAACTTTATCCTGTAATGTCCCGCCCATTCTGATTTTTAATGGTGAGAAAGCTACAATAAATACAATCAAAGCTAAGTTGCATGACAAACTCTGAACATGTTTTGAGGCTTATGCAGATTGGTCCTTACCTTTGACAGCTTTTAACAGTATTGGGTTGCCAAGATCCTGTAAAAAAAGGGGGAAAACTGAGATTATGTGTTGTGCTTAAAGATTGATAATTATATTCAGCAGCTATAAGAGTTTACTAGGTTAAGTAATGAAGCTCTGCCCCAGCTACAAGTGCCATAGTCACATTTATCAGGAGGCCACCAATCCAAAGTAGCGCAAATGAAATTATCATCAGTTTTTGCAATTTCAACTGTTCCATTAATAAAAACAGTGCCTTCAATAACATTTCCGGACGCTGTCCTGCTCTGTGAATCCGCTATGAATGAGCTGTAACCTGCCCAGAAAAGCCAGAAGCACAGAAATAAAAGAATGAAAACACAACACATATTTCTTAGAAATTTGTTATTTGCAATGAGAGTGTCTCCTATAGCCATGCAACTGAAGAGGGGTTTTATGCTTTATAATCACTTGTGTGAAGTAAGAAGTGAGAGGATATATTATTAATATTCAGATAGATTTATCGAACTACTACATAGTGATTGTATTAGAAGATTTAGATAAATTTTCATCAAGTTCCAACTTCCTCAGTTGAACTCGAATTGTGAAGTATGCAATATTTTGAAACTCAATGTCATAAAAAAAAGGAAGTGGGTAAGAATAATAGGCAAAGTCTTCACTTGAACCAATGGTAAAGGGACACGGCTATGTTTCATAGAGGGGGTCAACATGATCAATTTGTTGACCCCCTAATTGTTTGGCTGCCATCTTTCCAACCGGTTGCTTCTATTAATGAACATTTTTAATTTAAAAAATAAAAATAAAAATATTTATTAAATAAATAATATTTTTAAAATAACAATAATAATAAGAAAAAAACAAGTACCGTGAAAATAGAAAAATATTTTTTTATTATAAATATTTTGATAAATAAAATAAATTGAGTGTTAACAAAAAGACAAAAGTTTAATTCATTTTTTTATTAAATATGTCTCATATTTAACATTTTACATTTCATGTTTAATGTTCAATGTTTCATATAATTATTTTTTAAATATCCCGATATTGTTCTTTTTTGCCACTGTTTCATGTTTATATTCATGTTTCATGTTATAAGTTCAACGTTTCATATTTGATGTTTTATATTCACTGTCACAGTAGTACTCATATTTTATGTTCATTGTTGCATATTTTAAGTAACTTGTTTCATGTCTATTGTTATATGTTTCATGTAATTATTTTTCAAATACCCCTAAATTTTTTTTTTGCCCCTGTTTCATGTTTACGTTCATGTTTCATGTTGCAAGTTCAAAGTTAATGTTAATGTTAATGTTAATGTTCACTGTTACCGAAGTACTTATATTTTATGTTTGCTGTTGCATTTTTATGTAAGATGTTTCATGTTTGTTGTTTAATGTCTCATGTAATAATTTTTCAAATACCCCGAAATTTTTCTTTTTTACCCCCGTTTCATGTTTATGTTCCACGTTGGCACGTTTCATGTTTGCTGTTCTACATTTCATGTTTGATGTTGTGTGTTCATTGTTACCAATGTACTCATATTTTATGTTTGCCGTTGTATATTTTATGTAAAATGTTTCATGTTTGTTGTTTAATGTTCCATGTAATAATTTTTCAAATACCCTGAAATTTTTCTTTTTTGCCCCCGTTTCATGTTTACTTTTCACGTTTCATGTTTGTTGTTCTACGTTTCATGTTTGGTGTTGTGTGTTCACTGTTACTGAGGTACTCATATTTTATGTTCGCCGTTGCATATTTTAAGTAAGATGTTTCATGTTTGTTGTTTAATGTTCCATGTAATAATTTTTCAAATACCCTGAAATTTTTCTTTTTTACCCCCATTTCATGTTTGTTGTTCTACGTTTCATGTTTAATGTTGTCTGTTCACTGTTAGCAAGGTATTCATATTTTATGTTTGCGGTTGTATATTTTATGTAAAATGTTTCATGTTTGTTGTTTAATGTTCCATATAATAATTTTCAAATATCCCAAAATTTTTCTTTTTTGCCCCCATTTCATGTTTACGTTCTATGTTTCATGTTTGCTGTTCTACGTTTCATGTTTGATGTTGTGTGTTAATTGTTATCGAGATACTCATATTTTATATTCCATATTCCATATTTTAAGTAAAATGTTTTATGTACATATTTTCGAAATGTAGTCATTTTTTTGCACCTACTCTGTAGCATATTTATTGTTGCATTTATAACTCACTCACTATTGAACCAATTAATACCATTGTCCCTTCCTTCATAAATATACCTATGTATATATAATTTTTTTCCATTTTAAATGCCACTTACCCACCATAACTCACTCACCTTGGATCAACATTTTCTTTCGCCTGCATAGCTACTGCAGGTGCAAATTTTAGCCATTGCAAAATCTCAGTGCTGTTCCTCAAGTAAGCGTTGATGACTTAAATACTTGTTTTATCTCAATTTTGTTTTTATTTTTTTTAATATATGAATGACATTAAAATTCTGTTGGATGAATGTGGATTGATTTTTTAAAATATACCCATTGTCATTGTATTTTGATCACTGTATTTTATTTTTATTGTCAAATTTCGTGCTATTACCTTTCAAGATTTACATATGAGTAAATCTTCTTATAATCTTGAGTTACCTTGGACCAATGTACTTGGAGCTCAGTTTGATTTAGTAGAAGATGCAGATGCATGGTACATGAACTATTCAAGATTGGTTGGTTTTAGTGTTAGAAAAAAATGAGCTTCGTCGTTCCAAGTCTGGACGAACTATGATCCGTCGGTGGGTTTGTAATTTGGAAGGATATAGGGCTGAAAAATATTTGGCAAATGATAATAGAGTGCGGGAACCACGACCAATAACGCGTACGAGTTGCAAAACATCGTTTCGAGTGAATTACGACAATTGTAGTGGCAAGTATACTGTGACAAAATTTAGAACTGAGCACAATCATCTGTTGACTTCTCCGAATGAAATACATCTCCTTTGTTCACATCGGCATGTTAGTGAAGGAGATCTTACTCAAGCTAAGTCATTGAGGCATGTAGGCGTGAAAACATGCCAAGTTGTGGATTACATGGGTGATAAAGTTGGGGATTCACATAATCTCATGTTCAAGCGTAAGGATTTGCAAAATCGATTAGATGCAGATAGACGTGCTGAAATTGGTGATATTGATTATGTAACAACTATAGCATATTTTACGGTAAAATCTTATAATGATCCTAATCTATATCATGAGTACACATTAGATGATGAGAATAGGCTAAGAAACTTGTTTTGGACCGACTAAATGGCACAGCAAGATTATGAATGCTTCAGTGATGTTTTGGCATTTGATGCGACATACAAAACTAATGCATATCAGAAACCACTTGTGACTCTTGTTGGCACTAACCATCATCGTAGGACTGCAGTGTTTGCATTTTTCCTGTTGGGCGACAAGACTGTTGAATCATACACATGGTTACTCCAAATTTTTTTGTCTGCTATGGGTAATCGGAAGCTGAAGTCTGTGATTATTGATGGCGATAAAACAATGTTAAAGGCAATTAAGACAGTTTTTGTTGGAGCTACTCATTGTCTTTGTTGCTGGCATTTAGAGAGAAATGCACAAGTAAATATTAAAAACGAAGACTTCACTTATAAATTCTGTGATCTTATGTTGACATGCAGGAGTCCAGGTGAATTTGACCAGCAGTGGTTTGCTTTAGTTGACGAATTTAAGCTACACGAACATGGTTAGGTTAAAAAAATGTATGCAAAGCGACATAACTGGGCCGAAACTTTTCTTAAAGAAACATTTTTTGCTGGTATGCGAAGCACTCAACGGTGTGAAAGTATGCATTGTTATTTCAATCGTTTTCTATAGTACAGGTTAAAATTATATGAATTTGTGCTACAAATTGATCATGCACTTCGCAACATTCGGACCACCGAAGTTGAAGATGAGTTTAAAACAAAATTTAGTACTCATGTGTTGCCCACACACTTACGCAACCTAGAAAAGCATGCTACAGATGTTTTCCCAATTAGGGTATTTTATTGGATTAGGGAAGAAATTCGTCAAGAAGCCATTTTGATTCAGTTTGAAGCCTTGAACTGCACTGATACTAACTACTACGCATTGACACAATTTGGGAACGTAGACATAAAGTGGACGGTGATCTATAATAAACCCACTAACAAAATCGATTGCTCTTGTCAAATGATGGATTTTGCTGGAATCCTATGTCGACACATGTTTTAATATGATTCTTCACCGGTGGACAAAAAAGGTGAAGGATTATACATCGTGCAGCTTAGCCCGATCACAAGTTAATAGTGAGATTTCCGATGTTGCTAGATTCAGTTCTTTAAGCACTGCAACTAAGAGCATCTTCAAAAGCCTCTATAAATTTTACTTTTTAAATACTTATTTGCTTACTTATGTGGCAAATAAAAAGGTGAAAAAATATGATATTCTCCAAAAGACTCTTCAAATAGAAATAAATTAATATTATTTTAATCAAATAATTATTTTTTTAAAGGAAAAGTCAATGGTAATTAAAGCACTTCTCTTTCTTTCTTTAATGAAAAGTAATAAATATAAATTGAAGATGGAGAAATTAACTCTCCAAATTTGAAGAGAGAGAATTAATTCTTATTTGAAAAATCTTAATTGGAGTGTTTTTTGGAGCTTTAAATATTGTTGTGACTCTTCAAATAAGTAATAAAATCTTATTTGAAGAGCCTTTTGGTGATGCTCTAATAAAATGTGTTTCTAATAAGTACTTGTATAAAGAAACTTTAGCTGCGATCAATCAATTGACATCAAAATTTCAAGAACTGTTTGGAGGACAGAGAACTTGCCCTCAAAGTTCTGTATACGTTCCAAAAAAAAATCCAGGGTACTAGATCCAGTTGTGGTGAGGACAAAAGGTGATGCGACAAGATTAAAAAAATCCCCTTCAAACAACAGGAAGTGCAACGTTTGTAGACAGCCTGGCCATACAACAAGAAGTTGTCCTATTTACAGTAATAGCACAAGGTGGAAAAATATGTTTTTATATTTGTCTTTAACTGTTTGATCCATTTATGGTCTCAACATTAAGTTTTATTCACGATTGATTATTTGCAGGACTAGTGAAGCTAATGTTGCCAACAACGACAGTTGCGATACATCTATATTAGTTGGTTCGACTGACCATTTTTTATTCTACAACAGTGAAGTCTCGTATGAAATTGAAACTCAAAATGAATGTGGGAGTAGTTCTCATTCGTGATCTGAATCCACATATCACTTCTGGAGTAATTCATCAATGCTACCATCGGTGGGAAGGAATACCTTCACATTTCTTCCATATCCCACCATACACTCTGATATGTGGCCTGGAGACAATTCTTTTCACTAATTGAAAAATATGTAATGTATCTAATTGAAGCTTTTCACTAATCGAAAGACATGTATTTAATTGAAGCTTTTATCAATGATGTATTTAATTGTAATGGAAAATTTTTTTCCAAAGATAAACCGGTAAATATGTTTAATCACTTGCAAAGCCCTTTTTCGTATGGATTTATCAATACGGTAAGCCAGTTTGTCTTTGCATTTCTCTGTCACGATACCGGCTTACACGATTAAAAAATTCGGATAACTGGTTAGCCAGTTTTGAGCTAGAGAGCTCTAGAACAAAATCAGTTAACCGATTGGCAGAAACCGGCTAACCGATTTCTACAAACTAGCAGGCCGGTTTTGTTCTAGAGCTCTCTGGAACGAAACTGGAACGAAACCGGCTAACCGGTTGGCAAAAATCGGCATGTCGGTTTGTAGAAACCGGTTAGCCGGTTTCATTCCAGAATTCACTGGAATCATTCTCGTCATCCTTTCTCTTTCTCACTCCAAAAGCCATCATTTTCAACCGTTTTGACATCAAATCGGTTCACAAAAATCATTCCCGTCATGCCTAAAGTTTTTGGATAATTTTGAACTAATGTGCTTGTCTTGAGATGTTGATGATTATTAGGGGGAGCTTTTTAATTTTTTGCAATTAGTTTTTAATCCTGCAATATTAAGGGGAATCAATCATTCCTGTCACAATTGTAGTATGTGTTATGTCATCCTCAAAAATATATTATACAAACAGAGTGCATGTCTTTGAAGCAGTAGTCATGACATTTACTAATTTGAATACACTCATTAGAACAATGTTAATGGTAAAACTACAAAAGTCAGTGCACAAAATGAACAATTATGATTCCACAGCTAAACCTACAACAAAATGTAGAATTTCACACGAACCCCATGAAGAAGACCTAACATTTACGGCCGTAATCTTTTTGGGTTTTTTTTTGTTGCTTTTCCCTGGAGCTTTCGTGCATATTCTATATGTGTTTGCCTTCTGCGTAGACGGTATGGCCTTTGCCTGGGCAGTATGCTCATCAAATGTGACATTTGCTTGAGCAAGCAATGCAGCTCGTGCTTCATTAAATGCCGAGTCGATAAGTTGAATTGCTAGCCTTCCATGAACATCTTGTTATGCAAGAATAATATTTTGGAATAAGTTTGTTTTACTTGGTCAATACAATAAGGAGACAATGAGTTAAAATGTCTCTATTAAAATTTTTAATTGTTACCATATATGATTTGTTAGGAATGAGCCCTGGAGTCTCCATGAATTTGATGACATAGATCCCACAATCAAACCCATTTGCTTGTTTTGGAACCCCCTCACCAGATTGAATAGGGAACCAAATGAACCGTGTTGATGGCTTGGCATTTGGAGGTAACTTAAAATGAAAAATGGAATCAAGAGAATGTAATTGCGAAGTTCAAAACAAAATGACAAATTAGATTATTAAACAATAAAAACCTATACCAAATTGAGGAACGACATATACACATGTAACATACTATGCGTTCAACTTGTTGTTCGCATTTTCAATTACTTCGGCCATTAGGAAAAGGGTCACAAACCTCACCATAGCCTTTTTTGACATTCACGATGAACAGAAACCAATGAAATGCACCATCGTTAATAGGAACATAAATCTAACAAAAAAAATCAATCACCATCGATAATTGGAACATAAATCTAACAAACAAAAATCGGTATCTTTCTCATAAAAAATATTTTATAAAAAGTAAAATTGTAATCAGTTGAGAGTTTAGAAAGTACCCTTTTGGCACCTTTGAAAGTCTAGCATGAAAGGTTTTCCGACACTTGCTGCTTGTGCAAAACCATCAACGTTGGCTCCAATGGTAAGTGCTGATTGCTACAAAAGAACAATAAGTAAACAAGTGATATGTCAATAAATGCACAAACATTGAAAAAATCTTATTGTACAGAGTAATGTTTGAAAAATTATTATAGATAAACAAGAACTTTAATTCACATAGAAATAATAGTGCTGGATACTTACTGCATATATTGTCGGTAAATACCAGTTTATTGGTGCATCACTACGTTTAGCCCATTCACATAGTGTGAGGTGATATGCTATCATGGTGAGAATATAAAACAATGGTTAATAAGTGACAATTTAGTATTCAATTTTGCAATAAGCCATCCAAATATATAGTACGATGATGTGAGTGACATTACACCACAAACCTCTCCACTCAGAGCCGTGTTGGGCAAAAGGCTCATGAAATTATGTTTGAAGATAAATTGATCATCAGTAGAGACAATGATTTCGTTGAAAACACAAACAAGTAATAAAGTGTTAGCTAATCAATATATATGTACAGGGGAATAAACAATACAAAGTCCTATAAACCACAAGTACCTTCTTTTACTATCTTTATCAAATGCATATTGAATGAGCTTCAATTGATCAAGAGAAATGGGGTTATTTACATAGAAAAGACTAGCTTTAAACATAGTCTTCGCGCCCTGAGACACTTTATCATAAGGAGAGAGTTAGAATTGTCCCGGCCTTCTGTTCCGTGTTGGTTGTGTTGCTGGTACGCTCATGCTAGTGGAGGTCTGGAACTCTTGCTTAGTGTCAAGTGGTTCAGCCAAATTCTATATATGTCCAAGGTCAAAATTAATTCATTATCATTAAAACCAAATTGCAACTAAAGATCGCTTAGTCAAACCTCTCTCTCCTCTCGAGGTATTGGCATTAGATCGAGATCATGTCCTCTATCAAATTGAAATGAATTGAGCGGAGTTTCACTAGTATATGCAGTAGTTCCAATACAACCCAACATGACATCAAAGGCTCGTAAACTTGCTTTCAGTCTACGATCTACGATGTCATCATCACTGACCAAAATCATTTTCCCTTCAGTTTTTAACATTTTTTTTTCTATCCGGAGATGAACGATTTTGACTTTTCAAATTTGAAAGTGGATCGGGAGCAACTGATTGTTTGCTTGATCCTCCATGATACTTTGATGTCAACTCTTCGAATATTTTTTTATATGTTTTCTAATCTTCGTTCAAGGGTTTGGAACGACTCTTTATTTTGGGCGACGAATGACCCAAACCTTTATATTAGTAACTGAAAAGCATCATTATTCGCATTATTCCACCCATGAGGTTCTACTTGTTGAGGCTTATGAAGCCGATCAGGGTCACGCATCGAAACTTAAAATAATTCATAAAGTAATAACAATTTAGTCCAAAAATATGGTAAATTGATTTTATTAAAATAATATGCACGTATTCTATACCTTATTACTATTGATGCCACCAAGCTTTTTTTGTCATTTCAAGAATCGTCGAATCTCATCATTATTCCACACACTGATATGACACATTGTTCTATCAATAGAAGGTCAATCATATATAACAAAGAAAAAGTAGAACAGTTGTCCATAAATGGCAAAGTATGTATGTTATAGACTGAAATAACAAAAATACAATAAACAAGTAACAATATATATATATATATATATTTAATTAAACACAAACCTTTAAGAAAAGAACGCAGCCACTAACGGAGCTCACTTTATTCTCTTTAAACTTTTGCACACATTCCTATAAAAAGGCAAAGTACTAACTAGCCCAATTTTTTTTCTTTAATTGAATTTGTATCTTTCAGTGCACGAAGATACAACAGATTAATGTATATTGCACTTGTGGGACATAATATGGTTCCTAACGCAAAAGGACTAAAAAATATCTTAAATTCATCATCAAAAGTTGAACTATGCATTAGCCTTTTTTTCACCTCCGCTATATGAATTCCTCTAGGTCCACTACTATACACTGCACGCAAATCAGTTATATCAACTGCTTGGCCATTTAAGTCCACACGTGTGCCTCCATCTCTAACCCCCATTATAGTTGCAAATGTTGTAGGGCTTAAATTGTATTATTTCCCATGTAGAATTATACTTTGCCTACCTACATCACATTGTTCAATTAATGCTGCACATAACTCTTGTCTCAAGCATCCACATTTTAGGTCAAGTAGACTTCCTAAGCCAGTTTCATTCAATGCTAGTTGTTGGTCACTTGAAAAAGATGAAACCACCTCGGAGAATGAGGTTACACGACATCGAGATAGAAAGTTGCCACCATCAGCCTTCTCCTCATCAGATTCCTCAATATTTTTACTTGCACCACTATTTGAGCTAGATATCTCATTCATATTACTAACCATCCGTTGATGCCTCTCTTCAGGGGTTAATTTCTTCCAATTTTGTGCAATATCAGCTCTAACCTACAACAATGATAATATATATACGATCAATGGCATATAATTTTAGGCAAGAGAAAATTAAATATCCAGCAGGTCATTTTTTGGCTACATACTGTTTTATCCACCTTTTCTACCATTAATAGCCTTAGTCGTTTTGTTTCTGTCTTACTGTGATCAATATTTTAAGTTACATTAATTAAAAAAATTGAACATTTTAACATAATGGGTACATAAATGCATATAAATTATACTTACAAATAGTATATCCATGCTTTTTTTTCACTGCTTGTTTTTCCTGCCATAATGATTTTTCTTTCGATTTTTTCCTTTTACCATCAACATATTCCATGTCTTCTTGTAAAAGCTACAAGAAAGCAGTTAATAAACAACAATTACTGCTTCTCGCATTCGTGTTTGGTGCGACGGTGCCTATCGCACCAAAACACACCTCACACGTGCGATGGGCATTAACTGAAATGCATCTTGTATCAAATGAATGCATACGCCAAACTATCACACAAAGCTACCACACTCGAATGGTCAAGTCTAATTTTTTTCATCATCGAATTATTGTAAAAAAAAATTAAAAACACGGCTGCAACATTTTGTCAACAAAAATAAGATTAACCTATTATCTTAAAAGATGACAAATAGTTCTATAGTTCTTTGTAGCATTTTGTCAAATATTATGTATGCATTATATTTCTACACTATATCATTAACAAATCGTTTTCCCCAAATATAACTAATTACAGATCTAAATCACTTTAACAATTACAAGGCTAAGTTTAAAATTGAGTAACCTTGATGAGAAGAGTGAAAGTCGGAGCCGGGAGTTAGAGCGAAAGTGAGAGCAAGTTCGAGTGTGAGTGTGAGTGTGAGTGTAAGTGTGAGTTGGAAGAAAGGCCAAGAGCAAGAGCAACAGCAATGGCGAGAGTGGGAGCCTGAGTGTGAGCAAGAGCGGGCGCAGGAGTGTGAGCCGGAGTGGGAGAGTGATCAAGAACGAGACTGTGACAGTGTGGGGAACGAAAAAGATCTGCTCAATATTCCAGGAGGGAGAAAGGAGAAATAGAGGGAGAAAGAGAGGGAGGGAGGAAAAAATGCTTTTGATTCAACCGGTTGCCTTATTTTTTTCTGCTTTTATTCATTTTTTTCTCTTTTTTTTTTTCAAATTAAAACCACAACCGTTGGTGGCCGAGGCCATGGTAAAGAAATACAAATGAAAGATAAAACCTTTAATAAACCAATTGTACGATCACTTATTAGGCCAGATGCTCACATGGGTATCTTGCATGCTCTATGCATGTTTATCTTATCCCCGATTCACTCCTTGTTGGTTTATTTTATTTATTTATTAGTTGATCTTGTTTGCATAGTGAATCAAATTCAGTCTCCACCACTAGGCACTATAATTATGATTATTAAATGCGAAGCCCGCGGGAAGTTAAGGTGAGGCCGGACTGTGCTAACGTGGATTGGCCTAAAAAAAAATTATATATATATATATATATATTTTAAAAAAAAATTATGAAATTTTAAACGTTTAAAATTTAAAGTATTTAAATCGCACAATTTATATATTTTCTCAAACATTTTCGTATTTTAAAATTTTATATTGAAACATTTCTAGTATATATATATATATATTTTCAATACTTACCTTGTCATGGGATATTAATTAATAATTGAGGTAGAGATTTAATAATTGAGCTCATGTGCTGAAACTACTGGACCAATAAATAGACCCAAATATGAAAGGTTATTCAAATCCCACTTTTCATTTCCCTAACCCCGTCTCCCAAAAAAGTATCAATTTCATATTGTATTACTTACTTAGCAGTCCTTACTGCCATCCAATTGATTAAAATATCACCAATTTTTTTTTTTTTTGGGGTTTATTCAAGCATAGGGCAATGTCCAACGCATCATGGAACAAAGACAGAAAGAAGGTGAGGTTTACTGTTTCTTTTTTTTTGGTGGATAAAAAAAAAAGAAAAAAAATCTACTGTGATACCCCTCTTTAATGCTAATTTGTCTCCATATCATGTTTGGCAATTGAGAATTTATTACAATTTTCATATTTAGTAGCAAATCTGCTCCGCTAGCCCTCTTAAATGTCAACCCAGGCATTATTTCTATTATTATTGAAAGAAGACAGAAGATTATTTGACAAAGAAAAAAGGAAATTCCACGTTACATACACTGCAATTGCTATCTTAAATTGTCATTATATTCATCTCCAAAACTAAAAGGAAAAAAAAATTGTTATTTTATATGAATTCTTTTTTTTAATTTGCTTTTGATAAATGAAAACAAACATAAATTTTAAATCATAAATGGGAATTATTTTCAAGAAATCCGAAACATTAATAATATCACGCCACCGTCCATATCCTCATTAATGGTAAATGTTACATTTAATATCATCATATAGAGTTACCGTTCATGAAAAGATTGTGCATGGCTCATAATTCTTTAGCTGTTAATTAATCTTTAAGCCATTAAATCGAATCCGAAGGTGATTTCATTTACCAAGTTGTTACATCGTCGACATGGATATTTATAGATAAACAACAGACCTTTTTAATCACTCTCAGCAATTTACAGAACAAGATATATAGCCGTGCTTTGATCTGTCTCCAATGGCAGCCATACTCAAATTTCTTCCCGCAATTATCCTCTTCACCATCATCACCAAAGGTAAAAAGCATCCCTTGAGAATCTTGTCTATGCGTATATTTGCTTGTAATTTTTCATCACCAATCGCAGTCTTTTATTTATTTAATCTTTTTTTTTTCACTTAACCAATAACTTAATTATGTGCTTAATCAACCATATCACGCTTTGAATTTTATTTTTTTTCATTATATTCTCTTTCACTTAATTATTTTAACTCTAATTAAAAACTTATGTTCAACATATTCTCTATAGCTCTCTCTCTATCTTCTAGGGTTTTGATATCTGAAATTTTTCATTTGCATTATATATGTTTTGAGGTTGCACCGTCGGGACTAAATTTCTGACTACGTCCGTGCAGGCAATTGCCAGTGCACACTAGATGATATTAAAGTAAGCCAGTCCCAAACTGGAAAGACAGTGCCGAACAAGCAGGAATGGCGTGTGACTCTGAACAATACGTGCATTTGCACACAATTGGAGCTGAAATTATCCTGCAAGGGTTTCCAGACTGTGGAACCAATTGATCCTTCGATCATCGCGATATCCGGCGATGAATGCACCGTCGTCAACAATGGAAATCCTTTCTATGGTTTCACAACACTGAGCTTCAATTATGCTTGGGGTACTTCGTTCCCGTTCAAGCCAATTTCTTCCCAAATCTCATGTTCTTGAAGGGCTCTACAATAAGTGCTTTTTCAGTGAAAGCATGTCTGTAATTATGTTCGGTTTTGTTAGAATATAATAAGAGTATCTGCTTCTTAATATTTACTGATTTTCTTTTACTTTTATCTTTTTTTCTATTTCAATTGGTTGTTGAGAATAAAAAAGGGCGCAAGAGATACAGCAACTATTGAATTAATAACGTACGTATTAGCATGCAGTTACAATTTATGTCAGAGCTATTCAATTGATAACTTGTCACGCTACAGCACAATTTTTGCGATATCACATTTCATTCTCACCAAATTTCTAGTCACATTTTTTCAAAAATTTTCATAACTTGTCTCTAAGTGTTTTGTAATTTGCATTAAAACTCATCACAAATTCCCAACCACAAAAACCTAACAATCAATTTGCTTGCGAAATTACGGTTCATCCACGATTTTATTTAGGGATGGCAATGGGTAAGGTGGGGGTACCCCATTGAAAATTTTTGTCTCCATTCCCGCACCTCATTTCCCTAAGGATGAGAAATCCCTATATGGAGAATGATTTCTCTATTCCCACTTCAGTCTCTATTTACCTATTTTATAGCAGGTATAGATACATAATTTTAATAAATTAAAAATTAGAAACTTAAAATAAATTTATCACCAGATTATAAAGTATTTAAATTATTTTAAAAAAATCTAAAAGTTTAAAAAAAACATAACAATGTTTTAGAATTGAAAAAGAATTATATTGTAAGGTTTTCTTTTAGTTATTTGTTTATATTACATAAAATAAAAAGAAAATTTATTAATTCACATTATATTTGATAAAACAAAAATTATTAAATAAGAATTAAAAAATATTTATATATAATGGGGATTGGGGTGGGGGTGAGGTGGGGTGGGGTGGGGTGGGGTAGGGTGGGGAGTATAAAACTAAACTCCACCCGTTAAGAATCTAGAGATTATTTTTTCCCATTCTCCACTCTATTTTCCAAAATTATTCAAAATTTTCTCCATTTGGAATGGGGTTCCATGGGACACCAAACCCGTAGAAGATTTTGTCATGCCAAACCTCTATCATAATTTAATTAATTACCTAGATTAATTGTCCCTAGCTATATGAGATCAGTTTTGTATTTTTTATTTTTTGGAAGTTTATGAGGTAAATTTAACTGTTGAAAAATAATTTTTTACCATGTTGAGTATCATCTCATTAAAAGCAAGACATTTAATTTCACACTATTTATATTGCTGCTACCAATTATATTATTAAACCTCCTGCATGCAAGATACACGTACTTAGTATATAACTATATATGATTTAACAAATTTGTTCACTATTTAATTAATTAACAGAGTTTTTTTAATTAATTGTTGTGGCATGCAGGTAATGTAAATTAAAGATATAATTTACATGACTAATTAAAAGAACGGTGACAAGTAGTACTTATGCAGAGTTTATTGAAGATACGATCGACGATGGGAATTCTATTTAGGTTACCAGTGAAATCTTTACTAACGTTTAAATGTACATGCAAATCTTGGCATGCATCAAAGAACGATCCAAAGTTCATCTCCAATTAAACACGTGGAAAATGTTGTGCGTGATGAAGTAGATTATGAAATAGAGACCCAAGATATGGATATCTAATAAATTGGTTTCGTTTGTACGTACCTTGATGAAACAGCCTGGATGGAGCTCGTCATTGGTTATTGACTTCACCATGAGATAATAAACCCATAGTGGTCCATTCATCTGATGTAGGTGATGAGCTACGAGTGGCTCTTGGATTAGTCTTTAGATAAAATGGAGTGTTGTTTTGAAATATGGAACCCGAATTATAAACACAAAAATTGGACCAAGCAATTAAGTGTGCGACCTTTCTGTGTAAACCGCTTGGATTTTGGAAGAATGGTGGGTTTCTTTGTAAAGACTCTCGCGCACCATGCAGATGATGCTGTGCGACCCTAGTACCGATCAATTGAAGGATCTTGGTTTCATTAGTTCTTTAATTACAGGTTAACATGTTGTTTGATAGGAAATGATCGTGATTTTTGATTAAAACCTTTTACGAAGTTTATTGGTGAAGGTTCTGCATATACGGCTTATTTGTAGTGTTGGTTCTGAAATTATAGATTGAAAATTGTACAATTTCACTATTTGTAAGTAAATTAATTTGGATGGTTTTAATTATTCCATTTACAAATTTATAGGAGAGACAAAAGAGAAAATCTTAAATAAAAGAAGAAAGAGAATTAAACATTAAAGAGAGGAGGGAGAAAGATATTAATGAAATTAATAATCCATTTTATCTAATCTTAACCCTTTATTTCAACCTAATTCAATGGTTGAAAAATTATACACATACACATTGCAAGCACATTGCAAGTATCAATATATTACTAAGAAAAAAAACATATAATAGATACATTTTTCATCTTTTATGTTTTGTTAAGATACACATTATCAAGGTCATTTTACTAATAAAGTAATTTATTTATAACTTAAGTGTTTAACAAATGAATATAAGAATTCATAATATTTATAACAGTATATATGTCAAAATATTATATTTTTGATGTTTTAATTAAAAAAAAGGTCATTCATACATATGCATTTAAACCTATTCATGTTTCAAGTCCAAAAAAAAAAACACTATTAATTTTGTTTTTTTTTTTATCAACTCATGCACCCATTGAAGTTCAAACCCAAGACCTAAGTTTTAAGAAGACTACTACTTACCATTGGAGCAAGTTCTTAGCTTCAGCTAAGTTAGTAATATTGTCTTGTAAGATTGATTATTTTTTTATTTTTTTTAATTTCGATCTTTTTATTATTATTTTTTTTGCCTGTAACTCAATCCTCTCGCATCAGCGCGGTTCAAATCCAATGTATTTTGTTTTTAACTTTGGCAACGGCTTTTTTAATGCATTTTTTTTTAATCATATATACATATATAGTTATATTTTAATTCATAAGTTTTTTTTTTAATTTTGGTTAATTCTTAATACAATCTCATAAATAGCAGCTAATTAATTTCTTTCCATCGTTATTGCACATATTATTGCATCATTATTGCACATATTATTTGCCTTCCATAATAAAACAATCTCGCAGCTAACTAATTTCTTTCCATCATTATTGCACATATTAATGCATCATTATTGCACATATTATTGCATCATTATTGCACATATTAATGCATCATTATTGCATCATTATTGCACATATTAATTTCCTTCCATAATAAAACATACTTACCAAGCAAATTTCAGCAATCAAACTATAAGTGACCAAATTTCTCAGCTTTTTTTGCGACACATAAACATTGGTAATATCATTAGGCTTTCACATATTTCGCTTGCAAATTGCAATGGCAGTACCCGTTCAAAGCATCCTTTATGCAACTTTGTTTCTTGCTCTCATTAGTGGAAGTAAGTAATTTAAAACCTTACTTCTCCTTCTTAGGTCTCGTTTGATATTGAAATTGGATAGGTATAACTTAAAAACTACGTATACTGTAAACACTAATTGTTGTAACTTGAAAAATATATTAATTTGATTCACCAATTGTATAATAAAAAATCTGTAATATCTCTACTATTTTTGCTATTCATAATTACAGTTTGTTTTTAGGGCTGAACTATGTAGCGGTTAATTTAATTGATATTTAACATAAAATACAGTTTGGTCCATGAGATTTACAATTTTTTAAATTTTATTAGTTGTCTTATAATTAACTATGGTTTGTTATTTCTCTGTAAAGATTAAACACCTCTGTTGAACCAAAATCCCGGTTCTGCTGATGCCCTTATTACATATTCCTAATTTTATTTTATCTTATTTTTTCTGGCAGCGATGAGCCAGCCAGAGCAAGGGCCCTGTCCTCCAGAGACATTAGACATAAGTCAACAGGAAACAGGAAATATAGTACAAGGAAAGAAAGAGTTCGCGGTGGAAGTGTTCAATTGGTGCAAGTGTGCACAAAGGAATGTGACGTTGGATTGCGATGGATTTCAGACGGTTGAAAAGCCGGATCCCGTTCAAATGTCGATATCCGGCTTCCAATGTATACTGCTACAAGGCAGAGACATTATACCTTCTTCGAGAGTTCATTTTAAATACGCTTTCGATGATGAGTTTCCATTCGATGTTTTTTCCTCCACACCGATATGCCCTCCTAATTAGGAAGACTCTGTATTGACGATATGTATTGTTTTTTAGCATGCAATTAATAAAGTTTTCTATTCTCCTTCGCTGGTAAGGCAAATAAGCTATCCAGATGTTGGGAACGCCCAAGTTACCAGCTCAATTGTCCACAATTTCCGTATTTATATTATGCATGTGACAAAGAATCTAACGGATCATGAGAACCTATTCATACACTAGGAATACCCAAGAATCCAACCATATGTTATTAAGAGTGGTGGGAGATCATTAGGAAATCTTTTAATGTTATTAATTTCGTAATTAAGCCTAAGCACAATCTTAATAAGTAAATTCTAGTTTTGTCCGAGCATAATAAGAAGTTATGAATGTATTTTTGTGTTGATTTGGTAGCACATTAATTCCTAAAGTAAATTGATTGATAAAGGGCATATTAAGAAAGAAAAAATTTGGGGGGCTATACATGTTGTATACGATAGTTTTTAGAAGAACTCAGAAGTACAGTAAAATGGGGATAGATTATTTATTATTTATTAAAAGAATAAGGATTCAGTGCTCAACAGTCATAATAACCCAACATAAATAATAAGATTATTGTGTTACTTCTATTTAATTTAACTTATTTTATATTAAATTTTTATGATGTTTATTTTAAAATTAACTTTAATGAAATAAAATGTCTAATAAATTGTATAAATTAAAAAAATATATTAAAATTATTTGAAAAGGTATATATTATTACTTTTCTAATTTAATAAATTATAAAATATCAAATAAATATAAGAAGTACTAGTGTCTATCAATTTACTAATATATCTTTGTAGAAATTTTCATTTTACTATATTTTCGTGTACCACTATTAATTGACCATTAGTTAACTAGTAAAATATCAATATGCCATTACTTTGAAGAATAATTAATTTTTAATTAAAAAAACGAAGAAAATAAAATAAAACATCAAATCCAGTTGAAGAATGCGTCTATTCGCTGCCAAAACTTCTTATGCTTATGGTTAAATATCTTCTTCTATGCTAAACTGCTAATCTTGCTCTCATCAATATATCAAATTGAAGCCACCATAAAGCTTCAAGATAGAAAATTGAAACTACCATCAAAGCTTGAAGATCAATATGCTTTCTATCAATCTTAAGTTCTATTTCGTCATAATCCTTCAAACTAATAATAATAAAACCATTATTCCACAGCCCAAACAAATTGATCAATTGAGAAGAAAATCTCAAAGAAATATTATGCAAAATCCTCATCCAAATTGATAAGATATTCCTAGAGATAAGTTATATATATATATAAAAAATTCCACATCGACAATTGCCATTAAAATTCCTCTAGTTCTTCTTTCAGATGAGACCGATCAATGGCAATGCATGGCTTGTACCTATTCAAAAGTGCCAATAATTTTTCAAAGATGGTGGATCACTGTCTGAGTGAAAAAATGAAGAAGAAAAAGAAAAAGGTGATGATGCTAGATATTTGGGATTCACAATTTTTTCTTCCTTTCTCTTAACCAATAACAATTATACTATAATTTTAAATTACATACAATTTTATCTTGGTTTTGAATGTAAAGGCACTTTTACCCCTTTAATGTTAGCATGGCATCAGTATTGGACTAACAGTGTCAACAAAAATATTATAAAATGAAAAGTTTTCCAAAGATATTTAATAAAATGATGGATACTCTTGTAACCGTTTGATTTACCATTCTTAAATTAGTCAAATGATAATAATTCATTTATAAAATATTATTGTTAAAGGGTATTATAATAAAAAAGGGTCTTAGTGTTTTTTATTGAAAACTTAAAAGTATTCTGACCATTTCCTTAAATTTTGAGGGTGTACTTATCCTTTTCCCTTTTAACAAATTAACAATTTTGAGTTGGAAACGGAAACTGGTAGTGAAAATGAGATTCATTGGTTTTTTATTTGGTGAAATCTTGCAAAATCTAAACGATCAATCTAATTCATAGCTGATTTTGTCTATCATTTCTGTCCATAATTGTACTAGTATTCATTGCCTTCTAGTAGTTGAAATGCTCGATCCCAATTTTTTGGTATTTTGGTATCTTTAAATTAAAAAAATACACAATTTATTGTCTTTTTTGCTTCTTCCCACAAATAATTGTCCAATAACAATTTGAAGATCAATACTTACAGGTTCTTAATATTATTTTTCTTAATTAGCCCGACCCCAAGCAGAGGCATTGCTGATCACAAGATTTAGTAAAACAAGAATATAATATATGAAAATACGGAGAATTTACCTTGGCTACATTGACCTTACAAACTCGGCCCTAAAATTTTGATCAATGTAAATTGTCAATAGTTTGTGAAGCTAAATTAACCGTTTTCACATCTTAGATTTCATCAGCACATTGTCTCGTGAAAGAGTAAATCTCTTCTTTGTGTTAGTTAAATATATTTGAGCACTTGCAATTGAATCAATAGTTAAGAGTAATGATCCTTTCTTTGTGTTAGTAATAAAACATCTGTGAGAATTTACAGTTGTGTTATTTGACCAATCAATTACCAAAAAGCATAAGATATTTGACTATATATCATGCATGATATTTGGCATTGGCAGCAAAGCTAATATTATTATTCCAAACAATGTTGAAAGAATCAAATTAACTAGAAGCAGCTTTCCTTTTTATCTGAATTAGATTTGAGCATCAAACAATGGCTGCTATAGTTGCAGCATATAGAACAAGGAACAAAATAAAGTAGACACTACCCCAAATGGATGCATCTGCCAACTAGCCAAAAGGTTTAATTGGAATAAAGTTAACCTAGCATACATTCAAAGTTCCAATAACAGCATACATTCAAAGTTCCAATCTTGGATCATTATAAGAGAAAATGTTACTTTGTCTAATATATTGCTAAATAAAATTTGAAATAATATTTATATACTTTTTGACATTAAGGTGTTATAATTTTTAAACTACAGTTGTTGTGAGAAAAATTCGTAATTATAAAATAAAAATTAATAATACATCGTAAAACTTTTAAATAATAATTTTAATAAAAATACTATAGATTTTTCATCATACAAGTAGAGGATCAAATTAACTTGATTTTAAAGGAAAAATAACTAGTGTTTACTAAATATTTTAATATTGAAAGATACAACAACCCAACCTTAATCCCAAAACAAAACCTTGAAAGAGTTCAAACTTAACATTTTTTACAGAGGATAGGAAAGCGCAATTGAAATAATGTAAATAAGAATGTTCATATGCATGCATGTCTTAGTTCTTGTTGTAGGGGTTGCTGGATTCAAGAGCTAAAGTGCCCGGGATCTGAGGTGGTGTCATTCCAGTTTGAGCTAAAGTGCCCATGAAAGGGGGTGGTGTCATTCCAGTTTGATCGTAGATTGTCTGAAACAAAGGTGGCAACGCGCGATAAATGCCGGAAACCTCTCTCATGGCGGAGCTACTTGCATCCCCACCAGCCTCACCACCGCTTTCATTATTAGTCCAAATGCTGAGTTTTGGTTGCAATCCACGGACGGCTTCAGCATTAATCCTGGCCATTTCTTGATACACGCCTCTATCGATCATTAAGAAGTCTTTCACGGCTCTATAATCGCCTCCCAGTGATGTTGATATGGACTTGAGATACTCTCCTTGGGCTTTTCCCAGTGCCACGAGTCCCTCAGCTTCCTTTAGCTTTGTGTACAATTGCCCATCCGCTGCTTGCTTGCGCGCATAAAATGCTGCCTCTGCTGTTGCTTTCTACGCTTCTGCCTCTTTTTCCTTTTGATAGAGATTCGCATCGGCCTCTTTTTGTTTCTTGTATAGCTCCCAATTTGCCTCTTGCACCTTTTTTTTTTTCTCAAAAAAAAGAATATTATAATTCTGGTGAATTTGATTTTTCTAGTTCGCTATAACAAAAAGTTATTCCTTATTGTTGCACGTTTCTGTAGCAATTAAAGGATCTCCTTTTTAACAATAATTATTATAATTCTGGTGAATATTATATTTGTATTTCTCTCCATCATATGTGAGGGAATTCAAATCTTTTCAAATGAGACCTCATCATTTAATTAGTAATTTCAGTAACCGGATGAGTTGAGTTCAAACTGGTAACAAACTAGCAGCCCACGAACTCTCCTTAATTGTGTATCATATGAAAGAGAAATTTTAAAATACATCAGAGGTATTATATCAGTTCTACAATAAGTAAATCATATTATAATATGTGTGTATTTAGTTTAAAAAACCATCATGTAAGTTGTGATTATATTAAATTCAACTACACATGACATGTATGCGTCAATTAATTGTAATACATTAGAGGTATTATAGAATTTCTCCATATAAAGGTCTCTCGAAACATGTAATATAAAGAAATCTAATGAAAACCAATTGAATTAATTTGAACTTAATTAATTAACAACTACATTAAAAATATAAAATATATATAATTCAAAATAATATTGAAATTATTGGTTCCAATAAAACTTAAAACGAATTGTCAAATATATCATGCGTGCATGTAAAATTAAAAAAGAAAATTGAGAATTATTATTAGTACCTTGGCTTCATATTCAACATTGGCCTTGCTCACAAACTCAGCCCTAAGTTTCTCCATCCTAGTGGCAGCATTCATCTTCTCGACCTCTCTTTGCAACTCAGCATCTCTCAACGCCACCGCCTTCGTCGACTCAACCTCCGCCACTTTTGCTTCCCTAGCCCACCCGGCCTTCTTCTTTGCCAACTCAGTGTTGGCCTCCGCCACCTCAGCCTCCCTTTGGTTCTCAAAAACCTTGACTTCAGTCTTGACCCTCATCTCTTCCTTCTGGCCATCCCCTTGCCTCTGAACTTTAATGATCTTGGTCTCCGCGTCAATCTTGGCAGCGTTCTGCAGCGTCTGCCCTTCCGTCAGCTTGGCTCCAACCTCTCCCTTCATCCTCGCCTCCGCCACGTCGACCTTGGCTTGATTGGCGGCCTCCATCTGAGTCTTTTGTCCCAAGTAAGAAAAATACTCGTGGCCCTGGCACATCAACGAGTTGTTTGATGTTAGCATTGTATATCAGAAGACCGAATTGGTTGAGCTCTAACTGAACCTTCTCAAACACTTCTTGTTTAAAGTCTTTGGTCCCTTTGAACACTTCCTCCATCGTCATGGAAGCGGCAAGGACTCGGGTCTCCCCTTCGATTATACCCTTCACGATTTCTCTGACGTGTATGGAGTTCTGGTCCTTTGGCGCGATGAGTTTAGCGTATTTGAGAAGACTGTCACGATCATCCTCGCGAGGGCCGACGGTGAAGACCGCGGGGAGTTTGAACTCGAGCTTCTCGGCACTCATGGCTTGAACTTCAAAGTCATAATTTACTGGGGTTATGTCGAAAACGGTGCAGTATTGCCCCAGGAAAACCCATGACTTTTTGGCTAATTTAACGTCGTTGATGCCTGCTCCGGTGATCGCTAGGTACTGCGATGCACTTGCTACTCTAAACATGATGCAGTTTTTTGGTTTTGGACTTCCAAAATGAAAGAAAAAATGAATACCGTTGAGAAATTGAGAATTTGAGAGAGATCTTAAAGATGAAATATATAATATCAAAGTCAAGGTAAGATAACAAATAAAAAAATACAAACTATTGTAATATAATGTATTATATCCCCTTTTTTATTTTTTAATTCATCTTTACTTTAATAATATGGTTAAGTACTTCTGATAGAAACTTACCATATATATAAATATAAATAAGATTATTCGACTTTGATGACCAGAAATAAAAAAGAGAGAGTGACATGATGCAGTTTCGAGGTAGGACATTAAAACGATTATTCAATTTTAAAATGCTATATGCCTTACGGGAAAAAAAAAAAAAGGCTATATGGATTCGGTTTGACTTTTGGAAATTTCCCCTAACCTGTTATTCTTTTTTCTTAACAAATTCAGTTGCGTTGTGAAGAAGAACGGGTTTTTATTTCTTTGTTAATTACATATATCACAGAATCAACTACTATTTGATATGTTTTTATCACGTTGACTTTGTATATCTTGGTGTGTTGAAACTTAAAATGGTCAAACCGCGTAATCATTATTATTTATAAAACGAAGACTCTTTTTTTTCTATTTTTATTTTATTGCTTACCACACATACTTGTTCATCACATTTAGTTACTGCTAATCGAATGAAAATGTTTGATGTAAAAAAGATGAGAGAAATAAATAAATAAAAAAAAAAAGAGAGTAGGTGGGTAGAAAGAGAAGGTAAATTTCTCTAATCTTTCTACACCTAACATTACTCTAATCGAATTTGACCGTAAGTAAATTCATACACATTACATGACATGTTCTGCCTTAATTCACTTCACTAATAGCGTGTCATGTTAACAATATAAATATTGTGATATTACTTCTCACCCGCACCAAATTTCTGTGTCACATTTTTCAAAATTTTCATTATTTGTCTCAACTCTCAAGTACTTTGTAATTGCTGAAAAACTCATCACAAGTTTCGAACCACAAAAAGTCAAAACAATCATTTTTTTGGGGGTTAACCTATTACATTAAGGAGAGAGTAGGGTATTATGAAAAATTATAGAAGGGGTAAGTGACTCTCTTTGAGGAGCCAAAATGGCAATCTGGAATGGAGAATTTATTAAATTCAAATAATTAAAACTTCGAATGATTACAAAAAGATTTGATAGTTTCTTTCTAATAGTCAATTCGCTTGCGAAATTATAGCTTATCCAAGAGTTTATATCCGTTCTTATGTCTTGCCATATTTCCTCTACCATCATCTCTTTTTTCAAGACAAAACCTACCTCCATCGCAATTTACCTAGATTGCTCCTAGCCAGGTGAGTTTTTCTTTTGTACCGAGTTCCTTTTTTTTAAAAAAAAAAAAGCTCATATGGAGAATTTAACTGTTGCAAAATAATTCAGGTTGAGAATCACAGACAAGACATGTCACACTACATATATGCAAAAAAATTTGGCAACTTTGTCATTAACTCAAACTTTAAGGGTATTCATTAAAAATTTAGTTTTTATTTAGTCTGGTGTGGGTTAAGGTGTGGAGTATCGTACCTTTTACTCGCATTTGTGGCATCTAATCAAGTATTTTTTAGGAAGAGAATGTCAGATCTGGAGTTGGCTTTGTATTCTCCACGATGATGGAATCATCATCAATCTTGAGAAAATTATAACTCTGATCAAGGATTCAAGGTTGCAAATTTGAATATTCACTCTTACTAGTTGAGTTTGTTCTCCAAGCTATCTGATCTTGAATGTTGGATTTGGTAGTGCACCGTGGCAGTAGCTACTCCTGCTGTTGCCGATAGTGGTGGCGGTGGTGATTGTTACTGCCATTGCAGCTCCAATATTTAGAAGTGCCAGTTTTTGTTTCCAAGCAAATTAATTAGACAATGACGATTTCCTTTAAGTAGACTTAATTATATGAGTCCATACTTTTTTCGATTATTTTCAAAATAGAGATTAGCTAAAAAAATCACATATCCAATTTTAAAATTGAATAGGAATCATAAAAATAATAAGAGTAATTCCGTTAATAAATTATCATTATTGAGAAATGATGGCTGAAGAGATAAATTGGGGGGTAAAATATCACTATTTCACCATAATAGTCTAAGATAAATAATAAATTATTGTGTTACGTCTATACACAAATAATTAATTTGCGGGATCCATAATGTCTTATTGCTGTTCTAATTTATATGAATTGGTTCCTAAACTATCGTTAACATTAATTTGACTATATAGTATATATCATGTATGATAATTGGCAGTAAAAATAATTATATTATTCTCAACAGTGTTGAAAGAATCAAATAACTAGAAGCCGCCAAGTAGCCTCTTTATCTTAATATATTGGATTCGATGAGCATCAAACAATGGCTATAGTTGCAGCATATAGAACAAGGAACAAAATTTATATAGTTGGGGGCGATACCCCGATATGGATATGCAATTAACCAGCTAAAGGATTTAATTGGAATCAAGTTCATACGTTTAAAGTTCCAATCTTAGAATATTATAAAAGAAATTGGAAAAAAAAAATATTACTATGAGTCCAAACTTCAACATTTTTCACTAAGAGAAAAAAAAATGTAAATAAAAATATTTATATAAATGCATGTATCTCTTGGTTAGCTGTTGTTGTTGGGGACGACGTTGCTGGATGGAAGAGCCAAACTGCCCAAGATCTGAGGCGGTGTCACTGCAGTTTGAGTTTGAGGTAACATGCCCATGTAAGGAGGTGGCGTCATTCCAGTCTGATCATAAATTGTCTGAAACAACGGAGGCAATGCACGATAAATCCCCGCAACCTCCCTCACGGCGGAGCTACTTGCATCGCCGCTGCCAGCCCCACCGCCGCTTTCATTAGTAGTATTCCAAATGTTGAGTTTTGGTTGCAATCCACGGACAGCTTCCGCATTAATCCTACCCATTTCTTGATACACCCCTCTATCGATCATTAAGAAGTCTTTGACGGCTCTATTATCGCCTCCCAATGCTGTTGATATGGACTTGAGATACTCTCCTTGGGCTTCCCAAGTGCCTCTTGTCCCTCAGCTTCCTTTTGCTTTGCGTACAAATCCCCGTCCGCTGCTAGCTTACGCGCATAAAATTCTGCCTCCGCTGTTGCTTTCTTCGCTTCTGCCTCTTTGATTTTCGAATTCAGAATTGCTTCCGCCTCTTTTTGTTTCTGGTACAGCTCCCAGTTTGCCTCTTGCACCTTTTTTGTTCCAAATTAAAGAAAATGGAAACATAATAAGATTATAAGCTAAAGCATTAATTAGATGCATGGGTAGAATCATTTCTTTTTTTCTTATTTCTTAATCATTGCACGTTTGGATAAATTGTTTACTACTCATGTGAGTCTAGTTCGAATCTTTACCGTATAAAAATATAAACTGTCTAGTAATTTCTTAATTTCTCTAATGAATTAAAATATATCGAAAAATAACATAATTATAAAAAAAAAGTAAAGAAAATTGAGAATTAGTATTAGTACCTTGGATTCATATTCAACATTGGCCTTGCTCACAAACTCAGCCCTAAGTTTCTCCATCCTAGTAGCAGCATTCATCTTCTCGACCTCTCTTTGCAACTCAGCATCTCTCAACGCCACCGCCTTCGCCGACTCAACCTCCGCCACTTTGGCCTCCTTAGCCCACCCGGCCTTCTTTTTGGCCAAATCAGCGTTGGCCTCAGCCACCTCAGCCTCTCTTTGGTTCTCAAAAACTTTGACTTCAGTCTTGACCCTCATCTCCTCCTTCTGGCCCTGTCCTTCCCTCTGAACTTTAACGACCTTGGTCTCCGCGTCAATCTTGGCAGCGTTCTGCAGCGTCTGCCCTTCCCTCAGCTTGGCTCCAACCTCTCCCTTCATCCTCGCCTCCGCCACGTCGACCTTGGCTTGATTGGCGGCCTCCATCTGAGTCTTTTGCCCCAAGTAAGAAAAATACTCGTGCCCCGGCACATCAACGAGTTGTTTGATGTTAGCATTGTATATCACAAGACCAAACTGGTTGAGCTCTAACTGAACCTTACCAAACACTTCTTGTTTAAACTGTTTGGTCCCTTTGAACACTTCCTCCATCGTCATGGAAGCGGCAAGGACTCGGGTCTCCCCTTCGATGATACCCTTTACGATTTCTCTGACGTGTACGGAGTTGCGGTCCTTAGGGGCGATGAGTTTAGCGTATCTGAGGAGGCTGTCACTGTCGTCCTCGCGAGGGCCTATGGTGAAGACGGCGGGGAGTGTGAACTCGAGCTTCTCGGCGCTCATGGCTTGAACTTCAAAGTCATAGTTAACTGGGGTTATGTCGAAAACGGTGCACCGTTGGAACGGCCAGATAAATGCTTTCTTGGCTAATTTAACGTCATCGATGCCGCTTCCGGTGATCGCCAGGAACTGTGATGCACCGGCAACTTTATAGTACATTGTGCTAGCTGTTTTTGGTTTTTGATATGCACTAAGAAACAAGGAAAATTGAATGGAGAATTTGAGAGTGATTTTAAGGAAGAATTGACAATATTGCTAAAGGCGATGAAATATAATTAGGGTAACGTATGATATGTCTATATATATATATAGGGATCACAATTAGAGTGAGAAACGAAGAAATACTCTTTGTAAGCTAGATTTAGATCCTTTCCTAAGATTTTCCGGAAATATAACCAAAATAAACCACCAGATTTTTGTGAATACATACAAAGCTTATATATATTTACGTGTTTAACAAGTTAATCGGCGAAAAAAATATTTGGGTCATAGGGTCGTCACTCATCTTGACTCCTTAGTTGAGATATATTAGTTTGATCATGCTTTATGTCCCTCACATGTATGCTATTTAGCAATTATATTAAGGATAAAAGCTCGTTTCATCCATATATTTTAATATTAGTGTCTATTTAATCTCTACATTTTTAAAAATATCTTAAAACATCACTATCTTTAAATTATTGACATCTTTTGATTTATTTTTACAATATTACCCTCTTATAATAATTTTTTTTATAAAATTAATAAAAAGAAAATAATTAAATTATCAATTTAACCCTAAAAATAAAATAAAAAAGAATAAATATTAATTTTTGTGAAAGCTTACATGTGTCAAAAAAAATTTTATTGTAAAAATAATCAAATTGCCTATTTTTTGGACATTAGTAATAAAAAAATTAATATATTAATTCCTCAGCAATGTGTTACAAAAAAGTAATATATATTAATTTTGTTTTCATTTTATTTTTTAAGATTAAATTGATAATTATTTTTTTTTCTCTTTACTAATGTCCAAAAAAATATTGTAAGAGGGTAATATTATAAAAATAAAGTCAAAAGCAACAAAAAGTAAGAGAAAATGTGCTAATAATTTAATGTTGGGGATGTTTTGAGGTATTTTTAAAAATATAAGGACTAAACGGGTACTAATCTCAAAATATAGGAACTAAACGAGCTTTTACCCCTTATATTAATTAGCAAAGATTACATTACGCATTACAAATACTCCAAAACGATTTAGTAAAGCTTAATTAGAAGTAAACTTATATGTTCCCAAAATTAAAGAATTTGATGAGGAGATAAGATCATATAAGGGGAAGTGATATGATTGAATATTAATTCATGAGCAAGGAATTAATTTTAAATTATTATTCCAGATTTAAGTTTCTGAATGGGAAATTTGCCGTAGCCTGTTCTTTCATTTTCTTAACAAATTCGGCATATTCCTTCCATGAGTGTTTGGAAAAGCATAGTTATTAACTTGTTATGATTACAGTATGCCTTTTTATTCGCATTGACTTGCTATTTCTTAGTTATGTTAAAATGTGCGGTGACAACATGTAATTTTTATTATTAATAATATTTGAGTGATTTTATGATGCTGGTTATAAAGATGAGCATCAATAGTGGCACAAACAAGTGCCGTTGAATCAATTAGAAGTTATTTAGGATAATATTTTGATTTCAATTATTTAAAATTTAATTTACTAGTTATAAGATATGTTAGCTAAACATGTTTTTTTAAAGATTAAATAATAAAGAAAAAACAATTATATTGAATAAACTTCTATATTTTTATTTTCCAAAAAAATGGTGTACTTTTAATATTGCAACAATCAATTCAAAACAATTTTACCAAATGAGTAATTTAAACTAAAAATAACTAAATAAATAAACAATGAATAAAGCTAAGAGTTCAAAATTATATTTTTCCAATTATTAACGACAAAAGGATCTCTATTAACATGTGTTGTTGAAGGTTTTATAATTCATATTTATTATTTAAGCATCTGAATTAATATGTATAATTGAATCTTTAATTTTCAATTTTGTTGGTGATTTACAAAATATTTATCAAATAATAAAAACAATATTATATCCATAAACTTGGATATTATCTATTGATTATTAAATCATTAATTATTTATCTACTAAATTAAAGCAATGATAATTAATAACTTCATTATCATTACTGTTACAGCATCATTAAAAAAAAAATGTCTATTACAATTGTAAACATGCGTTTATAAGATGGTTATACTCAAGTTGACTTGTGCAGTGCAGTCGTGCCACGGACAATATTTTGGGATTTTGTCTAATAATATGCCTATTCTATTATCCTTGTTGAACGGTGTGTCCACTGTCCAGCAGGAGTAATGGGATTCTCCCTACATTAATGATATTTTTCACTTTTCAGTTAATTCAATTTTTATTTAGAATTAAAAGTAGCTTTTCCTCTCTTTTTCTCTCAAATAATGTCCTCATCTGTCACCGATATCTTCCGCTCTCTTTTCTCTCAATTATTATCTTCATCCGTCACTTATCAGCATCACCACCACACTTCTTTATCACCATCAATCCACTACCATCTAACACTTGATGGATAGGTTTTGAATTTATGTGGCGATCCATTATTGTGACAATTTCAATTTGAGATTTGTTTTAGAGACTGTCATTTGATGCAAAATTCTGAATCAATTAGAGAGATGTGAGGAGTGTGAAAAAGGAGAGAAGTTCATGAGCTTGGAAGAGAGGGTGGGCGGGGAAAACTTCTTTTTGAACCATTTTAACAAGGATAAATCTGAAAACATTTATGGCTAATCGAAAAGTGTATAAAATAAATTGGAAAGGTAAAACATACCGACTCTCCGAATCTGATCCCCAACTAAAATCCCAATTCCCCAAGTATTTCTTTATTTCGGTTTCGTACAATCTTTTTTCGAATAATCGAACTAAGCCTGGAAACCAATCGGTCCAAATTTTCTGAACGGATTACAGAGTAGGGCATTAACGCCCACCCAAGGATGTCACTTCTCAGTTCAGGAACATGTCCGATTGCAGTCCTGGTAACGTAATATGTTTTTTTGGGCATTCCAACAATCACAGAAATTGAACCACTGTGCTTTTACATGAAGCAAACACCCAACTGGTAATTACAAGACAATGCGCAATAAATCTCAATGAAATTTCAAGTTGCAAATTTCCTGTATGTGAAATATACAAGTAATAAATTGGGTAAATGAACCTGTAAGACTTTTCCACATCTGTTAAAATCTTATGGTTTACTTAAAGAATAGACAACCCCTCCAGCATCCACTAATGCCTTAGGCCTGAAGCTTGTGAAAAAATGGCAACTAGGCCCATGCACATGCAAATTCATCCTTTCCATAACAAAAATTTAAAAGTGAAAATAAAAAGGTATAGGAATCAACACTTATTTTCCTAAGCAATAACAGAGTCACTACGCATTCATCCCATTGAACAAATATGGAATAAAACAATGTCACAACCAAACCAAAGAAAATACTAACAACCAAAAGGAAAAATTAACTTCTCTAGCAAATATATATTAGGACATAAAAGGATTTAATTCCCAATGCAAAAATCCAAATAACAAAGTCCCATGGAACAAAAGTAGCAAAAATTTAATGTTGGAAACAGCCGACTCCAACTCACATCGCCGTGAATGCCTTCTTTGCACCACCAGAAGACCCAGCAGGTATCACTTTCAAGACATTAAACCTGACCGTCTTTGACAAAGGCCTACCAAAATCGGACAGACACCGTGCATTTTGCAATTAGTACAAAAACCAGATATATAATTCCCATGTGGCAATAAACAGATAGACTCTCACCTGCACTGGCCAATGATAACATGGTCTCCCTCTTTCACACGGAAACAAGGCGAAACATGTGCTGGAATGTTAGAGTGCCTCTTCTCATACCTAAAGAATAACCAAAGAAGAAAGTATTATTGTTTATGCAAGGGGCAATGGCAATATAATAAGCAATCACCACTGAAGGAAAAGTAAGTACTGTCAAAGTCCTTTACCTCTGATATTTCTTCACAAAGTGAAGGTAGTTACGCCTAACGATGATGGTTCTGTTCATCTTAGCACTGTGGCAAGTACCAGCAAGGATACGACCCCTGATGGAAACAGTGCCGGTGAATGGACACTTCTTATCAATGTAAGTCCCTGAAAAGCATAAACTCATTAAGACTCAGGGTTCTTTCCAAAACACACATAGAAACAGACTGATAAGAAAACATAAAATAAAATGACAGCAATCACTTCTGCCAATCATTAGCTTTACCCAACAAACAAAAATGCAATAATAACAACAAACAAATCTCTTTACTAAATCACAAATTGCACATAGTTTTATGAAACAGATTCGATAAATGAGCATGACTAGAGCATGGCACAAATGCAATGCTGCACAAGACATGCAATGCTTAATCGCACAAGAGCAGATTAAAAGCACGTAACTGTAGATTTTAATGCTCAATTGCTTAAAAATTTCTGAAAAAATTTAAGGTGCATAAAAAGCCAGACGATTTTTCAATAATAACAAACAATGTATAAGATACTAGCACCAAATAGACGAGATCTGCGCATAACAGTTCACAAAACCAATCGACTAGCAATTTAAATTACAAGGGCTACAGCGGTCATTTTGGACAAATAACACTAAAATCTAACTAAAATTTAAAATTCAATCCATATGCAAAAATATAAAGAGCAGAAAATATTCAAATAAACCGATACCATGAAGAGTACGAAAGAGGGTTAAAAAAAAATCAAACCATCAATTGCCTCTCTGGGAGTCTTGAATCCCAAGCCTATGCTCTTCCAGAATCGATTTCCTCCCTTTCCTGGCCTCTTTCCTTTTCCTGCCTTCTTCGAGCTGCAAAATATCAACACGACACGCGCTCACTAACCAAAAAAGAAAAAAAAACGCGTTGGAACTATTAAATACAAAAATAAAGAAAAGTATTTACCTGAGAAACACCTTGGGCTGCTTCAAAAACGCCTTCTCGGTCTGAATACAAACAAACAAAGCAAGAGACAATGAATTAGAGTGAAGAAAAGAAAAATGAAAAAAAGAAAGGAACGACTAGTCAGAGGGAAACAGAAGAGAGATGAATGAGGACCTGCTCCGCCATGGCTGGATTTCGGGGCTGAGTTGTTGAGGATGATGAACGCACTGGGCGGATGTGGCTAACACAATGCAGAAAACCCTAAATCAAGCGCGGAGGGTCGAAGTGATGCTGTAACGAGGGTTTTATAGTGGGATACCCTAAAACGATTACAATGACTAAAATGCCCCTCGTTTGAAGGGGAAATTCGGAATAAGAAATTTTGTTTTTTTAATACATTAAACGACCTGTCATTTCCCTTTCTTTTCCCCTCCCCGAAAAAAGAAACACCAGGCATTTAAGATTTATTTTTCCATTTGCTTAATACAAGTTAATACTATTTATTAAAAGCTTGGAAAGTACAACCTTGCTATTGATTTACGATTTAATATTACAAGACATAACAAGGTTTATCAATACCTTTTTGTTATAATTTTTTTTCTGATCACTTTATTAAAAATATTAAGGGTGTATTGGTACCGTCTTATTTATTCGTTTTGTGAAAAATATAAAAATATAAAACTTGTTTGGTAAAAGTGTTTTTAACTGCTGTAAAAACAAGAAATACAAAAACCAAATATCTCTTCTTTTATGTTTTTATTGCATAAAAATGTATAATGTTCTCTATTTTTATGTTTTCTACCACTCATGGATTCCAAATTAAAACAAGCTGCCAAGTCAAATACACTTTCACTATTTATATGGGTTTTCATTTTCACAACAAACTAAAACATTTTTGTACTCCAAAAACAAATCAAAAAACACCAAATACAAAACATTACCATACGCAAAATCTGTTTCCCAAGTTTACCATATGGACTTGGATTAAAAAGTATAGTAGAAACGAATTGTGTTCATCGAGAACTGACTATTCTCAGCAGCGACATCTCCTCATTAACTATTAGAATCTCCCTAGATGCCAGATTGCCGGTCACGAATCCACTTAACACGCGCTCACTAATCTGTGACTTGGTAATGCATATAAAGATCTTTATTTCTGCAGAAACAAGTAAAAGGTCTCATTCTAAGGAAGCAATAGAAAGAATAAATCTTCAATTAGCAGCCCATACAATTGAAAATGTAACGCAATGGACTTTCGAGAAAACTTATATTACCTTTGGACGTTTCGCACCAGGAGGTGATGGCGTGTCATCTTCTGAGTCCAGACCCCTGCACAAGAAAACAACCATTTCTCCAAAAAAAATACATTGGCTATAGTTATTATCGTATGATGAGTTGAATCTCAATAGGTGTTGTGTCCTCGTACTAAGCTCTTTATTGCAACTAGTTTCTTAAGAAAAGAGTAAACTTTTAGTGGATATTTAAGATGCTATAAGCTGCCCTAAATTTATATTTATCAGAAGGAAACATGACTGTATAAACCATAGACTCGTTCATGTCCTATGCCTCAACCAATTTGGCAATTCAACTAGGGATTTTGCAGATGGGAATTGGCTGTGCCATGAATGCTTTTAAGAAACAGTCAACAATATTGAGTATAGATTACCGCAATCATTATGTGGTTTGGGCCAAATCCAGAGGTGTATAGAAGGTTCAGCTAAAATGACAGCATCAGCCTCACTAAATGAATTGGTTAGAGCAAGGTTGATCACTGGTAAAATCAAAGGGATTATGCAGAGATATATTAACACACTGATGTTTCACCCAGTTGCATTATCCTTCTTGTGCGACCAAGTTCAAGCAACATAGCACCTACATTTTGCAAAAGAGATCCTGATCTACGAGCATTCATTTGAATGTCCATCTGAAGTGATGAATCTGTTACTTGTGCTTGATCCATCAATTGTCTTGGAAGATTCTGTACATATATAAGTTATAGATTAAGTTCCTCAACTGCAAAATGTTTCTTCTATTAGGTTCGTCACAAGTTTAGTGACTTACAAATAATAATGCAGCAACTTTGTCCATCAATAACTGTCTTGTTGACATCATCACTTCAGCTAAGGATGCTGGTCTGGGGAGACCTCTCTGCCTACGAGCTGCATGAGGATCAACATCCAACTCTTGCAAACTCCGATGCTGAGCTCCAGTCCCTAAAGACAATTCAAAATTTCAGCAATCTGTCTGATCACGAAACTTTACAATTAAATTTGAAGGTCAGAATGTCTATAAGACAATAAAAGAGTACTACTGACGATTGATATCAAATTCAAGTCTCAAGTGATTCAGAAACAGAAATGAAGTTGTTATAGATCAGAAATCACCAGCAACAACAAAATTGAAGATCTCATATAGTTCTCTATTTGGAACATGCCAAAAGAAATGTTTTATTCACAAAGATAATACTTGGAGACGGTGAAAGAAGAAAAAGAAAAGTGAGTAGAACTTACCGGCGGCTGCAGAGACTCCAAAATGGATTGGATTTGAGAAGTGGCAACATTTGATGAATTTGACTGATCACATTCAGGAGCCAGGTCAGGTTAACGTCTGCTGGAAGATCTTATGGCATTGAGATTTTGTGGTTCTGACAGTCTCTCTAAGGAGGGTTCCTGCCAAATGATAAGGAACATTGATACAAAAGCATTGCAAGACTTTCAGTACAACTACCAATAGATTATCAAGCAAGATTTACAGAACAGCCAGCATGTTGTTCGAGAAGATAAGCACAAGCTCCCCAAAGGGGACAAAAAGACTTCACAAAATTGTCAATTAGAACCTCGGAACCATGCCAGAAGATACATTTTCAATGGCTTTAGCTGTTACTCAAAATATAATAAGATCCTGTCCTTAATTCAATTAAGAGAACCATTTCATAAATTTATGCTAGCCAATAGGTTAACAAAAACTATCCGATCACTTGACTTTGTCACATTCCCCGAATGTCATACATTTGGATAAAGGACATAAGCGTGTATTTCTCTTAAACAATTTACACACCAAAAATTAACATGATTAAGACCATCGTGAGAGAAGAAAATGTACAGAGATAAGGTGGGCTTCTTAGTTCTAATGAAATACAAACAAGCTATTTTGCAGTAGTTGTTTCAGGAAGTGAGTCACCAAATATTTACCCTAAGATCAACTTCTTCATTGTTCCTTCCTGTAGTTGCAATTTGGGAAGAGTTGAGAGTGGAGAAAATCTGACATGCGTAAATGAATTTTCAGGGAAAAATAAAGGAGAGAGAGAGAGAGAGGATATAATTATTGCTTTTCTAACTAATGGTAGGTATGGAATTGTGTACTCTTTCAATTTAATAACTCTAGTACTGACCCGATTGAGATCCATTTGAGGATTATCAAGGACTAATAGTGAAACAGGCCTGACCTGCCGACTTTGAGTATTGCCAGAACTTGAAGCAGGGTAAGTTGCTGCAAATTCTGCTATTTGGTCAATATTTGATAACGGTAATGTGAACAATCCTCAAGAGCCCTAAAAAGCAAGAATACCGATACAAATGTGCTGCCTACCCCAAAGTAAAGAACGAGACTAACATGAAAAATGAAACATCTTGTGGAGATGACTAAAGAAAGAGACTAATATTGAACAGGAAACATCCTGAGGAGATGACTAAATAATGCACAAAAAAGGAAAACTGAAGAAAAATGATACCTAACAGTAACAGTATGATCATTGCTTGTTGTCAAGAGATACTAATTTTCACAGAAAGTTCCATCATGACCAGAAAAGGATCTAATAAGTTGATTGAAAATAAAAGGCAAATCCAACCTGAATTATCAAGCACGTTCTCTGATGATGAGGGAATGTTGGTCCGTCAACTAGGAGTAATACGTGTCCGTCTTCTACGACTAAACTGAATTAACCCAAAAAAATCTGTTTGCAAATTATAGAAATTAGGGACATCACTCTTTCACATCCATACAATAACTATGCATTTCCCACATACAATAGATTGTTATTTCTTCCCAAACCATGTTTCCATCAAGACAACAAAACTACATTTTTATTTGGCGATATGGAATTTAATAAATTACCTGCAAACTATTATGGGAAGAACTTTCAAATTCAGTCAAGAACAGGGACATAACACTAATAACCTATAGAAAGGATACAGTAAGCTGACAGGATGTGGTCATTTTTGAAAACTTTCCCTTGATATAGCAGCCGCTGTTGCTGCAATATTACACCAGTAATGGCAGCAATTTGTTCCTTTAATGCAAGAATTGGAACCCACAAGATGCGTACATATTCTATGAGATAGACTATCGGCTATAGTAGATAAGGGTAAGTATATATGAAAACAATGGCATCGACAAACTTGCAAGTGATGCCGCGTACCAACTATTCAAATGAAAGAAAAATACATACACAACTCATATACATTCAATAATTAAGCTGTAAACCAAAGTGAGGCAATTTTTCAGTAAAGCATTACAAAGCATAAGATATTTTACATGCTTATCTACTTGCACTGTATGTATTTGACAATCCAATGATTTAATCTTTATTTCAATAGTGGAATCAGAACAGCCAGCCTCATGACTCCCACAAATCTATAGCTCCATCTTTAAAATTACTTGCCATCTTCTTCAAAACCCCAGTAACGCCTGCAATAATTCAAGATGAATTAACAGTTAATATAATCAAGAAACCTTCTAAATCTTAGAAAGAAATGAGATCATCAGTGTAGGCTATGTCCAAGATTCAATCCTACACATATACAAATTGATCTTTAAGCATTCAGAAGTAAATTAAAATTGTTCCAGAGTTGAACAAACAATCACAGTACCGTACAAGAAGCTTGCATATATAATGCTGTATGCATCCTGATTCAAAGATTATACATGCACGGGATTTCCTATATCTACTAAGTGGTCAATTAGAAAGAACATTGAGAATTGAATAGAATTATTTGAAAAGCAGAGTCCGAGTTTGACCTGAGAGCTTAGACAATCAAAGATAGTCTTGATCCAGAGAAATGAGCTCTCAACAAAAGTTACGTTCGCTTCTGGCGGTTTATTCAGTTATTTGTTATGAGGATTTGAAGGTCCCAGCGGCCTCTGCTTATGCAAAACAGCGTCCAATATGCGCTAACGATATAGATATGTCTTTGGACTTGTTTGACAATTCACTCATTACGTGAATATGCTTAACCGAACTTTATAAAAAAATGGACTGTTGATCAAATAGCTCGATGTTTTAACTAGTATAGAATATATATTTCATTTTCATATTTTAAGTTATTGGGTATATTTTAATTAATTTAAAACACACACACACACACACTTGCATTTAATGCTAGCACGACATCGTATTGAGCATCTGACACCACTGTTGAAAATGAAAACGATTCACCACAATTTACTCCCAGATTTCAAAAAGTAGAGGGGAAAGGCGGGAACGGCCGGGGCCAAAGGAATGGCTTTTTTCATCGTAAAGTCAAAAAGCACCGCAGCAGAAAGGCAATTTCTTGAAGAAAGAGCCCCCAACAAGCTCTTAGTTGGGTCCCATTAATTCCTTTTCTGCCTTACAATCAAACCGCGTTACCCCAGTTTCCATGAATCATGAGTGCATAGTATAGTAGTAGGAACACTATCCCAATTTTCATAATGTTTCTTACCCAAAATCTCCCACTTTTCTGTGCTCATTTACACAATTTTCTCCTAACTGCAATGCTTTCACAAGGTTATTTTTGTAATAACACTTTATTCAACCGAAAAAAAATTTGTTGAAGTATCCAATGCTTCTTCCTGTTGAGACAAAAGACTCCTCATACTCTTTCATCACTTTGTCTCCGCCTCTGTAAGTTAATCATGATAGTAAATTACAGGTCACTGACATTTTCACTTCTCTTCTTTCTTTCTTTCTCACATGGATATGGAACTTCTCATTTTCTCGCCAGCCAAACGCCACTCCCCTCAGGTACTTACTTACCCTTTACTGACTTACTTACTTACCCTTTAGCTTTTGCTCTGTAGTACTTCTTGCGTTCATATTTTCCTTTGCTTACCCACTTGCATGGAACAGTGAGTGAGGCTGAGGCAGAAAATGTAGCTGTCTTTGCACCTGATTATAATGAGGGACCGAGTTTTGCGCCCGTTGTTGGCAATGACAGTGAGAGCTCATCGCTTGTTTTGGCTGCAAAGAGGACTTACAGACAAGACCCTCTCAACGGATTCAAAAGATATTCAGGGGGATGGAATATCAAGGACCGCCATTATTGGGCTGTAAGCTCTTTCATCACTATTTCCGTTTTGGCTATAAATAATCAACACAACATTGCCGATATCAGAGAGTGTAACATGACCATTATGCCCTGAACTTGTAATAGTTAATGTAAGAAAACACATTATCACACGGCTACTCAATTTTTGGTAAAACTCGAAGCAACTGCTTTTAATTAGTTTATGGCCCAAAATATCTGGCAACATTTTGGACAGTGTAGTTTGTGGAAAGCTATTTTGCAAAATGTAGTTTGTGGACAGGGTATCGTGCTGCCCTGCTTCTAAAGACACTCTCATGTTACATTAACTTTTTTCTTCAGATAAAGTGATCGTGTTTAATGGATGAAGTTTAGCTTGACTACATGATTGCATATGCGTGATAAAAAAAAAAACTCTTAAATATTGTTGAACCGCATAAGCTCTGCATCACGATTGTGATTGTTCTTCACCTTTTGCTTTCATAATCAGATTGACCTATAGATACTGGTAAATCACATTGTTAAGCTTTTCCTTTCAGTATATATTTTTTTTATTTGCAGTCAGTGGCTTATACTGCTTCTCCTCTGTTTGTCATTGCTGCTATTTGGTTCCTGGGCTTCGGGGCGTGTTTGCTGCTCATTTGTATCTTTCATTTCTGCTGCAAAAGGAAGCCTTACGGCTATTCTAAAACTGCTTATGCCCTTTCTCTTATTTTCCTCATATTCTTCACCGTCGCAGCAATGTACTCTCTCACAATTTCCTCTTTTAGATTTATGTTCAATTAAGTTCCTGTGCCAAACTGATATTTACTTTGTTGTTGCAGCATCGGATGTGTTGTCCTCTATGCTGGTCAAGTCAAGTTTCGTGGCAGTACCAAAAAAACATTGGAATATGTAGTGTACCAAGCAGATACCACTGTCCAAAAACTGCAAGAAGTGTCAAATAATCTTGCCACGGCTAAGCAAATATCGGTTCAGAAAGTTTTTCTACCTTCTAATGTCCAATCAGATATTGACAATGTAGAATCAAAACTTAATTCTTCAGCCAGCACTGTTGCTGATGAAACAGCCAAGAATTCGCATGACATACGTGACCTTCTGGATTCTGTGTGAGTGTATGAATATGACTCTAACCTCAATTGGTTTGTTTGAAATTGCCATACTGAGGAATATACTGTTGTCCTTGCAGGAGATTAGCCCTAATTCTAATTGCAGCTGTTATGCTGGTCTTGACATTTCTCGGATTCTGTAAGTTGTTTGAATGCGTCAATAAGTTTCTAAGCATGTTGATTTCTCTGGATTATAAATTAAAAATCATCTTGGTCTAATATTTTGTGAGATTTTATCCAGTATTCTCAATTTTTGGAATGCAAGTTCTTGTCTACGTGTGAGTGAGATGGTTCATTGCCCTTTCATTTTTTTATTATTCCCTTTTTCTTTTTATTTGTTATCCTGTTTGAACTAAGGTAATCTCTTACTAAGTATGATCTATGAAATATTTTGCAGTCTGGTTATCTTTGGATGGATACTCGTTACTGGAACATTTATATTATGCGGCATATTCCTACTTCTTCATAAGTAAGTTTACAGAATTGCACGTAATTCTGCTCATTTTTTTCCTTAACGTATCAGCGAGGCTATCAGTTCATTGGGATGAGTCGGCTGACATTCATGTGTTCAAACTAGCTAATCCTCATTTTTCTTCCATGCATTAGTGTGGCTGGAGATACTTGTGTTGCAATGAATGAATATGTACAAAACCCTGCTGCTCATACAGCTTTAGATTCCATAATACCCTGTGTGGACAAGGCCACTGCCCAAGACACTCTAACGAGAACAAAAGAAGTCACTTCTCAGCTTGTCGAAGTAGTCAACGAGGTCATCACCAACGTCTCAAACATAAATTTTGCCCCAGCTTTTGTGCCCTTCTACTTCAATCAATCCGGTCCATTAGTTCCAATATTATGCAATCCGTTTCACCCTGACTTTACGGACAGAACTTGCACGGCTGGTGAACTGAACTTGAACAATGCAACACAGGTAACCCTCTTGGTTCCTCTATTGCCTTAAAAGAGTGCGCACATGGAACAAAGTTTTGAACACTCTTAACAAGGGATTAATTCTTGCAGGCTTTGAGTAATTATGTGTGTCAAGTTTCACCAAGCGGTGTATGTACAACGACAGGGCGTCTAACTCCACCCTTATACGACGACATGACGGCAGCTGTAAATTTGTGCAATGGGTTAGAAAACTATGGTCCCTTCTTAGCTGAGCTGCAAGACTGCACATTTGTCAGAGAAACTTTCGACGAAATATACAGAGATCATTGCCCTGATCTGCAAGCATACAGTAAGTGGATATACGTTGGATTGGCGATGGTGTCAACAGCAGTTATGCTTTCATTGATCTTCTGGGTAATTTATGGGCGAGAGCGGCGTTACAGAATCTACACTAAACAATCAGATCATAAAAGCCTTGAGGAGGGCAAGGACGCTCAAGATACTCGAGGGTAAACACTTGGTGTCTCCTTGGCTTCATTTCCACGTTCTTGTAAATCTTTTGGGTACCAGTTAAGTAATAGTAGAGCTTCTCTGTGTCATGCAATGCATCTCTGCTATGATTTTCTTGAGTTTACTTGATCATCTTCAAAGCAACAAGCGCTTGGATTTTTTTCCCTACTATTCTTTTTTCTTTTTAAAAAAAAAAATCTTGAAACTGGGTTGTGATTGAGGTTTGATGGCTATTTGCTAATATGGATTTTGGCCCTTTCCTCTTAAGAAACTAGGCCCATTATAGCAAATCCACAAACATGGAATGGGTCGATAATTATTTGTTTTATTGAATGCACCCATTATTTTCATTAATTAAAAGTTAAAACATTAAGACCGCAATTAAATTAAAATTAACACAGTAGGAATGGCATAGAGTATCACTCGGCTATTACGTGTGGGATAAAAGTACGGAAATGTTAAATTCCAGTTCCCCAAATCGGGTAATGCTCATGCCCATTTCTTAAGCTAAATTATCTCTGGGACACAATGCTCCTGTTGTATGGCTGGGAACTATTACCAACAATATCATAGATGTATTCATGAATTTTTTTTTAATATTGATTACACATCGGACTATTATTATACTGATATTTATAATTAAAATTTATAATATTATATTAAATTTTATAAAATACTTATTTAGACAAATAACCCTTACAAATGTGAAATATTTTTATTTTATTCACATTTCGCAAAGAAAAAAATTTATAAATAAATCTATACAATCATATTTAATTGAAAAAAATTAAATTCATGGCACTTAAACCATTATCCTCACAATCATAATTAAAAATGGTGAGGAGTTGAATTTATAATACTCAAATCACTACCTTATCAGAAAGTTGAATCAATAAAAATATTATTTATTTAATTTTTTTTTAAAAAGTTGAGAAATGTGCTACATTCGAATTATTGAGATTTGGAACCACTTGATCACGATGGCATACTTTTCCTTGTGGCTCCTCGTAGACACATACGCGGAGATGACATAATAACTATAAATAATAATAAAAAAATCGTTTTCAGTTTCAAAAATTGAAAATATTAATTAATTAACACTTAACAGTACCTGCCTACACGGGACTGGACTCTGCCACCGCGGACCCATAATTCAAGCATCCATGTGATCGTGTAGTTATGTTAGTGATACTCATCAAAACATGGGCCCCATTTTCTTATTATTGCTTCTGAATTACGTGCGAGAATATTCCGCTTGAAGTCACCCTTTATTTTAGAATTTGGCTACCTCACAATTATTGGAAGAAAAGAATTCTCTTGATTTGATCTCATCTGAATTTTTTAAGATTTTTTATTATGTATTTTTTAATAATATTATATAAATAAAATTTAATTTTTTATTTTAAATTAACTATTAATAAATAATTAAATTATTTATTTAAGATATGATCAGATTATGAGAGAATCTTAATTTTTTTTATAAAGTAATCTCTCACAAAATTAAGTATGAATTTCACCATTAAGAGAGAGAGTTGTACCTTACATAAAATGTAAGATGGCAGCTCCTTTTATTTTATGTTAACTAACACACCTCTTTATGCTTAAAAGATGTTATAATATCGCGGCTAAAACAACTTCTTGAACACCTTTCAGACATAATTTCTTTTATTTTTACATTAGTCTCCATACTGTGGGTGGTAAATCTATTACTAATCTCTCTGTTGAATAAATTATTGCCCATTGTTTCGATAGAATTTAAAAAAGAAAAAAAATTACGGCCTAGGAACACCGAGCTTATGCTATAATTGTCACTTGTGATCGTCATTTATGAAGCTATTGATAATAAATTAATGTATGCCACTTGTTCTTTCAAATTGGTTGTCCCTAAGATTTGAAACACCAATTTCTTTCATTTCTTCTCGATGGGGCAGACTTAGAGGCGCGGCTACTTAAAACTGCTTCGTATGTGTAAACGACGCCACTTGTCTACGTACTTGAAGCGAATCATTCAACGCCCTGATGCGGTGCTTTTGTTAAGACTTGGTACCAAAACCAATATTCAACCATTTCTAAAGTTTTATTTATTTTTAATTAAGTTGATTTCACTAATTTTTTTTTTTGAATGAGAACTATTGCTCATGATGACATTTACAATCATATATATACTGAGACCTATTTACATTAATTCTAATATGGCACCGCTCAGATTTTAACCCTCTCAAATATTCGAGGGATGTCAACTCCCATCCTGGGAGAAAGATTGCCTTCACTCAAGCTCTGAAACTTCAAGAAAAGAAATTTAAATTAAACCCCTGCAATGCGTCTGCGGAGGCTCGAACCATTTCCCTCACAGAGTGACTCTAGCCACTTAGACTAAGCCCAAATAGTTAAGTTAATTTCAAGGTATCACTGTTATGGAAAAAATTATGACCACCGTTACATAGAGCCGTTGAATTTTAATGAATTCGTCCTTTTAAGTGAATTTAATAACTAAATACCACAATATTACCGTATTATTATTACACCGCAGTCGTATGGGCTGATATTACTATTAACAGCACGCAAACTCGGCTCGTCTCAGTCACAAAGTTTCAGTGACCTATCAGTGGAATAAAAAAATTATTTTTCCTTCAAACGAGGTTCAAGTACCTTGATGATTAAAGCAAATATGTTGGGCGAAAAAAGTTAACCTCTTTTAGATCTAGATAGATGGGCTCCATCATAATAGAGTAAATTCAATTTTAATATGATGTATTATTAAAATTTCTCATTTAAATTAGTTTTAAGCCCCTTACCTAATAGATCATGTTCAATGTATTGCTTTAATACACTACATTTATTAAAGATTAATTCCCCTCAATTTCAAGCCTTCTCCCCCATGTATGGCCTTGCAAGAAAAGGCTTAACATGGAGCAATATCCCTTCTCTGTTCTTTCAATCCACCTCTCTGGTTGCTTTCCACGTTAAGCCCAAATATCCTAATTCCAATAATGTGTTGTTTATCACTATCAAATGACTTGGATGGGGCCTAACGTCAACCAACAATTATGAATTTTCCCAACCGCCACGCATGTGGCCATTTGATTACAAATGGGAATGATATCTTGTTCAACAGCTATTTTAGAAACTCTTGCAAGAGACCCAACCAACGTTACGAAATTTAATAGGAACAAAATTTTCATTAATTGCCCCCTCGGCTATCCAAATCTAGAAATCAAATCCCTTAGGCATTCATACGACTCTGAGGTCCACTATCCATACCATTTAAAGATAATTTAGTCTTCAACAGCTGGCCTATATAATAATTGTAAAGTATATGTCAATGATCAATCATCTTTCAATTACCATCTTATTGGATTATAGAAAATATCCACCATTTTGATATTCAAAAGGTCGCGGCACCTTTATGTCACTTTCTTATCACTACTATTTCATAATGCATTCATCTAATCCCACGATTTATTATTTTTTTTTTTCTACTTACCTCGAGTGTTCCAACAGCAGCTTATTATTTTATTATAGGATTTTCCTTTTTTTTAATATATAGGGTCCTTCTCGTCGCACTACTTAATCGCATTTGCCTGTAGGTTTTCAATCTTATCTTCAAATTGTTTGCCCACTAGGGGGTTAACTAAAGTGGGTTAACCACCAAATAATTTTTTAGAGTACATCTCTTGTGATAATGGTTTTTAACCTTTTGGTTAGGTTAACTGTTGCCTCATCTTTGTGACTCTAAAGTGTAGGATTTAAGTTTTCCTAATAATTATATGAATAAATTTTTTAGGATTGTATCTCTTTTGATAATAATTTTCAACTTCTTGGTTGGATTAGTTGGTACCGTGTTTCCTCAAACGTAAATTAGAAGATTCAAGTCTCCTTAGTAATTATATAAGTGATTTTTTTTTTTTTATAATGGACCTCAATTGTATAATTTAAATTTGTACTTGGATGGTGTTGAAAAAAAATAGCATATTAATATGTTATTTTGAGGGTACATTTTGAGTGGGACTTACTTAGTGAAAATGAAAAATCTTGAGAGGTTCACATACTACTTGGTGAACATTTTAAAATGGTATATTTATATAATGGAAATGATATTTGGATGAATGAGAAATTGACTATTAAAGTACACCCTTGAAGTTAGAAATTTGAAAAGAAATAGAACTTATCCTACAAGGAAAAAATAAGCTAAAGGATTTGTGTTTATATATAAATATTCATCAATACATGAGTAAGAATTTTAAAGATAGAGGTTCTCTCCACACACGCATGCGCAGGGGGGGTGCAAATCCTTATCCGTTTTAGTTGAACTTGTGTGCACCCACGCATCATGCGTATGCGAATGTCAGTCCAAAATCACTCATGCCCGCATGGCCACGTTTTTTATTTCCTTTTAAATTTTGTAACAGTTTTCATAATTAAAAATCAAAAGCAGTTTTGATTTGTGAATAAATTTTGAGCTGTTACAGAAATGAATTTTGTGAATTCAATGGGGCTGTTACAAAAGTAAATTAAATCAAATACTGAATTCAAATATTCAATTTTATTATTCAGCAGTTACATACCCTCATGTATATAAAAAGTAGTCTTACTCTTCTGTTTTACACACAACAAACACACAGAGCACTTTAAAAAAAAAATATCATCCTCTGATGTTCTATTTTGATCGAGATTCTATATTGTTGCAATTCGCTGGAATTATTTGTGTGTGCTTGGCGAATAATTTGTTCTTGTTGTATCTTGAAAAACAGATATCAACGAATCTAAAAGCACCGTAGTATGTGGTAAATCTATTTTGAGGACACTCTTTCTTAACATGCCTCAAATTTTTTCTTACACTTTCTATTTTTCATTTTATTTTCTATTGTTTATTTCGTTATTGTTTCAACAATTAACTGCACCGTATTGTCTTACTATTTACTTATATTAATTTACTTTCAATTGTCAACTTACTACAATAATTTTCAATAGATAACACATTTATCTATTGGAATTAGTTATATTATATGTAATATTAAACAAACAAAAAATTGGGTTACCATATAACAATGATAATCCTAATTTTCCCTTCTAACTCTTATGAACTATGGTTAAAAAATGGATCAAATATCTGACCTATTTGATAATAGGACAATCCTAGTCCCCCCTCTTATCTCAATTTCGAGCTTGACTATGGCAAAAAATTTGTCCCGGACATCCGAGCTGTCTCATACAAGAGTAATATGGATGGGTCCTAGTTTAATTACAAAGAATGTTACTATTTTAAAAGATAAAAAAGCTTATCTTCAAAATGTGCTGGGAAGGTGAGACAAACAATTTAGATCATGAAAATAACCCATGGAAAATTAAGATACAGTTTCACAATTCTTTATCATCCAACTGTACATTTTTGTTTGTTTGTTTGTATTTGCCAGCTTATAATAACAACGGAAATGACAACTCGGAGTCCCAAACTAAGGCAGAGCAAGCTTGACTTTACTATTAAAAATTAACAAGAAACTTTAGATGCCTCAACTTCCAGGTGAATCCAAATGGATCAAATCAAGCTTACAAGCGATTTTGTGTCGGGAGACGAATGCCCAGCTGAATCCCGCAGTCTTGTGTTCATATATGTCACAATTTATCTGCTGCTATTCAAACAGTTACGCCCAATTTTCTTTTTCTTTTTTTTTTTTTTCTTAAAGGCCAGGTTCCGATTTGACCAAGAACACTCAGAGAAGTCGAGAATAGACTTGTTCGCGAATCTGATGAAGTGTGTAAAGTCTACACTCGGCCAGTGGCATCAAATTTTGAATTAGTCTAAGAAAATCAGTCGTCTCTGCGGCCTTCTAGTTAAATCCACGAGCTTGCTTGATTTAAACGTGGCCGTCCGTTGCCGTCAGATTTAACACACAGCATAATTTCTTAGAAAGATGGTTACTTGTTTCCTAATATATTTTTCACTGTGAGTATCGCCGTAACAAAAAGTTCCGGAACTTGGGATGGACATCATCTTCTCGCGTGTGCAATATAAGAAACCCTAATCTCTTGCATTACTGACACTGTTATTCCTAGAAAATGACATTAAAGATGTACAAATTTTCACATACTACCGGTGGTACGGAGGTTTTGAATTTAGTGTTGATTTTTACTGACTAAAAATATATATATGTAGTTCAATTTTAATAAAATTGTATTATTATAATGCACTCATGACGTGAAATGTTTAAAAAATTGACACCATAAAATCTCAAATAGCTGCACATGGTAAGATATTATTTTAGCCACTATGGGAAAATGATACTTGTTTGTATTTACAAAGATGCTTATAATCTTTTTAGTTCGGTTAAGTGATACCTCGTCCTTAGGGTTGGCAATGAGACCCTATCTCGTACATACAAATGAGATAAAAAAACATTTCAATTTCATCTTTATATTTTTTTTTTTATAAAAATATGTCTCAATTTCGTTCCAAAAGAGATAGAATCCTGCGTGATCTCATTCCAATTGAAAAAATTTTATTTTTAATCGGTAATAAGACAGGATGAGACGAAATTTGTCAATCACACTCATGTCCGCATATATAATTAGTATAAAAAAAAAATCCCTCTCACGTGTCTAAATTTTTTTATGAGACAAAAATATATTCTAATCCCGTCCCAAAATCCCATCCCATCAAAAAAAAAATTACCATCGTGCTCGTCCTCCTAATTTTAAATTGTAGGATTCGTCGTCAACCCTTTGGTTGGGTTGATCAACAAATCCTCTCCTTAATATTGCACACACACGCGCTTCATCTGTTTCTAGAACAAATAAAAATCCAGGGCTCATAATTCCCAATTTTATTGTCACCAAATCGTAATATATAATTCCTAATTATGGGACATAAAAGGATTAGTTGGATGGAAAAAAATAAAGTTCAATATAGTCAAAATCTATAATATGAAGCAATCATACAAATAGTTTCACATTGTACACAATAATTAATAGTGCTAAACATATGTTTGAGTCAAATTTTGTTAAGATTTCTTTTTTTTTTTTTATAAAGGTGAGACGTTTCAAAAAATTTCCTTAAATTATATTTCAAATAATATAACATATTATTTATTGAATGATTAATAATTTTAAATTAATTAATTATATTATCACAACATCTAATTAATGAATGTTTTGCATTATTGGAGGTCAAATTTTTCAATAAAATTTTGAAAGACAACAATTGACCTGATTATGATAGCTAATTATTACATGAATCTGTGTGCTGGTAAGAATTACTAAGAAATGACTTTTTCAAAAAAAAAAAATCTCAAGTGTTAAAGTGCACATATTACTTAACATTTGAGATTTTTTATTTATTATTTCACAATAATAAATGGGTGTAATTATTATTCCACGCTAATATTTTGCATTTTTACTCCAAGAATTACAAAAAGCTTATATTTTACTTTTTTTAGTTGACCATTAATCGACATACGAAATTACTTATTTTACCCTTACCTTAACGGAAAAAATTATTGAATATATATTGAGGACATGACTGTTATAAAGCTAAAAGATGAGGGACAGTTACGCCACGCGAAAAGTCTAAGCAATGGCAGATTGTAAATACCTAGAAATCACTGCCACGTTCTCGTACTTTGACACCTGACCGTTTCCCGAAATTCTATACGTGGCAGTCTCTGCACTTGCCCAGAAAGGCTGTAAATCCAAACGGCTCCTCTGTTGTCGCTTTTTTCTGTCTACATCATACCAGCCGTTGGATCAGAATCCCAATCCCAGCAATCCGCCTAACCAAACCCACTAGTTAACACTAACCATGGTCAAGTCTAGAAACCCTCTGACCCCCCAAATCTTTCCATTATTTGCGATCCGCCCTCGTCCCTCCAACCTATAAATCCCGCCTTCGAGACTCGCTAGGTTTGCCAAACTAGCCAGCCTTCGGGGCCTTTAGAAGAAATCAAAACCTAAAGTCCTCTCTCTCTCTCTCTCTCTCTCTCTCTCTCTCTCTCTCATCCTTTCGAGATTCCTTTTTTTCAAAAAAAATAAATAAATAAATAGAATTTGACAAATGGCAGCGTCATCGTCGAGAAGATCAAGCGGTCCAGTTTTACGATCGTTATCGCCGTCCGGTAGATTTCACACGGCGAATAAAATCTCTTCTTCTTCCTCCGCTTTTGCTTCTTCAACAAGCTCAAGTTTCTCTTCTCCACCGTCTGCTTTCTTCAAAAACCACCATAGTAGCCACCAAAGATCGGCATCTCCAACACGTGTCAATTTGTACACGTCAGCATCTCCTACTCCTTCGTTCCGTTTCTCGATCGATAGATCCATATCTCCTAACAGATCGATTCCGGTTCCGAAGCAAAACAACCACATCTCCTTTCAGAAAAAGACGTGTATGTGTTCGCCTACGACGCATCCAGGCTCTTTCCGGTGCAGTCTACATAAGAACAGTGGAGTCAACAGCCATAGTAACGGAACGGGGTCGTATCAATCGAATAGCTTGAATATGAGGAGATCCGCTATGACGAATTCGCTTGTGAGAATCGGTGGCGTGGAAGGAGAGTGGATGAAGAGATCGTTGAGAGATTTGATCCGTCCTTCGTCGCATCATCAGAGGCGGCGTGCCGCGTTCCAACCGAGGCCGAGTCGACTCTGTATCATGTCGAAATATGAAGATAATTGATTTTACACCACAGGTTGGTTAAGTTTTTGCTTAGTTTTGGCACGATGAGCTCGGCGAGATCTGGACCGAAGCTGTAGCTGAGTCGACCATGAAGTGTTTGATTGGCGACATCGAAATTGGAAGCCCTAGATTTTTTTTGGGACATAGGTAGAGGAGAATATGTTTTGTACATACTCATTTGCTATGGAAGGAGATCATATTCAGACATTTTTTTTAACCATATTAACAACTTAAAAGAAACTCCTAATTAATCCAATTTATCAACCTTAATTGGGATTATTACTCGAGAACCAATTAATAAATTGCAAAGACCACATTCCTTTGGATTAGAATTGAGACGTTCCCTACGTCTGTTGGTGTTTGCAGCGTTTTATTTTTCCGTTAACGTCATCCGTTACTCGTCTGCCTTTGCCGTTGGGTATAGCCGTTCGCCGTTTTCTTTTTCCAGAGTTGCGTCGTCTCTGGTGGCAGGTATATTCTTTATTCGTCATTATTATTATTATTATTATTATTTATCTTTTATTAGTGTTATTTATTTTTTTAAATGATATTTCTGTAGGTATTATTTTGGTTTTGGCAGGTATGATGTAAACGTCGTGGCGTTTAATTCGGACTTTTCAGACTTTTATTTTGACTTGACGGAATATTAAATAAATATTTGGACTTTGGACTTTTCTGCCGTTGCCACCTCGAACGCGAATGGAACTTATGAGTTGTAATGGTTTTGGACTTACGGAAATTATGATGACCCTTTGACTAAACGAGAGGCCGCTAAAGTTGGAGCCATCTGTGAGAATTGAGACTATTTCAAAACAATTAATTATAATTTTCTATATAATTTAATTAATTAATCTAAATATGGAAGTGAGAAAAGTAACATATTTGAGTGATTAATTTGGAAAAAAAGAAGGCTTAATGGGTTATGTAATAATGGTGACAGCTAGTTCTGACCTGCGAAGTTAGGAAGAAGATTCAAAATGTCATTTGGAAATTGGAATAGGGTTTGTCTAGAACAAAGCCATAATGCGGAGAAGTGTTTGTTGTTTATTCGGAATCTGTGAGCAAAGGAATGGCGTGGTATTGCAGATGATTAAGGGAAATGCAAAACTAAAAGTGGTAATTAGAGTATCATTAAAAAAAATTTTAAATAAGATTTTATTATTTATATGAAGAGTTACATTAATATTTAAAATTTCAAAAGACACTCCAATTAAAATTTTTCAAATAAGAATGATTCTCTCTCTTTAAATTTGAAGAATTAATTTCTCTCTTCAATTTATATTTTATTACTTTTCATTAAAGAAAGAGAAAGAAATACTTTAATTGCTATTGACTTTTTTTTAAAAAAATAATTATTTAATTAAAATAATATTAATTTATTTCAATTTGAAGAGTTTTTTGGAGACTATTATATTTTTTTACCTTTTTATTTACTACATAGGTAAACAAATAGATATTTAAAAAATAAAATTTATAGAGATTTTTAGAGATACTTTTAGTAAATATGATTTTTTATACGTGAGAGAATTGTTTCCGGTGTTGTGGAATTTTCTTGAGATAAAGACGTGCAAGAAACTTCTCTTTGAAGACAAGTATTAGGCTCCTTTGTTCTCTTTGATAATAACATAATGAAGACTTTGAATAAATGTGGGCCTGGGAGTGTCCATAGAGATAAGAAGTAGGGGCGGCTTTTAAAGCCTTTGAATGGTTTGTATAACGAAAAAAAAGAGCTAATAGCGTGTAAAAGGGTCTCCGATTCCAAAATGGTCGATGGACAATTGAGAAAATCTGATTTAATTTAGCCGAACCGACTTAAAAAAAGAAAAAAAAATGCCTCTTTTATCCTTCAGACATTATTGAGCTGTGCGATAATTCCGGACGCAAGCCATGTTGTGTGTGGCTTCCACGTCGATGTTCAGATGGATGTAGTCACGAAAATCCACGGGGATATAGATTCTTCCCATCCCTTTCTTGTCATTGGCTGATTTTGATTTTTGACGTAAAATACATGTTGATATTTCCTCGGTGGGTCAAATTGTAAAACTTCTTGTTACATATTTAATGTGTGGGGTTTAATGTGCGTATTTTCCCATATTAGTCACTTCTACTTGTTCGTTGGGGGGTATGAAATTAGGGATCGAAGATTTTTCTCACTCTAATATTTATTAAAATAATATAATGTTACATTTATTTAAAAATAATATTATTAAATTTATTTAAATATAATATTATTATATTAAAAACAATAATTTATGTAATCTAAGTAAAAATTATTTAAAATAATAGTATCATATTCGTAGAGATTTAATAATATTACTATATACTATCTTTATTTGAAAATGTATAATATTATTATACTTATATAATTTTAATAGTACTATGTTTATTTAATATTAACAATTATTAATAATAAATAGTTTATTATAAGAAAATATTAATTTTGTACTATATTATTAATAATAATGTTTCATTTGTGTTGCTCTTGTCAATAATATGTAACTTACGTTAAAACTAATAAAAATTTATAATTTACATAATTAAAAATTACTATTATTATTATATTTTATATAATTAAAATTGATAATAAAATAAATTATTTATTTTACAAATATATTTTTTATTCACTTTGTAATTAAAAACTATAATTTTTTAAATAAAGGTAAAATTTTAATTTAAAATAATTTATTTCCAATCCAAGACAATATAACATATAAATGAGATTCTTATTCTTATTTTACACTCTCATTCTAGTGTAAATAAACAATCTACTCTTATTCTTACTCTATACTCCTGATCTCGAGATTTCCAGTCCTTAATATTTCCAATCCAAATTGAGAAGGGAACTCTACCTTAGTAGTAGAGTGTCATCTTAACATGATGGTAGTCATTGGTTTGAGTTTCAGCCTTAATGCGGTGAATGTGTTATTAACGATTGTTTATCAATTTCTAAAAAAAAGAAAGTATTTGAACATAATAATAGATGAGTATTTTTGTTAAAGTCAAACAGATCAAATTAGAAATTAATTCAAGATTAGTTTAAAATTGTTCAAATCTTTCTATCTCTAATTCAATTCAATTCTTTAATAGATAAATTAAAATTTAAAAAGTGTACAGAGAATCGAAGAATTACACCAAATTGATCCCATTTGTAGGTGAAGATGAGTTTTGAACATTTTGGTTTGACGAACTAAACTGAAATTCATGAAGTCTTTAATTTATTAAATATACATCTTTTGCCTCAAAATGCCAAATTTTATACTTCATTTCATAGATACGCACCAACAAGGTGACAAAAGCATTTAAAAAAAAAAACCCCACTATTTCCATATAATAAACACTCCATCATCATCATTTCATTTACACACCCAATAAACTCATTCAAAAAATTTAAAAATAAATTGAATAGGTGGAGTGTGAAGTCGAGTAAGTGAAGAATGTTAAGCAAGTCAAATACTAAGTTGTAAGCTAAGTTTTGGGCGTAGAAAATTGAGTACCAAGTCGAGTAAGTAAATTATGAAGTAAGTATGGAGTTAAAAAAAAACAAATTGGTTACAAAGTAAATAAAGTCTCAGATAAGTAAAGTAAATAGACGATGAAGTTGAATATGAGGAAGTACACGATTTAAAATTAAAACAAGGGTATTCTAGTATTTTCCTCATTTTTTTTTTAGACATATCTACGTATAACTACGGAATCAACCGTTCAAGGCGTATATTTGGTATTCTTCTAGAAACGGGACACATCTGGTGCTATTTTACCGAAATTCGTCCCACTCACACCTATCAATATTGAAAATTTTTTCGCGAGGACTTTAGCAAAAGTGGGGGACATTTTGTTTGTGAACCACGTTGGTGGTCCAGGACACGAAGAAAAAAAATACATTCCGATGCACGCCAGATTAGATAGGCATTCATCAGTGGGCATGGCGACAAACATACAGCTTCCGGCTGCCCATAGCTTTAGTTTTATGCGCGAGACTGTAGACTTTTGTGATGCAAGATTGCAAGTGGGCAGTGAGTGTGACTGCGCGTAGTGGACCGACAGCTTTGATAAATAAAGCCGCAGTTTTCAGTGGTAGTTTAGTGGATAAGAAGGAGACATGCAAGTTAGGTTTGCCGGTTGGATAAGATAACAGATATAAGATGAAACTTCCAAGCAATGGGATGAATTCCACGCGTCAGAAAGATGAAATCAAGCCTCAAGAAAGGAGATGCTATTGCTTCGCCTAATGAGTTTGTTTCCCAATCACATCATACAACAAAATTTGACCCAACTCTTGTGTTTAGCTTCAAACGTACTGTAATTTTGTGTAATACAACTAGCGAGACACATCAAGTGTTATGCAACTTAAATTGATTCTGAAGACGCCATTAAGTTTTCCTTTTTCTTTTTCCTTTTCTTTTTCTTTTTTAATTTTATTTTTAATGAGTAAGTGTACATTATACGCTTCTAAACTTGTAATTGTATGCAAGACAATCGTTGTACATATTAAGATTATATGATTCTCTCACTTTTAATTACTTAGAAATTTTTATTTTATGAAACACACCTATTAAGTCATTTTCTCTACTCTTTTATTGTAAGACTAAGGAGAGTTTATTTTTATCGAAAGCTTTTTCTGTACTATAACAGAGAATTTTAATATTTTGATTTATTCTTATTTATGCGCCCTGGAGCATTATATGTATGTATGTGCGTCGCCTTTACATTTCTTATTGAATTTTATTATGATTTCCTATTGACATTAAAAAAAATAATTTATAAAGGTAGGTAATCTTGAAAGATATGAAAATGATGATTTTCCGACCTAAAAGGAAAATAAATGAATCATCGAAACGACGCTGTTTTAAGGAACTTAAAAAGACATTGCTCTTCAAACGACATCGCAGAGAAAAATAACTTTATTGGGAGAAATTAAAAAAAAAAAAAACGACAGCGTTTAAGGATTTTTGAAACGACATCGCTCAGAAAGATAACTATATCTGGGAAAAAAAAAAACAAACAAACAAAAAAATACTTCACCTATTTACTTTCCGGGGTTGTGTTAGCCAATCTTTTGCTTTTCCATATTCTCAATAATCGACTTGTCGTAATGACTATTCATCTTCGAAGACCCTCATCGTCCATCCACCAGCTGGCCCGAATCCAACGGCTCCATTCCCGCCAACTCTCCGCCCCACCAGAATCTCCCTCCGCCTCACTGCCTCTGATCAACAAGGCCTCAAACGCCAACACCGATCACCTCAAAGATTGCATTTTCGATTCTCTCGCTAGATGGTTCTCGGGGATCGTAGTTGGCTCCAGCCTAGGGTTGCTCTACTGGTCTTCCAATTCTGATTCCATTTCCACCAAGTCTTCCCTCTTTCCAGTGTCGTTTTTGTCTTTTGCTGACTGGTCAACGTCGACGCTGACCAATGACACCACCGATGATGATCATCATCATCATCATCAGAGCTCTTCCAGTTCTTTATTTCGCAAATTGTCTTTGCCAGATTACAGCTCTAACTTTCTCTTCGGAGGTAAAATTTTTAATTTAATTTCTGAATGTTGGATGATTAAATAGCAAATACAGTCTCAATTTATAAAGTTGATTATATTCCAAATAATTGCAGAGGCATATAGAAGAAAGATTTTCTTTAACTATGAGAAGCGAATTAGGTTGCGGAGTCCACCTGAGAAGGTAATTTTAATTTTTTTTTTATCATCTTGTGAATAGAAATTTCATATTCATTGTATCTGTCCAGCGAAAATCAGAAGTAAAACGAAAAAAAAAAGAAAAGAAAAGACAAAGGATGAAAGGGACGGTTAGTTCGTGTTTATAAATCTGTATTGTTATGTGATTTGAAGTATTGTGAAATGATTATTGTGTTGTCGCCGCTGTTGTCATTTTCTGCATTGTTCAGGTCAGGTTGTATGATTGTGGGTTGTGAGACTGCCTGTAGAATTTGTGATACAGGTGGATCTACAAGACTTGGTTATTAACCGAAATGTGTAGGCTCTTAGGTGATGGTAACTCTGCCTTTTGCTTGGGAGTTTATATGACTAGTGAAACAATCTGTATTATCGTTGAGTTTGACATTTGGTATTAATTCCTGAAGGTGTTTGAGTACTTTGCGTCTTTACGATCACCGGAAGGAGAATTGCTCATGAGACCAGCAGATTTGATGCGAGCCATCGTTCCTGTATTTCCTCCCTCTGAATCACACCTTGTCAGAGATGGATATTTGAGAGGGGAAAGGAGGCCTGGGGAGTTAAGATGTGATCCTTCAGAATTTTTTATGCTCTTTGATATGAACAATGATGGATTGATATCTTTCAAAGAGTGAGTTGTTACTATAACAAATATTCAGGTGCCCAATATTTGCCTACTTTCTCTTCTTTAGATTAAAGATCTTGTTTCTTTTTATTGGAACAGATATATCTTTTTTGTAACTCTACTCAGCATTCCGGAATCAAGCTTTTCTGTGGCCTTCAAGATGTTTGACATTGACAACAATGGGTTCGTATTCATGCAATGTTTTGCATTACAAAATGACATTCATGTTCTCTAAATATGTTTTTTGCTAGTATATGTGGGCTCATAAGATAGCAGATTTTTAGTTGTGATCAATTAAGTGAGCTGGCCCTCATTTTCTTCAATTGATTTGGTAAGATAGAAAGTTGCTTGATGTTTGACTCTTTACTTCCTTGTTTGGTTTCTATCTTCACTCCCTTGTTTGGTTTCTATGTTCTTTATAAATATCTTTTAGCATGATCGAACTCATTAGTTAGTTATTTTTATAGAAGAGAACTTTAGCTCTGTCAAATCCAATGTAGAAGGTGCGGCCCATCATCTTCTTATTTTCTTTGGGTTTATCTTCTTTTGCAATTATCTTTTCCTTTTCATCCGATGCCACCTTTTTTTTCACCTCTTGTATTAATTAGAACCATTTGAGATCGCAAAGTACAGAATTTGGTCTTGATTTATTCTAAAATCTAGGTCATTGATGCTTTTACAGATTCTAGATCTGTCAGACCATGTTGACAATGGTGCTGTGACATCTGCCGATTTCCTTTGAAACTAAGTAGCATACTAGGATAAGTAGTTGCATTAATTGATGCATAGCTTCCTTTGTTAGTTGAATAACTAGAGTAACCCGCTGTGTCATATGATACAGTTATGTGGGAAATTTAATGTTGAAATGCTGTGGTGTTGTGACTGCATCACAACCTTATAACAGTTGAATGCCATTGCTTGCTGTCTTTTTCTTACTTTATCTTCAATGCGCTGCAAAGTTGACTTTTCTCATCTATCCACAGGGAGATCACTAAGGAAGAATTTAAGCAAGTCATGGCTTTGATGAGATCTCATAACAGACAAGGGACTTTCCATAGGGATGGACTTCGGACTGGGCTAAATGTTAAGGGTCCTGTGGAAAATGGAGGTCTGGTGGAATACTTCTTTGGTGAAGATGGAAGAGCACGGCTCCAACATGAGAAATTTGTCCAATTTATGAGAAATTTGTATGAGGAAGTAAGCCTCCTTTCACTCTCTCCCTGTTTTTCCTCCCTATTGCTTGAACAGTATAAATCGTGACATTTATAATGAAATTTAGTTGCTGTTTCTGCTATATTTATGCTAGTGTGATTTGATTGCCATTATACTTTGAGCTACATTGTGGACCTCTATTTTGGACAGTTCTTTCTCTTGGTCCGAATCAATGTTGTTTCACATTCAAATCCGAATTGATGTTTGTGTTGTATTTGAAAGAACATTTCATTCTGTTTTGTAGATGCTGAGACTGGAGTTTGCACATTATGACTACAAGCAACGAGGAACCATATCAGCCGAGGACTTTGCACTGTCCATGGTTGCTTCTGCTGATATGGGACACTTAAACAAATTGCTTAATCGGGTTGATCAATTAAAGAATGAGCGGCATCTTTGTGATTTACGCATTACATTTGAAGAATTTAAAAATTTTGCTGAGCTGCGGAGAAAATTGCAGCCATTTTGTTTGGCCCTTTTTAGTTATGGAAAAGTAAATGGTTTGTTGACACAGGATGACTTCCAACGAGCTGCATACCGTGTAAGACACTGGATCACATCTCATTGCCTGCCTCATTATGTGATAACAGATTGCTTTTTGAATGTGTTAAATTTAGAAAACTAATGAAATTATTTACGTGCCGCTTTTTAGAGTTAAAATATTGCTGGGGAGCTTTACTTAATACAGATAAATAATCTGTTTTAGTTGTCACATAATAGTTCAATTAGCAATGGATACATACATCACAAATATATTGACCAAGTTTTCTGTGCAAAATATTAGGTCTGCGGCATATTACTCACTGACAAAGTGATTGACATCATTTTCCAAGTGTTTGACTCAAATCGTGACGGAAATCTAAGCTTAGAGGAGTTTGTTAGAGTATTACACAAACGGGAAAGGGATATTGCTCAACCCGTGGAGACAGGAATATTGGGATTTCTAAATTGCTGCTGGAACTTCACAAATAACAGCTCCATTGGAAAGTTTCTCCGTTAACCCATAGTCGGGTGGATCGTTCTGGAAATTTGCACTCAGTGGCTTTGACATTCATGATTCGGGGATTCTTATGAACTGAGATGGAGCGGTCGACCAGTGTGGCAATTATTGCAAAAGCCATGGAGGAATAAAAGATCTGAAACGCTCCATTGGAAAGTTTCTCCATTAACCCATAGTCGGGTGGATCGTTCTGGAAATTTGCACTCAGTGGCTTTGACATTCATGATTCGGGGATTCTTATGAACTGAGATGGAGCGGTCGACCAGTGTGGCAATTATTGCAAAAGCCATGGAGGAATAAAAGATCTGAAACTGAGTTGTCCTGAAGGTTTCCTTGAAGAATGTTTCTGCTATCTTTCAGGGAGTTGAGCCTGTGGAAAATTCATCTGCTAGCCTCTTTCAGGCGAATAGTAGCAGTGATTATAACCTGTAGTAATTGTATTTGTACATATTCTTTAATGAAATCTTGGAACGTCTTACAAAAATCTTGGAACGTCTTACAAAAGTTCGTTTGCTTATACATTATTGTTCTCTGGTAAAATGCAACAGAATCTTTAGTTACGCCTCTCGCGGCTACTGTCTACAATCCATAATAGTGGCGACGTATGTGTAACGCCCTGCCCAGTCTCCTAAGAAGACTTGAATCCGCGATGCAACATGAAATAATGGGCTTAGTTCTTTGCCCTTGAGGACCAAAACAGGTTTCGTGTCTTTTTTATAGAGGAATTATTAAGAAGAATCCAAATCTTAATACAGACACTAGATATGCTTTCCCGTCAACAACGAGAATATCCCATTGTTGAAGAGACGTCATGGCCACTCCTCTCCAGGCCACAAATATTAGAGCTGTGCACCACCATCACGTAGTCACCTAATGTGAGCTATGATAAAAAGAACTCTTATCATCGGCAGATGAAGAATAAACATAGGATGGCATGATTGTTGTAAGTTCCATTATTGGTGTCAACGTACAAATAATCCACAATGTGATGTGATGTGATTCCAGCAATTGCAGGTCAAACAGGACATTCAATTCACAGTACACAATTTGTTTCCCACACCAGTAAATCCAACATAATATTTCTCACAGCTTCAAGCATCCACCTTAGCTGCTGCAGATGCATAACTTACACTACTATCTCTCATCGTTTTGCATTGGCTTGATTGTTCATATCGAAGAAATTTGATTTTTATCTTTGTGGAGCAGTTCCCCAACATCTGAGAAAATGAAATGTAATTCAGTTAAACGCAAGCAAAATGCATTTGACCAACTAGTTGTGAAAAATCATGAATGGGTCTGTTAAATGTGACAATAGGAGCTAGATGGATATTTGCGTCCATAGAAAAGATTCCACGTCAAGCCCTAATCAAATCTTCTAAACAATTTGAGGCACTCACATGGAGAAAAACACTAATTGGATGCCGACCACAAATTGTGTTGTCATACTCCAATAAATACTTTTTGAATGCATCAGGATCTCCAGTTTCTATTATATCCATGCCCATTTTGTCCAAGGCTTCAATAGATTTGTGAATGGCTCCATGTTTCTTGTCATAGTGCACGTAATTGAACCTGACACCAAAGACACAACTCGAAATATGTGAAACAGGCTGAATGAACAATTGATGCATACATTCTGTAAGCAATTTGCCAGGAGGCCAAGTATCAGTTAAGTATATCTGACCACTCCTAAGATACCTAGAGGATAGAAAGAGCAGAATAACTAATACATCATGCCAGTCTGGTATAGTCTAACATTTTACAAAAGTCTTTAAAGTATACAGACAAATATAGGCTGCATGATGACATTAAATCTCAGACAGGCTATGGAAAGCATTGTTATAGGCAATTTCGTTGTCGGTTTCGGTTTACAAAAGGTTACCCATAATTTCTATATTTTTATAAATATTTTACATGAGGGTGCAAGGTGCATGTCTCCGGGTATAATAAAAGAGAAAAACAGCCATTAGATTCAAGGACATGGATTATAATTAGGACATCCAAAAAGCAAAAGCAAATAAAATAATGTCAAGTTAAAAACAGAAAACAAATTTTAAGCATTTGAGTGGAACATACCGAGAACCCCAGTGACAAAAATCTGAGGACACGGAGAAGAAATTGTTGGGATCATCTACATATTTGGCTAACAACCTTCCATACATTGCTTCATTTTCAGCATTGACAGCACCGACAAGAATGGGCACAATTTTTATTGGGTGCCTATATCAGTATCATTTACGTTAATTAACAAAATAAGATGACAAAAGATAAACTGTAAAATAAAACTTACCCCTCAAATACTTTAGCAAGGTATGGCAAGTGCATTTCCATGCTATGTTCAGCCTCATCTACGCGAATATCCATCAATTCAAATTTTCCTGTAGCTTTTAGCTCCTCGATGACTGATGAGTGCAAACATAAGTATCTCTCCATTTTAGTTCAAAAGACTAACTAGAAAGTATAAATGATAGATAGAAAGCTAAAACAACAGAAAAAAAGAATCATCCCAGAAAGAAAATGTATATGCATAAACAAGAACAATCACACACTGTATGCAAAAAAACCTAATGTGGTGCTAACATAAGTAGACCAAGTTCACTATACTAACCCACATGCAACCCTCTATTATATAGAAAGAAAGCAACAGAAAAAAAAAAGGAAAAATCATGCAGCATCTGCAGATAACATAAGCTAACATTTACATTAGAATTACAGTAGATTAAAACAAATGAAAGATCACAAAAAAAAAAAATTGGAATACCTTCCAAATCAACAGGTAGATCCCCTATGGGAGTCTTGTAAACTGTTGCTGTCGAAAGAGCACACTTAGGAGTGTAATAATGGTGAGATGGACCAAGAAGGAATACCCGAGAACTGAAATATTAGAACTTTGCACATATTAGCAACAAAGTGAGCAGCTAAAATAGTTGATCGTTTTGCAAATAGAAGGTGAACTAACAGACAAGTATTTGAGCATGATCAATTTCATATTAGGATATGAAACCAATGACGATTAGTCAAAACCAAACTTTTGTCAAACAACAGTCAACAGCAGGTGGGAAAATGAACCATAAAAAAACTCACATGCTAGTTGGGTCTATGTTTCCAAATGCGTAGGCAGCAGCACGACCTGAATACGAATAACCTGCATGCCTGCAGTCCCAATTCCAGCAAAAGAAGACAGAAAAGGTTAGAGCATTCTACATTGACGCATAAGAGAAACAGTATAAGGGTTCAAAGTAACTTACGGAGCAATCACGCCCCTCACCTCCGGAGATTTAGGCAGCCCAGCTTCTCTGAGCCAGCCATCCAGCTCTTCTGCTAATCTTTTAGCTGACAAAAGGGATAGAAAATGAAAACATAACTATTGACAGAGGACATTTAGGTATGTTTCAGATTGAATTGCTTGAAACACTTTTGCTAGCAGGTACTTCTAAAAATTTAGCAAAAGTACAACATTCACAAACAAGCCCTAGCTAAGCACATATCAAGATTAAGAAAAAAAAAAACATAATCAACTGTAAGCAGCCAAATTTGGATAAATTTCAAAATCACAGTCCTACTATTCCTAAAAATAAAATATAATAAAATATTTATTTCTTTATTGAAGTGGGAAAAAATGCTTCCTTTCGTCAGTTACCGGAGCAAGTGTTACTTATAAACTACAATTCCTCAACAATACGCAAATAAAATCATAGCGTCTCCTCGAAATCAAACAGAGTCTAAAGATAGAAAATAAATTGTTTGGAAATTAAAGTGTTGCGTTATGAAGACTTACAATTGTCGGTGTACCAAGAGCCTGCATGTGATGCTCTTCTGATTTTCTCCATTTCGAGAAATTACGAACCCTTAATTTGAAATTTGGGAATCAATTAATATTTGATTTTTTGAGGCGAAGAGTTGAGTGTTGTTCACTCACTGTGTCTGCCTATTTATAATAATAATAATTAATAATTAATTAATATCAGCAGAAGTGCTCACTTTGATTCAGCTTCAAAGTACAGTTACTCGGAGAAAGGGATTTCGTGCACTCGGGTGTACATTTCCCTCTGTGCATACGGTCTGGCTCTCTGCATATGCTGCCACGTCGCCGCCTCTCTCAGTAATAAAATACTTTGTTTCCGAATGGGTCAGCCAGGGTCCAGAAAGTTGAGGGCCGGGGTTAGAGACTTAGAGCGCCACCGCTAATTACTTTAGTTGGTGTAGGGATAGATAGGAGAATTTAACCTTTTTTTTTTTTTTTTGGTTTGGGAAAAAAACAAACTCCAGTAAGTTCATTAATTTTTTTTCGGATTTTTTTTGTAGTAAGACATAAATATAAGGAGTTTTAAATTTGATTAATGTTAGATTGTTTAAAGTTTGCTTGTTTATTATTATTTTTTTAACTTACTAACTTGTGTCTGGTTTTCAAACATTTACATTTGAATAAAAAAAGAAAATTTTTATGACTTTTATTTAAATAAAAAAAATGTAATATCTCTACTCAAATATACTTTTTTTATTAAACTATAAAACTTTTTTTATTTAAAAGAATATAAATGTCAAATAACTATGTTTAATATATTTTTTATTTATAAAAATATACAAGATGTCATTTATATTCAAATATTAAAAAAATAAAAATGTTATTCAAACATTTGTATTTAAACCCACTCATACTTCTAAAAAATTCAAATATATTTAGATTTCAAACTAAAAAAAAAAAAAAACTCTATCCTTGCAAAATTAAAAATGTTGTTAAGGAAAAAAAAATTGCTAATGACTGTACAACATTAAATGCAAGTATGGGGTAATGCTATACCTTTTAGAATAATTACTATTAACTAAATTGTTGTAAAAAGAATTTATTAAAAGAAGTTGTCATATGTATTTTGTAACTTTAGCTGGTACACTATTATAAAAATATAAATGATTCAATTTGACATAATGTTAAATAAAATTTATTTACATAATTTTTTATTATATATATATATATCATAATTGATAACTAAAATAAATATTTTATATCATTAATTTTATTTTTATATTGTTATCTCAATATAATTGGTGGTGGTGGTGGTGGTAGTAGTAGTAGTAGAATAATAATAATAATAATAATATATTTAAAGTTAATGATTTTAATTTTTAATTAATAAGGATAATTTTATATTTTTATAATATGTACGAAGATATCAATGAATTTGTATTAAGCATAGAACTGATTCTCAAAATCATATTTTAAACAGACACTCCTTCCATACTTTTTAATTTGCTGAAAACTAAAATTATCTTACCAAAAGTAATTTTTAAAAAATTTACTAAATACTAAAATTAATTTTTAAAAATAACTTTTGACCCTCCTCAAAACAACTTCAAATAGAGCCTAAAACTATTTAATTGAATGTTAGACACTTTCTTCATACACACGTACATACGTACATTACATATATATATATATATATGAATTTAAGCACTTTTTCACTTTATTCTTTAAGGTCAACGGTTGAATTTCTCTTCTGTATAGGGGGTTGATAATCTAATTTACGATCTTACATTCTTACTGTCATATAGTGAATAAAAAATTGTAGAAGGCATGTGTACGCTACATCAATTGCAATTTGTAGCATTATTCTTGAATTTGTTGTTCAAGATACAGATTCAAGCCTAGCTACCAAATACCGAGTAAAAACACGAATCAATTTACAAAATAAAAACAAATCAAACTATAAAATTTCCAAGCCTTTACAATCCAAGATGTCCCATTGAACTATTAAATAAAGAATAGACTACACTCTTTCTGTTTCATGCCATGCAGAACTTGAAGCAGAACCCAACAAAGTGAATTGTTACAACTAAGTAAAAGCCGACACAATCTATATCATAAATAATGAACAAATCAAATCATGTATGCCCACTAACTTCAAACTGTGAACCACCACAATTTCTCTATGAAAGAATTTGCCCCCAAAAAAAAAATATTGGGGATAAAATTTTTATGTAAATGGCCTTTTTAGCCAACACACAAACTCACTTCAATCAAAACCTGACACTTTCGCTCGTTGCTCCCGAACACCGAGCTGGAAAACATACCCCGTATAGAGGAAAAAACGAACACCTGGAAAACATTACACTTGAGTCAAATGTAATTGAATCACAAAACCAGAAAGTGATTGTGAATAGAGAATTAAATTTAGTGAAGGAGGAAAAAAAAAGGGAAGAAAGAGCAACTCAAAAGAGCATTCCATGTAGCAACTAAACACAAATAATAACGCTAATGTTGAATCATAAATCAATCAATTTCCTAAAATGCAGTAATAAGCAACTTGTTAATATATTTGATTATTCGCGTTCCGACAAAATCATGATTTCTTCAAGAAGAGGAATACAAACCAAAGGAAAGAAATATACATGTATTATCAAGCTTTACAGTTAGGGCCGGCCATTTTTCCTGCAAAGTCGTAAGCTATCGTCAATTCAACCAACAATTTGTTCCCTCCAGAACATGCAAAGGCCAAAGGCCAACAAGAATTTGATCCAAAATAATTATGCTTATGCAATGAATTTATGTCGGAACACTAAAAAAATCCATTCCACAGTTGCTTCACATTTGGACGAAGAATAAGCTTTTAAAACCTTAACCCCAGAATAATATCAGAAGACCTTGAAGTTCAAGCACAGAGATTTTGCTCACCTAAGCTTTTAAATTTAAATTTAAATAATAATAATAATAATAATAATAGTAATAGTAACAGTAGCAGCACCAGCAGTAGTTGGGCAAGAAATCACATAATACGGTAATGTAATAATAGAAATTACCTATTTTAAACACGAGCTCTTGAAATATGAACCCAAGAAAAGAGAAGTATTTCTTCAATGCCCTTAACCATCAACCTAATTTCAAAGATTCTCCAAGATATGATAAAGTTTTGGAACCCGCCGACGGAACAATGGTTCTAGGCGGAAAGATGGAACACCAATCTGCCACCTCTTAGCATCATACATCTCATTCCACGCCTGTACTATCTCGTCAATTTTAAAGCCAAAACCTGCACATTTTGCATAGTGAATAATATTTCTTGAGGATGAATCTAAGAAAATTTCAATAAGCATTATGTATGCAGAAACATTTATAGTCTACCTTCCAGTGCAGTTTCATTTGAACAATGATTCTTTATCATGACAGCTATATCTGTCGGTGAAGCCCCAGCAAGTTCAAACTTCTCAACTGCAACTTCCAAACATTCCTCCCAAGTAGGTAGCTCTAGCTTAAACTCAACGACTGACCGCTCATACAATAAGGTACCCCACAAGAGATATATCTGTGAACTCATATTTGCAGCCTGCTCTACAGATTCTTCTGGAGATGTGTCTTTAAACAACCCATCTAACCCCATTTTTTGCAACTGAGCTTTGTATTTATCATATTTGGAAAGACCATTCAGATGCTGCTCCTCCATCTCCTCCCACATCTGCACGCCCTTCTCCATGCTATCCTCGGCTTTGTTATAAAGCTCCAGGACCTCCTCAGCAGGCCCGCTCTCTAAATCAATCTTGTTCCCAATTGCATAGTACCAACAAAGCTTTGCTTGCTCGAACTGTTGTTGCCCAAGTGCAAGAAGACCTTCATAGAAATCTTGTTTGATCTTCAGGGCTTCTTGATATCTCATTCCTGCCATAGCATACTCTTTCTTAGCCCACTCATGCGCAACCTTAACCTGGGCAAGAATGGATTCTCGCAAACCATCTTCTGGGAAGAAGATTCGCTTCCTCGCCCTGGACAAGTGAATATTTCCCCAGTTGAACACTGCCAGAGCCGCCATCTCTTGGAAGTTATCTGCAGCCATTTCAAAAAGTTCCTGGGCTTCTTCACTAGTTACTGTATCCTCCATTGCCTCAGAGTATAACTTCATCCCAAGTTCATGAAGATTTAAGAAGGAATCAGAATCAAATCCCACATGATTTTTAAACAATCGGGCAAACTCAATGATCCAATCTTCAATACAGGTTGGTTGCTGTTCAATTTCTACAACTTTCCCCCCCTTTCTATTCTCAACAATATTCCTCGGTTCCTCTTCAAGCTTATGCTTCTCATCCTGACTGCCAATTCCATCATAAGCTGGTTCCTGATCAGGACTAACTTCAGCAATATACAATCTAAGGAAGCTCTGTGAATTGAACAGCATTTCAACAAACCTCAGCTCGTCTGTTGTAGTGATTGTAACCAAATCACCCTCCTGATCCTTATACTTCACAAGAACACCCTTTAAGCTTGGAAACCTATCCCGAACAATATCCCTCACCAGTCTAATACCACAATTGACCGGCAACTGTGCCCACCTTATGTCGTCCCCAAACACCAACTTCACTGTCTTCGTGACCACTTTTTCTTCCTCATTAAACGTCTGTAACCTCTTTCTCTTCCTCAACAATCTTAGTAACCACTTCTTTATCCTTAACATCACTCGCGTTCTCCTCCAGAACAACCTCATCTTCTGCTTTCTTCTCTTCCTCTTTACCATTCTTTTTCTTCTTTTTAACTTTCTCTTTCACCAGTTTCCGAAAACGCAGCGCACCATGTGCCTCGCCACTACTATCCAAACCAAATTCTTTCATTTTTTCATCAATATCAATTCCCTTCTCAATCATACTCTGTTTCACACTCTCTAAAACCTCTAAAGCTGATGAATTATTTGGTTCCATGCTCAACACATTATTAACATCCCTAAATGCAAAATCCAATCGATTCAAAGCTTTATAACATTGAGCTCTCTTCAACAAAGCTTTGCTATATTTAGAAGACACTTCTAAAGCCAAATTGCACTCATTAATTGCTCGCGGGAATTCGCCAAGCCCCATTTGCATATAACAACTAGCCATATTACTTCTCAAATAAGCAACATCTATGTGATTCTTAGGCAATAGCTTAAGGGCTTTTTCGTACTTTAACATAGCACCTTCATGGTCACGTTTTTGAAAAAGTTTGTTACCTTCTTCTTTAAGCTCTTGCGACATGCTTATGAACATCGCCGTGTCTTCATCAAACGCCTTTGAGCTTCCTCGATCGGATGTGGTTTTGATTGATTGCTTACCTTTCGTGTCACCCGCCGCGGCCCCTTGGATATTCTTCTTCTTCCCAGTTGGTTTTCCCATGACCGATAATTAATTCAAATCTCCCGCTTAATTTTGATTCTCAACGAAAATTTAAAAAAAAAACACAAAAAAATTACTTTTATTCTGCGAGAGGATTAAGGAGAGAGAATGTGGAATGGGATCCTGTAACAGAGGAGAAATGTCAAGGACAGACAGACATTTCTGGTTTGCTGCGCATTCTAGGGTTTCGTTTTTCGGTCTTCTCAAATTTTGGTCAACGATTCGAGCGAAATTGTAAGCACCACTTTCGGGGGCGATGCGCGTGCAAGAACGCGCGCTCTGATGTTGATGGCGGTTGGCTGCTTGGCGGGGAGGGGAACCTCTCTGGCGCATAACAAAAATCGCAATTTTTATTTTTTATTTTTTATCCCAGCTCTGAAAGTTGATTCCCTTTTCACGTTATATTTTTTGAATGGGCCACCTGGGCATTTTTTTTTTCACTTTTACTTTTGCTGAGACCTTTTCAAGGATTTGAGCAGGGGGAGTGTGGGGGGTGAATTCATTTATTAATATGTAAGTTTCTTCCAGCGAGAATGGACACCGTTTAAGTTATATTATGATATGATTTTATATTAAACCTGGAGATGTTATCAGCTAATCAAAAAGTAGTTTAATTGATTTTACATTTGAGTCACTACTTACACTTTGGTGGTTAATTTAAGTTACCTCATAACTTCCAACCGGGATTAATAATCACTTTTTTTTTCTCCTTTTCTTTTCTTCTTGCTTCCCTTGAATTTACAAAATGAGACAACGGCGAAAGACAGGACGTTGTATTGAATTGACTACTTTATGGAGCAACTTGCCAACACAAAACACTTGTACCCAGAATCAGCATAAGCATGTTAGAATAATTATCAGCATCTTCATATTTTAGTTTATACTATTCCAGAGACGGCCAAAAGAAATGGAACGCAACGCAGACACATTCCAAATAAAAAATATACATATCACATCAAAATATTGAATACTGCAGTTTTCTGTTTTTTTATTGGGGGATCATACTCACCAGTTAAGTTTAGGTCTATGCCTTTAGCATTCACTTTATACACATACGCGGCTCAAGCCTAGTTTATAGCTTTGGTATTCAACCATCCATAGCCCTGTCACCTTCAGATGTAGAGGTAGGTTGATCACCGACACTTTCATCTGGTGGCAGCACGGCCCATGTATCACCAAGTTCATTAGGTTCAATGATGTAGACTTCTCCATTCGTTAGCCCCACTGCAAACTGAGTTGGTTTCAGTGGATGTGCAGCTATTGCATGCGGGTATACGTGGAGACAGCTGCAGTAACAGAAACACAAGATTTTGTCATGGCTAAACACCAACATATAGGATCAATTTAATGATCCAATATTGCAGAAACGTATTTTCAAATGGAATAATAATCAGACAATAAAATCAATTTTACTGCACAAAGCGAGTACCTAGTAGTAGGATGAAGGTATGCAGTGGATAATATCCGGCACTGTACTTCAAGATTTGAAGCTTCATGTATAGACAATGTTCCATCCACAAAGCTGGTGAACACCATCCGACAATCGCATGAGAATGTTGCTTGGGAGATAGGAACAGAGCTTATTGGAAACCACTGCGAGCAGAAAACAGAACATGTTTCTAGTTATGAGCATGAAAGAGCCTGCAAACAAGACCATTCCCACTTATACAAAAACAACATAGAGAAGAAGTGCACAACAAACCTGCTTCAGACAAGTTAGTTCCTCCGCTTCATATATTGCTAGATGAGTTTCATGTACAAGAAGGAAGCGTGTCTGGTCCTTATGAAACTGGATGTGTGTATCAGATGGTGCTAGTGTCATCACCCCATCAGGAGTCTGCAAGGATCTGCACGTCTGTATTCCCCATCCATCAACATCCCACACAAAAATCTGCAGAAGAAAATGAAAACATGAGTGGTAATGAAACTTTCAATCACCAATGGATATACAAAAAATGTCATGCATATGATGTCTAATTGCCGTCAAGTGTATGCATGCTAGGGAATATCGAACACTAACCTGAGCATCACCTCCAGAAGAAACAAGTATATTCAGAGCATCAGAGAAGACAAGGCCAGTGACTCTTTTAGAATGCCCCTCAAGCTTGCTTATGACCTGCGTCAGTAAATTTAATGAGAAACATTAACTAGGATTCTCGAAATGTAGGCTTTAAGTGTGCAAAATTTAGGGGGAAGAGATACCTCAGAAGACTGGGCATTATATATTAGAATTGTGGAATTGTCCATGCCAATGGCAATTACATTGTTGTCATGGGGGTTGAATGCAAGACTTGTTGCTGTTGGTGATGGAGGCATAATGCTCAAAATTGTCTATGCACAGCCACCGAAGTTGGAGAACAGTCAGTTGGATCCAAACGTAATTGTAAACAATGACACAGAAGAACCTTGATTTTGGATTTTAGATTTTCTCAGGGTACTAGAATATAAGATTTTCTATTTCACTGAAACAGACAAGTGGAAAGTAAGCAAACCACCTGCTTCAAGCATTTTTACAAGCTATGGAAGGAAAGAGAAATCAAGAATTATCTTGCATGATAGTAGTAATGCAAGTTTTCAACTTCAAAGCAAGCACATGTTTTTATCTTATTCACAATTAGAAAAAGAAAACTGAGATTGTGATAATAGTTTGGCATGATTATTCGATCGTAGATAAAGAAAATGATCCATGGTTAATAGTGTGTGATTGGACATAACAAAATTTTGAACGGTGGTTGTCGTTCACTTAGAAAAAGAAAGTTGAGATTATGATAATAGCTTGGCATGATTATTCAATCGTAGATAAAGAAAATCATCCGAAGTTAACCAGGTATGATTCAACATTACAAAATTTTGAATGGTGGTTGTAATTCACACATTTCTTGAGCTTACCTTAAATGTCATCACAATGTACAGGGAAATCACCCCTCCCGAAGCTGAAAAGAGATACGCATCATTCTTGGACAAAGCAAAACAAGGCACAGCCTCTTGAGAATTGCTGTCCGCAGTGTCATTCACCATAAACTGTGGGCCGTGCCTTGGTTGATACAAGCGAGGAGGAACCTTGGTAGTTGCCTATAATTAACATATCATGCTGACGATAATACGAATCATATGAAATTCAAAATGATAAAAGGAACAACTATTGACCGACTCCTTTTCACCTCAGCGCTCAAAGTCAGGTCATTCCTTGGCCATCTCCACATTAGATGAACGCCATTTGATGCTAATGCAAAAATGGCTTGACCTCCATTGTTGTAGGTTAGTCTTGATATCTGCAGTTGCAAGAAAGGAAAACTATGAGAAACTTTTATTTCATTTCCTTCAACTTGAAACCCAATTATTGATATGTTTTAGGTGGTTTTGTATCCTTGAGCCTTTGCTACTTAAAGTTCCTCTGACATTTGTGGGTTTGATAATGTAATCATTCTTTACAAATTTAGAAGTTCAGAAGAAAAGTTAACTAGAAATAAGGTTCTACTCATGGATAGCTGATTGGAGGAACATAGATCAGTTGAATCAACTATAAAGAATCTCTGTGATTAGTACAGTGACAAGTGTATTTGTATACTAGCAAGCAACAGGAAACTCAATCTACAAAAACTTCAAGGAAGCGTACAACAGTTGCAAAAGAAAATTTCTAATATGTCATTTACTCAGTTCTTATTTACTAGCATGTATAGCATTCAGCTAGTATTGCACCATTCTATCACATTGTAAGTGGCTCTGTTAAAATGCAGATTTATAAAGCCTGATAAATATACCACACCAGAAGATATTATAAAAATCAAAGACAATATATGAAAATTGAAGCTACATAACCTTGTTTGCTTTCACTTTAGAGGGGAGCAGCAACGACTGGCACTCCGAAGGTCTAGCAAATAAGGGCTTCTCAACCTCTGATTTGTTTTCAGCTTCAACAGAAATTTCTGGTTTCACATCCATTAAGTCCTTTGGATCCTCATTCTACAGCAGCCAATGTTATAATGAATAACTTCAGAACTAGTATCTCTAAGACATAAGTCTTACTCAGGTTTGCAAAAGATGGAAAGACTTGAGTTCCAACTGAACTCTTGCAATATGACAGGTGAAATAGAAACATGACTCAGAAAACTGATCTCGTGCTGAACTGACTCACCACTGAAACACTTCCATTGGCAATTCCAGCACCAGTTACAGTTGAAATAGGATTGATTGAAAGCTGCATGATATAAAATGTATCAGAAAGGATGAATATTCAATGGAAAACAACAAGAGAATGCTTAATATGCTAACCTTCCTCAAATTATCAGAAAGGACTCCAGCAGCATCAACAGAATTACTTTCAGGCGTTTCCAATATCTTTATTCTGTTTTCATTTGCAATGACAGCCAACAGTGTTCCAGTCTTGTTGAAGCAAATGCGTGGGTTTGCCTTTGAGACCGAAAAGATTAGAAATGCAATTTAAGGCACCATTTTATACTTATGAACTAAAACTCAATTAAAATTCCTTGTTGAACCACAGAATAGAAGAATTAACACTCATCTCATCAACAATGTATGTGCGCTAAACAACAACTTACTGGTAATCCCCCACCAGCATCAATGGTTGTCAATAGCTGAACCTTGTCCATATCCCAAATTTTAATGACATGATCATCTCCAGCAGCCAAAATCTGGTCCTTGGCTGTATCAAAATGCACTACAGACACAGAATTATGCTGCAACTGCAACCCTTGGTAGGTTCTCTTTATAGCACCTTCACTTTCATTCCATTCAACAAGAAATGACTCTCCTTCTTTAGAAGTCCCACATGAAAAGAGCCTGAAAAAAGTTTTTAGGTATAGATTCTAATCACATACAAAATATACAAAAGATCAAAGATCAAAGTATGAAAGCCCAGTCCAAGCAATAAAAAACCTTCGGCCATTAGCACTGTAAGCCATCCTTGTGCAGCCAAGACCAGGAGCATCATAATCAACCCTAGCTCCAAACTTGTCATACAACCATGCTTTTATCTTGCCATCCACGGATATTGAGAAGATAAACTACGACACAAAACGATACATGAACTTACGTTACATTAAATATAAAAATTCCCAGAATCATGAACATCACCACAATCAGTAATGAGTATAATCAAGAGATGCCCTTACATGAATGTTTTCCTTAGCATGAGGGCAGAGAGAATAAACAGGAGCATCATGACCTTCAAAGCTATATGTTCTGGAACCCGTAACTGCATCCCACACCTTTAACACAATCAAAGATTATTATCCAATGTCAAAGGTAAACACAATGTCACTTTCTCTATGACTTCAAAAAGTATTATCCAATGTCAAAGGTTAAAGCAACCTTAATTGTCTCCTTTACTTCAAGTAAGAAATAAAGAAAAGTAAGAGCAAACCTTGGAGTGATATATTATTACTAGACAGAGAAATGAGTAACCCAAAGGCAAACAGAATGGTCAGACACTAAAGAAAATTGCAGAACCCCTGGTAGTTGTGAAGAGAGCATAACCTTAATTGTCTTGTCATCTCCACATGTTATAACCGAAATTTGCTTACAAGGGGCCGAGAATGCAAGATCATTGACGTTACCAACGTGCGCATCAATCTAAATAGAAGGAAGAAAAAAAAATCAAAATTTACAGTTGAATAGCAAAGTAAAAAATGGTACTACTGATAGTTTGGGCATTAAAGCTACCTCCAGTTGCTGCCTAGCATCACTACCACCATGGTAAGCATATAACTGGACAATATGTTTTGAATATGCTACCCCTGTTCACAAGAAGAACATTAAAATCCAATCAAATTACTAGCTACATTTTCCACTGAACTGATCCCAATTTTTTGTACTTGCCTAATAAAGAACCATCTGGACTCCAAACGACGCGATTAACAGAAACACCTGGATCTCTAACCAGAGCAGTCTGCAAATATTTACAATTGATTAAGATTTCAAGAATTCAACACCATTCTTAGCTAGATGTTATGTGGTTTTGGTGAGGAGGAGACAGACCTTGAACAACATTGAGCATGCTCCAATATCCCAAACCTTAAAATTTCTGGTAAACAACTTTTGGCCAGAATTAACATCCCACAATCCTATGTCCCCCACATTGGTTCCAACTAAGGATTACACCAGCAACATTGTTGAGCAAACAAGTTAAGAAAGAAATATTAAATAAATCACCATAAATTGAGAAGTACTAAACAAATTTTGTATGGGGAACCTAGAAGAAGAGTATGCTGAACAGGATGAAAATCCATGCTCATTGGTGATGATGATCCCTCAATCAGTGTCTGTGCAACTGTCTTGGGAAAATCAGAGAAGCTGGTTTCTCCAAAAGACTGAAACATTTCCTCCTTCAAAGAGCTCTTAGGTGAGTAATCAGGAATGTTTTTGAGACTTACACCAGGATATGTAACTGTTGATGCTTGCTACACAAACAAGTGAATAATCATGGCTACCAATAAATAAATAAATCTCTTAATTTTGGGATGATGCAGCAAAAGTTAACCTAGCTTTACCTCATTCAAAATCCTGACAGGCCTTTTCTCAGACAAAATATCAGAATCCTCTGGGCGATCCATAGTTACGGCTACTAAGATAAAAAATGATTGCAAAAGATGAGCTTAAACCATAGACCTTGAACAAAATAAAAATAACAATAACACCACCACCTTTGTTTGTTAGATCACTAAGAGACAAAGCTCCAGAGCAAACAGCAGAATCAGTTAGCATAGACGAACTAAAATTCCAACCGCTAGGGGAATGTGTGGTTTGAGGAGGCTGACAATGAAAAAATGGAAAAAAAAAATGTCAAACAGGTCTAAAAAATACAGAATTAACATGTTTGGACAAGAGCTGTAGCAGAACCAATAGTTAAGCTTACCAGTGCATTACTCTCACTTGACTGGCCTGAGAAATCAGTTTCTTGCAGTTGACAAACATGGTCCACAAAAAGGGTGCTTATATCAGGATTTGGCTGAGGATTTGCGCAATGCACATGCTGCCAGTTCAGGCTGTCACACAAGATTAATTCAGTTCTCTCTTAATGTCCGACTTGTATGTCTGAAATTAATGAAAACCATCCAAGATGCCGAAGCTACAGTATATAATTTAACAGAATCATGTCCGTAAAGTGGAACATTTAGCACAAATCAAGTTTTTATCCAAGCAAAATATGTGACATCAGATGTGGAGTCTGAAGACAAAAAACTGAAGTTATTACCTTTGGTTAATGAGACGTCGGAGCCTTTGTCTTTTAATGCTCGGAAATTTCAATTTGCCCTGTAAAATGGGATTTGCCTCAATTATTTGTTTGAGTTCAAGCATCATATTTTTCCTTGCAGACAATGCATCTCCGTAGTACTTTGAGAGCAACTCATGGTCCCTTTCAAACACACAAGAGAGAGCTCATCTTATGTTGTACTGTTACAAAATTGAATTAAGGAACAGCTATAAAATTGATACCTTATATATTTCTGAAATTAAGAAACCGGTATAAACTTGATACCTTATATCATCCAATGTCAAAAGCTGAGCCAGTTCTTTAAACAGCTCTTCATTACCAGGAGCAAAATCTTTTAAATCCTTCTTCAGGATATTCAAAGCCTTTGCATTGTCATGGCTGTAAAATAACCAAACATTACTTAAAAGAGAAAAAAACAAGGCTAGCAACAAAATTCTGCACAAGAATGATAATTTGAGATCTATAAAAGTGAAAAAGAAATACAAAGCAGACTAAATTTACCTGTCCAATGCCTCAAAGAAACTCTGCTTCCTGATCTCAAAGTAGATCTTAGTTGAGTACCTATTATCATCTACCTTTGTGAAACTAGAAAGATACTGCTCAACATCTTCCCATTTCCCATCAAGTATCATGTCCTCAAAAAACTTCATGTCCAAGTAAAATCTGCTTTCACGCTCAAGCCTATGCATAATCAACTAAATGAATGATTAAATCTGATATAATCAAGTTGAGAGGGCCAGATAGAGAAAGAGAGAGCGAGATGTACATGTGAGCACTTTCTGTAAAACCTTCCTCATTAAGGAACTGTAAGATTAAGAAAACAAGGTCTTTATTGAGCTTAGACATCTCCACGGTAGTCCTTTCTAGTCTCCAACACCTATAAATGAAACCAAATTTGGGAAATTGATAAACAAAATAACTTATACCCAAAACAAAAAGAAACAAAAAAAAAATGAAGCCCAATATAACTCTGAGGCTCAATTGGTCAGGCAAATCATTACTTTTTTCTTTCTCAAAAGAGTAACATAATACAGCAAAATCTAAATTTGCATTTCTCCTCTCAATTTTTTCATAAAAACTGCACTTAGTTTCTGCTGTTTTCTTCAAAATACTTAAAATATAGAAGCAACTCTAGGATATTGACAAGAAACTATAGACAAAAATCTTTTCTTTCCGTACATTTTCTCAGCAACCAAACACACACAGACACAAAATAACCACAATCAAGCAGCTCTGACGGTTGTAAATCCATTCCTCTAATTAAAACAATAATTCATGAATTTGAAACCTGAGGAAACAATTTCACTTCCTTGTTTCCTCCATATTCTTGGCAACTAAACAAAATAAAGGGTTAGGGCTTTGATCCATCAAAAGGAATCCTAAACAAACAAACAAACGCCTCAAAACAACAAAATTAGACAGCCGTCTTCAACAACGCAAACAGAAACAAGCCACCGTCAAAGATAATCGCACAGATCAAGAAAGAATCATGAGAAAGCAGCTACACCAAGATTAGACATTTCACAAATAAAATAAAGAATTGAAAAAGTAAAGAAATTCAAGCTTAAAAGATTAAAAAAAAATCATAATACTTGATTTGGGCCAAGGGAGAAACCTGTACTTACAGCTTAAGTTAGCATAGATGAAACCAAAAATTATCAATAAATTTATTTATTTAATTTTCTTAAAAAACATTAAAAGTAACGGAGAAAAGGCCCACCTGAAAAAGTAAACAAAGAGAGCGAGTTAATTATGATTTTTCTTTTTCTTTAAATGTTTAGTGGTTGTGTTTCTCTCTTTTTATCTGAAAACTTTTACTTTCTCTCTCTGAACTCGTAGAGGCTAATGGTGGCACCCTGAGACTGAGAGAGCCGTGAAGTGGAGGGGATCGGGGCGACTGACCTATAGCAGTGGGGGGGTGTAGGAGATAATATCTTCTTTGCCTTTCATCTTTTGATAAGCCCGCGGGTGATAAGTCAACTGGCTTATATAAGAACATTAGCTTTAGCTGGGGCTCACCGGCGGGGTCCACTCATGCTTACACAATCTCTCTATTATTTGATTTTGAATATTTTTTATATTTACGTTTTCTTTCTTTTTTTTTTTTTTTTTTTTTAGAAGTGACATTTACGTTATGGCGAGGGGAGGGCTCCCTTACAGCAGCCACCGTAAGATAACAAGTTCCTAAAGTTATGTTTGAGAGCTTGGATAAATTATGGGATTGGATTAAATTTTATAATTAAAAAAATAATTTAATTTTAAGGTACTTTTAGTTGTTATGAATTAATAGGATATATTAAAATATAGTCCAAAAAAATTGGGATTATTAATCCTTATATTTATATGGGTTTAGATGGGATAAAATTAAATGAAAATTTTATATTCTTTTTAGGGTAATTTTTAAAAACCTCTCCAGAGGTTTGGGTTTGTTGCAAGTAGATGGCGAGAATTTGTTTATTTATAAAAAATCTCCTACCGTTAGTTACTTTTAATATTGACCGTTAGTTGACTGTGTAAAGACAATATTACCCTTAACAACAATTTGTAGATGGAATTAACTAAAAAAAAACTAAAATTGTTGGTTATTTTACCCTCTTTAAATTATTAATATTTTCTTAAAGTTCCTAAAAAAATAAACTTAAAAAATTATCTTTAAATTATTGATATTTTTTTAAAGCTCCTACAAGAAAGATAAAATTAAAAACTTGAAAATAAAATAATTATAATTTTTACCTATGATATTGTAAATATTTAGAATTGACAAGGATAAAATTATCAAAAAATAGGGATTGTGCTTTTCGCGCCAATAATTTTATTTATTTTTTAGTTATGTCAGTCTACAAACTGTAGTTAAGGGCAATATTGTCTTTATACAGTCAACTAACGGTCAATGTTAAAATTAACTGATAGTAGGGGGTGTTTTACAAATAAATACATTCTCGCCATCTACTTGCAACAAACCCAAACTTCAGGGAGGTTTTTAAAAAATTACCCATTCTTTTTATCACTTTTTTATTTTTTATTTAACTTAATATTTTAATAAAAATTAAACATAGAAGTTAATTTTATAATTTTTTAATCTGTAATTTTATTTCATATAGAATATCAAAATTTTATTCATTAATTTATTTAAACTAATATTGAATATTAATCAATATCATTTAAAATAATATATTATTTAAATAGTTATTTAAGTTTATTAAATTAAATTAGTATAATTTTGTCTAATATTGTACCAAACAAAAGATAATATTATACATAATTCAATTTAATCCTAAAAGCTAATCCAATCCAATCTTAACTTTCAAAAGTAGCCTTACGTTATTATTACCAAAAGCAGACATAACTATCTCTAAAACCACCCACTAAAATGCAACTGTATTCAAATGATTGAAATTTGTATTCTCCCACAAATTGCACACGCAAGGGCTTGAACATCGTAGAGAAGATTTTAAATCTCAACGTAGAAGTTTCAAATAATTTAATAAAAATTTGAAAATTTTGAAATGTAACATATTTTTTTCTTAATACTTTCTTGTATCATATTCATGAGGTAAACACTGCACTCTATCACTCGAAAATGAATTTGATGAGATTTACATGGTATCTGATGAGTATTTCATTCATATTATGTAATTTGATGAGTCACTTAATTGACCAGTGATAAATAAATTTTTCATTAATAATGATATAAAAAGTAAAATTAAAGAGTAGATGTTGTTGATTGAGGGAAACCTGTTGTGCAACTGTAGTATTATGCTATAATTGCATCTAGCCGTTGAATGTTAGTGAACCCCATCAATTTAAGTGTATCTAATGACTGAATGCATATGTAGTATGGTACCATAATTACACCGTAGTTTAATCCTCTTGTTCGATGTCACGTTACTATTATTTATACTTTGTATAAAATTATTGACATGCAAGTAGAGGTTGATTGAATGAGCAGAGCGGCCGTGCAGTGTTCAGGCTAGAGGGCCGAGCCGACTAGACCAAAAACTTATAGACAAGAAGACAAAAGTGTTGTACTGCTAATTTTGCATGCAAGTTTTACTGTTTAGCCTCCTATAATTTATTATTGGTAAGTTGTTTTATGCTATGGTCAATAAGGAGCCAAATCTATCTATTAATAAGGAATAGGTGTAAAAAAAAAAATGCAGAAATGCAAGATATCCAAATTGAATCCATCATCTTAGCAGTCAAAAAAAAAAACAAACAACACCTTAAGACAACAGAGGGTAAAATTTATTCTAGCTATATGGTGATGCGAAAATGTAGCAAAATTAGATATATTGAAGAAACTGTAGCCAGTTGATTGTTCCTAATTAAAGAAAGGCTATGGATTTGGCCTTGTCATTGGCGGCAGCAGAAGAAGAAGCTGCAGCTCTTGCATACATAAAGAGGCGCTGCAAGCACGAAGTGCTGGTAATTGGGAACAACAATTTGCCACTGAACGCTGGATTTTCCTGGATGCATTGCTTTAATCCTCTCATTACCTTTCTTCTTTCAGTCTTTGGGTCACCATACCTGGCAAGTGATTCGTGTTGCCTATAAAAAAAAAAATTGCCAATGGACTGAAAATTAATGAAACCCATATATGAGTTGTATATAACTGCATTTTTTCAGTCATTAATTATAGTTGAAGTTAAAACATTATTTATTAACAAAAAAAATTTCATTTTATATATACATATATATATTATTGTGGACTTTGTACATAGTTCTTAGCAATTATATGTACATGCGAAAGTCTATACAAGAAAATGATTACAGAATTGGAAGAATGAGACTTTCATCTCTCATAAAATTTATTTTATCATTTGTGTTTCTTATATTTAATTTCTAAAACTTCACTTACAATGATCCAATAACAGCTGCAATTTTAAAAAAAAATTTGACGCTACATTTTAATTATATTATGAGGTATTAAAATTTTATAATAATAATAATAAAAAACTTGAGAGATAAAATATATACACACAGATATACATGAGACGAAAGTGTTATTCTATACCTAAAATTCTCCAATGGCAGCAGAAGACTGGCCTCCTTGAAAACTTCTTCATTATATGTGGAGAAAGCTTTGATATCTTTCATGAGGATGTCCAAAGCCTTGACTCGTTCATGCCTATATATCAATACGAAATAATAATAAATATACGTATTAAACAAATGAAAGTAGGTTTGACGGTTAAAAAAAAAAAAAGGTTGTAATAATTAAAAATTATTAACTAGAGAATTTAATTAATTACTTGTCCAAGGCTTCAAGAAATTTCTGCCTTCTAAGTTCAAAATAGGTTTTGGTTGACAGCATGTTCTCATGAACTTGAGTAAAACCAGAGAGGTATTTCTCTGCTTCATCAAGCTTCCCAGCAAGCACCATGTCCTCAAAATGTTTCATGTCGAAGAACAAACCCGATTCACGCTCGAGGCTACACAATTAACGATAAGGAATAAGTTATATATAAATCAAATGAAACGTTTAGAATTCGAACGAGATCTCAAGAGAGCTAGGGAAGAAAAAATCAAATCAATATTACATGTGAGCTGATTCTATCATATTTTTCTCTTTGAGAAATTGTAAGATGATGAACACGAGCTGCTTGTTGATGAGAGAAGACATGGCCTGAAAATCACAAAATACAAAAATAATAGGGAATAAAACAACAAAAAATCTCTTAACAGAAGGTGAAAAGCAAAAGGCAAAAAGCAATGGCGAAAAGAATCAAGAGCATCGCGTACGGAAAGCTCACTGCACGGATCAGAATTATTGCACCTTTTGAACTGAAAATTTTCTCTTTTGGTGCAGTGCGGTAGCATTGATTTGTAGCAGTGGTGGTGGGTTTGCTTCTTTTGGCTGGTGAACGGTGAAGATATAAGTCGTGCTGCTTATAATGCACACACTATGTACAGTTTATATAAGTTTATTTGGACTTTAAATTTTTTAAGGGCCCTCTCTCACAGGTACTAGGTTTCTCTGCATCTCTTCCTATGATATCTTGTGTAGGACTTCAATCTTGGCCGCTGATCTAAGATAGCAATTCTCTGATATGGGATTGTTTGGTACTTTGTCATTTCTGTAAGTGCAAATGTAAAACTAACAGTGTATTAAAGTCTCCGATATCGTATCAATAAACTGTTGGCTCCATTGGTAATGAAGTCCCCTTAAGTGGCTTGATTGAGTTTGCTTCCCAATTTGAGTCGCAGGGAAGTTGCCTTTGTTGGAAGAACATATGCCTCTTAGTTCGAGAAGGGATTTCTAGTCTGGGTTGTGGTACGGACTTAAAGATACTTCCCACAATTAGAGCCCTCCCTAAAATACCTCGTGATCAAGACAAAAAAAAACTCTCTGATACCTTCTCCCAAAAAAAAAAAAAAGCCTCCGATGCCGCAAGAACCGTTTATTAGTCGCATGGTAAAATTAAATTATTTTAATTTTTTTGAACGTTATGAGAAATTGAAATTATTTTTTAAAATTATTCAAAGGCAGATTTGACGGGTTATATGCCAAATATTGAACATCTTGTTTGTGGCATAACAACCTAGGAGGAGGATTTCATTAGATCTTTGTCAATCTTTGAAAAATATTAGGACATTCATGTCTATATTACACTATAACAAATTTACCTATGCATAATTCAATAAATTTCACATAAATTCAATATCTTATTTTAAATTACATAATTTTTTAAAATTAGTGTTCTGAAAATAAATTAAAGAAATAAGTTTATAGGGAAATTTTGAGAATAATTATCATTAGTAAATATAATACTTGGTAGTAAGGTGCTGTTTGTTTTTTAGTATGAAGTCTAAATTTAAAAATTTTTAAACATTTGTTTATTGTATTTTTTTTTAACTTATCACTTATTATCAAATAATTTTATCTGAATAGAAAAAGTAAAAAAAATCCAGTTTTATCTTAAGTCTGAAGTTTAAATGGAAAATTTTAATTTCAAATCTCAAAAATACTGTTAAAAATTCATGTATTTCTAATATTATCTATAAACCTAATATTTTTGTATTATTCTTATTTTTTTAATTACTTTAAATTTTTATTCATATGATAACATTAACTAAACTGAAATATTGAACAAATCAAATTATGTCCATCGTGATTAATAAACAATAAAACAATAGTATTGACTTTATAATAAAATTTGATATTATAATTACATCTTTTATTACAAAATTAAATTAAGATCAACAATGATAATATTTTTTATTTAATGCTACCAAACTAATCAACCTATAAAAATTATAAATTGTGAAAAATAAATATATGCACCACTTAAAAGGTAATTTATGTCAAACTTCTAATTTTTAATTTTTTTTCTTCAGAAATAAAAAAAGAGAAAATAAATATACTATTTAAATATTTTTTATTTAAATTTTACTAAAATTTAAACCTATTCAAATTTTAAATAAAAAAATATACGCAACCTTAGTTTTTTAATCATAATGCTTAATTAGTGATAGTTACTTCATACGTGATCCCAACCTCAACGAGGAGTGAGCCACGCTCTTCTTTTGGAGCGTGTGGAAAACTTTTCCACCAACAGGTGATTTGACGACAACGACCACCATCACGGGTAATGTACGAAAGCAAAAACATGTGGGGCCCACTACTGAAGGATCTTTATGGACGCGCCTTTGTGTTACGTTGCTTAGAAGATCTAAAAAGGGTTGGAATGCTTCACAAAATTACGACTGTGCCACGGAATTTCCAAGTGGAAACATTAGATTTTGTCCTGACAACGTTCACCCGCAAGGGGTAGACATGACTTTAATGTTGGAGTTACGCTCGGCGGTGGCACGCTATATTATATTTTATTGGCTATATTACATTATGATATATCACATTAAAATGTATTAAACTTTAATACATTATCATGTTTAGAGTAATATGTATTGTAGCATATGTAATAATATTTAATATTATTATTTATATTATTATTAATATTATTATTAATTATTATAATATAATTAAATAATATTATATTATTTTTTATTTTTATTTTTATTTAGACTTTATTATTAGTTATATTAAATTGTCAAATAATAATAAATTTTTATAGATTAATTATTATAATATAATTAAATAATACATTATTTAGTTATATTTTTAATATAATGAAAATAATATAATATTATATTATTGAGTAAGAAATTATAAATTTACTAATTTGTATTAATAATTATAATGTGAACATAAAAATAAAAATAAATAATAATATTATATTAAACTAAAAATCTGTTTTTGTTTATTATTATAATAAACAAGTAAATTAAATAATTAAAAAAATTTTATGGTAAATTGTTGCCAGTTGGGTTTAGCTAATGCAACAATTGCTTCAAGCAAAGATGGGGAATGCAGCCTCATGTTACGAGGGGGTGCGGAAACTAACTAAAATTTTAATTAGTTACAATCTAATTTGGACTAACAAATGGCTTAATTATGGAGTTTTTCAAAATCTGGAATAATTAATTAATTAACTTTGAGTTGGATTTCCTTTTAATTATCTTTAGTTATAACTGGGTGTGAAAATTAATTTAAAAAAATATTTCATTTGAACAGCCAATTTCATTTGAAATTATATCTTAGAGTTGATGAGAAACTTAGGGATAATACGAATTAAAAGTTAATTTTAAAAATATTGGTAACCTTTATATTCTATAAAAACATTCCAATTTGAATCTAATAGTTAGTTTAGCTCGTTATAATTTCATTATTTTTTGGGTAATAAAAAGTAATTGCTTAAATGTGCGTTTAGGATTGAGGTTGGGTTGCTGTATCTTAAAATTCATAGCATTAAAGTGTTTGGTAAACACTAGTTATTGTAACTTTGAAGATATGTTGATGTGGTTTTTTTATTTGTATCATAGAAAATCTATTATATCTTTAATAATTTTGTCAAAATTATTATTTAAAATTTATATTTACTACATATTACTAACTTTTGTTTAATAATTACAACTTTTTTTCCGCAGCAGCTGTATCTTAAAAGTTACAATACCTCAATCTCAAATACACCCTAAGTAAGATTCGCATTTATAATTTGTATTGCAAACTTTTAAATTGAGTAACAGGCTAACCGTTAAACACATACATATTTAGTTTTAAAATTCTAATGCTATTTTAAATTTTCTTGATAAGAATTTGTGTTCGTTTTTATAGTGCATTTACTATTAGTCATTAATGAACCGCAAAGTTGTGCGCCCATACTAGCCTAGCGCCTTTCTATTATATCTTCCAAATAGCAATTGTGTACATAAAAGGGTTCACTAGAATTAGTTTTTAAAAATGTAGTAGAACAACATTAATTTTTAGTAATTCATAATTTATTCATTGATATTTAGTTAGATACCTTCTATCTTATTTGTAGTTCAGTATTTGAATGGGCACTGAAAATTGGTCAAATTATATCATAAAAATTATGTTAAAGGTGTTGTAAAAGAATTAAGATAATAAATAAGATGCCGAAAAAAAAAAAAAGTCAAGACTTGCTGAGCACTGTCCTTAAATATTATTTCTGCCCCTCAAAATAATATTTTGGTACAAATAGGTTGTTGACAGATAGTCCTCTAGATATAATGACTGTAATTGTTATAAGAGTGTACACTCAAATACAATAATTTAGAACAATAGTAAATGAAATATATAATATGATGATTTATGTGGTAGTGTTTGGAATATGAAAGAAGTAGAGTTGAAGAAGTTAAGAAAGAAGTTAATATCTTGTAGTAATCTATCGATTACTATTATACATTAATGGTGTCTATTCAAAATACATTTTCAAATAGCCACCATTTAATTTAAGTCTCTTTCAACTACTCTCAACTTCCGTCAATGTTATTTTCATAACTATCATAACTTCATCATTAACATTTAAATTTGAACTCTTGTAATTTGATTCAAATTTACAGTGCACAATCCAGTATTTTGAAATAGCCTCACATTCATACAACAAAAGGTATAGATGGGAATGAGAAATATTTCACTTAACAACAATTCGTATCTTATATTATTAGTCGAGCTTAGTAATTGTGATTACCAAGTGCAATTATGACCACCCGACCTGTTTTTAGAGAGCAAAAAAATATATGTATCCTTCTTTTTTATGAGGGAAAACATATTTCGTTAATAACTCAATTGATTAATTAAAAAATTTACTCAATTCACTTGTTTTAAAATTTACTTAATTGATTATATATTGACTTGAAATCTTATAGGCTACGCTGATTTAACTCGCTTCATGCATTTGGGAGATCATTGACTTTAGGTGGCTATATCTTTCATGCAAATTATTCCAAAGGAGTAAGGTTTTTTTTTTTTTACCTTAAGTGCTTGATACAAATGATGACATAAGAAAATCATGCCCTTGATAATTTCTTAAGAGAATTAAGTTATTTCCAACTTTCATTATGTTACAGAAGCACATGGCTTCTAGATGAATTTTGACATCTAAAATCCAGGATAAATAATTTCCTCCGTAAACATTTAAAGGGTCAAACTCAAGCTTTGTAGATTTGTCTCATTCAGTGAATATTCAAGGCGTCGGGATATTCGAAGTATGGCTTCAAATGTTTGGGCTTCAATATTGATACTTAAAAGGCTTCAATCTTGATTTTATATGTTTCGGGTCTTTGCCTGTAACATTAATTAATAATAGAAAAAATAAATAAATAAATAGATAAAATAATAAAAGAAGATGATAAAATACTTCTATAATATAGCAATTACGTTGTCGTGTAATTATAAATAGAAATAAGTAAATTAAAAGAAAGGAATAAGACCAACAAAGTGTTGGCTCCACTAATAATAGAGTCCCCTTAAGTAGATTGATTGGGTTTGCTCCCCAGTTCGAGTCGCAGGGAAGTCGCATTTGTTGGGAGAACCTGTGCCTCTCGGTTCGAGCGAGAACTTATAGTATGAGTTGTGGTATGGGTTTAAATGTGCCTCCCACAGTGAGTTGTGGTACATGCTTAAAGATGCCTCCCACAATTAGGGCTCTTTCCAAAATATCTTGTGGTAAAAAAAAAATGATATGAGCTTAAAGGTATCTCCCACAGTAAATTATAGTACGGAATTAAAGATGCCTCCCACAGTTAAGGCTCTCCCCAAAATATCTCGTGGTAAAAAAAAAAAAAAAATAAGAGAACCAATAAGTTATTTTATATTCCTCTTCATAATTCAAGCGCTCGATTACAACGCACGCGTGACTATTTATACAAGAATTCTCACCAGCTACAAAACGGTGTGTGCAGCACAAGGTTTCTATCGAGTCTTAGAGGTCATTTTTTTTTTAATTTAATAAACCAAAACATCATGCATTGTGATCTCGGAGATTTGAGTGGTTTTATGGATGGCCACAACACCGTTTCACAATAGATTTTTTATTTTTGTCATTTTCATTCGATCTTCAATGGAGATACTGTAGCAATTTATTTGAATTACCCAACCCATCCAAAATTCAGTAATGTTTCTCTAAATTTTATTTAGGCTCATTAACTTTATTTAGCCCAATCAAATGAATTTAGTACCGAATTTAGATTTGGAAACAATTCATGTCCATATTGAGACACATCATGATCGGCATTGAACGGCCCAGATCTCGCCTGTCACACTGATACCAATCACCAGTCGGTGACTCTCTTATCTAATTTCGCACTCTTTCTAGATCCAGCGTGGTCCCCAACGTTGATAGCAAGTGTGTATATTTATTGTATATCTTCAAAACCCTAACTAAAACCCCCAAATTCAAAACCCTAATTCCCATTCCCTCTCACTGTTTCGTTGTAGCAATCAATTTTCCTTTCAATTGTTTCTCCCAATTAGGGTTTCTATCCTCTTTTTAAACTGTTTCGCTCTCTCAATTGGTCAATGTTAAGTATGGAAATACAGAGCCTCTGCTCAAGCGCCGTCGCTTTGGGGACGGCTCTTCGCTCTGCGATGGAAGCTGTGGTTGCTGAGACAGCCATTGTGGCCGCAAAGTCTATTTCCTTGTCCCTCTTGGTGGTAATATAATATTTCTCGTTATCTCTACTCTAATTACTCATTTATCTATTTTCTAGAAAAAATTCCCATTACAATTAGGGTTGATTTTTCAGATATTGATTTTTCAGATATTGATTTTTCAGTATTTATGCTAATTCATTCGAAAGCTGTGCTTTTTATTCACGTGGTTGTGTTTTTTGATCCTGTTTATAGAGAGGAATGGATAAAATTAGAGAACTTTGCTGTGAATGGTAGTACATGTGAACTATAAATTAGGGTTTTGGGTGAGCTGGGTTTTTGTTTAATTGTTAGATTGTTTAAAATCTAGTCAGCTACTTAAAGAAGAAGTTTGGTAAAGTAAAATATGACACTGCCCTTTTGTAGAAGATTTGAATGTCATAGTCATTTGCTGTTCTTTTTGGTATGTCTGCTTGGATTTAATGTCTTAATGGGGCGTTTTTGTTGTTCTTGGAGAAAGTTCATTGAAATAATATAAAGTTGTTTGTTTATAATCTGCTTCCTCTTGAATCGAGAGCCAATAGTGAGCATGCTTAGAGGAGAAACTTGAGAATTGAATGGAACGTTAGAGTGCTTGTCTTTCATTGAAGAATTTATATAGTGTGGCATTTTGTCATGGATGTTTCTCTTAATTTTCACCCATGGACTGACAGCTTCTGAAGAAAAGCTGATTAGGCTTAATCATGGGCATATAACAGTGAGTGAAGAGGGGGGGGGGGGACAGAGAGATGTTTTTTAGAATTTATATAAACTAGTGGTTAACACCCATCACTTAAAGGCTAATACTAATGCTGGTTATCGTCATATTTCATAGTACTCCATGGTTATGGCTTAAAAGTTGGTTGGAATTAGGTTTGTATAGACCTGACATTCATGTATTTCTGAAAAAGGAAAAAGAATAGAGGAAGCTTTTTCCAAGTATGAACTTCTATTATAGCATGCTAGCTACCATCTGGGTGAGTGTAGAGCGAAGTGGGATGTTATGAGCTCGTGTATCATTATTAATTGTGCTTTAATTTGTAGGATCTTTATAGTCTTCTGGAAGTACTCCTTGTATTATTGTGCCCTTTTCACAAATTACATACTTGTGAGAAAACATTCTTGTCTTAGCATTGGTTTGATTTTGTTTTCCAGATAGGGACCATGCCTCATGGAACAGATCTCCTTTGTAAAGAGCCTAGCTCATTTGGAAGGTTTGTGAATTTTGACACGGTTTCTTTTGCCCTGTATTAATTTCTGTCATGTTGTTCCAGAGGGGAGGATTCAAATAAGTTTTGTCATGCAGGTTTCCATTTGGTGAGCTTTATGCAGTGAAAAAGCCTGGTCCTGAGAACAAGGATGGTAGTGACACTGAGGATGATGAAGAGGATGATGATGATGATGCTGCAGAGGATCCAGATGATGAAGAAGGTGAGGAGGAGGATGGTTCTGGTGAAGAAGGTCAGGATAATGGGGATCCAGAGGATGAGCCTGAGGCCAATGGTGATGGTGCAAGTGGAGATGATGACAATGAAGAAGAGGATGACGACGATGATGATGGGGAAGAAGAGGATGACGACGATGACGAAGAAGACGAAGATGAAGACGAGGAGGAAATTCCTCAGCCACCGACTAAGAAGAGAAAATGAAACTAGAATAATTCCTATCTCCTGTTGTGTTTTTCACTTTTTGGCTTTTGGGGTTAGAAAGTCTGGATAGGTGCCTAAAGTGGGTGAGTTGAGGGTTTGCCTGTCTACATTTTAGAGTAGAAAAGATTGTGATGCTTTTGTGGATTAAAACTTTGTTTTAATCTTTCTAATATTACATCTCTATTGTCTTTATGAATTTGCCATTTTTGATCTTTCAATTGTTTCGGTATTTCAATTACAAGTACAGTGTCTCGGAGGATTGAAAACTTGAATGGATCAATTGCTTCGCCTTGATCATGTAATAATGATTAGGCTCATGGACGGTCTTGAATCCCTTGCCGTTTAATCTCACATTCTATTGTGAACTGCGTATTTCCTTAGAGCTTAAGCAGAGAAACTCAAAACGCTCAAAAGCCATACTCAATCAAATGTTAGAGGATGCAGGATGAATAGGAAACTGAGAACCCAAAGCAAATTTAAAACTAATCTCAGCAATTGGAACCACAACAATTTTGCCATTTTTTGTACCAGTCGTGAGTCCCCATTATACTTCAATCATCCATATTACGCCCTTTTGAGAGTATTTGGCCACTTGCTTAATGGAGGGATACCTTTTTGCTTATTGTTTCTTGAAATTTAACGGAGGAATATTTGCTTTTCTATTGTGATTTTTCCAGCTTCCCTTGTGGCACAAAAAAATAGAAATTAGATTGATGATCACACAACTTTTTCTGAAGACCCACAATAAATACTGAGAAGAGCAGACGCAATTTTGTCCAGAATCTTTGATTGATCTTTTTCTTAAAATAATAATGTCTTCAACTTCCCCCGACTCAGAGTCAGAGAGAGGATAGCAAAACTTGGATTTGGCATTTACTTGCCGGTGGTCCAAGACTCCCAAGTCCAAGATATGTATGTATCCAAGATCATGGCTCTAAAAGTTGATTCAAGCCAGATACACTCGGTCATCTCTTTTGTGAAAATGACACATAGTTTGCAAACAGTTACGTTCGAGTTTGATTTGGATTTTGTTCCATGTCTAAACTCTCCAACTCATTATTAGTCTTTTGAAGCTCATGCTCCTGCTGATGGTGCCCTACAAGACAGCTTAGCTTCTTAATTATCGTTGATTGACTGTAAGACACTTGTCAAATGATGAGATAACAACAGATGTAATCCAACTTACAGGTTGCAAGCATTAAGGGGTAGTTATTAAGGATTAAGAAAACCTACATGGCCACAAGTTTCGGCAGCGCGTCAATTAACTTAAGTGCTGGTTGATTGTAGTTTTTGTCACCTAAACCCTCGAGTATTTTTGTCAAAATGAAAAGAAGCACATGCACATCTATTAATCTGGTTTCGTGATGGTAGGAGATGAATGGTCTGATATATATCTAGATCCAAAAAGAAAAATGAAACATGCATAATTCCAAAAGAATAGCTGCATCTCCGGGTGCTGGTAGATATAAAAAAACTCCAAAGAAAATGAGGATGAGTACAGCTACAGCAGTGTAACCCATAATCGTAAAGAGCAGCTTTGAATCACCACATTCACTTGTGTTGGCGTCACAACCATGAGGCCAACAACAGCAACATTAGAAGAGTAAGTCGTTATTAACGGAACAGTAACCATTCTTACTTAAAACTTAAAATTTCTTAATAATTCATGTTGAGGAGAGGAGAGGACAGTTCAAGGTAGGGACTTGCTGCATGCCATTCAAAGTAGAGCATTATTTATATTTGAGCTAGTGTTATTACTTAACGCATAGTATTCACACATAATGTTGTCGTTTCTATCATCCTGATACCATTTTGATACTTAAATATCATTTTTCTCTCAAGTATGTTTAATTTAGATATCAAAAGATATTTTAGACCAATTGATCGCTGCTGATGGAAAAAAAAGTGAAAAAATTAAAGTGCACAAAATGTCTTTACTTCTATTTTTGTGTTATAAGATGAGATAGATTTAATTATTGTGACTGAAAAGTAACAGTCAAATAGAACACAATTTAGTGATTAAGGCGGCGAGGCTTGAGAGGTGAGAATAGAGATTGGTTAAATAAAGGCTCAACGTTTATGTGTTAGGGTGCGTTTGAGATTGAGGTTGGGCAGCTGTAGCTTAAAAGCTACAGCACTAAAGTGTTTGGTAAACTTTATCTGCTGTACCTTTTAAGCTATATTGATATGATTTTTCACTTGTATAATACAAAATCTATTATATCTTTAATAATTTTATCAAAATTATTATTTAAAATTTATATTTACTATATATTATTAACTTTTGTTCATAATTACAGTTTTTTTTTCACAACAGCTGTAGATTAAAAGTTACAGCACCTCAATTCCAAACGCACCCTTAGTTTGTTAGCATTAACTTTTCTACACTACACTGGTGACGTGTACCTTCAATTCGCTCGGTGATTAGGCCCATGCAGCTTTTACGAATGCAAACCTTTCATAAACAGCCCAACCGGCCCAGCCCAATAAGTTTGAGAAATCAACTCAGCCGGTTGACAAAAAAATTGCTCCATTTCGAGTTTTTTGCAAATCAATTTTTGTTTTTAAAGTGACTTGTTTCACAATCATTTTAGAATTAAACTGAGAACTCGCTGATTATTAAGTATATTTATAGTGAGATTGGGTTTTCGGCATATTCATTTCTATGTTGAAATAATTATCGTAACCATCATTTGTTTAAAATTCAAAAGGTTAATAAGACTTAATTTGAGCTATGGTTGATATTGCAACCTCATCATTTTTTTTGTGAAATGGTTTACTGTTATGCACATTCTTATTTAGTGTCACTTGCCCTTTTTTTCCTTTTTACGGAAATGTTATAAGTTGGAACTCTTTAATTTAGTATGTTTCAAATTTAAATGGCTGTAAGCTCTTGTAACATTATTTTACTGATTATCCGACACATTTTATTCCATTTTATTATCATGTCTCACCCATTTAATAAATTTTTAATTTTTTATTGTAAAAAAATATTTTAATATGTTTTTATTGCACTTTTTCTAGAAAAAGTTGTAGTGCTATCTTCTTAAAATCAAATTATTTTATTTTGTGTTCGTGTGGATTTAATGAGTTGTGTCAAATATAAGCATTGGCATCTTTATAGAAAATTGCATTAACAAAGAAGACTTTAATTATGTTGTCTAAATTGACATGTTCGGACAATTGTGTACATGTCGGTCGGTGTCTTAAAATTTGTGCGTGCAAGATTTATTTTTATATTTCTTCAACAAACTACTTGTCCCAGACAAAAGGCAAAATGATGGGAGTAATTAACCTTGTGGCAAATAGTTTTGCCCTACTATTTATGTATATACCTTTAATTAATTATATGTCAATTAATTACATTAAGAAATCAAATACTATTGTCATGTTTTTGTATGAAATCATTATTTTAATTAATATTTTATTTTTTATATACCGACTCGATGCGAGTGAGAATTAATTTAAATTATAATATGAATTTAAAAATACCTTTTATAATTAAGACCTACTTAAAAAAAATAAGTCGTGATTCAAATAATAATAAAAAAAAGAAATCAAATACTTTTCTTTAAAAACAAATGTAAGCCGAGCTAATCTAGTAAGAGCAAGGGCTAGGATTTGCCTTGCTCCCAAGTGTGGGTGAAATGAGCTTTTTTTGTACTTGGCACGAGAATATGCTTCCTATCATCCAAGCACAGCCATTAAGCGGACCCCACTAGAAATTTCCCCACCTCTCCAACTCCCGCCAATGCCCTTATAACACGTCTCAGTAACCTCACCCTTTGCGCGCGCGTGACCTAATTGTTTTGTTTTTTTTTCCCCGGAACGGTACAGTATCTATTCACTTTATTTTGCCCTGCGGAATAAATACCAGCTGTATTCACAATCAACGGCCCACACTCTTCCACTAATTTATGCCATCGCCAGAATCCCAGATCCAACGGTGCATATTTACTCAACTTATTACACGCGTCAACTTGTCAGCGTCTAGTCAAATCCTGCCTCGAGGTGCTTCGATTTTGCAGGATTCTTTAATCACACTCTCGCTCTCTCTGTAAAGTCTCTTTCATTTTTTCCTCAGTTTCTGCAACTCCTCTCTACCACTCCTTACAACTTTTATCGCTCTCTCACTTTTTTTTGGCTGCAAAATTTAGGGTTTATTTGTTGCTTAACTTCAACAGTGTGTCAATTTGAAACTCTGGCCGGCCATTTTGGCTTGGCCTCTGATTTTAGTGATAATATTTTTGTTTTTTTGAGATTTGTTTTATTTGGTGTTTTTTATGGAGAAAGGTTAGGATTAGGGTTTTGAGAGTAGCGAGGGATGGAAAATTCATGGCAGATAAAATGTGGTTCATCGACGCAACCAATGGCCTCATCAACATCACTGGAAACCCGAAATCAGGTTTGACGATAATGCGCTGTCGTTTCGTTGATACTTACCTGTTGTTACTGTTATTGTTTAGGCAAGTTGGCCAATAGTGAGAACTTCTCTTCATGGACAAGAGTTTACATGAAACTATTTTTTTTTTTTTATTTGGTTTTACGATTTTGTCACGGATATGGCACTGAAAGAAATGTCTTACAGAAAGTAAAGTAGGAGAAACATAATTCACTGTAATAGAACGAAAGAAAGAAATTGGAGGAGTGTTTCTTTTTGTTTGTAATGTTCAAGTATTTGTGTCCTTTCCTTAAAATTTGTATTATTAGAAGTTATGATTTGTTTGAACTTTGTGTTATTCAATCAAATAGTAGTTTTTATTGACGGTAATGAACTGATTTCTCAGTGCGTGGAACAGTGCAGATATGTATGGATTGTTTCTGTTTACTACTTGGTTTGGCATCTCCTTGGACTTATGAATTTATTTTTCATTTCAATATAGAGGGAGATGGATTCTGGCTACTGTTTTTATCCTCATGGTACACATGGTTTAAGATCTTCTGGGCATGGAAAGGTGCAAGATTCCTCAGTTCCCAACATCCGGATTGGATCTTCCTGCAGGCAGGGCAATGCTGAACTGGGAAATTCATTTTTGGCTCTTCTTTCTGCACCCCCATCATTGTTGCAGTGTGATTTTAAGGAACAGTCAAATCTGAAATCTTTCAGTGCCTCTTCTAGCAAACTCCCTTTTGATGGTGGAGTTGTAATCAGTACTTCTGTTGGAAGTGGTGTTCCACCAATTGCTAACGGGTTACTATCTGAATGCAAGAGTAACCAAAATGTCCAAAATGGGGCAAGCCCTATCTTCTCATCCAGAGTTGTGGCAAATTCCAATTGTAGTACCAAATATGGCTTGCATGATGGTCTTGAAACTGTGAACGTAAGTCTTCAGAGTTCAGACCTTGCTAAGGCAATTATTCATCAGTTGGTTTCTAGTAATGAGAGAGCAAAGGATTTTTCTTCCATGAAAGGAAAATGGCATAATACAAGTCTGGGACATGCAGCAAAGATTCCTAGCTCATGTATTCCAATATCACATAAAGAGCCCCTACAATCAAATTCTTCTTTGCCTTGTCTTCCATCTGCTTGTACTAGCGAATGCCCTCGTGTAATTTGCTTGGGCGCAAGTAAGTGCTTTAGTTCCTCTCATCAAATAAGTGACACTGTTGTAGATGATATATGCTGACATTTTTTGTTCTTTTTTATTGAAAATCGATTCGAGAAGGCGGGAATCTGCTTCTTAGCAATACAGGACTCCTTGGTATTGTTTGCTCATGCCATCATTTTCACACATCTGTTGCCAAATTTTGTGAGGTAGATTTTGCTTCGTTTTGACTTGATTTTTGTGTTCATTAAATTATGTACAGTCTTCATGTTTTTGGAAACAATTTGCATTGCATTTGGCACTTGTGTTGTGCTTGAAGATTTGTTGTAACTTCTTTATTTTGCAGCATTTAGGATTATATGATGTTAACCCTGGGGATGCTGTTCGTATGGAAAGTGGAGAGACCATTGCTCAGTGGCGAAAGCTCTACTTCCGGAAATTTGGGGTAAGGTTTATATGCTTTTAGCTGCAATTTTTTTGCATAAATACTTGAGAGTGTGTCTATGTTATCTTGTAAATACATGCACCTAAGTATGAAGGAAAGTTTGGGTATTAACTAAGAAGTATGTGGATAGATAATGTGAAGCGTGATAGTCTAGTTATGAACTAGTTTTTGTTTTAGGCGCCACCTTCACCCCCCCCCCCCCCAGTGAGTTTTCTTCCGTTTTCTTATGCTTGAAACTTGCTCTTATCGTCAGCCACCTTTTTTTCCCCCTTCCTCCTTGAGTGAGTTTTCTTCCATTTTCTTATGCTTGAAACTTGCTCTTACTTTCAATGGTCCAACTTAGAGCTTTTACTATCTTCCTTGAGGTAGAGACAACATGCCATTCTAACTAGCAATGAATTGGTGAATCTTCAATGCTTATGCATGTATGAAATTAAGCATTGTATTTAGTTGAAATTTTTTCCCCAAGTATTGCGTGAATGGAAATCAGATCCCCTTTCCACCCATGTGAGCAAGGTTTTGAACTCTAGACCTATTGCACCGCCTGCAAGATTTTACCAATTGGCTTTAGTATGATCTTATATCATTTATGCTCTTGGGTTTACTTTGTAAAAAATTTCTAACAACGGGTATTAATACTTGTTTTCTAAAGCCAATCAATTAAGAATTTACTAAGTTTTATGACTACTCATTGAGTTATTGTGTCTGTCTAGCTGATAGCATGCAAGGCGTCTTTGTTTATTTAACATATGCTCACATATGTTATGTTATACTCATGTACAAAAACTATTGAAAGTGAGTATTTCTTGGGACCTTGTAGCTTATAGTTCTTTAGCTTCTCATTTTTCTTTATCTTTGGAATTGAGAGTTGTATTTCTTATTGGCATGTGTTTGAAGCAACGAGAACACTGGGTGGTGATGTTTTTATGATGCTTTAGATCAGGGTTCCAGATGATCAGACTGGATGGGACTGGCCTGAAGCGTTATCAGCACCTGCTGGTTTGGTGAAATCTAGCGTGGCTGCATCCAACATGCCCAACTATTCTGACTTAGCTAAACTGGTCAGTTCATCTGGGGGTTTAATAAAGCGAGGACAGCCCTGTGACAGCATTGTTTATCCAAAGAACCCCTATACTGACAAGAATTCAGTGATTGATGCTTTTCGTGATAAAGATCAGAGTAATAGTCGGGAAAGTACTAACCTAGTGATGGAGTGCCAAACGTCTAGGTGTTCAACATCTTCGAAGTTTGTGGATAGCGGACCAGATGGTGGCTTACAGTCCATACATGCTTACATTGATTCTTTTCTCAAGTCCAGAGACCCGTGCATCACCAACCCTGCACAAAATTCAAGAACTTATAATGAAAATTATGATGTCAGCAAAATAAAAAATGCATGTGATCCAGTTATTGCAGAGAGGGTTGCTACTTCATCGAACATAGAGTTGAGGCTTGGGCAACCATATCAACAAAGTCAATCTTCAGGAAATTCTGTACCATTAGTAACCGAACCAAAGTTATTAGACACAGTTGTTGCTCAACCCAGGTCACTTTTCCTGGAGCAGATGACTAATAATGGTGCGTCATAAAACATTTTTACTTAGCATATTATTTATGGTATGTATCTTCTTTCAATATTAGCATGTTCATATGAATTGCTTTATGGATGAAAATTTGTTGAAGGATTAGTTTTTTAATTTTGCAGCAGCTAATTGTGGGGAAAGAGTGGCACTCAGGCAAAAGTTCCAGTGCTCTGCCGGCCCTGCAAATTTATCTGCAAGAAATGTAAGCAATTTGAACATTGGTCGCCATGTATTTGGAATATCTAATGTCACAGATACCACCAAACTGGATAAATTTGATGGCAATGTAACCAAAACTTCTATGGTTCCATCATTAGCACATGTGAGTGCAGCACCCGAGATGAATGCAAACTCTAAAGCTAATAATCACATGGTCAGTAGTGATCATATCATACCTAAGTCAGTTCATTGTGAGCCTTATTCTGCCAAGTCTAACCCAGTTCGTGTTCCCTGGACTGTTGTTGATGGTTCAGAAAGGCAATTGAATGTTTCTGAGTTGGGTTTCTTCAGAATTAAGGACAAGGGTAAGGGGGTAGGATGCACTGCAGATGGCTCTTATGCCAAAATAGATTCCGTTTCAAATATCGAAAAGCAGCAGGAGAGCCGGTGCACTTGCCCAGTAGCTATGGGTGGCAGCAAGGCTTGTTCTTCTGTTGTGCATGATAAGATCTATTATTCACATCAGTCATCTGGTGTGCCACCAGATGCATTTGATGCTCGAAACCTTTTTAACTATCAAGAGAACGTACCTTCTCTTGGGAGCAGTAGACATACTGATCATCTTTTTCTCACATCGAAGGGTTCACCATGGGGTTCATCACAACTTCTGCAATCACAAGCAGTCTCGATGGCCTCTCCCCTTGCTACTTCAGCCTCTATGCAGTGGATGACACCAGCTATCCCAACATTAGAGGGAACTGGTGTAAGCCCTTATTTACCTGATGATAATATGAGATTCCTTGCATTGAGGCAGATACTGGAGCTCTCCAAGCAGCAGCAAGCAATATCTTCCCTCGGGATGGACCAAGAGACTGGGAGAACAAGTAACTTTTCTAATGTCAACATACGCCCATTGGTTGGGCCATCAGCATTTGGAGAACAGACACCTGGACCTAATATTACCAGTCAACGAGATAGTTCTGCAGTTGCCATGTTATCACCCACATCTAGTGCTTTTACTAAGCTGGGTGTAAATATTGAGAAATCAAGCCCTATAGCAGGCAAGAACTTTTACATTCTCTTCTTTGTTGTAAAATTTGAGTTATTACCTTCTTATGATCCATTTATTCCAGTTGTAGTATGAAGTTGTATGATAATTTTGTGGTTGTCCAGATTTGAACAACTCTTGTGAATTCTCAACTTGGATCTGTGGGAATCCATTGCTTTCTAGAGAAATTGACCTGCAGTGCCAATTTCCTCATGATCCTCCTTTGAATAAGCAGCTTCCATTGAGGTTAGTTTGGAACTATCATATTCTTTTAGATCTTGAACCCATAATCACTGTCCATATTATTTCTTCAGGATGTAAGGTTCATATGTATAACCTTTTTAATTCCCTTTGTTTTTTTGGATTTGTCAAGCTTATGACCTAGATTTATTTGTATTTTCAATACCATGTCAGGCTATCCTCTTTAACCCTTTTAACATCAATTTTCAATATAATTTTTCAAACTTGGCAGAAGTGAACACATCAGTTCATCAATTGAAAATGCAAAATGCTACCCAGGAGTATCCTGTGCATATTTTCAGGGCCACTGTAGCTGTACAGCTTATAGTAAGTGTTCGGGTGGCAATTGTGAGTCAAGAATTGGAAATGCTCCAAATACCTTCAAGGACCAGGTGGGAAATGTCAATGGCGTAACCCCTACGTTAGTTGCTTCAGAGTTTGTGAAAGATGGCACTGATCTGAAGGAAAAAATAATTTCCTCAGATCAAAGGGCAGAAGTGACAGGGCAAGTACGTAAGAGTAATGTCTGTCATGCTTCTCAGTGGAAAGATGTGCCAAGCAAGTATAAAGGGGTTTCTACTGTGGCATGTTTAGACCTGTCAGCTGAAGATTTGTTAGATGGGAGAGGAAACATAGATGGACAGCTTGGAGATGCCACTTCTAAATGCTCTTATGGAACCATGAAGATACGTGACTCCTTGAAAGAGCAAGAAATGTCTAATATTTCGTCAGGATGTTCTGCTGCTGCTGTTACCCACACATCAGTTCAGGGCAACAATTTAGATTCTAATACTCCAGATGTTGGGAATGCCAGATATATAAACAAACATATAGTCGATGAAGGATCCGGAATTGACAAATGCTGGTCATCAGATGATGCACTTGAAAGTGAGAGAAGTGCTGAGTTCCTTGGCTCCAATTGTAAGACTGACTTGAGTAAGGAAGAATCTTTCAAAAATATTAACAATCTATCATCTCGTAGTCTTCTTGATGAGCTTAAGCTCCTAAATTCATTGACATGGAAAAAGAACAGGAAGCAAACCCATACCAGGCTTGCTGTTCATGGTAAGATCAATTTCAAAAAAATTGAGAGAGGCGTCAAAACTGGGAAGAAAAAGAGAGCAAGGAAAATCAAGATGGTGCCACAGTGTCCAACTGGAGGCCCTTCTACTGTCCCTTACAAATATCCTAAAGGTACGGACTCTTTGCTTTTCTCATCTGAAGATGTGGAAATGCGTAACCCATCTTTCCAGGAAACATGTATATCTGGTGCTTGTTCACCTCAACCTATTTCTAAATGTGGAAGGTCATTGTCTTTATCCAAAGAACTTTTTCGTAAAAGAGATCTCCGTATGATTTATGATGATAGAGATGGAAATGATTATCAGACAGAAGCTAATCCTTGCAAAATCCACGAGTTTTCTGGTATTAAGGAGTTTGGAAGGGCGTGGACTTCAGATTGTACTAGGAAGTCTCAGATGGCAGAACCAACGCATGTGCACACCAAAGATGGTGTGAGATGCAGGTCATTTGGCTGTATGAAGGCATTGTCTAGTGGTGAGGTAAATATTTGTTCAAGGAAGGCAAGGCCTGTCGTATGTGGTAAATATGGTGAAATATGTAATGAACTGATTGGAGATGTATCACGGCCTGCGAAAATAGTTCCTCTAAGTAGGATTCTTAAAACTTCTAGAAGAGATACACTTCCAAATACTCGTGACTCTAAACAAACTTTCCCTGATGAGTTGAAGAAGACTATCTTTTGCGGAAGTGATGCTGGTTACAATGGATTCTCTAACTTGAAGAAAGAAGAAAAAAGTGCGATCCATCATTCTTCTATTTGTAATGAAATGAACGTTGACCTTTCTTTAGAAGAAGATGAGAAGATGTTCACCAATGGTGTCGATGAGGAGAACTCAATGTTGGAGAAAAAACTTGATCATAAAAGCAAGAAAAACTGCAGTAAGTTGAACAGAAAGGTTTTTACTAAATCAAAGCCCAAGAGCAAGGAAATACGGAAGCGCAGTCTTTGTGAGCTAACAGATAATGGTAGTTATACCAATATCATTTTTATGTTTTTTCTTTTGAGTATTGTTGATGCTATTAGTAAAAATTAGAATTCAAGTTGACTGATTCATTGCCAAGAGATTATGTTAATAAGTAAGACCTAACTATTATCACTAAATACTGCTTTATCTACAATTGTGAACATTTACAGCATAATTGCCTACCTAGGCAGTTCAAACAGTCACCTGCACATTCAATTGACTGAAGCTGCTAGTGCTTTTGAGTACTACAGTCAGTTCAATGTATTGATCTATGACCTTTGACCCATGTGGTCAGAAGGTCGATTGACAATTGGTATTTCTGCATGCATGTCATTAAACTTTTTTATTTTATTTATATTGCTAGCCTTAAGGGGATATCCTGCAGCCATCCTGACTTTCTGGTGACTGAACTTGCTAGTGCTTTTCAGTGTTCCAGTCTATTCCAGATGTTGATTTTTGCCCTTTAGTGCTTTCATGGAGTCAGTTAAGAAGAGTGGGTTTAGCTCATTTCACAAGTCAATATAACCTCGTGTCAATTGGTCTTATGTGACCAAACTTGTTTATTTTGCTACTTGGTTCATCCCATGGTTCCTTATTTAACACTTCATTTTACAGTACTAATACTTTTAATTACCAGGAAAAAAATCCACTTCCGAAAGCTTTTCCCTTGTGAAGATCTCAAAATGCATGCCTAAAATGGAAGTGGGGAAAGTTTCGAAAAATGCTGTGGGTAGCAAGCATAACATTCGTGCATCGAGCGAAGTTAATTCTGAAAAGTAAGGAAGTTGATACTCAAAGATGTCTGATTAGATTATTTATACTGACAGAATTCCTATGAAATATAGTAATTGATATTCGTATGTAATTATGTATATCTATCATAGCTAGTTTAAGTATACTGATGGTTATTTTGATCTTATGGTAATACAGATTGAATCCAGAGCACAGATCTCTTTCTGTTATGGATTCAGATGCATTCTGCTGTGTGTGTGGAGGCTCAAACAAAGATGAAATCAATTGCTTAATAGAATGCAGTCGATGTTTTATCAAAGTATGTGGCAGCTCAGCTCTATTTCAAGTCTATTTCTTCTGAATCTCTCACTATTATTCCATTAGTAAAACCTTGATGTATGAATGTTGGATAACTTAATAACCTTGATTAAATATTAAAATCTTCTGGTCTCTACTTGGGCCAATGTACTAAATTAATAATCTCACTAAATGCATGAGATAATTTTTTTTTTTCGAATCCTTTAGGGTCCAATGAAAATGTAAAATAATAATTAGTCAAATACAAAAATACTAATAATAATTAACATATAAAATTCATAATATTAAAGGGCTTTTTTCTTGACAACTCTAATTTTCTCACTTCAACTCTTTTAAAAAATTCTAATGATTTGAGAGTAAACATAAAGCTAATGACCAATATATTTGTAGAGTTCATGTTCTATGTACTTTAAGCATCTATTCTAAAACACTTTATCTTCTAGGGTATTAAATTTGAGAAGTACATACAACAATTTTATGTCTATGTACCATGTATTTACGTTAATTTTTGGGCTTCTATGTACATGTTCATAACATTTATTAATATATATATATATATATTTTATATACATGATAACTTTTGAAATTCATACATGAATCTTGGTCAAAGGAATAATACACATACCAAGATGACACAAGTAATTAAAATATAAAACTCTTAAATTAATAATTATTCATTTATCGATAAATAAAAAAACCCTGCTAAGATGATATTTTTTCTTAGTCCCAACAATATTTTTTTATAGAGGTTTTATTGTACTAATTAGGGTCATGATATGTAGGTGCATCAGGCTTGCTACGGTGTTTCCAAAGTTCCTAAAGGCCACTGGTATTGCAGACCATGCAGAACCAATTCTAGAGATATAGTAAGACCTGGCTTTTACTTTAAATAATAAATGTTTTTTCACGCAGTTTTAGGCATTCTGTAATGAACTGCATTTCCTGTGCGTCTTATACAGTGTTGTTGTATAATCTCTTGGTAAGATGCACATAACCCTGCTACCAACATTTCCAACTAGAGTGTTTTGAGAGTAGTAGGGGTTATGTTTCTCACATCCATATAATGGATCACAACTTCATAGTTATGTAACTTTGGGTCCTAATTTGTTTCCTGGTTTTGAAATTACCATCTGATGTTTTTGAATTGTTTGAAATTGAGGTGGGGAGAAAAGGGATAGATAGCTGCATTAAGTCCTCAGAGCATATTTGTTTAAGTGTGGGAACATTTTATGATTGATAACCTAATATTTATAATAAAATGTATAGATTTTGCTTGTTTACAAGATTATTCAATGTTTGTCAAACTGCTTTTGATCTGGTAATTTTTGTTTCTTTAGGGAAGAGTTTGGCACATTTGATCTCATTTTGTTGCCTACTTACACTGAGTTTCTTTAATACTTCTCACTAGGTTTGTGTTCTTTGTGGTTATGGTGGCGGGGCAATGACTTGTGCGTTGCGAAGTCGCACAATTGTGAAAGGCCTTTTGAAAGCTTGGAATATTGAAACTGACAGTAGGCACAAGAATGCTGTCTCTTCAGCTCTAATCATGGAAGACAATCTCAATATGTTGCATTCCTCTGGGCCTATGCTTGAAAGCAGTATGCTTCCTGTTTCTAGACCTGTAAATACTGAGCCACTAAGTACTGCTGCTTGGAAAATGGATTTTCCAAATCAATTGGATGTTCTTCAGAAATCCTCGGGTAATGCTACTAGCGTGAAGGTACATAACAGCATTACTGCTGGGGCATTTGATTCAACTGTTAAGCAGTGGGTTCATATGGTCTGTGGTCTCTGGACGCCTGGAACACGATGCCCAAATGTTGACACCATGAGTGCTTTTGATGTATCTGGAGCTTCCCATCCCAAAGCAAATGTGGTAAGTGTTGACCTTAATGAATTTTTTTGGTGGTAAGCTTTGAATTTAATAAACTCTAGGTGAATAGCATAAATTTGGCCTTAACTTTTAAACCATGTCTGAATTGTATGTGTAATCACACAGGCAGCTGTCATGGTAGTAAAACATGTTAATTTTTTAACTGTTAGATATCTTCATCTTTAGAATAGTTTTTTTTTTTTTTCACTTGTGCATTATCTATATCTTCTGCCACATGATCAATGCATTTTTGCAAGTAAATGATAATATTCACTAATGTGCATTTGTCGTGACCTGACAAAAAGCCCATATTTTAGGTATATTGCTTCCTTTTTGTCATATGTAGTGAATTTTTGCTTAAGTTTTTTCAATCAAAGTTCCTGAAAGTCTCATAGGCTTTCTTTGCCATCTCAATAGCGCACAGAATGTCAAAATTTTCCGTCTATTCTTATATATTTTGCTTTTCTGTGAACATCTCTAGAGGCTTTGGATGAATAACCCCTGTAGGCCTAAGTTCAAAATTTTGGAATTTGAATAACATATTTGATTGGAAGCAGAATATTTAATGGATGTGAAGGAATAGCAAATAGGGCAGCCAGCTGCTTTATTTATGCAAAATTGCAAGCCATTCCGTTAAAAGTTTTGAGACTACAAGTGTAAAATAGGTTGTAAACACAGCCTTCAAATTGAGAATTTCTGAACTTCAAAATTTTGATAGTTGCTTGTCTCTCTTGTTCCTGTAATGAATTTCTAAATATGGTAACCTTCTTCCCCAGGTTTGCTCTATCTGTAATCGACCAGGCGGCTCATGCATCCAGTGCAGGGTGGTTAATTGTTCTGTGAAGTTTCATCCTTGGTGTGCTCACCAAAAGGTTTGGCTGATTATAATTCTTCTTGTACTCTGAAACTTTTGTCTGATTAATAATTATATTATAATCATGTCATTACTTCATTGTGGAGGTAAAGATTGGTACTTGGCATGCACGTATTTTCCTTTTTCATTGTTTTGCATAAATGCAATTATTCTTTCCAGTTTGAGGGTATTTTCTAGCAAGTTCTGTGTGCCTGAATTTTTTTTTTTCCCCTTTTTTTGAAGTCCAAACATATTCTGTATAGGCGTGTTTAGTTTGTTTTTGAGTCACGTATAGCTAATAACTTCATAGTTCATTTCATACATACATGGTAATCCATGGTAGGGATTGCCTTTCCCTAGTCCTTAAAACTTGCTTTAGAAGGAAAATGCTATGACATTTATGATAAATGAATGCTCCAGAAAAATAGCAAGATGTGATCTTTCTTGCTCTTTTTGAATCAAGATATCAGCTGTGGATCATGTATTCTGAATAGCACGAAGAGTAGAGCTGTACGCTTTCTCTGCCTGGAAACTATTACTAATGTTTTTAAAATTGTTCTGATGGTGTTATTCTTTCACTGTTGCCATTTCCAGTTATTTTTGTTTATCTTCTTTTTTTCCTCTTTTCTAACGCTGTTATGATTATAAAGTATAATAATCTTTTGAATGGTCATTTTTTTTCTTTGGCATGTGATTTTCAGTTTCTGTTGTACTGATCGCAGGGTCTGTTGCAAAGTGAGGTTGAAGGGGCTGAGAATGAAAGTGTTGGATTTTATGGAAGATGTGTGCTCCATGCCACTCACCCCTTGTGTGAGTCTGGTAGTGATCCCTTTGACATTGAGGTGGTTTGTTCAATAGAAAAGGAATTTACCTGTGCTCGTACTGAGGTATTAGTCCAGTGTTTGATTTTGTGGTTCCCACTCTATTCTAGGGTTTGGGGAGGAGACTAATATCTGACTGCCTGACTTATTATGACATCTTGTACTGATACTTTTGCTCTATGTGAAGGGTTACAAGGGTCGGAAGCGTGATGGATTTTGGCATAACCTTCATGGTCAATCAAGAGGAAAGAGTGCATGCCTTGTTCCCCAGGAGCAGTTAAATGCTTGGATTCACATTAATGGGCAGAAGTCATCCACGAATGGACTTCCAAAGCTTACGGTGTCAGATGTCGAGTACGATTGTCGGGTACGTTGAAGTTCCTTTATACTGGATAATGATCGCTTACTCATTTTTTTAACAACAATTGAATTGCATTATAGTTGAGTAAGCACCATTAATAATCGAAAATTCTGTCCTCATAAACGTTCTTTTCATGATGCAAATGTAATGGTTACTTGAGACTTTTATGTGGTTGATGGAAACACTGACCAATATGGAAAACATGTGATCTTAACTTTATGGTTACATAAGGTGGATGAGATATTGTGGTCTTCAATTGTAATTACACAGCTTCAAATTTTAATTTTTTACATTATATTATTTTGATATGATCCTCTTGAACTATAATCCTGTAGTTCTTACAATTAAAAGAATTTGCGTATTTGACCTTTGTTTCAGTACTTATAATGGCATCTTGAACTTTTTATGATATTTTGTCTGCTAGAATAGTTAAAGGTACTGTCTGTTTTGCTTCCCCCAAAAATACCTATTTCAATTTTTGTTGCAACAGCTAATATTTGTTGCAGCATTTTTCTGTATTAAATTTTAGCAATGATAAATATCCATGTTTGAAATTTTTGTCTTTCTAATTATTTGCAGAAGGAATATGCTCGCTACAAACAAATGAAGGGTTGGAAACATTTGGTAGTTTACAAGTCTGGTATTCATGCCCTTGGTCTTTACACATCTCGGTTCATTTCCCGTGGTGAAATGGTTTGACCTCCTTGTCTCATGAAATGTAAAAAGTCGTTTTTTCCCTCTGGCTTGAAAGCATAATGCGCTGTTCCTTGTAGGTGGTTGAGTATGTTGGCGAGATTGTGGGGCTACGGGTGGCAGATAAAAGAGAAATTGAGTATCAGTCGGGTAGAAAACTTCAGTACAAGAGTGCCTGCTACTTCTTCAGGATTGATAAAGAGCACATTATTGATGCAACCTGCAAGGGGGGAATTGCTAGATTTGTCAACCATTCATGCCTGGTAATAAACCATTTTACCATTGTCCAAGTAGGTTATGAAACAAATTAACATTGGCCTATGAACTTCCAAGTGTTTTAGTTGTCTGATTTAAATCTGATTTCTTTGTTTTGACCAGCCAAATTGTGTTGCCAAAGTGATTTCTGTGAGGAACGAAAAGAAGGTAATTCAGAACTCATATATTACTGTTAGTTGGTCATTGGTTTATTTATACAAATCTGTGAGTGATTCGAGGGCCGGCTTGATTGTATGGTTTGTCTGGACGCTTAAATACTGATATCTTGGTTGCAGGTCGTATTCTTTGCAGAACGAGACATTTATCCAGGCGAAGAGATAACTTATGATTACCATTTTAACCATGAAGATGAAGGTAAGAAGATCCCTTGTTTTTGCAATTCAAAAAATTGCAGGCGATATTTGAACTGATGAGATATCCAACCTTCCATGTAAATAGTCGTCCTTCATTTTTTGTATCACCGTCAATCCAAATGGGTTGTTGATTTTTGGCTTCTGCCTAAGGTAAAAGTATTATCCGAAGTCCAAACATTCTGGTAATTTTGTTGATAAAAAAGGTGTACATATAGAAGAGCAGAAGCTACCAACTTTGGAAGAATTCTAATGTATATTGCCGTGCCAAGAAGAGTGTTCATTTTTATTTTTAAAATGATTGCCTCTGGAAGTGCATAAATGCTTCCGGTATCGACCATCTAAAGTTCGCTGAAAGTTGGAAGAAAACGCTAATTTCCCATGGGACTTGTGGTTGCGATGCGTTCGATCTCCAGAGATACCATGGAATGGAAACAAAACTGGAACTAATAGTGAAGGCACAAAACGGTGAAATTTTAACCACAAAAAATGGTTGACTTTAAACAATCGTAATACGCTTGCTTGAGGAAAAATTGTTTATCGATGCTTGCTTTGGTAGCTGAGGCAATAAGAAAATAGATTGCACTTGTTGACTACCATAATATAAGAAAATAGATTGCACACGCCAACTAAATACATCGTTTATTCGTTTTCAAGGATTTCCCCAACTTACGCCCATCTGTGTGCTTAGTCAAACTAACAAGATAAAGACATGATGTTAAAGATTTTTTCTCCCCCCTAATTACCTTTTTAACATTTGACATCCATGTGAATATGGAGTGCTTGCTTCTTCAACTGAAACTGCTTTGTTTCTACGCCACTTCCGAACATCAGTATTTCCACTTTATGAACCCCAGTTTGGAATGTTTGCTGTGGCTTCATTCACCATTTTCACCAAAGTCACCTGCCATTATATAAAACAAATAATACACACGACTCAGGTCACTTATATTCTCATACCATCACTCTGAGCAAATAAACTCATCTAAAGTAAAACCACTTCATTTAAAATTATGTATGGACATGTTTGAAATTTCAGTAGTCCAAGGAAACAATAGCTCTCTTTTCTATATGCTCCTGTTATGGTACCGATTTAGGTAGGAAACTTAGATTAGACAACAAGATTAGACATACCACACTTTCAGGAACACCAGGTGGAGGAAGGGGAAGGTTTCTTGGGGGCGGAACACTATCATAAGATCTTTTGTCGAACCTCCATTTGCCAATCTTCCCATAAGTCAGATGACCCTGAAAATCAAAGCAGAAAACTCGACACTGTGGGTGGAACAACAGATATCCTTTTCTTGTATATCACAATGAGAACTCCCAACATATCAAAATGTTGGAGCAAATAGAATACAAAATCATTTTCTATGGTAAGAAACAGAACAAAGAGAATACATGAGAGATCAGTCACAAATAAAATACCTTCATATCATAGTCACATCCATAAGTATAATGGATTATAAACTTGTTGCTAACTTCTGTATCCCAGGGAGGCTGATATATGTCACAGAAAAGAGGTTAAAGGTGCTTGAAGTGTATTGGAATCAGGAAAATAATTCACCACAAAGAAGTTATTAGATGAGAAAGTTCAGCAAGATTTTTGAGAAACAAAGATCGTGCCGAGGACAAGCAGTTTTAGTTTTCATTTTTATTTATTTGTTTATGAGAGCGAAATGCATGTTCTAGAGGGAAAGTGGAGCATAAATTGCCATTTAGACAGTGAGTAGCGTCTCATCCAACCTGAATCATGAAGTCTTTGTATAAGATGTTGCCAACACCATTCAGAGCAGAGGCAACAGCATAGGCATACCTATATTCACAAAACAAAATGGGGAAAAAAAGTCAAGAAATTAATGCAGCATTGCAACATAAAAATAACACATTATTTACTTAACTGGTAAAGCCTCACATTTCAAGCACCCAGCCAAAAGCTTTATCTGTCTCAGGATCCTTCTTCATTGCCAGGGAAACATTCATCCAAACGGGTGCAATTTTCTTAAGAGAATCCTAAAAATATTCACGAAAACCATAAACTAATTTTAAAAATTAAACGAAGGAGAGTCCAAAAACAAAAAGAGAACTCTGTCATAATAACCATAACGATTTGCAAAACACACCCTCCCAACTACGACGGGGGAGTTCCCAATTGGGTCAATATTGGTTATTGGTCCCATATCCTTGGGAAAGTACTTCCGCAGGACTGACTCATACTTTTTTGGTTCAATATAAAAGAAAGGAAATGCAGCTCCAAGCCCATCTTTAGATAAGTTTGGTATTGGCTTGACAATGATATGATCCGGTTCTGCCATCAGGATGTACCTACATTTATTTTTAAAACAGCATTAGTAAGTCAAATGCACTAACCAATTAACTCATCACTGAAGATATGGAGCCACAGATTTCATACTCTTCTTTTATGTCAGCTTTTTCGAGCCATTGTACAAATGCCCAAGGTCTGTTCAGGACTATATAACCCTGTGATTACAACATGCATCAGACACGATCAAAAGAAGCTAAAATTCATTTAAGACCAGCAAAAACACAGAAACAAAAATGAAGAAAATCTTAAACTTCAAGCTCACATACTAGAAGAATTTTGACATTCAATCAGTACCCTAAATCTTAAGCAGTACATTCTAAATACTAATCAGTTAGCTAAGTAACTGTAAAATAAGCTCCAACTGAATTACTCGAAAAGCCAAAGCATGATATTTTCTTCATAATAATTTTCTTCAATTGGTTGCAATGACAAGAAGAAATCTTGGACCCCATAAACTTTCTCTTTTAACGACAAGCATGACTGGAAACTAAACCCCATAAACATTTGAACTATAGCATATGAACCAACCGCCGCCTACGGAACCCAACAAACATTTGATGATAAAAAATTAAATTGCCTCGAAATTAATCAACCGGAGCACAAACTCAGCTAATTCTACACACTCCATTTAATTTTTTTCTTGAAAAAATAAAAAAAAAGATGAACGAATACCCGATCCATGCCAGCGGGCAGAGGCTGAGCAATGAAAGTAGGGATCTCATCCATGTACTTATCAGGCTTCCCAGAGTGCAGAATTCGAGTAAAGCCACCCATCTCAGAATTGGGTCCATTCTGAAACTTCTTGAACCAGTAATACATCACTCTACACTGCCACGTGTTATAAACGGAATCCGACGCCGTCATGGCCGTGTGAAAGAGCCGTTTGTTTGCAGCAGCACCATGTCTTCTGGATCTCTCCAGCGGCATCTCGATGACGGGGTCCACCGAAATTGACGATGATAACGGGTTTGGGAAATCTTGCTTGAGAGGAGCATTTGCTGAGATGATTATGTTGTACGTTATCAGAGCTACTGAAAAAGTTACCAGCGTGCTGTAGAACAAATGTCCACAGCCCATCTTTTGTCGCGTCTTTTCTCTAATTCTTTCTTTCTTTCTTTCTTTCTTTCTTTACACTCGTTGCTTCTTCTCTTCTTATTTGTGTTATTTATTCGCGCCTTGCTTTACATAAGACAATCAAAGTCAATGTGTTTGTAATGTTTATTGCGTAAAGAATCTGTAGAGTGACAGACACATAGCCTGATGATGGCTTTCAGAAAGTCGTCGAATAGTTGGTGAACAGGTGCAGCCACGAGGTGGCCAGCAGTTTCAGGGAACAATTACTGATAAAATGGCACGGAGAACTAATTCTTTTGAAAGCTGACACAAAATGCAAACTGATAAAAGTACCGGAATGCCCTCATGCGAATTGCATAGCTGATGCATTTTTATACCTTTTGAATAATCCATTAATTGAAAGAGGAACTATTATTTCCAGCTCGACAACTACTAACTAGACAGGTTGTTTGTTACTTGTTACTACGAATTGTTTTCGGATGGGACACCAACTCAGTCCAATGCAAATGTTTGAATTTACAATTTCTAGTCTCATCGTCGGTTCTAGGGAATTCAAATAGAAAGCTTTTAAGAAAACAGGAGCAAAGAATTTTAAAAAAAAATTAGAAAATACCAGTTGACAAGTAGAGCCATGAAATTCGGATCGGATATAATTGCGAGTACGTGGGGTCCAGGCTGTTAGGCCTAAGAATCTTTATAAAATCAGTGTGATTACCAAGCACCAACCTTCACCAGTAAAGATGGAACGCGAAATGCCAATATAATCCTATAATACTAACACAATTACTAGTGACGAGAAAAATTGTAAAAAAAAAAAAAAGGTGAAAAAAATTACAAATTCTAACCGATAACCAAGAGTTATGAAGTTTGGATTTGCTGTAGTTGCAAAGTAATTGTAATCACTGTCACTCTATACGTATAAAATTATGGGATCTGATCCCACATCACAAGTCCCCCAATAAAAGCTTAACCGCACACACCTGATCATGTTCCATAAAATTATATGAATTCCGTCTTTTTCCTCTTAATAAATATATATATTTACTACATTAAAGTATTATATACACACGAGAAAGAAGCAGCTGTTGCTGCTATTACAGGGTTTCAGGAAAGAACCAAAACTCCCTGCGTGATAGTGGCCTCCAAGAGTTTCCGAAGAATGAGAAAACCGTACAACACAAGAGCTTCTATGAAATGCATGTAATAATCACGTTATCTCTCAACTGCCTCCTTTATGTGAGGAAACCTATGAGCCCACCGTGAATATCCTGGACAACATTTTGAACTCAGTATCTCGATATGACATGCCACTTCCGAGAAATTTCTCAAGAATTGGATAAATAATAATCAGAAATTCCAAAAAATATTAATTAAAATGGCAATAAGTCATTTGGCTCCAAGTTAAATGATGATAGCAATGTATTGAAGCAGAAAAAAGACAAACCAGTAGTAACTATCTCAAGAAGATCCATATCCTCTTTCTTGACGCATGGTGCACCCTGCAACAATTCAAGATAGAACTTGTAAGCTGACAATTAAAGCAATACCACAAGAAGCATATCAATGAAAGCCATAGAATTTTAGCTGCCATTGATTAAAGTAAAACCGAAAATATCCATGGCCCCTTGACCTCACACCAAGCATGTCCATCATATATGTACACACCCAAACATATTTACCTGCCCCCATGAAGCCAAACTTCTAGCAAAAAGCCGAGACAGACTATTAAGCGAGTTACTGTCGAAGTAGGGGTTATTTACAAGAGCCTCCTCTGACGTTGAATCAAATAAGAGTGCACAAATGCATGAAGCCATCATAATTATAGTCGGGTCATTACTGTTCTCTGAAAACAGAATTTAATTTTAAAAAAAAAAGTCAGGAACTTTTAATTGTTAAGCATAAAATTCTCTTTAAGGTTACAGAATTTGCATGTATCAACAGCAAAAGAAAATTTAATTTTCAGATGAAGTTTAAAAGATATTATCCAGGCTGTTAGGTATAGCAGATCAAAAGCTATTAATGTTTAGAGACCCATCAAATAGCTACATGCTGCACAGAGAATAAAATCATGACTTTGACAGACTTTTACTGAATCAAATTTCTCTGGAAAGTTAAGCTTAGACTACCTTAACATACAAAAGCGTGAGAACAATGTTATCCTATTTTCAATTTTTCCTAAATGACATAATAAAAAAGCAATTAATGAAATGGCACCTGTCCAATACGCCAGTGCTTTCAAAAGGTGAATGGAAGTTGATTCATCCATTGGAAATTGCACTTGCTCTTTCTGTCAATAAAATGAGGTAGGTGTTAGTATATTGCATGTTATATGTAATATGGTAATGACAACCCTACCTTCAAAAGAAGATTCAAGATCGTATCACACGCCAGGAAGATACAACCATCATCCTCGACCATAATGTGACCAGGCCCAATCAACTTGATTAGGCATTCAGCCACCTGCAAATTGAATGGAAGCAATGAAAAAGTGTAGTGACGATAAAAGAAAAATGTTACGGTAGATCAAGACAATGGATCAAGCCATGCAAAAAAAAATAAAAATTAATTGAATGCATAATGATCCTTTCGACATTTTCAAAATCAGTGTCTACTAAATATTCCAAATGCAGCTATAATACATAATAACCAAGTCAACAATACTGAAGCTGATGAAAATTTAATGTCACAATATCGTAATCAATTAGTGGTAAAGATAAGGCATTAGGGATAAAGATCTAATGTAAGAGAATAGATTAATCAATAATTCAAAACTTACAGCTTTATACATTCCAGAGGACACTAAATCTTTACATCCTTCAATCTCCATTGTAGTTTGGCAAAGCATTGGAAGCAAAAAGAAAATGGAATAGAAAGGGCTGTCATTTTGGAATATATTGGACAACGTCATTATAGATACACAGTCAGCCAATAAGTCAATTGCTTATCGATCCATTCAGAAACAAGACTGAAAAATTTTCAAACCTTGGCTCATCTTCACCTTCAATCGAAAGCATATACTGCAAAAGTTCTCTCACCTTCTCTTTGCAAGCATGGGGCGTTTCTGCAAGATAGCTGAGGCAGCCAAAGGATCACGCCAGGCGCATAATAAAGTTTCATAAGTAATTTAGTATAAAACCTAACAGATATACACACTTTGTACAGCTGACTTTAGCTTTTCATGGTAGCAGCCATTTTTATGGAAAAGAACTTTACTGTTGTTTATAAATCTAGCTTTATCTATAGAAATTTATTAAAAAAAAAAATCACAGCAATTATAGAAACCCCAACTAATTTACTCAAGAAGGCCTACAAGAGAGTATTGTGAACTGTCCCATCAAGCAGCATGCACGTCATACAAAGTTCAACACCAGTCGGCAGTCAAGTATCATGTTTCCCAAATAAAAACTTCAATTAACATGTAACAAATCATGGAACAAATAAGCAGGTTTAATATATCTATAAAACTGAATCGGTGATATTGAATTAAAAAGTTTAAAATAAAATGTTAGGAATGTAGAATATTACAATACACCGCCTTGCACAGAAAAGAAGGCATAGATGATGAATTATTGATCATAGAGTTAGAACTTCATCAATCCAAAATGTAAGCAACATTTAATTTGTAATGGTATTCATTTTAATTCACTGAGAAACCACAAAGAAGAATCAGCAGAAGAAGAAATTAGCACACCTCCCAACAAGCCGCACTGAAGCAAGGAGGTCATTTCCTTTCTTCCGTTCATGTTCCTGTAGAATAAAACTATTAGAACAAGACAAGGACTGTTTTTTTCTTTTTTTTTTGGTTTGAGAGAAAGGACAGTGATATTTCAATGATATCAAATCATTACCTTTGCATCTTGCAGATACTCTAGAACTACACCAATTGTCTCGTTAAGCCCATTCATCACCTTCATGAAAGTATTATCATCAATAAGGCCTCCTGTGAACAATTCCCCATGAAAATAAATTCATTAAAGCAAAAGAGAGAAGGTAGGAAGCAAGTACTTGAGAAAATGGGTTCCATTCAAACAAATTTGGTGAGTGGTGATACGTCATTGAGTAATTACTTATTAATATACACATCAAATGCTGTGAAATTATGACAATAAGGTATGCATGCAAAGTTAAAATTCTTCAACTAAACATAAATGATCGATTTCTGAACATTACTTTATATCCTTAAGCAGAAGGAGAGCATTCGTTATTATCTCAACTCAGTAATCTCTCTGAAAAGCACATATACCTTCACTTTCAGCAATATTTGATATCAATCTGATGATCTTCTCCACTAACGAAAAGGCAATAGCCACATTACGCTGCTTTGAGAAAAAACTTTCAGCAGTTGATGAAGTATTCTTTGACGCTTCATATTTCAAATATGCCAGCTCATTCAGCAGAACAGCAATCTCAACCCTTGATGACTCTAGAACCAGCAATAGGCACCTGCAAAAAAGAATTGGCCTGAAACTGAAACCATTGACCAGCGAGTAATTGCTTTTGTTGAACAAACATATAAAAAAGCATAACTTACCTATCTGAAGGAATAGAATCTTGTATATCAGGTAAGTCAATCTTACCAATCAGCCACTCTTCACCCTTGATAGAAACAATAGATTCAGCCAAAATAAGGGCCTGAAGCTTTTCTGCAGGAGCTGCTTATTGGAATTTTTTTTTTTTTTTTTGAGGGGGTGGGGGGGCCAAAAAAACATGAAAGAGGTTAACATGAAATTGAAAATTTGAGCTCCAAAAAAATTGTGTAAGACAACAAATAAAATTAAATGGCAATTTCATTTTGCTCGAAAATGATCAAATCTATTGAAGCAAAAAGAAAATGGGACTCTTCATCCACCTAATACATACAATATACCAGACAGAGTGCTCTCCCACCTTCACAAGCATTCATCCAAATTGCATTTGGACATTCTCAAATGTGCATCAATTGCAATAATTCAATATACAAGACATTAAGCATCAACGAAGCACTTTTTAAATGGCATATCACACCTTACATGTCCATTCTCAAGAACAATTATGATAAACACAACAAACTGAATGGATGCAACCCTAAAGGAAAGGAAATCAGGACAAACAACTAAGACAATCGACTTCAAACATATGTCCTGACCAGGAAAGAGCTAATAGCAGATGATACAACAGCCATTTCATGACACAAAACCTACGGGCTCAGGACTATATATATATATATAGAGAGAGAGAGAGAGAGTAGTTTTTTGGTCATGGATTTTAAAGTATGGGAAAGTCCGGGAAAGCTTTAAAACCACACGGCTTTAAAGGCTTACAGTTTTAAGCCTTTAAAACCATGCGGTTTTGAAGGTTTCCCGCACTTTCCCGAACATTTCTATACATATATATATATATGTATATTTCACACAAAGAGAGAGAGAGTGCATGATATTAGATAAATTACATCAACATACCAACGCGGTTCTGTAAAATGGCCACAACACCAACACGCATATACATTGACCATTTGCCATCTGGCATTACTCGAAGAGCTTCATGAAGCGGTGCCTGAAAATAGACATGACCCCAACGAGTTCAAACACTGAAACAAGCAGTAAAAGGAAAAATAAGAATATGCAGAAAAGTTTAAGAAACTTTTTGATCTCTTCATTAAAAAAAGAAGAAGCAAACCTATCACAGCATACAAAACTATCTTATAGAAAACATTAACTTTGAAGTAAGATAGGTCATAAAGATAGGAAATTCTCAGTTTAAGTCGCATATCCCTAAACTTAACAAAGTCATATCCGTGCTTTTTGGTATTTTAGTGACATACTCAATTTAGCAAAGTGAGTACGGATGTAGGTATGTATGTTTCACTTGTTACATGATTAACATATAATTTGTCGTATATTTTCAAAATTGGAACTGAAAAGGTTTCAATATTTTACCCTGTGAACTATAAAACAAACTGTTGAAAGTTTGAGCAAGTTGAGCAAGCAGAGCTCTTAAATGAGTTTATAACCCAAAAAAAAAAAGCAGAGAGATAAGACAAATGAGAGCATACTGAGTAATTCGAAGAAAGAACAGCAGTGAGTAAATGAAGTGATTCAAACTTTAGCACATTGTGCAACACAGCAAATTCCCTAGCTACTACAGTCACCTGAAACGAAAAAGAATGCTTTGAAATGTCAGATCACCACCAGAAATAATATACAGGTTACAGAAGAGATGTACTTACTATTGTTGAAAGCTCTGATAAATAGTCATTTGTGATGATTTCTAGAGACAGCTTACTTAACATCAATTGCAGAAGCCTAATAGCAAGTTCCATTAAACGAGAACCTATTTAACATCATACCGTGTTAATTCTCTTTTACCTTAGAAGAATGAAGAACTCCATAAAATTTATGTTGATATAAATTTTATAATATGGGATGCTGTAGAGGTGACAATTAACGGAATCCTCATAAAAATGCAGTCAAAGTTTAGTAAACAGTAAAACAAATCACCATCTGCAAAAGTAGACATTTGGAAAGCCAGCACTTTCATGCCTCCAGACTCATACAATGTTGTGACTCCATCCCCAGTAGCATTGGTTACTAAATACAGAAATTCGTAGCATTCTTCAAGAATGGATGTGCCTGACCTGCATTTCAAGAAAGCAAATTATAGAGTTAAGGTAACCAACAAACAGTCTGCAATTCAAAAATCAATAGCTACAAAGTATGTGAAGCTTACTCCTTTAGCATTAATTCGAGTATCGGCGGAACCTTTGAAACCATGTCTTCTGAAGAAGCAATCTCAGGAACGCGGCAAAATGCAGCAAGAACTGTAACTGATAGCTGTAAATATGCATCGCGATTCTCGCTCGAATTGCCACTATTGATTCCTTTCCCCAATCCTGAAATAAAAATTACCATATTGAATTAACGAATGATTCGGTTAAAACGGATAAGGAATAATAATAAGAGAAAAGATTACCGGTCCGCAAGAGCCGGTCGAGGAACCGCGGGCCGACGGCGTCATAGATTTTACGCAGCGAAACAGCGTCGTCGCCTTTGCAGAATTTGGTAACGACGAGCAGGCCAGCAAGGCGCTGCTCATCTCTCTCGCCTTTCAATAGCTTCAAGCAATCGTCTAACGACGGAGAGGGAGCTGATTCTTCTGGCTGTGAGTGTGACCGAGAGTCCTGCAAACAAATACAGAGAGAGAAAATTAAGAGATGAGATATTGGAGAAAGCTTGATGAGTGGGTCCGTGCTAACCATTGTTGATTAAAGCGAAGCTTGGTAAGTGGAGACGAGTAGCTGTCTATTGCAGGAAATTGTTTTGGAGAGTATTTTGATTCAGTTTTGTTTATGGAATTTGAATTTCATTTTAGAGGGTTCGAGAGGCGGCTGGCGGTTTGTTTTGTTTTGTCTCCACTCCATAGTCTTGGCGGTGAACGATTCGAGCACAGTTACTCTGCCTATGGGTACTCAGGTTGGCCAATCAATTGATGCCAATTCTCGCTGCTTTTTCAACTTTCGGTTTGTGTCAAATGGGCTACACCATCAAATCCTATGATGGGCCTGCCTCGTTTCCGTACAAGTCCAGCCCATAAGTTGTCTTGACTACTTTTAATTTTATGTGTTGAGGCTAGCAAATTTTGACTAACAGCATTTTTTATTTTTAAAACTAAAAAAATTATCACTCGTATCTTTACACTTTTATTAAATATATTACAACACTTTGAATGTATATCACCCATCCACCTTAAGTAGACAAAAGTATTTACCGATCAATAATTCGTTAGTTGTTGTTTAGTGATGACGTCATAAGAGTAATTTGATCTTTTAAGGTAGAAGAAGTTTTGATTAAAAAAACGATTGCTTGGTTAAAAAAAAAAACACACGTTATCCAATTTACTTGATAAAAAATGACTTATCATCCCATTTACAAGACAACAACATCTAGTGAAAATAGAATAAGTTGATAAAGAAAAATATGTCGTACTGTTTACCTCATAAGAAAGGACATGTCGTCCCATTTATCAAATCATGACACCATCTATGTGAAATGGCATTATTTAACTGAAACTTTAAAAAAAAAATGCTCCTTTGCGACCAAATTTGTTCCTTCAAGCTTCAACCCGAATTTTTTATGATTTGCTCCTCCAAGCTCCAACTTGAATTCTTTACAGCATAATATGTATAACTATTAATAATATGTACCATTAATAATTTTTATGATATAACATAGATAATTTCTTATGGTATAATTGTTAATAATATGTATTATGATTAATGAAATAAAAAAAAATGTGCATTGAAAATTTACCTTAATTTTGAAGACAAGTCTATCTTTTTACCTTAATTTAAGTCTCGAGGGCAAAATTATCAATTTGCTATAATTTTGTTAATTTACAAACAACGACTAACGGTTTTGTGAACGGTAGACACGTTTTGACAACTTAGGATGTACGACTGATACACATTGAAAGTGTTATAATATGTTTGATAAATGTGTTTTTCAAAATCTAATTTTGAGAATCGTTTCTATTATAAAAATTCATAAATATCTTTATTAATTAGAGAGTAAAATCATTAACTTTAAAAAGATTATTATTATTACCAATTATATTGAGATAGCAAAATAAAAAATAAAATTAATAGTATAAAATATTTATTTTAGTTATTAATTATTATTCATACACAATAAAAAAAATTATATACATGTTTAATAATGTATTAATAAATTTTTTTCACGCTATATCCAATTCAGTCATTTATATTCTTACAACAATTTAACAATAAAATTTACCAAACACATACGACTGCTTCAAAAACCTGCAATACTTTTAAAAATAAATTGTGCCAAATATTTAATCGATTCTCTTAACATTTGGTATTTCTACAGCACAACTAATAACAATTATTCTAAAAATTAAAACATTACCAAACTAGCCCTTAATGAATTTGGAGTATTGATCATATTGTCACATTCGCTATTTTGTCCGACATTAATTATTGGTTGGCATTCCATCGCTCGACAAATGATCAAATGATGCGTGATTCTAATATGCACCAGGGCATGCACTTGATTGAATTTCATAAATCTATCAAGGAATTACAATGTACTAATGCCTAAGTTAGGTATTTTTCTTTGGATACGAACTATCTAATCTTTTTTGTGTTTTTGTGCACATTAATGCAAGGTTAAGAATTAAAAACAATCATATTTTTATATATTTACCACCAATCAAGTTAATGGAATTTATTTCGAAGAAGCTAAAATCATAAGAGAATTTCAATCCATTAGTGCTATATTTTCACTTATTTAGTATTTTTCTTAGTATTTATCATAAGTATTTCAAATGTAACGAGTGAGTCTTTTATTTGAACACCATGAAAAAAGTTATAAATGGCATGATTATTCTTTTAAGGAAAATGTCAAATTACTTGAGTTTAAGTAACCATAAAAGATAATAGTTAATGTTTGAGTAAGTGAGATTTATATTCTCTCATTTAAACTTCTAATAAGAAGAAAAATAAAGAAACTTTATTATTAAGGGTATTATGTGGTTTGTTAGTTCATTAATATAAATACACGCTTGAAACGAGTATCTCATTTTGATTAAGTGAGATGCATAATAAAATACCAATTGCCATGTCATTTTAATACGCATACAACCAATTTGGTCACGTATTCATTTTTTTAAAAATTAATAAATCATAATAGCGGATCCAATTGGGTTGTCTAATCAACACCCCTTGCTAATTCAAGAGATTAAACAAAGTAATCCGAAATCTTAGAATAAAATGCACCGAGCAAATAGAGCATCGATCAAATTTTTAACGTTACTATAATCATTAACAAAAATATAAGGTAAATGTTAAGTTACAATAATTGTAACATACATTCTTCATGTGAACCATATAAATTGTAGATCTTATAATTTTATGTGATTCACATGAAAAATATATGTTACAATTATTATAACTTAGAGACTCCTAAAATGTAGATATCTATGAACCGAGCCGACGTTGGGAGGCAGGCATTGGTTAGCTGCTCGCATACGCTGCATCTCCCACGCTAACTTCAAAACACACGCCACGCGTCCCTTTTAATCACTCGTTCTAGTAGACAAGGCACTATCCCCACATGCATGCACTATCAGCCAATTCGTATGCTTTTCGGCCGCGTTTGGACTTGGGTTTTGGTACTTAATTAGCTTTTACTCCACGTTGGACTTTGGACTCCTTTCAAAATAAGTAGAAAACCAGTCCCCTGTTTCCTAAACCAGAGCAGCAACCAAAGGCCTGAAAAGGCCGGCACTGCTGACTAGGTACTGACGAAGATTCTTTATGGGCACGAGAGTAATATCGTAAGCAATACTTATCCGCAATATTAAGGTTTTAGGTTTTTATCATTGATGTCCTTCTTGTTTGAGAAAGATAACTTAAAGACCAAAAGTTTTAAAAATATGACTTAAATCGCCTCTAATTGCATTTTGTGTCTGCTAGTATTTGAACAAACTTGACCTTTTGATTGAGTTCATGACTGTGAGAGTATTTCAGTTAAATGAAGATGATAAGTTGTTTTGACCGATTGAAGATGATATTAGGGTATAAAAACCAGTAGTGATTTTCTTAAAACTTAAAATAAGAAAAAAAATTAATTTATTAATATGATAATTCCTTGAAAAATGACTCTCATACAGTGTGTTAGTGGACTGAATTAGCATTGATGGTTGGTGACATCATTTACTTTTTTATCCAATTTAGTAACTTTTTGTAGATTTGATTTGGTTCAATTCTAATAACTACTTATATGGCTCTATTTACTCATTTATTGATTTTTTTATAACCAATTTTAGCTTTGCTGGGTGATAGTGGTGGTGGTGATGGTAGTAATAATAATAATATGAAAATGAAAAACCTAAATAGTTAATTTTTTTTTTTTGGGAGGTCAACATGAATTGGTTCTGTTTACTTAGCAGACCTCTAATTTCTTCACCTGCCAATCATAAAAAATGGTAGGACATGTTAGAGGGGATTCTGATGAAAACCCAATGATACTTAAGTTAGCTATTTGATGTAGGAGAAAGATAAAATAAATTGACAAAACTGGATTTAAATTAAAGTTCTTCAATAAGAGATTTGTGATGCATTGTTGAATCGCATGTGGAAAGGTGATTTAGTTTAGTTTTTTTGTAGAATCCAGTTGAACTGAATTAATTTACCTAAAAATTAAAATCGAATTGGACCGAATTGCGTTTCAATTTGATTTTTTAATATTTTCCATTAAATCCTCCGTATTTTCCCCTTTTTAGGTTCTTGATTTTTTTTAGATTAAACCGATTGATTTGTTTAAATTTAAAAAACTAAAGTGAAATTGTTAGTTTGGTTTGATTCTTATGTGTTTTGTCCACCCTTGTAAAGAAGTAGAATGGTTTTTTCTCCTGTAATTTTTTTTTGGTTGGATTTTACTAACCCTTTCTCTGATGCATTGTTTGGTTATATAAGTTTCTCTTAATAGACAATTATCTCATGGGATTTAGGCCACCTTGACATTTAATGGTCAATTGTTTATGCATTTCATGGGCAGTAATTATGTAGGGATCTAGTTACTGTCTTAAGTACCTAAAAAATAAGACACGTTTTGCACACATTTATCTTAGTGACTTGGACAAGTTGACCTTCAAGTCGAACAAGTAGATTCTCGAGTCATAAGAATTATAAGTCGGTTCATTTTGTTAATACAGTAGATTTCAAACGAGCTTGGCTCAACTATTCTCTTTGGTGACATAAGAGAAATCCGCCGAAAACATGATGCATAAATGTTATTTTCAGGCTATTGTTAACTGGATCATGAGATATACGTATCAATCATGCTTGGTGAATTGTGATTGCCAAAAAAAAAAAAAAAAAAAAAGAAGAATTTTAAGTAAATGTTTTTAAAATCTCTAGTCTTTGAGTCTCCTTTGTTTGACAAGCAATAAGGAGTCAAGTGATAAATACCTGATATTTTTCTTAAATAACATCGAAATTTAACTTTCAGCGTCCAAAAACGGCTCATATTCTCTGGATGCCTACTAAATTTTGACTTTCCAGCTACTTTACTAAAAAAACCAAAAAAGAAAGATAATATTAGCCGTGAAATTGCATAATTAAATCCAAGAAAATGATTTGCCGAAACTACCCTCGAGAAAGCAAAAAGGGCACGCGGATTTAACAGAAAACCACCATCCATCCACGCAAGCCCCACGGTTTCCATTTTGTCCACATTCATCGCCAATACTCGCTCGCCTCGCTATCCGTTACCGACCGTTAACTCCACCAAACTATTTATATCCCACGTGCCCACTCACCTCCCTTCCCGTCACCATTTTCACAGAACAAACAAACTCACACACACCAAGTTATTTATTTCCGATTTTCGATTCATTTTTCCTTGAAAAAATTGAGACAATGTACAACGAATGTGCGTCTCCATCGTTTAAACACAGGATCAGATCATCCATGTGCTGTTTCGGTGGATCGCCTCACAGTAAGCTGAGGGCTCTCGACTGCGAAGACGACGACGTACTAAAGCAGCATCAGCCGAGGTCGCCGCGTTGGGGTATTTTCTCCATGATCGGTTCCAAGAATCGGAGGCGTCCGAATTCGGCCGATTTTAGGTACGATCCGTTGAGTTACTCGCTGAATTTCGAAGACGAGATGAGGAGAGACGACGCCGATGAGTTGCGCGTGAACTTCTCGTCGCGGCTGCCGGCATCGCCGTCGCCGTCTCAAGTGGCGCCAATTGTCTCTAGGGAGATTTTGGCTTGCTTGTAGTTGAAGAAGAGATTGTAAGTACATATATATATATATATGGAATTTGGAGTTGTGCAGATATAAATATAATAAATTATTATATTAATTAATGACGACTCTTCGAACTTCAATGATTGGATATTAATTAATGAATTATTATGGTGTTATGTGAGTTGTGTGCGATGATTAATCAGTCTTTTCACCGGTAAAACTTTTGTATAAGCTAATGTAAGTAAATATTACGCAGTTGGGTTTTCTTTAGCTACGTTTAATATCTTGTAGAAGAACAAAAATAATCTTTGCGAGTTGTAGCATAAATCTAATATTAAAGAGTAAAGAATAAACAGTAAATACCTTCTTGGTTTCTTGCAGAAGTTATGAAAGTTACAAGAGTAAAGTGCCTTTTACTATGTTGTTCTAAGAGGTATTAAAATATGCCTTGTATTAACAACAATACATACATTTATTATTATTATTATTATTACTATTTAGAGAGAATGCGCGTTTGATTACATGTTTCATCCCTCCCTTAGGAGATAACATGTAAGGTTGATACTTTTGTTCATTTATTATTCTACTCCTCAGTTAGAGGATTTTATGACATTTTTAAGTAGTTTGATGCCAAAATTAAAGAAAAGAGAGAAAGGATTACTTCTATGTAATAAGGAAAAGAGCGCTTTCATTATATCATTTTCTTCTAATGTCAATGATTGGGTCAAATTTTAATTTAAACTGTAAAATATCACATCTTGAATGATTGTTTTATCCTTATTTTCACAATTAATTTTGTTATCTCTAAATAGGAGTGGTGAAACAAGTAATTAAAAATCTAGTAGGGAAGCGATAAATATTATTTCTATCAAGGATGAAAAATGCTTTCTCATGACATGATCTTTTGAGCATGTGATAAGAATTTAAGACGAATGTTATAAGACTTATGAGATTAAATGGCGAAAAAGTTATTATTTCTACAATAATGTTAGGGATTCCAATATTTAGATCATGTGCCACTCATTTATTTAACGATGGATTTTATAACTCATAAAATTATTTAAACACCATTCAATTGATGAATATCGTATTAATTGAGACTCAAATTAACACTTCAATGTTGAAACACTTAGCATTATATTTTCTTTCTACATCGATGTTATGGCGAAGCGTTTCACCCCCAACTGGTCTACTCATTTGTTAAAGACACTCAGGTTTTCAATCTCTGTGTTCTTGATATCCACCGAGCTGTCATTTATGACCAAATTACTATAGAATTTGGGGGTGTTTGTACCCAAAAGTTATTTGGGGTATGACAAAAAACTTCGAAGATTAAAAATAGAAAAGTTGAAAACTTCTTAAGGTTTGTTAACAATGGTATGGATTTGTACAGCTACGTGTTTTAGGCTGCCAGTCTCTTTCACAACTAACGTGGAATAACTTTAACATTACTGCATAATTAATAAACTAAAAAGAAAAAAAAAAAAAAGGGTTTATGAGCAATGAGAATATAACGAGTGGATGGCGATGAGAAAATGTTAAACCTAAAAATGTGACGATAAAAGGGGTTAATTTTGTCCTGCCCCCAAATGTTTCAACATTTTTCGTCACACACCCATATATTTCGATAATATTCACTCCACACCCAATTCCGTTAATTTGACCGTTATATTTAACGGAACTATTTGACATTTAAATAAATATCCGAAATACCCCTTATCTTGAATTAGAAAAAAATAAAATGAGATCAAATGTTAATTTAATAATTAATGTTTACATTAAAAAATTTTATTTAAAGGTAATTAATAATAATTCCATCAATTAAATTATCAAATAAATTTAATTTATTATTATCAAATAATATTTAGGATACGAATTTCCAAATTTACCCTTTCACCGTTAGAATAAACGGTCAAAATAATGGATTTAGGTGTGGAGTGAATATTATTGAAACATTTGGGGACGCGGTGAAATATGTTGAAACATTTAGGGGCAGGACAAAATTAACCCCGATAAAAGCGTAAAAAAGATCGCGACACACATTAATTAGAAGTAAGTGGAATGTGACAGAGAAGTATCAAAAGTTAATGAATATGTGTAAAGATTGTATCGTACAAAGTCATAAATTGAATAATATTTTTTATTAAATTGTTAATAATAATAATAATTAATGAGTATCTAGATTTTTTAAATATTTGGTATAAAACTTATTTTTATAATAAAAATTGTTATTACTCACACACAAGTCACTATCTAAACGCAAGGTATTTTTCCAGTCTCCGCTCTCCTGACAGCCTAAAAGTCCACACACGCATGAGACACCCTTGCCCAAACAACTCAAAAAATATTATTATAATCATAAATATGTTAATCGGAACTAGTTTATTCAAAACAAAAGTCTCTGCTCTCCTTTCATATTTTATTATAATCATAAATATGTTAATTATCATAAATTATTATTATTATTAACAATTTAATAAAAAATATTATTAAATTATTGTTAATAGATTAATTAATTATAATACTTTTTATTCTTGTTATTAATAATAACAATAATCTATTTAAAAAATATATTTATGATTATAATAAAATAATAATTATAATTTATTTAATAATTATTATATTTTTTAATTAAATGGAGGTTATTTTGAGAATTTAATATTATAGGGGCGAATTCATACTCTAGGGTTTTAATAAAATAAAATTGAATATAAAAGGTTAAACGAAATTTTATATTTCAAAAAATTTATAATATTTATAAATAAAATATAAATAACATAAAGTATAAGGAGTTAGATGAAATTCCACAGGCTAGCGAAGGCGGACCCAAATTTCATAAAGGGAAAATATCCACCTGTCCACCTGTTTTTTACACATTTTTCAAAAATACACAATTCCTTCATTTTTTGGCTGAAATCCACCTAAAGTTACATTTTTTTTCACTTTTCCACTTCCGTTTGGAATCCGTTAAGAAAACTAACGGAAATTTAAAAAAATGACTATTTTACCCCCAAAACGAAAATTACAATTTCACCTTAAAAATTATAAAAAATAATCAGATTAAATCTAATAATTTTCCCCATCGGTCAATAAAGAAATTAATTTCACAACCATCAAATACAAGTTTTTTTTAAAAAATATATCGGTAATTAGAATGCTAAATTATAACAGTAGTATTAAAAATAGTCAAATCTCACAAACCATCAATTGAATTTAAGATAAGTAAAGTTTTATTATTTATTGAGTTATAATCTCTAGTAGTTAAGATTTTTTTGTACTTCATTAACGTACCAATAATGATATTCATTATTAAATCTTATTATTTTTGGCATTTTTAGGGTGAAATTATAATTTTCGTTTTGGGGGTAAAATGGTCATTTTTTTAAGTTTCCGTTAGTTTTCTTAACGGATTCCAAACGGAAGTGGAAAAGTGAAAAAAAAATGTAACTTTAGGTGGATTTCAGCCAAAAAATGAAGGAATTGTGTATATTTTGAAAAAGGTGTAAAAAATAAGTGGACGGTGGATATTTTTCCTTTCATAAACGATGTCTTGAAGTAATCGCTCCCACATGATGTATATCATCTGTTCGTTTTCTGTTTTTCGTCACTTTTTTTATTCCAAAATTTGCTCGATAAGTAATATCTGTTGTCAGCAGTAACCTGCTCGATGTTTATGCATTAAGTTGAAGCAAAACTGAGGCAGCTAGTAACACATAGTTTATGCATACATTTAGTTGTTCATTTAGGGCTAGTGCGTGGATTGAAGATATAAGTTTCAAAATCCATAGAAAAATTAAAAGAAGTTAATTAATTTGCTCACCCCCTAAGAAATCACAACATGAATTGAAGCCAACATCAAGTAGTTCCTTAAGAGAGAATAACAATAATCATGATTCTTCGTAAAGGGAAAATTTCGACCTACCCCTTCTTGTGAAATGACAATCTTTAAATCATTTCCTTATTATTGAAAATATCAGGTCACCCTCTAAAATTTGTTATCTCTTTGTTATTTTTAACGGCTAAAAGGATAAAATAGTATTTGTACATTTTCATAAGAGTCAATTAACAAAAAAATGTTAAACCTAGATTTTTAAAAACACACATAAATATTTCAAATATTTATAGTGTGCTTCATAATACTTTAAATTTTTTTATTTTGTGTCTATATGACTGATTTTTTAAACGGATTAAATTTTTCATTCTTTCATGTTTTTTATTATTTTCATTATTATTCTTTTTTCATTTTGTAAAGGTACTTAAATAAAATATGGATATAACAAAAAGAAAGGAAAATCAAAGAACAAAAGAAAAATGCTACTGAGTAAGGATGAGAAAAATGAAATGAAAGAAAAAAAATGTTACTGGAGTCATGTACATGAAAGAAAAGAAAAAAATGAAGAAAAATATGAAGAAGGAGTAAAGACAAGGAAAAAACAAATGAAAGGAAAAGACAAAGGAGTAAGGATGAGAAAAAAAAATAAAAGACAAAAACAAGGAAAAATGAAAAAAAAAATGAAGATGGTGTGGTTTTTAATTTTGAAAATTTGATCTTGATGACATTATCGTAATTTACGTATGATGACATGTCTTGTAATTTGTTTAACTAATATGTTTAATTTAAGAAAACTATCAATTAATTTAGATCCATTAAGTCATTTCAACACTTTATTTTTTAATAACTAGTAATACATTAACTACTTTTTTTTTTTCATTTTTCAATAATTAGTTGCACATCAACCATTTCTTTTTAACCTCACAATGTCGTTATAGGAATATTCTGTTAAGGTAGGAGTACTTTCGTATTTTTATGAGTCAACGGTGGTCAATGGTTAAAAAAATAACGAATTTTAAAGGTATCTTGATGTTTTCAATAGTAAAAGAGACGATTTAAAAATTATCACTTCATGAGAGGGATAGACCGAATTTTTCCCTTATATAAAATTGTCTCTTCTTTTTTCTTTCCAAGTCTCCCTCTATTAGCTAGAATTAATCATCTTAACCAAGAATGGAAATTGATGTCCTTAAGTTCCATTAGCTAGAATAATCTTAGTATCTTACCCAACAACACGAATTGATGTCCTCAAGTTGGCTCCATCTTGAAAATGTATAATAAAGCCACAAATGTTATGAGCAGACATGACGGATTTAGAGAAACTCGCCAGATTGGTTCTCCCTGTGCTGATGAGACATGCCAATTGGCTTTTGTCTTTTAGGTTAAGAGCTTTAACTAATCTGAGTAATTCTAAGTTCTGGTTTAAGTTGGCATTAAGCAACCCACCAGTGCAGCTTTACAATTGAAGTCCACTTTGTTACAATTAGCAATTACTTGCATCCACGAAGCAGAATGTGTCTTGGCTTCGTGAGTGAAATAAAAAGCTCGTGCCGGCTACTTTCATTTTGCCTTTTAAAACATGAAACCTATTCTTTTTCTTTCGTAAATGATACATTGTATATCCCTTTTATCAATGGCAACCACGTTCTTATCTTGTGCAAACATCTGAGCGTCTCCACTTGAACCAAATTGTCAGGTTAGAAATTAGAATCGATTCGGTTAAAATGCATGTCCCTTTGACTTTGCCGTAAATCTCTTGTATTATCTTCAAATTATTATGAATTGAACTTACTAGCATCACCCCACAAAATTCGGATAATGTTAAAACGTTAAAAGGAATCCTTTAATCCGATTATTTATTATGTTAGCTTCATAACTAACTTTGAATATGAAAAAGCTGAAGACAAATCTGAAACAGCTGTTCGGATCCTTTAACTGCCAATGAAGAGGCGCCACGTAAGCCACAGCTACTCTTAATTGGCCGGCAAATGCAGTCTTCGATTCCAAAGAGGTAGCCAACTAACTGACACCCACCTCGCCGTAGTTTCCCATTCCAATCCAAAACCAACCCAATAAAAAAGGCCCCGCAAAAAAAAAAATAAAAAATAAAAATCCACGTGTCATATAATGATTCGATTGTTGCTTCCGTTGCATAATTTTGCATGTCACCCTTCACAGAGTATACTGTTAGGTCCCGCTTCCACTTGGGTTTCAGTAACATGTCATGTATATATATATATATATATACACATACATGTATAAAACCCTACATAATTCTTCGACATTAACAAGAATTAAAACCCAAAAAGTCTAATAAGTTGGCAATGGCAAACCCAGGAGAGAGAGCCGTGTCGGTGTCTGTTAGCGAAACGTCACCGTTAAGCGATGAAATAGATCTTATTGAAGAATGTGGAGACGGGGGCTGTGGCTGTTTCCGGGGACTTTGCTTTGATTGGCGGGGACGGCGGGGACAGGGGAGATATTTGTTGCAACAACAGGAAGATGAGGAGGTAATAAGAGAAATATGGTTAAGGGAAAGAGCGAAGAAAATTAAGGAGTTTTCAGAAGTGGTGGCAGGGCCAAAGTGGAAGAATATTATTAGAAGGTTAAGTCTTAATAACAAGAAAAGACCAGCATCAAAGATGCAGTTTCATTATGATCCTCAAAGTTATAAGCTTAATTTTGATGATGGGATTAATGGGGACTTTGATGATGGGCATGTTGGCTTCTCGGCTAGATATGCTGGTCCTGTTGTGATCAATAACAATAATAATAAAGGCGAACTGGGGATGTGATATTACGTCTGCGTTTGTTCTCTTTTTGTTGTGTATTTCATTCATTATATACTCTACGTATATATCGTTCAATTAGAGTCAGTGAGAGTAAACGCCCAAAATCAAAAGAGTTTTAAGGATTTCATTCCTTTTTCTTGTGAACAGGAATTATTTAGTCAACGCTGTTGTTCTCTTTCTGCCCTCAATCTGCACAAGCGTCTTAACTCCGTCATTCACAGTGTTTTATTGTTTTTTTTTTTTCACTTCCCCACCTTTTTCTTAATATACTTCGAAGCAAATAGGAATCTCACTAATCAATAAACAATATACAATCGGCAAAAACTGAAAAACGGGACGAGCATCAACTACTAACTATTGAACTTCTTATACCATAAATAATGTTGCATATTTAATCTGCATTACAGTACCAAAAAAGGCTATAAGGAACTAAACAAAAGATTATTGCACTGTACAACCTTGACCCTTCACTGTGCTTATTCACAGATATGATAAGCAAAAACAAAAATTATAAATCCACCACCAATATGCGTCAATGGATTAACTCAGTTACAGTCATATAATTTCCTAAGTATTGATGTAGCTAATCATATGGCGTAGAATACGTGGCACCGTTTTACTTGCCTTTTAAGCATAACTGCAACATGGTGTCAATTGCGTTCATAACAACCTCATCAGCCTCCTTGTTCGCCAGTTTTGTTTTTCCTAGTTTCCAAAGCCGTTTCTGAAGCCCTATCTGTCACAGTTTCTATGTAATACGAGTATGTTGAATTTTATCACCCTGGCATTGAAGCATTGGATAGTCTTGCATTTACATGTAACGATCACCGCTGTTTTCACCTGCATTACTTCTTTTTGAATAATGGTTGGTTCAAGGCTCAACAGAATTTATGGAGACAAGAAATAGGTTTATTTGGAATACCTCTTGCGTTTGCTTTTCAAGACTGTTGAAGTTGAAGGATTACTGTGCCAGTTCCTCTTCCGCTGATTGATGAACCAATTATTGATCTGTTTTAATTGCAAACCGGTTTCCTGAACCAATCTTGCCTTATCTTCCTCCTGAAATGTTGTTTGATGAGTAGAAAATAGAGCTATGTGCTTTTGACTTGACTAAATTTAAACTAGAAAGCGGCTTTTCCACCGATTAATAAAACTATGGTCTTCCATTTCTGTTTCATTTTTCAATTTCTTCGGCTTAAACGTGGATAAGCATCATGGAATGTCTTAATGGCAAGGACTTGAATAAGAATCTCAGGAGCAACGTGACAGGACTTACAGTAGGGTATGGCCACTTGGAATGTGATTGCCACCAAGCTTTGAGAACAGAGGTTGTGTCACCAGGAAGTTTTCCGGCCCTTCTCTTGCGCAGAATTTCCTCTCTTATGTCTACAATTTTTTCCTTGTAACCCTATAAGCAAGAGAAAATGAGTTGATACATTGTAGATACAAGATAATTTCACAGCCATAGTTGGTATTTCATTCAGTTCATTACCTGTTTCAGTTCATGTTTCAACTCTTGCCTCACACGCTCCATCAAGGACCTCTCACTCTCTGTTGGGATAAGAGGACCGAATCCCATGGTGTCCGGCCCCTCCAAACTTCCATCAAACAAGTTGGCATCGCTGTCCACTTGGTCCTCATCATCATCAGACATTGTTGCGCCTGTACCTTCTCCGGGAGAAACTCCTGTATCATGATACAGTATGCATAATTATTGATCCCATGTTTTGCAAATCAAATGATCATGGATACCATGAGGTAATCAGAGCAAGGCTAGATTTTGACACATGCATGTCCTTTTCCCATGAAACAAAATAAATATAGTTCAACAATCTTGAAAATCTAATAGATAGTTATTTACAAACAATTTACCAACAATTATCCATTTGCGGTGCACCAAAACATTAACTGGGAGCATGGTGCCTAGTTCTTTTGATATCTACTATCATCTACTAGGTCAGTAGCCAGGCCAAGACTTTTCTACCGTCAAAGAATAAGCTCTTTGATATGAAGGCAAACCTAATTTGTTACATCAGATGTGAACATAATTTGCTTCTCATTTCAGTTATCAGTCCTAAACAAATCAAATCGTGCCAGAAAATCAGTAATATATTCTGAAAAACTTTTAATAGCAGTAATTTCTCTCCAATTATTTGATAGGATCTCACCGGTTTCAAGAATGCAAGGAAATAAAAGTAACAAATAGATTAAGAGAAACATCTGAGTGTTAATAGTCATGCCATGAATCCATGAATGATGAATTGTATGACCCCTAGTTGCCAACTGTGAAAATTCCAGCAAAGTGTGGAAGAAGATTCATGCTCCCATGAAAACATGATTCATATGCACATGAAATATTAGCTGGAACTTGAAATATTGAAATAGTAATAATGTATATCAGGGGTTACCTGTCAAGCTTTGCAAAGATTGCTCAATCTCCCAGCAAGCCATCACTGCTTCCATCGCATGGACCCGAACATGTTGCTGCAGTTGTTCTTTAAATGAACAAAGAAGCAGAACATAGTGTGTCTACAACATCAAGAACAGGAAAAATTAGAATTTTGATTATATCATTGAACCAGCATCATTTTTTAAGATGATATTCAGGTTTATCTGTCAATTCTAAACTAGCAAATAAGACATTTAATGAAATATGCGAATACGGGAGCTGTTCTATCCAAAGGTATTTGTTTTTTGGTAATTTTTTAATATTACAAATCATATGATCCATAAATAATCATGATTGACTAGATTGAAACTATAAGAGAACAAACAAAATTATCATGCATGAATCATCAACTTCTGCGCTTCCTTTCCGTTTATATAAATCATATTCCTACCATGATCATTTTTCCCTCTTAACAATTTCATCCAGACATGTTGTTTCTTGTTCAAGTTCTTCCCTGAGTTAAGCATTTCTAGTCAACAGAATTCGTAAGAAACTACGGTCATGGAGTTTCCAAAGGCACATAGAAGATATTAGCCCAAAATATATGGAAATTTGACTCAAACACAAAGAAAGAAAAATGGTTGATAATAAGTCTCCTGCTACTTCCTCTGTTTAATTTAATTTCTGGCTGTTGCCAACCATCACTAATCCAGCTTGCAAAGCAGTTGGTATCCAAAGCTGCCACCATCAGCACTTGAAGACACCGTAGACCAAATCAACTTTCAATCAAGTATCTTATCATTTGCAACAAAAGGAAATGCTCTCTGACTTTGTAGCTTCCACCAAATTCTTTATATTTCCACTAGAATTACAACTTCTCACGTCTCAAAACCCTACCGTCCATTTCAAAATTTTGCCATCTCCAAACAAAACCCTTGCTCATTCTGCTTCAAATTTACAATTAAACTTGTACTCAAAGATTCAAAACTCTATCATTGTAACCGATCATCTCATCCTCAAGTAATCAACCACACCAGTAATACCCAAAAATCACCCAAATTGAGGCGGAAAAAACTTTTTTTTTTTTTTTGGATATGTATAATGCCTCGAATTAGTCAATAGCAAGCGCAATAAATTCCTCTGTGAATTTAAAATTCAAGTTTCTAATAAGACAAGAAAGCAAGGCAAACAAACAAAATGGAAAAGAAATTAAATTTAAAATCAATAACAACTTAATGGAAGTAGAATACACAGCACATACCATGAACTGATCGAGCTCTTTGTCATCAGTAACCAAGCCTTGACCGGCACCTAAAGCGGAGTACTTAGAGACGACGTGCTGCGACTGAGCAAGCTGCGCGTCAATCCTCGGCAGCTGATCCACCGGCGTGGCGATCCTCAAGCAAGCCACGTGTGCCGAGAGCAGCTGCTCGTACAGCGGGTGCGACAATATCTCCGCCTTGTACCTCGCATTCTGCCAGTTGACAACTCCGTCGGCGCCGCTCTCGACCACCACCCCTTCGCTCTTGTTATTAGTACTGGCGTTGTTCATGTTCTCGCTGTTGGCGTTCTTCAAATCGGCGGATTCGACGGCCGCGATGATGGAGTCGTTGGTAGGCGTGACGTCGTCGATGACGTCACTGTGGTTGCGGTGGAGGAGAGAGGAGGACGTGCGGGAGAGCCATTGGTTCGGCGTCTGCGAAGCGTCGGAATCGGAGGCAGTGTTGTTGTTGCTGTTGTTGTTGTTTGCTGTGGTGCGTAGGTTAAGGAAATTGGTGTCGGAGAAGTGAGCCGCCTGTTGCTGCGCCTGTTGTGAGCGAAGAAGCGCAGAGTTAAGCCAATTAGGCGCTGTCGTTTCGATGCTTTGTTGGTGTTGGTGGTGTTGTTGCTGTGGAGGTGACGGTGGTTGTTGTTGCTGTTGTTGTTGGTCGGTGAAGTGATGAAGAGGAAGGTCTTGCGAGAGGTGATTGTGGTGAAACGCCATGTGCGTGCTGTTGCTGTTGACTCGCTGTCCTCGTTGCTGTTGCTGTTGCTGTTGCTGATGTGTGTGTGTATTTCTGTATATCTATCTATCTGTCTATAGCCATCTATATCTGTCTAAGTATATCTATAGGTGTCTATGCGCTGCCGTTTTGCAGGAGAGAGAGAGAGAGATGGAGAGGTTGGGAATTACGACGAGTTCGTACTGAAACAAGATTTATTTGCGAGGAAGAAGCGAGGAGGGACACAGAGAGCTTGGTTTTGTTTTACACTGAAATGAAAAGAGAGATGGAGATAGAGATAGAGATAGAGATAGAGAGAGAGAGAGAGTGTGTGTGTGTCTGGTTATCCGCAGAGAGATACAAGAGAGAGTGAGAGATAATATGGGTTACTATAAACGTACAGGAAGGGTAGGGAGAGAGGGTGGGGGGGGACCAAGAGGGGGGAGGTTTTCTCACAAGGAAACTAACTTGCTGTGCTGTGTATATTATCAGAAGGCAGCTTAAGTATTATAAATGCGTTTATATCCAATTAAACCAAAGTACTATATATTACATTTTGACTACTAAATAAAGATCTGAGTGATTTTTAAACCAAATTTATTTAACCGCCCAGTTGGGATCGTGCCTTAAAAAGTAGGGACTAAAAAATTAAGTTGAATATTAGACTATAGAAGTGGTAATTTTCTTTTCTGATATTATGGTTACTGATAATTTACTACTATAGTAGTGGTAACTTTCTTTTCTAATATTACGGTTACTAATTTGGATTTATGGTCAGTTCAGTAATTTTATAAATAATTATTATTGGTTGTATTGTAAAAATAATCAGCTATTAACTCTTCAGTTCGAGTCGCAGGTAAGTCGTCTTTATTGGGAGAACATGTGCCTCTCGGTTCGAGCGGGAACTTCTAGTCTAAGTTGTGGTACGGGCTTAAAGGTATCTCCCACAGTTGGAGCCCTCCTCAGGATACCTCGTGGTCAAGACAAAAAAATAATAATCATCTATTAAGAAATCATACCAATGATTAGTAAAATTTATTTTTTTAAAGTATTGTAAGTTTTAAAAATAATTGTGTGTGTTTAAAAATATTGATGTTAAACTATTGTAACAATATAAATGATTGAATTAAACAGGTGTTGAATAAAATTTATTTACAAATTTATAAACAAATATATAAAATATTTTTAATTGCGTACATATAATAATTGATAACTAAAATAAATATTTCATATTATTAATTTTTTTATCTAAATATAATTAGTACTACTAGTAATAATAATCTTTTTAAAGTTAATATTTTTATTTCCTAATTAATAAGGATAAATTTAAACTTTATAATACATATAAAAATATATGAAGTTTAAAAATAATTCTCAGAATTAAATTTTAAAAAATTACTCATTCCTTATTTTTTAAAATTTATTATAAAATGTGGTAATTTTGACAAAAAAATAATTTTTAAAATTTTTTATCAAATATTAAAATTAATCTTTAATTTTTTAAAATTACTTTTAAATTTTTTTAAAAGAAATTTCAATTATAAACTTAGAATGGAAGGATACATTTATTGAAATCCATCAAAGTTACTTTTTAACTTTCACCAATGCTCACGGTAATTATAACCTCTGCCAATAAAAGTGAACAGCAATTGATTTGGATAGCTGGTAAATGACTTCGCTCATCTTGTTACGCACACAGAGATACACAATCGATGTAATCATACAACATCTTGCGAATGGAAACGATAAGACAACTCTATAAGCAGCAGTGTTCTTTTACTAAATTATTTGTTTTATTTTATAATGTTTAAAATAATATATTTTTAGTTTTTTTTTAATTAATTAATTGATTATGTGGGAGCCGAAAGTTTTGTCCAATGGCGTCGACCGTTGACGCTAAGTTAGTTGATTGAGGATGATCGGACGGCTGAGGATTGTAATCGTGGCAAAAACTGTTGGTTTAATGTTGAGATATAGTTGGAGGAGATGGAAACCCATGTGGGAACTACTCTTGAGGTTGTAATTGGACCAAACGTACGTATACGTAAGGCGGGTGACAGTGTGCACGGTGCCGTACTATTAAAGCATCAGTTATCCCAACTATTTTTGTGCGTGGATTTATTGATTTTCTGAATTTATTTTATTTTAAAAAAAAAAAAAACACGGCTCCATTAGTCCGATTTTTTTTCGATAATATTATTGTTTAAAAAAAAAATTATTTTAAGCGTCGATCAGGAGTTTTAAAATATATATTTACGAACTGGTTTTAAGAACCTAACAATTTGCCTTTAGCATTTTACCGATTACAATCACCTAATAACTTCTTGTTAAATGATATTTCTGACTTTGATGTTAAGCAATTCGTGCCAAGCAAGGAGGAGATGTAAGTGTGATGCTAATTTGGTTCCAATTTTTCCCCAGCAAATCAAGTTTAGTATTAAAAACACAAAGGTCAGAAACTAAAAGCAATTTGACACATGCCCAAGTGTAAGTGTGAAGATCGATCAAGACTCAAAAGTTAATAAACTGTGATGCAAAAAAGATCATTATCGGGTAAAAGGGAAGCATCTAATTGAAGGAAATACCGTACAATGCATGCATGTTACATGTAAGCACTTCTGCGGAGAAAAAGTACACAAATCACAATTACACTGTACGTCTGTATACATCTATTAACGTAGTATAGTACCTAGTAAGTATAGTAGTAGTCCTCGAAGCTTGGAGCGTGCTTTCCACGTCATAAAACATAGCGTGGCAATTTGGCAGTTTAAAAAAGTCCAACGTCAAGACAAATGATCTCGATTGATCGATCAGATGGGAGGGGGCAAAAAGAGACCGGATACCGGCTACAACCGGTAGACGCAGCGATAAAGAGAGAGGAGAAGGGGTGGGGGACCATAAATTACGTCGTTTCTCTCTCCGCGTCTCGCGGGAAAACGACCCCTTGACACGCGTCGAAGCATCCTCGCTTGGACCACAAGTGGACCCAAAACGTAAGCATGCGCCCGAGAGGATACCATCAGAGCCGTCCGCGTGGACTAGTAGAGCGCATGTAGGACCCGCTCAGAATTTTGACTTCTCTGACAGCCGCCGGCTTAATCAATGCAAACTGTCGCTGGTCCCCTAGGCCTAATGGAGCCCAAACTTGAGAAAATTCAAAAACTCAAAAAAATAAATAAATAAATTGGCGGGCCCACTTTGAGAGAGAGTGTACTGTCTGGTGTTTATTGCGAGCTTGCACCTCCTTATTGGCCTAAATGGTCCCCTATCTACTCGTTTTTTTTTTTAGTAATTTTTAAAAATTCTCCCTGAAATTTAGATTTATTGTAAATAAATGGTGAGAATTTATTTATTTATAAAAAATTTTATACCGTTAGTTACTTTTAACATTGACCGTTAGTTGACTGTACAAAGATAATATTGCCCTTAATAATAATTTGTAAACTGACATAACTAAAAAAAAAATTAAAATTATTGGCGCGAAAAGCACAATCACTATTTTTTGACAATTTTATTCTTGTCAATTCTAAAAATTTACAATATCATAAGTAAAGATTATAACTATTTCATTTTCAAGTTTTTAATTTTATCTTTCTTGTAGAAACTTTAAAGAAATATCAATAATTTAAAAAAGATTTTTCAAGTTTTTAATTTTATCTTTTTTGTAGCAACTTTAAGAAAATATCAATAATTTAAAGAGGGTAAAATAGTCAATAATTTTAGTTTTTTTTAGTTAATTCTGTCTACAAACTGTTGTTAAGGGTAATATTATCTTTGTACAGTCAACTAACGGTCAATGTTAAAAATAACTAACGATAGGAGATTTTTTACAAATAAATAGATTCTCGCCATTTACTTGCAATAAGCCCAAATCTCAGGGGAGGTTTTTAAAAATTACCATTTTTTAAAAAAAAATTGAAGTTTATTTTTTATATCAATTTGCATAATTTTTATTATTTCTCAAATTATGTGAGCTGCCGTCAGGATAACGGCAGAGGGGAAATATCAGATTCGGTGTCGTTTTTACAGGATCTTTTTGCGGTGGGGTTTATGTACTCCTTAATTTAAACTTTACTAATTTGTCTAGCCCGGTTGTATTTATTTGTACCCCTGTTTCTTAATATGCAAATATTTGACTTTTCTTTGCGATTTAACTAATTAGGTCTTTGTTTGACTTTAAATTACAAAAAATTGAACCCTATGTCAAGATCATTGTTTTGAATGCTACCTACTTAAATCAATTGATATTTTTTTTCATCATCTGAAAGTGAATTTCGTGTGACTTATCAATTTATTGAGAGACTTAAGTAGAAATTTGACAAATATATCCTATTAATCAGTCAATATAAGAATTAAGATAAATAAAATACAAAAATTAGACAGTGACAGATATTGAACAAATTGTACATTCACAATAAATCTCGAGTATTGTTGAAAATTTTATACAATCACTTTTATTCTTAACAAATTGGACTTGTCGCAATTTATGTCCTAGAACATGTAATTTTTGTACTGAACTTTCATTAGTTGCTTCGGTTTTGAAATGGGAGATATCATCTTTAGTTCATGCAAAACATCTATATCATGGAGATTGAGTGCATAAAATCCGTACATAAAATTTAAATCAAATTTTAGTTACTATCTCCCTCAAGAGTCGAATTCAGGTGATTAAAAAAAAATTATTTGAAAACTACTCGATTAAGTTCTAAAGACAAGTTTAAAGCATCTTATAATATTCTCAAATCGAGAAAAAAAAATTGAGTATATTCTATGTCGCATTCGTCTATTGTCTATATAATGAGAGTACGAATATGAAGCAATATAACCCCCCTAAATTATCCCCACCATTTACACATGTCACTATCGAAAACTAAACCCAGCAGGGTCGTCCTTTACAAACATAATTATTTAGTGGGCAAACACTTTTTGGTGATTATAGCAAATAATCTTACCAAATTTTAGTATCCCTAATTTGTCTCATCTCGTTAATGTTCTCGGTACGAGTTTAAAAAGAAATGCTATCATGCTTACAATGTTGAAAAATGAAGTTTATATCATAATTGATGGAGCACTCACATTTCACATACAATTTTACCATACGCGAGGTAAAGGTAAATTGTCAGTATGACAAGTTATGATAACGTCACACCGAAAGGCATGTAAATGTTAAATAATGTTTGACGTGTGCGTTAGAAATTTTTAATGCGTATTAATAATTTGTAGCACAGAAGAACGGATCAAAGCAATTGAGATTGTCGCCGAATTTCTTTCTTTAATTTATAGGTCGGCATGGATTAAACTTTGAAGAGCTGGCAAAGTTTGACACCTAACCCAAGTGTCTGGTCCCGCAAAGCGTGAACGAACAGAACGAGCTGGAGATTTTCGATTCATCGGGATTGGAAGTTAAACGTCTCTTGTCATCACTCAAATTTGTCAACCGCCCTTTCGCCGTGCGTTTTTTTTCCCCCCATCAATTTCCAGGTTTTTTTTTTATTTAATTTATTTAATTTTCAAAATTTGCTGTAACTTTTTTAATCAGCTCGTCCTTTCTAAAAAGAAATGCCAATCACGTACCGCTTCGCAAGACAGGACGTGACCGATACTTTGGCCTATTATGCAAAGCCGATGATGCCATGCAAGAGCATTTGTAGATATATATAATATACTTTTGATTACGATATTAACAACAAAAAGAGAAATTGGAAATATAATTAAAAAAAAAAAACTAGAGACTTTTAATGAAAGATTTAGTAGGTTTTATTCAATAGCGATGAATTGTAGAAATACTCTTATAAAAGATTACACAGTTTACACAAACACACAAACAAAGATAGCTACATTATTATTGAGGTTAGTTTAAATAGTATCATAATAATTAAAAAAAAAAAACGTAAACATGTGGTGTTCGTGAGGTTAGGCATTATATGAGTGTTAAAAGATAAATTATTTTGTAGAATTTCTTTGTGAGAATTATATTACAAACTTGTAGAATTAAGATTCCATTGAAACCAATCATGGTAAGTGGAGTGGCATGAATACTAAAAGCTTCTGCATTTTTTATGTTGCTTAAGACTCTTTCTATTTTTATTTTCTTAAAAGATAGAGGGGTGGCTAAAGTTCAAATCAACCGTTGTGATCAGAATACAAAAAAAATTAGCATATCAGTAATATAGAATAAAAAATTTCACACTAAGAAAATGGAACTACTACGCAATCCCTTTTCTTTCTTTCTTTTTTTAATTTATGTGCTAATTTTTGTACTTTTTTCAGTACAAATTTAATTCATTATTCCCAAATCAATTTTTATTTCCTACCTCTTGTAGGATTTGCCTGCTTAATATATTTGCCTAAAAATCACTTGGGTATGTCTTTATTATTTTTATTTAATTGATTTTTACAAAGGTAGAGGAGTGGACAAAAGTCCAAATTAATTTTGCAACCCCTACCTCCCTAAAATATGTTGTTTAAGATCTCTTAAACAACTTCCTCTTGATCTTTATTTTAACCATTTATAACAAATTTACCGTGCTTCTTTTTTTTTTTAAATAATATGGGGCATCAATTGTTTAAAACGCGTAGGATTCTTCATGACAATTACTTTTTTAGGTCTTATTTGATGTTGAGCTACTATAATTTTTAAATTATGGTTATTGTGAAAAAATTATAATTATAAAATAGAAGTTAATAATGTGTAATAAATATGATCTTTTAAATAATAATTTTAAAAAAAGTAAAGATATTATAAATTTATAATTAAATTAATGATAAATTAAATCAATTTTAACTTATAAGCTACAATATTTATTATTTACTAAATATTTTAATATTGTACTTTTTAAGTTACAATTAGTTTATGTTTGGAAGTTAGGACTAAGTGCGGGATTAGATTAGCTTTGAGATTAAATATTCTATCGTATGTTTGGCAACTTTGCTTGGATTGGATTAAGGAGGAGTAAATTTAAATTTAGTTCTCAAATCATGAGATTAACAATCCTAATTTATAAGTGCGTTTAGGTGGGATTAGAATGAGAGAAACAATTTATTCATTTGCAAGATTTCTTTCATATAAAAAACCATCCTTTTATTTATCACTTAAATTTAATTAATTAATTAATTATTTTATTCATGATTTAGTTGAAATTTATTTTTTTTTATTTTGCTTCTATAGTCTAATTAAATTGGTACTTTTACTCCAATAAAATTAATTATTTAATAATTTATTACAATAATTGATTGTATTAAATTTAATATTACTAATGTATTATTAAACATAATCATGAAAATTAATAATACAAGTAATTAATTGATTATCTATATATTATTTGCTAATTTTTTAATTAAAAAATCTAAAATATCTAATAAAAATTAATTAAATAATTAAATTATTTTATATTATTTTATTATAATTATGACTATCCAATATCCACCGTCCACCTATTTTTTACACCTTTTTAAAAAATACACAATTCCTTCATTTTTTAGCTGGAATCCACCTAAAGTTACATTTTTTTTCACTTTCCACTTCCGTTGGAATCCGTTAAAAAAACTAACGGAAACTTAAAAAAATGACTTTACCCCCAAACGAAAATTATAATTTCACCCTAAAAATGCCAAAAATAATAAGATTTAATAATAAATATCATTATTGGTACGTTAATGAAGTACAAAAAAATCTTAACTACTAGAGATTATAACTCAATAAATAATAAAACTTTACTTATCTTAAATTTAATTGATGGTTTGTGAGATTGGACTATTTTTAATACTATTGTTATAATTTAACATTCTAATTACCGACATATTTTTTAAAAAAAACTTACATTTGATGGTTGTGAAATTAATTTCTTTATTGACCGATGGGAAAAATTATTAGATTTAATCTGATTATTTTTTTTATAATTTTTAAGGTGAAATTGTAATTTTCGTTTTAGGGGTAAAATGGTCATTTTTTAAATTTCCGTTAGTTTTCTTAACGGATTCCAAACGGAAGTGGAAAAGTGAAAAAATGTAACTTTATGTGGATTTCAGACAAAAAATGAAGGAATTGTGTATTTTTAAAAAATGTGTAAAAAACGGGTGGACGGTGGATATTTTCCCTATATTTAATGTTCTAATTAATTACCCTTAAATTAATTTTACTTATTACTCTTAAACATTTATAAATATTTTTTTATATTTAAATATAATTTAATATTATTCAATCCAATATTATACTAAACATAATATAGTATTATATAATCAAATTGAGAGAGTGTAATTCAAGCGATTCGAAGAAGATAATAGGAGCGTGAACTCCGAAAGAACAATCTAAGAGAACAGTTAGTATATGGTTAATTAATGGACACGTGGCCAACCAAAAACCTGAGAAATCGGTGAGACCGGGTCTAGTTTACGTAGGGCATCCGCCATCTATTTATCCGAAACGTGCAATACGCGTAGGTGTCCCCATCGCCCAATGAGGTAGCGCCATTCAATCACTTTCGGACAAAAGCCGAGTGGGGCCAACGCGTTTTACACGAAGCAGCAATGCGAACCGCAATGGTGTCCTAATCGATAACCCACCAATTTAGTAATAAAATATAAATTAAGTTTTGATTAGTTTTGTCTTAAGTTGGGTAGTAGGTTGATTAAAATCATTATAATAATACAAAATGATAAATTGTGGTGGGTTGGGATTAATTGCTTATTAATGCAAGTCGGACCCACATCATAATAATATGCAAATACAAAGCGATATTGAAAAAGTCATGGGTGAGGTTTTGTTTTGTCTGTGTCTTTGTCTTTAGCTTTAGGTAGCAAAGCTGATAATGTAATTTAACATATAATATTAAAGAAATTATTATTTTATGTTATATTTTTCACCTTTGGATTTTGAGTGACATTTGCTTCACAAAAGTTGTTTGTTCTCCTTTGTTGAAGCATTCACTAATGCGCCCATATGTGACCATCTTTTCCTTTCAAGAAAATTATGTGCCAGCTTATGTTTCTGCATACCTGGTACTAAAAATCTCTTGTACCCATAAATAAAGAAATAAGAAAAACAAATTTTTTTTGTTTGGGGGGGGGGGGGGAGAGAGAGAGAGAAAGAGAAAGAGAAAGAGAGAGAAGGAGTGCTCATGCAATAAACAATGACCTTTATAAGCTTGATAAGGAAGCTTGTTTGGTGTAATCTTACCTTTTATTGAGCTGAATTTTTCAATAGTCCCCACTAGTACTGAGTCACTGTCAAGAACTTTCTACCCATGGTTGTTTTTTTTTTTTTGGTTGGTCTTTTTGTTTAGTTAAAAAAAAAATTAAAAAGAAAATCTCTTTTTAAATTGAAGAAATTCAATATTTTGGAAATGATGTGTTGAGTAATTATGTACGTAACGCGATATTAGATATTGTCGTTCACACGGTACGAATTAGGTAGTCCTCTGAATAATCATAAATTTCTCATGCTTTTTCTCTCAATAACTAAGCTAATATATTCAAACACACAAGGGGGGAAAAAAGAAGCATGGGTCCACACTCACACGTTATAAATGTTGGTAAGTATAAAATTTTCTACGATATAAAAGGTACACCTGGAATCTTGATCCTTGAAAAAGCAAACACTGGGTATCACAATTTAATTATAGCATACTGTTTCGAAAAAGTTACGGTGCAAAGGTGGTACCGTATTATTGTTATATTCAGTCGTTGGATCTCATTAAATTTATTTATTTAAGTAGATCCAACGGTTGGATACAATAATGATACCGTATCACCGTTGCACCGTAATCGGACCCTACTGTTTCATGCACTAGTTTTAAATGGTGTGGTATAGAGTTGGTAAAATAAGTCAACGAATCGTGTTTGTGTTGTATCAATTTTGTATCGTGTTAAATTTAAATCGTTTTAAATATTATTTAACTAAGCTTTTCATGTTGAAAATAAAAGATTTAAGATTTAAAATCTGCTCAAATCAATCGAAAATGGATTAAATGTGTGACAGAACTTTTAATAACGTGAGCAATACGATCACATGCAGCCTAAATCGTGCAGAATGAATAGAGTACTATCCATCCAAGACAAGATTTGATGGACGGTGAATTTCACTGTGGCTATATTTCTCAATATGACAACATAACCTATTATAGATTAGAGATCTTTTCAACTATTGCATCTGTTGCAATGGGCGTGGCCGCGTGGGGCAGGCAGCATTGCCTGTTTTGTTTGCGAGTGCTGTCTAAAAGGCTTAAGGTATCAATTAGGATAAGTTGGATAGTTAGACGGTGCAGCACCGATAATGACCGTCAGATCATATCAGTAAATGCAGGTTTAATATTTATTTCTATAATCGCGCGCTATATGATGCTATCATCATCATCGATGAAACACTATGTAGCTGATCTAACTTTGCCATTGATACAAAACATTGGTAGGATTTTAATTGCAGGATTTTTAGAATGTTCAAAACTGGTGTGCCGTAGCTTAAAACTAGCATAGAAAAATATTTGTCAGCACTGGGGGTTAAAACTGTTCAGAAAGTCTCATATTTACACTTAGCTGCCAGTGATGTCGATTTTTAAGGTCGAAAAATGATCACAACACTATGCTCTCATCCTTTGTTCTATTGAAAAAATCACAAGCTTTTAAAGTTGAGAAAGGGATATACCGAAGAGCGTCACATTGTCGACACCCCCTAAAGAAAGTGTCATACCAATTGGCGCCACTGCGTTGCGGATACACCCTCAAAGAAAAAGCAACGACAGATAGACACACGCACCACCAATCGACTATTACACTGTTTGTGGAGTTTTGACTGCTGAAAATGAAAGTGGCATTCTATTGGGTTTAACTAAATGCAAACCAACCCATTTGACCAAAATTTTCCTAAACTCCTCTGAACCACAATTGTGGCGTGGAATTGACACAAGTGACTCTTATTTTCAAAATTATTGTCTTTGAAAATTTAAGCCTTAGCCTCAAGAATCAAACTTGTTGAGAGAAATGTGGCACTTTTAGGTTCATTCTAAGCTTGACTAGTCTATGGCTCTAGCCCTCAAAATTTTCCAAGCCATGGGGCCTAAGATAAAACGAGGCAAAGGCAAATGGCCTTTTCACAACTTTATTAGGCAAAGAGTGTTGCGTGTGTGACACTGATCAATCGACAAACTGTACAAATCACAAGCTTTTGTTAGGCCAAATAAATTTTACTCGGAATTGGAATTTTCAGCTGTCAAAGAACTCGGATTGTGCATACGCGTGAAGGGAAAAAAAAAAAAAAAAAAAAAAAAGAGAGACTGAAAATATGACTCAGACCCACAAAGCGACGATGGTGGTGATGATGTGATTCTTCTTATCCAGTGACGATGAAACGTTTATGTATCTTATTGAAGACCTTTACTTTGTACTGGTTCCATATTCATATCGCATTGCTTTTTTCATGGCGCTTGTCGTTTGCTTAAAATGCTTGTGGCTAAAAAAGCGAAAATGGGTATCAATTTCGGACAATCATAGAGGGAATTTTGGTTAAAAGTTTGTTCCACAGAATGCTGTAGAGTATAATCAAGGGAGGATATGCAGCCTGTTTTGATCATATGCTTCTAGGGGGAAAATTCATGGAGATAGCCAATTTTTTTGGACCTGTTTGTAATATTAGCAAAGTTTTCGGCAGCCAAAAATAATACCACTAGTGAACAAAAATGCCATTAAATTTTATGCGCATTATTACAAATATCAAGTGCTTTTTTTTATCATCTCATTATTCTTCTTTTTGTTCATATTCGTTGATAAAATATCACTTTACTGATGTGTATAAGACTTGATTAAGAGTTGGGAGGCAAAGATGTTAAGAGATTAAAGGAAGTTGGCTAAAATTATAAACGACCCCTAGAATCTGACTATAATTGTAAACTTACCCCAATTGTTGTGGGGTTGCATCAAAATTATATGAGGAGATTGATAAGATCAACCGAGCATCGTATGATTTTGATTAGATATGAACGTACTGAAAAAGAAAACAACATTATTTCCATCTTCATGGACCACAAAAGCACTTTGAAGCAAATAAGCAAACACATTTGCCATGGACCACATTGGCACTTGCCACTTGCTATTTTTTCCCAAAAAAAGAAAACCCATTATCTATATTAGTGATATTATTGCTGTACTCTGCATAGTAACTTTTCCCCATCATTATTATTGTTATTATTATTACCTTTTTTTTTTTTTTTCCTTGTTGGTTGTGAGAAAAACACTTTGCAGGAAAGGATATGGCCACAGGCTATTAGAGGAAAAAGGGTATCAAAAGTTGTAAATTTTTTAACATGATTTGATTATGTTTTGTTCTTATATGATGTCACACTCACCCCCTTTGCTTGCTTGAGTAAAACTGAAAACTTGAACTGACATATGTTGGCATACACTTGACTAGAGAGCATGCATTTGCAGGCTTTTGCTATTAAATGGATGTTGATGGATCAAAAATATGGAAAGAGAGGAGAGATTTTTCTTCTCTTTCAATTGATATCATATAACATTGTACGGACAATTCCAAATTCGAATAATTATAACAAAATGCAGAAGTCTGCCAAGCAAAATGTTCACGCGATATTGAGGTCTTCTTTATGGTTAAAAAATTAGTAAATTTGAACTGATTTTCTCCATGACAGAAGGAAGAGTTTTCACTACTCTGCCAATGGCTAAGTGGTGAAGAGAGATGTATGTTATTTGTTATTTCAAGACAAATTTGTCTATCAAACTCAAGAAAAAATGACGTTGTGTCATGAAAAATTAAAAACTAGGGGCCCTCCGAGAAGATACAGACAAATTTGGTACCTGAGGATTGGGACATTTGTGAAGGTTTTAGACAATTTTGTGAAGAGGAGACAATGAAGGAATATTGGATCTCTTTTGCATGAAATTAAATGAAGTTTTGAGAGTAAAAAAACTGTATGCTAGAGAGGTGAAGGAATATTGAAATATTGATATAGGGTTAGGCCATGCAAAGAAAGTGATGAATATTGCGAGAGAGGGAGGAAAAAAAAAAGAAAAAAGAAAAAACTTTGTGTGAAAACATATTGAGAAAGATCATTGCTTTGGAAAGTTTTCAAGTGCAACTATTGATTAATAACCAGCAAAATATTGCAAGAAAATAATGTATGATTGTGAAAGGACGATAGCATGTTTTAAGCAATAGAGGAGACATGTATTAATGAGACTATGAGAAATACGTACATAAACATTAAAGGAGAGTAAATGTGAGACTGATTATTCCAAAATTTTTAGGTCATTTTTATGGTTTTCATTATCCAGACAAGCAGTCCAAGTTTTCATTTCCATGGTAACTTGTCTGTGAGCCCAATTCCAACTACCATAAGCCCCACAATCAAGGTGACACCTCTCCATTGTCTTTAAGCAACAATCCCCACCTCCAAAGAAAGACAAAATAAATCAAACAAAAGGAAAATTGAATGCATGTAGGTTTTTCCTTTCAATGTGGGGGCATTAGGGCAACACTTCCTGCTAAGTGCCAAATCCTTTAGGCCCCTGCCTCTCTTTTTTTTTTTTGTTTTTTGTTTTTAAATAATCAAAACGATACACAAGAAGTTCTGAAACAAATTACAATAACACTCTCTGGTCAGTGATTCAATCTTATAAGTTGCTAAAGTTTAGGATTAATGGAGTAGCATCTTTGCTGAAAAGAGAGCTTGATTTTCACAATGACTTATATAATCCGTACAAAGGCACATTTTCTAGATTGTAGAAAAATTGAACTGCGTAGGGATGACAGGTGTCCTCTTAACAACGAATGCTTGGAAATTTACTCTTTAATCTCCCTTGCTGTTGCAATTTACTCGTATTCTTTCCAAGTACCCCTCAATTAAAATGAAGCAATAATTGTAACCATCAAATATATATATGGGGATGCTTAAATTTTGCTTGCATGTAAAGAAGAAGAGCTAAAGTGACAAGATATTGAAAGGCCACCAATTCTAGTTGGTCATTTCCAAATGATGGTGTCTCTTATTCTTTCACCTTCGTTGCAATTAGATCACTACTTGTTTCGGTCTTTGGACCAAGATTTTTCTACAATGGTTTTGGTTTGATAGAAATTGAGAGGATGGAATATTTCTAAATCACCTCATCGCCCAAAAAAAAATTGTTTCAATTAAAGAATACCAACTTTCAAGCTGAAATAATAATGATAATTCAATCCCTTGCAAATTTCTCAAACCACCAAATTTTTACTAAACGTAATAATCAGAAATTTTTACATTCATCCTCCAGCTGTCGGGTTTCTAGTTTTTACGCCCTTTTCATCTTTTGTCAATTCTCACAAAATTCGAAATGCTTTTTATTGGTTTACACCAGAAGAGACACTAATGCATGTTGAAAGAATGGAGCTTTTAACACTCCTCTAAGGTTCTTATAACAGCCATTTTTTAATTTTATTTATTTTCTAATACTCTCACCAATCCATGATTTTGCGAATTATAAATTTTTAATCTCATTCAATCCACAGATTGGTAAATTTAATTCAAATCCAATTCATACATCTGTGGATTAGGTGCGAATTTGACCCAATTCATATTTAATCCACCATTTTACTAATTGGTTTGCGGGATAAAATTTTTTAATCATGTCCTATTCACGAACTAACTAAATAAAAAAATTAATATAAAAATAATTTTACTACTGATCAAATTCAAAATTAAATAAGATTTAAATTAATTAATTGTTTAAAAAAAGATAAAAAATACATTTAAAGTTTCAAAACAATAACACACAAAAAAAAATCTCATTTGTTTATATCAGTACATGAAAATTAACTACTTAGGAAGCTATATATATTTTTTATTTCATTATTTTTATTTTATATTATTATCGGATAAGACATAATATGGTGTTAATATAATTATATTTTAACTTATTTATTTATTAGTAAATATAATGACATATTTACAAGTTTAATTTTTTATTAAAAAATATTTTTTTTTTTTTTTGCAGATTCACATATTTTTTCGAATTCATATCCAATCCATTGACTGCAGATTTTTAAATTTTCAATCAAATCCAATCCACTAATCCAAAGATCGGATTTTTACGGATTAGATTTCTACAGATCAGACAGATTGAACAAATCAGATTGAATTTTGAACACCCCTAAATTAAAATTAACATCTTGCCATATAACCTCACCCTAAAATAACATCTCTTCTAAGTTTTTGTTTATAAATTCATATAAATCATAGGAACTTAAATTATTTTATTTTTATTACATAATTTTATCTACATAACTTTGAACTTTTACAAATGTCTCAAAAAAAAAATCAAAGTGACATTTAAAAAATAACTATAAATTTTGAAATGGGATGAGTTTAAAAATTTTGTTAAAAATTATCAAGTGTTAGATTTAATTTCCTTTGAAAATAAAGAATAAATTAATTTATCTTTAAGTATCTAGGTAATTTCAATTAAATAAGAGTTGGATGAGAAATTTGAAGGGGCGTCAAAAGGCCCACTCATATTGAAAATCAAATGAGTCGGAAGCAGCCCAGTCTTTGGCTTAATGGACTAAAATCATTGAGTAGGTCATTTGACACCTCTCAAAGTTTCTCATGAAAACCCTTTTTAATTGAGATTATTGTCTAAAGAACCAAAGATAAATTAATTTATTTCTTATTTGAGATAGAATTTTAATTAAACGATTAAAATAAATTATTTTTAATAATTTGTTTACACCCGTCCCATTTCTAATTTATATTTATATTTAATTGAAAACTATTTTTTAAAGAAAATTATAAGAATTTAGATAAATATTATATAATAAAAAGAAAATAATTGAAGAATTTACAATTTATATGTAGTTCATAAATAAAAATTGAATGAAATACTTTTTTATGATCAAATTTTATGAGAAGATGATTATTTTAATATACAAGTTTGAATTTTATAAATTAAATTAGAGTATTTAGAAAAAAAAAGTTTGTCAATAATGCTGAGTTAAATTTTTAATGTGAACTAAATCAATTATTAGAATTATTTTAGATTTTTATTTATTTCATTTTCCTTACTTAAACCACCATTAATGCAGACGCAAAACAAGCAGAAAAGCTAACTGAAGAACATTTTGAGTGCTGTCCTTTTCTAAAATGAAATTTTGTACGCTGGACAGGTGTCACATTCTTAAGGCGTCAAATTGGTTTCTGAGCTCAAATATATCCATACTACGGTACCAACGATGCTCGATGGTGAATGATTAGATCGTTACAGCATTGAACGTAGACATAAAACGCAGAGTGGAAGCCTACTTCTGATGAGTAGGTATTTCACAGTAACACAAACATTGCAGAAAGAATCACAAATCTCCGATGAGTATCCATTTCACAACAATTGACACGCACTTAGGCACCCTAAATATGCAGCATGGCATGCTAATCCGCAAACAGAATGATTTGGATTTTGGGTAAGTACAACGATACACAGGAGAATTCCAAAAGGTCGGCAATGCGTGTTTAAAGAAGAGAATTCCATAAGGTCGGCAATGCGTGTTTAATTGATGCTACCACCAAAAATTCTGGTCAGCATCCGTCGTGATGTAATATATATAATCCATCCCGCTGGTAGAAAATTTAAAAAAAAAACTCATGCAGTGCCAGAAACACGTACATGAAATGGAGGCCCACGACAGAAGATCGGTTCATCAGGAGAATCAGTCCTTGCTCGAGCTCTAAGGATGTTATTAGCATCATCAATCACAGCAGCAGCTACTAGAGTATATTCACCAGGGACAAGGAAGTATAAAGAGAAACAATGCTTGGATTCTTGAAGCGGGGGAACCTCCATGGTTATTTCATTAAGAACACCTGAAAAATATTCACAAAAACTATTATATACGAGTATACGACCACTAGTACCGTTAACATTGTTTTATTCATATTGATACAAAAAAATTTCGAAATCAAACATAGAAATGTGGGACCTAGACTTCACTAATTACCCAATGATTTAAGTGTCCTATGTATTATATTAAAATCTAACACAGAATTTTCTTTTTCCTTTTGCCAAATTGGTGGTGATTAAAAAACACCAGCGCATTCTTGTGCAGGTAATAAATGATATTACCAATCAACAATATTATAGGAAAAAAATCCTTACCGGACCATAAGACGGTTGGCTTGGTACCCTCGATGCAATTCTCACCAGCTACATCTCTACATGTAATACTAAGACTCATCTTGATCATTTCTTTAGTGTTATTGCGAACCAGAACTTCCATAGGAGTCATGTCATGTGCTAGGACAGAACCCTTAGGCCCAGAAGAATCATTAGGTAAATCAAGTTCTGCATCCTGTTCAGATCCCTTTTTAACTAGCCTGAAGCCAAATGTCAAAGGATCTGGCAGCAGTACATCCATAACAGATGACTGAAGTGCAGCCTGTACAGCATCCTTGATATTTAATTCTCCAGAGCTGTTGCGGCCAGATTGCCACCTGACCTTTATTCTTGAAATGAGGTTCCTGATGGAAGCATTCAACTCAGCCTTGGTATTCTTTTCTGAGAAATTGGAACTTCTAGTGCCATTAGACTGCATGTCTTTTACAAAAAATGAACCATCAAGAATAGGTAGCTTAAAATGCTCCAGTGGTATTAATACCCTTGCAGAGTAATCCCTGTCGATTCTTGTTTTAGGATATCCATATTCAGTAGCATCATGATCAGCAGAATGGCTATCCTCATTGCCAGAATTTTCCAGCTTGACAGTAACACTAATTTCAAACACAACAGTCGGTTGGATTAGACAATTCAAGCTCAAGAAAACGTAGACCCCAACTTCCTCTGAAAGGATCAATCTTCATCAATTTGTCCATCCGATTTCCGGAACCAACCAATCCTTTACAGGAGGTAGTCTCCACATGAACTGCTCTTGGAAGGTTTTCACTGACATGTGCAGGAATCTCCATTGAGAGCAAACGAGCTTTTACAAAAGATAAACCTTGCAAAACACAGATTTGCAGGGGAAGAACCAGGCGTCTACCAGGGGGTACAGCAGATTGATCTTTGGAATTTGTAAGTGGCCCTGAGAAACAAAAAGAAAGGAATAAGCATTAATCTTCCATGAAGAAAAAATCTATTAAAATCCCTTAAGTGAATAGTGTAATATAGAGAAGTGGAAGGAGTGAAAATCACAATACATTTACTTTCTGAAAGTTACCTGCATAATGGATCAACAATGAAGGGCTGCTTACATCCTTTACATGCCTCCCAATGCTTCCAGAGGCAATCTTACCGGCAACAGTTTCGGGATCCACTGGGCCATGCTGCCAGGCCTTCAAGGTCACAGGTATAATGACCTCAGCTCCAGGCTTCAAAGGAAGAGCAGATTTTAAGGTCTCAGATGCAATTGAGATAATAGAATCTTGGTTTTTTCCCGATAATGAAATATGTGCTTGCTCAACTGGAACTGTACCTGCATTAGCCAGACTAATCCATACATCACGTATTTCACCTTCATACAAAATGATGGCACCATCACCACCGACAACATTTGATACTAGCAGTGGCAGTTGTGGTACCACAGAAATATTTGGAACTGACACATTTTTCAACTTTGCAGACCCACAACATCGGAAAGGGTCAGAAAGCACAAGTCCTTGTGCTGCCCCTAGAAGAAGGTTATCTACATCCCTGAATATGTGTTCAGTTATCACACCAAAACAGTGAACAGTGCATCCCGGAATTGTCACAGGCCCCACTGAAGTTGGGATTCCTGATAAGGTGATCACTTTTGATGAATTAGGTGGGAGCTCTACGCTAATTGGAAAAGCATCAAAATTTCCTGAATGCACAGAGAGATAGATACTATCAACCCTTAAATCAAATCCACATGGATTTGCCAACTCCACCAAGACCTGCACTGGTTCTCCAACAACCCAAATAAGCTCCTGCTTACTACTATCATTTGGCTCTCCTTTGCTGAATGGAGTATAGATAAAAGGACCTGAAGGAGCAGATCCTGCCCACCAATCTTCCCTACCTGGATTGCGCTTCACAATGTCCATTTGTGAAGGATGAAGAGGAAAAGAGTACAGCCTGGATTAATAAAAGATTGATATAAGTATTATGAAAACTAAATACAACCCCAATGACCAATTTTCTTTTTCAGCAGACTTCAGATAAAAGATATCAGTGCAATGGTTTATACCTTACAAAAGGTAAGGCAGAATCGGCACAGCGAGTTCCTGAAGGCAACCTCTCTGCTGAATTTGCAAGTGCACTAGCAAGGCCATTTTGCCCAACAGGTGTGATTAAAGGATAATAAGATCTTAAAAGCCTAGCTGCTGCACTCCATGCAGCAAGAGGATCCCCTGCTCGAACAGCAGATAGCAGAATCTCCCTTAGTACAACCATCTGCAATGTGCTCCATTGAGACTCAAAGAGTGAGACTACTGACTGTACTGATTGATGATGCATCTTTCCACCATCAACAAGGCTTGATCCAGTTTCCTTTTGTAAGAAGGAAAAAGATAGTATGGTCAATTTATTAGTTTTGACAGAAGCAATCTGCACCTCAAATGAGTGGTAAAATATAGAAAAACCGTACTTTTTGAACTGCATTCAGCATTTCATACATATAAATTCCATCAATTGACAATAACCACAAAATCTAACATACATTTACATCAAATTAAGGATGACAACAGGATTATAGTGATACAATTATATAAACCGTTGGCTTTCCTCATTATATATTCATAGTTTCATACTTACATTGGAAAGAGAACTTTTGGAGATGGATGCTCTACCCTGAACACGATATGCTTTAGTAGTCATTGCAAGAACTTGCATGGCACAAATAGCAGCAGACCTATTTTCTTGTTGCAAATACAACTGAGCTACCTGCCTTGAAAAAAAGGCAGCCTTCCTTTGATAATCAAGAGTTCCAAATAAACGAGCTATTTCAATGTATAAGATCAGACGGTCACTGGCATCTATCAGAGATTTTGCACCATCTGCAGCACTGGTCAACAACTCCACCACATCCTTAGCCAGCTCTCTCCTGTAAAAACAGAATATACAGATTAAGATATGAAGCCATCCAAACTAAGGATTTGGTATTTTTTGAGAAAAATAAGGCAGAGAAAGCACAATCTTGAAACAGGATATTAAATGCCTAGAAGTTTCCCACTTAAGTGATAGCAAATGAATAATACAACAAATGTCAGATTATTAAAGGTGGAAAATTTACTACATACAGAATGGCATTCACAGGGAATCACTAACCAAATCATCAATAAAGCAATTCATATCTCCATTTTGCCAGATACGATTTTGATCTTTGCAGTATATTCCTATTCTCTCCAATGTCAATATCAAAAATATCTAGGCTCACCTAATATGATAAGTTAACTAGATCGTAACAATATTTCACATTCAGCAAAACATAGCTAACAAGGGTGGAAATGATAATGACAATACCTGCAAAGAAATCTTGCCAATTTCAAGGTGGCCTCAAGTTCAAAGCTTAGGGGTGAAACTCTGCATGCCCAAAAAATAGAACTATTCATTGTCAAGATGTTCCAAATAACAAGAAAATGGATACCTAACTTTAAAATACAGACGAAGAAAAAGATAATGTCATATCAATATTATTTTGAGGGAAACCATGCATGAGGTGCCCTTTACTTTTCTAACATCAAAGAGCATGTTAAAACAGTTATTCTGAAAGCATAGCTTGAGGGAAAAAAATCAAAGATAAAAGTAAATCCTTATTGTAAACTAGGCAATAGAAAAATATCAACGAAAGAAAAATCAAAGAATGGAAGTAAATGAAATTTCATTGATTAATCACAAAACAGGCAAAAATGCAAAAATATTACTGAAGAATGGATCTGCAGGCCAAATAAGATCTATAAGCATTACAATATCATGCACATAACAGTAAACTTTAACACTCTCTAAGAAAGAAGGTCCGTCAGTGAAAACGATAAATGTCATCAATTACCTCTGAGCATTGTCTGGTATAAATGATTTTCTGTAATGCAAGATAACACTATTGTAACGAAATTTAACCTCTTCCTCTAGAACTGCATCCTTTTGGCCCATTCGATCAACCTAATAACAAGAGATTTAAACAAATAAATTAAGTCAAATAACCACAGCAGACCAAAGGAAGACACTTGTGCAGATAATAGAATATTCAAGTACAACAGTAACCCTGTGTTAAATTCTTAGTAATTGCTTCCTTACAATTTTTATTTCTATGGGCAGCCAAAATATGCAGTGTAATGTAAAGGTACTTTGCACTTTCAGAGGAGGCAGTAATAACTAAACGCATTATTTATTCATTCACTCACTCTGCCCTGATCTGTCACACACATATATGGTTAGCAACATATAAAACAATCTTATTTTAAAAGGTATACGCACCAGTAAGGCACAAACGCTTCCCTCCAATGCCCCAGCATACCAAAAGTAATCAGCAGTCAACCTAGCCAGTTCCAGTGCTGTAGAATAGTGGGCATTTGCATCAACAGGTGATCCCGCCAACAAACAGTAATCCCCTATAGTCTTCTGTGCTCGAGCAAGTCTCCGCTTTTTGGCCTTTATAACCTGTATTTTCAAACAAATCAAACAGATTAACTTGCAAAGTTCAACACATAAACATAATAAACCGATGCTTCAACAGAAAATATAAAACAGATTCAAAATACTTAGGACACCTAAACATAAACCTCCTCTGAGCTGAGACTGGCTTGAGAATCTAATGGTGTCTTCAATATAGTTCCCGCAGATTCTGCCTGAAGCACCCACTTCTCGAATTCCATCAACAATGATGCTGCAATGTCTTGCATCATTGTTTGCAAATGAAACTCCTGTGTTTGTTGGTCAGCTGGTGGAAACATAATCAAATTGTCCCCCTTCTTTCCACCCTCCTCTAGCTGCAACCAGTAAAAAGAATGAATTAAGCCATGCCACATATAGCAATCAAATTCAAGGGCAAAAAGTTGCAAATTATATGCTAATAGTACATCATTTAAATTAATTTTTGACATGAACGGCAATAAATTGGTCTGGTCACATTTCACTTCAAATAAAAAATAATAATAATAAAGTTTGAAGCTGATTGACTTCTCATTTCTCTTCTTTTTTTTTGGGTAATTTTTCAACAAATCAAACAGAATTTTTTTTTTCACCTTCTTACTAATACATGTCGTTGCTAATTCGCTTCTCATTTCTCTAATTTTTCAATTTTTTAACAATCAAGCAAACAGTAAAAATATAAAATGCAATCCGTAAGAGATAGGAAAAATATACTCACGTGAGAGTCACATGGCGAAAATGCGAAGCATCGTTTAACGAGAGCGGAGTTATAACCCTTACAAGCGGCGTTAAATTGTTCGATGACGGAATCGAGATCCGGGGAGGAAGGGCAGTGGCAGATGCCGATGACGGCGAGGATCTTACGATTGGATTGAAAATCTTCCCAGGGGCTGGGTGGGGCCCCGCCGAGGACGAACTTGAACCGGAGCGAACCGGAGTCCCAGGGCTGGTTCGTGAACGGCGATTTTTGATGCTCCGTGTAGAACGAGCTGATGGCGGATAGCGGGATCGTGTGGTGGCGGAGTAGCATTGAATGGTAGTCCCGCAGTAGAGTTGGTGGGACCGTGCCGATCGGGAGGACCGCGATCCGGATCATGGATGATGTCTCGATGCTCACGTCTGGCTCCATGTTCTGAATTGGATGGCGTGGGCGAGAAAAGTTGCAGGGGTGTTACTGTGGGGATGAGTGTATCAGATTGGAGACATTAGGAATTACAGGAGTTGATGAGAGAGAGTGAAGTGTGTGAGCGAGAGAGAGTGAGCAATGGATGTGTAGGTTGGTGACGATGAGGTTGAGGCTCGAGGCCAGAGCCCAGAGGGAGAGGGAAAATGGGGGGTGGTTGGTTGGTTGGTTATAGGATGATGAAACTTCGACGATGGATTATAATAATTTCCTTGGAATGGTTTGGGAATATCTTAAAACCCTTCTTTTTTTTTTTTCTGATAAAAGGGAATATCTTAAATCAGAAAACGTTATAAATAGATTACTTATATACTTATGTGATTGAAATCTCGTTACAATTAGCATAATAACGTATTAAATTTCGTTTTTAACATTATGATGATTTTTTGGTAATAAAATTAAACCCTGTATGTGAAATACACTGATTTTGAACTTCTCTATGTATTATTAAATAAAAAAATTCAAATGATTCACATCAAATTTTATTATATATTGGGCTTTATCAAAAAAATTTATTATATTGGGAAATATTCATTCAATAACCGGTATTAGAAAATAAGTTTCTGAATTCGAGCTTCAAGAATGTGTGAAGAAACAAAAAAAAAAAAAAATTTGTTATATGATGTTAAATTACAACCATGTACATACAACATTTACATTCACAGAACTTAATTCAATTACCTCCTTATTTTTTGGAGAAAATTTTGCGTACTCTTATGTATAGTGTCACGTTTATATGATTCATATCATATAAACTTCTCAACCAACTAAGTTAGAGCATGTAAATGGATGGCAATAATCTAGCAAACAAGTCCTTTCCCACAATCTATAGATATATTTTCCTTTCAAATCTATTTTATGGATACGAATTTTTATTAAACAAGAAAATAAATTGATTAAATTCGCTATTTAAAAAAAAGTAACCCTCGAAGTAGGGCACTTTTAACTACCAAACAAAACTTAAGTAACATTGTGCTCAAACTCGACAGTCGAGACTACGAAACAGCAGAGTGATTTCGTCGTCGATTTAACGAGTGAACTGGTGAAGAGAAATCGAGAAATTTGAAATTAGAATTGCAGCGCCACCATGTCAGCTGAGATCGACGGTCGCGATTCTTCCTCCGATCAGCACCCCTTGCTTCGCCTTCAAGAAATCCTAACTTCAATCTCCAAAGTAAGCCTTCACTTCTCCCTCCCTACTCCCCTCATTGCCCTGAATATCTTGAAATAAATAAATAAATAAATAAAGGAGAGTGAAAAGTACACGACCTTGTCGTTCTTATTGTATCTCATGATGTTCATAGTTCAAAATACAACTGCACGACGTCATTTAAGCTGAGCTAATCAAATTTAAGAAGCAATTGCACACACGAAGCTGATATTGGAAATTTTCTACCAAATTTGTAGGCATTTGAATGCGGAGATATCAGTCAGTCCGATAACTCCGTCGCAGAACTTGTCAAATTCCTTGATTCCGTTTCGGATTCCATTGAATCAGACTCGAAGAATGAATCTGAAATTCTCGCAGAGATACATAAGTTTCTATGTACTCCTTCACTGGACCAGGTTTTATTTTTATTTATTATTATTTTTTTATGTTGAATAAATGTTTTGGTTCGTTTGTGAGATTGTGGGTTTTGTTCCTGTTCTGACAGGCGATAATAGATTCACTGTCATTTGAGCTGCCGAAGGCGGTGACGAAGTTTGCTGGGTTGTCCAGTAGCTGTTCAGAGATTGCTAACAGTATCATTGATAAGCTTGTGGCAACATGTAGTCCACGAGACATGCTTTCAATTCTTTGTGAGGTATGCCGTTCAGATGTTTGATGTCAATTCTAGTTGTGCCTTTGTTGATCTTCAAATTTGGATCTTTAGATTCATTGCTTTAGTCCTTTGCTAATTTTGTTATTGATGGGTCAGGCATTGGATTCTTCGATTAAAACTATCAAGGAATGTGATTATTTTGTTCCTCTTTTAAGTGGTCTCTCGAAAGGTAACATTTTTTACTAGCTAAGGAAATGTGTTTCTTTGACTAATTAAGTATGTTTGTGTATAGTGTGGATGGACATGTGCTTAAATTTTGGATTTTTGAAAATTTTTTACAAAGGAACATTTTCTCCTATTGATGATCAATAAGAAAATTCTTAGTTCTTTGATTTTCAGTATTACTTTCCACTCAGAGGCGCCACTTTGAGCAAGCAAAAGTAGCAGTTCCTGTTATTCTTAAGGTTTTAAAGACTGTGTCATTAGAGGAAGATGATGAAAATAGAGAATGTCAGCATTTGTTTGATCAAGCCATAGGCATTGCTGATGCTATCCGTCAAGTTTGCTTGAAATTGGTTTTTGAGGCTTTCATTATTTCATTCTCATATTTTGGGGGCTATTTTAAAGATTGTCTTTGCACTTTCAATCATATTATTATGACCTTTCAATTTTGTCTGTGACAGGAGGGCAGAATGAATGAAAAACTTCGGGCTCTTCTTGGTCTATATGTTCTCCAAATTATGGTGACTCCCCTCTATTGTTTGAGCACTTCTGTTTTTCTATTTACAGCTACTTAGTTTCCTGCATGAACTATATTCATGACCATCTTTATATCTTGTTTAATGTGCATGCGTGTCTTAAGTAAGATACATTTATTATATGTACAGGTCCTTGTTTCAGTCAGCATGGAACATAAATCCCCAAGATGCATTCCTTTGGTGTCACAATTATCAGGCTTCTTGCCATATTGTCATTTATCATATCTTGGCTTAATATCAGGGAATGATGTTGACACTATGACTAGCTTGGTTGTCAGAGGTAAATTCTCGAAGTAACGGCAGTTTCACCATCCTAACAAGCTTGAAATTTTTTTACTTGTTCTTACTGTTACATTTATATTCCGGTGCCCAGACGATGAAGATGATTTTATGAGTTGTTTATCCAATATTGAACAAGGCGTATCTCTTTCAGGTTTTGTGTTTTTCACTTACCAATTTTCTTCATTCTTATTATTACTTTTTCCAAATATTGTTTTTTCATTATTGATCAATTGAAGACCTTTGATTTGGGTTGCTTTTGTGTTTGCCATGTTGATGCAGTGATATGGGGCTCTATGTCTGACCAGGTTGTTCAAGCTGCTGGTGAGGATTTGACTGCTCTCAAGGGTGAACTTCAAAGCAATCAGACAAAAAAGTGGCAAGCCATTGCCATGTTAAAGCACATATTCCCTTCTGGAAAGCTGTCATGGGAATTCAAGAAACATGCTATCGATTTCCTGCTTCATATAACAGATGGAAATAACTACCAGAAAAGTGACAGCGATCATAGTGACTTCGCTTCTAATATGCCTAGTGTCTTTGCAGCTTTGCAGGTAGTCTCATTCATGTTGTGTTCGTATTCTTCCATATCCACCATTATCTCCATTATGATAGTTTTAAAATGAATTTCAGGGTGTTATAATGGTCATCATGTATGCACAAAGTTCAACACTGAGAAAGAATGCTTTTGATGCACTTAAAAGGGTGAGTTTTATGGTGTTTAGAAGGTGCAAAAGTTATCATCCACATACAAGTTTTATGCAGGATTTGTAGACGTGGGGGGGGGGGGGGGGGGGTGGTTTGGCTTTAACTTACCTTGTTTTCAACTTTTTATCATGAAGTTTAAAATTTAAATGTATTTGTTTACCTTGCATAATTTGCATTATATTCATTTTTCTAGAATTATTATAAAACTTATATCAGTTTGTCACATAAACCAGGTGATTGCTGAGGTTCCATTTTCTGAGAAGCGTGATGTTTTAAAAGCTCTGATGACTAATTGTGACTCTTCCTCTATGGTAAACACATTTCAAGTTGGTTACATGATTTACAAAATTCAATTTATTTTCTGAAGTAGTTGTTACAATGGAATGTAGATTGCAGTTCTTCTAGATATTGTCAGACAGGAAGTCTTTAAGGAAAGAAACAAAAGAAAATCAATAGGAAACGAGGAAGTCCAGCAAGGGGAAAATGAAGCATGCCCAAATACATTTTTTTGGCCTGCAGTTGTCCTTGAATTAGTAGATTTAGTTTTGAAGCCCTCAACTGGAGGACCTCCGCCCCTTCCAGAGTATGGTGATGCGGTACAGCTTTCACTACTTCAGTTTCTTTTGGTTTTATTTTTGCTGCTTGAAATGCTGTGTTATATATATATATATATATTTGGCCATTATTCTTGATTAAAAAAAATTGCTGTCAAGATTTTCTTTTAAATATTTAAGAAACCTGCAATCCTCAGAAAACTTTCATATGGCTTTGTGTGACATATTTGTTAACATGCATCTTAGGTTTCGATTTAATTCCTAACTAGAAGCGATTCTATTATTGAATTTCTTTATTTTCTCCTATGTGCCTCATTTATATCACTGCAGGCTAGTTGAATGCTCGTCTTTCTTAACCAAATTCTTTCCTTTTTTTTTCGTTTGCATGACGTGTCTGCTGCTGTGATGGTTCACAGGTTCTATCTGCGCTGAATCTTTACAGATTTGTCTTGCTAATGGAATTGAAAGGTAAATTGAATTTCAAAAGCTTAGGAAGATAAGGTTTCTGATGCTACATGCTATACTTTTTTTTACCATTCACTCGTCTTCTGTGTACGGATGCTTGTTTCTGTTTTGGATAAATCAGTAACTGATGCATATTTTATCAATTTGGTGATGTGTGAGTGCAAAGTAGTGTGTTCTTACCTTTTACAGAGAAAACTGTCCTTTAATCAAACAAAACATACTTACCAATGGCTTGTCATTTTGGATTTTCTAAATATTATTAGAGGAAATATAAAAGTTTGACATTGCACATATTGGCTTTTTTTTTTTTTTTTAACATGAAACAGAGGAAAGCAACAGTGAGGTACTATCAAAGAGCAATTTAAAGAAGGCTTACAATGAGTGGCTTCTGCCTCTTCGAACCTTATTGACAGGCATTGCGGCAGAGAACAAGGATGATTATGATCAATTGACCGTTGATACAGAATGCACCCTAAACCCTATCGTCTTAGTTTTGTATAGATGTATTGAACTTGTTGAAGACAAATTGAAACAATTTGCCTGACTTCTCATGTTTGTTCAATTTTTTTATGCTTAATTAGTAGATGGGCGTATGTACATCTAAATTTGTACATTAGATTTTGTAATTTTTTATAAACATTAAACTGCTTATATTTAGTGGGTGACATCAAGGTTTTTCCAAAATTTTACGATATATAAAATGGTGTAGAGTCTGTAGACTGCTCTTTAGAAATGCCAAACAAAGCCTGGGCTTGCTATTCGGCCTCAGTTCTTTTCTATCGAGCTACTTGGGCTACAGCTGGCACCATCAATTGCTGAAAGCCTCGAGGCATGGAGACCAAGCAATTATTTTATTTGGAAACAATTGATTTTCTTCACAAGTAGCATCTTTTGTAAAACAACACTTTCCTTGCAATGTTCCATGGAAGATCTGCCCGCAACACATCAAGGCCAGTTTTAATATCATACTCGATTTAAATTGCAAACTGTATGTAGATTCTGGTTTAATTGCGTGATTTTATAAAGTCATAAAACTTTCTGCAACGATAACTGATTATATATTAAAAGACGAAGCTCGAAAATGTGTAAATTGATCTAAAGTCTAAAAGAACAAAATTGTAAAATTAGTTTGGAAAGCCTGAGCAGAATTGTCCCAACAGCTGTCTAGCTACAAAGAATGTCGAACGAAAGTTATTTTTCTACATATTTCCGAAACAAGAAGTAATGAGGGGTTACCCCAAAGAATTTCGGAGGAATTGAGAACTTGCTACAACACAAGAACTTCGCTCTTCCTTCTACCGGCTCTATGTCTAAACTACCCTCGAAATCTTCTTCCCGACTAGTCAACTTTTCCTTCCAAGAACTTAGAATTGAAGAAAAAGCTTTAAGAGTCATATACCTATAAATTTGCTCAAGGTACAATACTTACATTTTGTAGACAGTTCTTTGGCCTCGCCAAACTTCTCCTTGGCAAATCAATTTTCTTTTTTTTTTACCCCAATAAGAATAGTGGGACATGCTGCTGCTTCTGCAATATTGTAGCATGTGGTGTTGGAAAAACAGAATCAATCGATTACATTTGTTTTGTTTTCAACTCATCCCGTATAGAGTCTCAGAGGCAGAATCATCCTCAGCTGGCGTCATATTTAGATCGGGTAGCAAGCAAAGGCTAGAGTGGGCTGGAACAACCTCGTGTGTTTCACAATATTCCAATCGTGGAAGATCAATGATGGGTGACTGAGATGGGAATGTCGAAGAGGCTAATTCATTAACGACATGACTTTCACTCGAGTTCTTTCCGGAATCTAATCCCAAATCAAGCTGCAAATTATAACATTTTCATTAATAAGAGCCGCAATCAAGACAAGAAATGGCGAAAGGTTCATAGTGGCGGTGCAAGGCTAGAGGGAAATCACCTTGATTCTTTTCAGGTTCTCATTTTTGGCACTCTGTATCTTATAAGTAGCACGTAGGGTTTCTAATTCCTGTTGAATGATATATGTTAATACAGAAACAAATGAAACATTATTAGAATTCAAATTCAGCAGCAAGAAGCACAACGGCCAAACCTTGTTCAAATGTATTCTCTCCTTTAAGAGAAAACCCTCTTCTTCTTTTAGTTGAGCAAATGTCTGGGGAAAAGTCAACAAATTCCAAGATTAAAATAAATCCAAATCCATTCATCATCTAATCACGATGATTTACACAAAGCCCGTGAAATGTTTACCTTTTTCTTTCTGGATCTCTTGGTACTGTTGCCAGTGGTTTCATTTGTGGCAGTACCCTGCAATTAATTAACAAAAATGAACCAACGAGCCGATACAAAAACAATAGGAAAACACAGCTGATAAAAAAAATTAAAAAAAGAAAAAAGGAAGAGCAGGTCCCACTCACATTTTAAAGATTGAAGCAAAAACAAAAAGAAAAAGAAATACGACTCATAACAATTGATAGGCCCAAAGTTTCTGGGGCCCATTAAAATTTCTTGCAAACTACTCGAGACACGCCGATTTAGTTCCACAGTAACAAGATTCACAACACACGTCTGTAGTTTTTTAATCCAAGCAAAACGAAAAACCAATGATGTCGTTACACGTGTACACAAGTAACGAATAGACCCCCGTTAACGTCTAATAAAATCACTCCTCTTCAGAGGCACTAAAAGATAATGCAACTACCAGACGCTACGCTATCGAGAAGAAAACATTGCAACCTTAAACCCGCTAACAGCTGGCAGATTTAGAGCTGTCTATTATTGACTGTGCACTGCAACATAATAAACGCTGCTCCTCCGTTGTGAACACCGCCGTCCGGACCAACAGTGATCCAATAAAATATCGCCACATCATAATAACCACGTGGTATCACATGAAATATCATTTCTTTATCGCTCACGTGACGCTCACATGAACCCCTCTGCGGTGGCCGGCACATAAATGCGTCACTACCTATACTTCTCCAAACAAAGTTCACCCCCCACCACATCAAAAGTCAAAAAGGGCAAAAAGAAAAAAAAAAGTGGGGGGAAAACAGAATAAACTATCTAATCCAACGGCCCCTCATCACAAGTTGATTTATCAAAATCCAGCACCGTCTCACCCGATTATTGCCCCCCTACACGAAACGTATTTTGCGGGAATCTGCCACTAAAACGCAGACCTGAGAAGCTCATAACTCGGCCCCACTAATAAAACTGGGGTCCACACCAAAAACATTTATGACGATAGAACCCCCTCCTTATGGAGGGTCAAGTCAACAGATTTAGACTTCAAAACGGTAATTTTGGCCACGAGAGACACACTCGAACCAAGATCGTTTCGAATGTGGGAAACTTCTTGGCGACGGAAGGTGGGGTGGAGTTGGGGAGTGGCCAATGAATATCTTTCACATCTGACGAAGCTGTCCTTTCTAGAAACGCGTGCAGTTAACAGGATCTAACTTAAGCGTGAAGATGGGCGATTTGGTCAATTTAACGCTTGAACAAAGAATGACAGGTGAACGGAAAGAGGCGAGAGGAAAACGCGAGCCACTTTCAAATCAGCCGACCCCACGTGAAGATGACACTGTGCCACAGGGGTAGTTTCGTCCAACTACGTGAAAATACACTCCTTACAAACAAAACGGACGGTTAGCTTAATCCCGTTGATCGGAAAGATCAATTTACCAACTGTTGGATCATTTTAGGTGAAACAAAAAATGTGAGAAAATAAAAAAGTTCTTCCAGATGTACAGATTTAGCCCCATCAGCTGATAGCTGATGACATGTATTTTTCAGACGGAAATGGAATAATATAATCGGCGTAATTCCAATTATCGTGAAAATAAGGCGATTAAGAGGGAAAAAAAGGTCATAGAAGAAAAAGGCATAAAAAATCATCCTCCGAAACTCCGTGGACTCGCTAAACATAAAACGGAAAGAGTAAATAAACAAAGCCAAAAAGGTCATTTCCGTCAAAAACCAAACATGAGACGCCACGTCACAACGTGACGCTCCAAAAGATCAGGTCACTAGAAGAGAAGAGGAGAAGATAGAGATATGAAGGGAGCAAGAGATACAGAGATGGACAGACCTTAGATCTGACGGCGGAGGTTTGGTGGCGGCTGGTTTCCTCGTCAGCAGTGCCGGAGGGAGAGGCGGCGGCGGCGCTTCCACCACCGCTCCAAGAGAGCGGCGTGGTAGGACTGGCTCTCATACTATTGTTAGCTGAATCAGCTGCATCTTTTCTCCTCATCGAAACGGCGTCACATCTCGAAGACCTCGACCTCCGCTGACGTATCCCCCATCTCAGCGGTGCCGCCGCCGCCTCCGCCTCAGATTTAACGACGTGGTTCGTCTGCTTCTTCAACCTCACCAACAGCTCGACCACCACACTGTCGTCCATCATCGCAGCCCGCACCCACTCGTCCTTCACCATGGCCACCATCATCGAAAAAGATACACCAACAGATTGAATATATAGATATACAAAACTTTATGTATACGTATATAGAGAGATACGAAGAGGGGGGGGGGGGGGGGTTGGAGGAGGGAGGTGGCGAAGAAGAACGAGAGAAAAGTTAGTAAGAGAAAAGAAAGAAAATGACTGAGATGGGCGTTGTGTTGTTTATATATTCGAAGGTTGGTTTTTTTATTTTATTTTATTGGGTTGGTTTTTTTTAATTTTAATTTTAATTTTTCTTTTATTTGTTTGTGTGGATGAGTAGATTCCAGTTAATTGGCTTTGCTCTTCCAACTTCGTGCTTTCATAATAGTCTTTAAATTTTAACTTGTTTTTGCCCCTTTTTTAAAGATATTTATAGGAATGGCCCAAAAGTTTAGTCTAATTGACGAAGATGACCTTGTTGTTTAATTTTTGTTCAACTCTTGTAGTCTATGTTATTTATCATATTATTTTGGAGGTACTCTTAAGTCTTTAACTATTTTTTTATTTATCTTAGCAGCAAATGATGTAGTACAAAAAATATAGATATATTACAAAATATAACAAGAGTTGAAATATAAATATTTGCTCTTATTACACATGATTAATTTTTTCGACAAAATTAGTCGTTTAAAATTCTTTTAAATACTCATATTTTATTGAAATTAAAAATACTATAATCTCAAAAAATTATATATTGTATTTGATTTTTAAACTTTGTCTCTCGAAATATGATTTTAAATAATAATACCTCTGAATATGATACAGAGTAAATACTACTCATCTATAATGGTCTTAAGGGGATGATCGTCTGCTACAATCATTAAGCCGTCTACTGTGGTCAAAATTTTATTAACGCCATCTTACTTAGGGGCATTAATTATTTAATTTAGACAATTTGGTCAAATTTACCCTAATTTTAGGTCGTTTCCGAAATATTCCCTTAACTTTCCTTTTCCTTCACGAGTTTCTCTTTCCGTATTTGTTCTTCATTTTAGTGTGCGGAAGGGTGGGGTCCAGGGTGACAGGTGGCGCTGACAAACTTTCATTTGTAAATTTGGGGATAGAGCTTCTACGGCTTCGTAAACTGATAACCGAACGCCCTTTCGGCAATTTCTTGACCCAATTGCAGAGGTACGGTTCCACTCGTACAGTTCCGTAGCTGCCTCCCAATGAACTGTTGCCATGTCATCAAGTAAAAGATTGGGTTATTTGACGTTTCTCCATAGCCCATCGGATTTGATACTTTTTTTTGTACACTTATTAGGGAGTATTATGACCGCGTCTCAGTAATAAATATCCGGAAGGATTTTTAGATATTATATAAATAAATTTTAACTCTCCATCTGTGTATATTCCCCCCGGATTTGAGGTTAATACGATAATTAATACTTAACTTAAGCCACCGCGAGCGAAGGTAACTGAAAACTTAAAGAGAAGAATTTAGAATAATAATCTAAAAATGGGTTATTATCATTTTATTACTTTAAAAATTATCAAATATTAAATAATTATAATAAATATTGTCTCTTATTATTTTCATTTTATATTTTTATAAAAATATCATTTTATTATTTTTTTGTTACAACCGTTAATTGACCAGTTAGTTGACTAACAAAATATTAAATTTACCCTTCATTATTAAAAAAAATAAGCTTCATTAAAAAATAATAAGACAAATTTATTTTGTAAATAAACTTCATTTTCATAATTCCAGCGAAAAAATTTATGTTGATATTTTATATCCATTTTAATAAATGTATTACAAATTTATTTTATAAATAAGTTTTAAGTAATTTATTTTTATTATAAAGGATGAAATTAGTATTTTGTTAGTCAACTAACTGATCAACTAACTGTTATAATGAAAAAATAATAAAATAATATTTTTTATAAAAATATAATAAAAAATAATACTTATTGTAATCATTTGATATTTGATAATTTTTAAAATAATAAAATAATAATAACTCGTCTAAAAATTAAAGTATTAAATTAAGAAACAAAACTTATTGTTAAAAAAGGAACCGTGTAGGCTCTTATCTAATTCTCAGTCAAATAAATTGGATCGGTACGCACACTCTCGTCGCTGCCAAAAGATATATTCCCCGTTGTTTAACATGCGTAGAACTTTACGGGTATGAGAATTTTCTGAGGGCCATTATGTAAATTACAGTAACATTGTGGTATACTATTGTTCATATTATTATCGTTTTTGTCTTGGGATAGTTCAAAATAAACATTTTCTTCATTTTAATTTACACACTCTTTTATCTTTAAATATTATATTGAAATATCCTAATATAAAAACCTGAAAGTGACCCTCCTTATTTTGAAGAATGAAATTTCTCCATCAGTCCTTTTACCTTTCATTCTTCAATACTTACTATAAGATCATGCAGAATGACCTCGGAATTTTTTTTTTATGGGTCAATTTTCTTAATCTCTAATCTCTCTGTTCAAATTTAGATAATTAATTAAATAAAATTATTTAAAAATCACTTGATCAAATACTGCTGGAAGCATAAGCTCAAGTAATTAAACAGTAAATGTCTGGTTTAAAAAAAAAATTCAAGGAGTTCAAAAAATTAAGAGACAAAATACAAAACCGGCGATAGGAGAAACAATATAGTCATATGATGAGCATGAGAGATTATTGTCAAGTTGTCTGTCCCCTTCGTTAACATGTTTTATATGTAAATAAAATTAATTAATTTAACACTTGCATATCTCAATAGACAATTATTTGCAACCCTCCATTAACAGAGAAGGATAGTAAAGGTAAATTGATAGGATAGAAAAATGCTAAATATTTTTTTTAGTATTGGAGTAAAGTAGTGCAATTAAGTTATGCTCTAATTGAAATGTGATTAGTTCTTATTTTAATTTTTAACTTTAAACGAATTAAATAGCACTCTAATCAATTTTACAAGAGATATTTTAATAAATAATCACAAAGGAAAGAAATATTTTTTCAATAAGTAAAAGTTGAAGTTATGAAAACAAAACCTCTCTATTTATATTAAAGTGAATTTACTTTCCCATATTAACTTAAGAAGAGAAATTAAATCACAATTATAATAAAAATAAAATATACAATATAATTGGCTCTAATTAAAATAACAAATATCAAGAACTCAAATAGCAAATTTCGAGATCCTGAAACATATTAAGTAGGGATGGCAATTGTGCCCATAAACCCACAAACCCGGCCAAACCCACCCGCTGCGAATAATTTAACGGGTTGCGTGCGGGTCTGATATTACAAATTGAAACCCATACTTCAATGCAGATGGGTTTGGTATTAGCTCAATATCCGATGGATATCTGCTAGACCCGCAACATTTTTTTAAATATTTTAATTGAAAAAAATTTAAACCTAAAAATATATATAAAGAAAATAATGTAATTTTGCAAAGTGCCAAATAACCAAAGTGTTTTTGTATAAACTATTTTTCTTTAACTTAATGTATAAATTATGTCATTATTATAATTTTTTTCGGATTAATATTTGAAAAGTATTATTCTTTAAAAAATATTAATTTTCATCATTAATGTAGGCATCTTGTTGGATAAGTGCTGATGATGGTGAATGGAATGAAGATATTCTATTGGAGCTTGTGTTGAATGATACTATGAAATGTAATTGTTATTTTTATATACTAGTTTGTGATTTTTTTAAATGAATTTGTGTATTTTATACTTAAAATTGAGAATTTATGTTGGATTGATGTTGAAATTTTAATTTTTTTATTTACATTGGTTAAATTTAAAATTGAGTATGTTATATGAAATTTAAAATTATTATTATAAATTTATATATTGAATATTTGTGATTTTAAATGTACAAACTTATAAAAAATTCACTGGATACCATTATAGATTTTGTAATTATTAAGACTCACCAATTACCACCGTAATAATTGGACCATATCTGTTTTATGGAAGTTTTAAAATGAATAATAAATGAAACCCACGTCTAAAAAAATATTCCATCAGCTAAATGCCTCCTGATCACGTGCTTGGCCTGTTCAATGGTTTTTCCAATTCACATTGAAAAGCTCCACACGCAGCATAATTAGCAAAAGCAAAGCGTGGGTGACACAGCCCTCTTCCTTTCGGCACTGAAATGTTTTTTGCTTTTTGTTCTTTTTTTTTCATGCTTCCAAAGTCCATTTTACGAAAGTGAAAACCAAAGTGGCCCGAACTAAAGGGGACTCGGGGTGTCAGTTTCTAAAGCATTATAGCTACCATTATACATTGTGCTTTCCTTTTCCATAAATAACATCAATAATGCGATATCTCAGCTCCCAGCCCTGAAATTTCCCAATTTTAGCAGGTTCTCATTGGAGCTTTTGTCGTAAGGAATGCTGTGAAAATTTTGCACCCACAGATATAACAAACGTGTCCATAATTGGGTGGGTATTTACGAGTATAGATCCAAAAAAGTACAGTTCTTGACAGGAAAAATAAAAGTTATGAGAGCCGTATTGCCTGGTAGATGTTAGATTCATAATAGAGGAGAATCATAAATTTGCAGGACCCCAGAACACACTGTTTTACCCCCAATAATTGACACCACCGATAATATTCACGAGCTAAGGGTGAGCCTTGCTTCAGAGCTTATATATAAGAAGCAGCAATATTTAAACATCATCATCAATAGCAGCCACACTGGAGTAATTCTAAGTTGGTGAGCGCAGAATAGCAGCCACACTGGAGTAATGCTAAGTTGGTGAGCGTACTCTACCCAATTCAATATATCCAACAATATAGAAAATTATTTCTGGGAGCGGATACAAACCGATCTAGGTATTTCGCCACAAATGCACAAAGCAGACAGAGGGTGTGGCCATCAAGTGATTCTAAAAAGACTCTGAAGACGAACAAGCAATCTAAACATGAAACAGCTTAACTACGATATACAGAGTTACCTGTACGTGTGCATAAAATACTATCAGTTTTGTTAGAACTCGCACTTGGATTTCAAGATTTGATACAGTTATGATAGTTCTCTGAGAAATTTTATGTGAATTATAATATAGATAATGAGCGGAGATGCAAAATTCCAATCTCCAATCAAGAAATAATATTTGGAATCCAAATCAAAGCCAATGCAATTAAAACAATTGGTCTGATTGACAGATGGAGGGTAGCAAGATTTTAGACACAGCATAACTGACTCAGGAGTACAAACTAGAACTCAGATCCACAATTTCAGGAGCAAGCATTTATGGATCAAGTGGACCCCGAGAGTGGTCAGCAACAACATGATAAGTTAGTTATAAGAAGATCACTCAACATCAACTGAAGATAACTAAAAAAAAAACAATGGAAAAAACAAACATCACCAGAGAGTCTGCTTTTCTGGATTCTAACTTGGAAGTTATGCAATTATATTAGACTAATAAAACAGAAAAAAAAAACAATGGTATATCAGTTCAAATACCTCTGGATGCTCAGGCCGATCTGATGTGTTTCCAGGAGTTTCAGCTGCAGTCAAAGAGTCTGAAGAGCAAAAAGCATCACCACAGAGAGCGAGAGAGAACGTCACCACCCCCACATAAATTTACAAAAAATAGGGAAAAAGTTGAAATGCATTACTTGAACCACAATAGTAACAACTGACCCTGGTAAATTTCCCCACTTGAAAGTCATCATCTGCTCTCATTCCTTCCCACTGCATTAAAAAAGGTAATATGCTGCTGCAATAAAAGTTTCCACCAGGTCAACTTATGCTTGTCCATAGCAGAAGATAAGCAAACTTATAAAACAAGGAGGAAAAAAGAAATAATTGATTTGCAGTGAGACAGAAGAAGAGAATAAATTCTAAAATTTATCTGCCTGCCAAATTATATGCATACTAGCTGGCATTTTACCAGCTTCTCCCATTGAAAGCAACCAGAAACAGAAAAATGCTTATCCATACTAGTGAATCACCAGTCCTCTTTCATAAACACAATAAGATATCATCATATGGATGATGTTTCTTTCACCTTTCTGCACACAATCTGTCAGTCGAGAAAAAAGAAACCGAAGTTTACGGTGAAATGAAAAATAGATTTTTCTGCACACAAACTGAAAGATAATATTTCTTTCACCTTTCTTAAGTACCAGTTTAAATTCAATCAAAAGCATAAATAGGCCCAGCAAGTGAGCTCCAGACAGTTTGTGTATTTGCCAAGGCTGTAGTTTTCACAATCTCTTCCAGAAGCAGCAATTTTAACCGGACAGCTGAATTAGAAAACTAAGTTTTCTGAGCGTCAGCTCTTACAGGAACACAGTAGTTAGCAATCTGTAGGTTGCGTTAGCAGTTCACCAGTAACATGCAACAAAAAAGCAAACTGCCTACTCCCTACAAATTGCCGTAAAATGAAATCACCAATACTTGGAAACATTAACAAATTGGATATGCAAATTCTAAATACAGCACACGAAGCCAGTTTTTGGATTCATAAGATTTGCAATCCCTGGACGAAGACAGCATTTTGGAAGGACTAGTTACTTCAACAAGCCTGTTCATTCTTTTAATGTTAAATTTGATTTAAAGACATGGCACCCAATGATATTGTAACTTCCAGTATGCGCCAAAAGCCTTGTTGTTCAAGAAGCCTGTTTCTACTTTTCAAAAATACCATAGCCGGCATTCTCATCCGCTCGTGGCCAAAGTTATTCAACAATAACTTCAGATATTCTCATTTTAAGAATTGGGTTTGATATTTACCTTCACCAGGTGAGAAAATTACAATACGAAAGACCAAATAGGGTCATACTGTGATTTTGCAACTGGGAAAATTACCTGATCACCAGCTGCAGCAACAAAAAATCGACCTGCTAGCGTAACGGAGATTTCATCAAGAGCAAGACCATATCTAATCAAGGGTAGCGTGAAAATGAACATTCAAAATTTATGGAGGCCATGAAACCAAATTCTGCCTCTGTTAATGGCAAAAAAATATCCATCTCTCATTACTTTTACCACAAACTGTTCCATCACAAATTTAAAATTCCGTTCACTATGTAAATCAAATCAATCCACTTCCCACAATTACCAAAAAACATCTTCAGACAACTATAAAAAAAATGGAATAAAGCACAACGAAGAAACCACTACAAAACATAAATTTTTATTAAGGAAAGCAAAGCAAGTACAGCTTACTACACCATCAAAGAGAGGTACAAACCAGTAACCCCCAACAGGATAATAATAAAATCACAGACATATAATACCTATAATTTCATCATATGACATTAATTAAAATAAACACAAGACTTAAAAAAAACACTAAAACCACCAAATACACCCAACTTAAAGAAGAACAAGCCCACCTATCAATATCCCAGAGCTGAACCCTAATTTACACTATACATTAAAATTCTAAATTAACACTACTACTGCTATTACAGCTTAAAGCTAAACACTCCTCAGTTCCCAGGTTGGAGTTAGCCAATTCGATCTTCATCATCCCCTTGAAAAAATAAGGGATATGATCGTTAATCAAAAGAACCCAAACTAAAAAACAAACAAAGCCCGCACAACTTTCATTTCACTTTTCATTTCCAACTTCACAGCAAGTCGAGCTTCAGAATTCTCCTCAGATCAGTCGTTGCGTCGTCGTTTTTGACGGTGACAGTCTTCTTCGTGAAGAAAGCTGGGAGAGGAAGCGAGCTCGGCGGAGGGGAGGTGATGCAAGCAGACCCCGCATAGAACGAGGCAACTCCGACTCGGCTCTTTGAATCGGTGAGACGGATCTGAGTTGGAACCGACTCCGGATCCGGACCCAACCGCTCCGTGGAACCTAGATCCGGGCCTTGAATTTGACTTTGACCTTTCTTCTGGACGGATTTTTTCTCTGGTGGTGACTGAAACGGCGCCGTTGAGGTGAGCTCCTCGCCGCGTTTTAGGATCTTGACTTGACCCATCACGAGGTTGGTTTTGGCAGGGGTTTTCTGTGGCGGGCCCGCCGCAGCGGCGCGTGATTGAGGCCGTGGTGGCGGTGGGCTGCGTTTCCTGCGGTTCACTTGCGCACGGTTCACCGTACGGTTAGGATTACAAGCGTGTTTGGGGAATTTCATCTGCGGAGATGAAATTAAGGTTTCTTTAGGGAATTTACTGAATCTGCTATCCTTTAAACAATCTTGAGGATTTAGAACTGCGACTGTCATTTTTTTCTGAAAAACGATTCGTAAATCGAAAATCAGAAAACTAAATGAACGAAAAATTTTAAGAGAGAAGATCGAGTGATTTGGGATTTATCTACTAACAGAAAGTAGAAAATATCGAATCAAACGCCGCGTTTTGGAAGAAGAGAAGGAAGAATAACAATGAGATCTATTTTCAAAGGGAGGAATTAGGGTTAGGAGAGAGGAAATTGACGAGTATTTGTTAGGGAAGAGGGGGCTGATTTTATAGGGGAAAAGAAAGCGTGGCAAGGCGGTGATAAGGATGTGAAGAATAATCACTCTCATTTATTGTCCGTGTGTTACACGGTTTGGTTGTTTCCTTTTATTTACCAAGATTGAACGGAAAGTAAATTCAAATTGGTTTGCAATTTGAGTCAGTTCAATATTATTATTATTTTATTTTTTTTGAGAAGCTAATTTATTATTATTGATCATCTATTACATGCGGATTATTTGTTACGAATTAATTATTTTTAAATCACTTCTTGCTTTTAAAATTTTAAGTTATTTCATTTTTGTTCAAAAGTAAAAAAAAAGGGAGAGTTGATGAATTTTTTTTGACTTCTTTAATATAAAAAATTGATGTTTTTTAAAATATGTAAGGTAATTTAAAAGTAGTCAATTCACGAATAAGTAATTTAAAATTTACCCTACATTATAATATATAGTGTAGTATTCAATTTTAAAACAATTGAGTAATGAAAATATTGTAGTTTTTTATTTAGGTGTAAAATATTATCAACTAAGCGAGGTAGGGAGAAAAAAAATATGAACTACTATATAAATTAATAATAATTTTATCAATGAATTTTATAAAATTAGATAATATATTATTATGAAAAATCAACTCAAATGTTATTCATTATAGATAAATATTTTATCTAAAATTTCATCAAAATTTGATAATTGTACTATTGAAAATATTTTACAGCATGAATATTTATATTAATAGTTTTAGTGTATGAATAATTCAAGTGTCAAAATATTTTAACAAATATTGAGGTCATCTATCTATTTATGGCTTGAAAATCTATAATGATCCTATTAATCATACTGGGAAAAGGCAAGTAAATAATGCGCAATTAAAGTTTGGAAAATTTTGGATAAATCGTTAGTGCTGGTGAAAAAAAAAAAAAAAAATTGGCGGTCCGGTGTTCACACTGAAGGGGGCGCGTAGGCAAGCGGTTGTTGGATGATAGACCCCACAAAACCTCGGTTGTGAAGACTGGTTATCTGACGTGGGTACGAAACAACCGGTAAGATAATTATCAACGCCCTTACTTCTTTGCCCCTGCTTTTGATTGGAATTACAATAGGCCATCTCAGACACCATTTTCTTCTTTATTCAATTACTAAATTAACCTTTTTCTTCTCATACGCCAGTCAACAAATGGATCCTCGCTGTGGCTTGGACGGTATTTCCACTTTGGTTTGTAGGAGGGAAGAGAAATCAAGTGATAAACTGTTTTTGTTTTTTTTTTGACTCGTGCAGAAGAATTAGACTATTTATTTAAATGGGTAAACATGAATATTACGAAAATACCATACCTCTTCTTTTTGTCTTTTTTGACAGCTCACCTTATTCTCTTCTCTATTTATATTTTATAGTTTATTAAAGTAATTTCTTTTTCCTCCTTCTTCGACCCCCCCCACCTAGTCACCTCTACATTCTTCCGAATTTTTTCCATTTTCAATTAAACCTCTAAGGCTGTAACCAATCAATTGCAATCAATAAGAGACAATTTGACATTTGAATTGAAACTACTTTTTTTGTTGCCTTAAAATGCCTTTACTCTATATCATATAAGTAATAATAAATTAAATTTTTTATATAAAAAAAAATTACATAAATATATTTTTATACCCGCACTCTATTCATCATATAATAAAATTTACGTGTAAGTAAATTAAATTTTTTTCATGTTTTATTGTCTTTATCAAAACATGTAACACGATAATGATAATTAGTGAATTGACTATAAATTCCGAATCCATCTTATTTTTTATTGTCTTTATCGATCTATCTTACATGTTTGGTCTCTTGACTATAACTTGTAGAAGTGGGTATTATAACACGATAATGATGATTAGTAATTCTTGCTGAGAGAATTTGAGAAGAAATGTGCTGGCGCAAAATTTAGTAAACTTTAAATTTTCTTAATTTTCATAAAACAATAGAGATTGCATTATTAATAAACAAATAAACACATCCCTATCCTTGAAATTACTTTTGTGATGGTACAAAAAGACAAAAAGAAGGGTATGGTGTACCGGTTGCACCATCCTCAGTGTATAAAGCCCAATAAAAATAAGATACAATGTATGGTGCTTTTGGCACTTTCTAAAAATCAAACTCCACTTTTTAGGATATCCCGTTCAAAAAATTATTAAGATTACAAGACTTCTAATTATACTTATTTTAATTCTAAAGATAACTATGCACTTGAAAAGAACCAATAAAACAAAATTAAAGATAACTCTTCTCTCTCTTTAGAAACGTCTCCATATTTTTCTCTCTTTGTATATCCACATTTTTCAAACTATCACTTGTTTTTTTGAGCTGTGATTTATTCAATTATTTTGTATTTTTTTAATGACAATTATTTAGTTAATTTTAATATTGATTAATTGAAAGTCTGTTTAATAAGACTTTTTTGTCTTTTGAAAAAAAAAGAAGAAGAAAAGAAAAATGAAGAAGAAGAAGAAGACTTCCTACATTTTGAGGCATTGAAGTTAAATGGTTTGGTAGGATATTTTGTTTCAATTATTATTCTTATTGAAGATTAAAATTGTATACGCAAATAAATAGGGTTTCATTATAAATTTTCAGGGTTTTAAAAGGTATACGCTTATAATTAAAATTCAAAACCCAACATATAAATGTCAATTACAAGCCAAACACATAAAATATAATAATAAACTTCCAACTACATGCGAGGGTTGAACCTCCACCTTTAAAGATTTGAACGACGGTTACATATATATATTATACTATTAAGTTTACATATCATTATTTTTTTTATTCCTTGAACACTTAATATAATGTAATATTGTTGACTTATATTTATGAAATGATCAGATATGATAAAATTTTCATCAAGAAGTGGTTTACATAGGTCGGGATGAACTGTCCAAAAAAGATAATTTAACAAAAATAAGGGCGCAGAAAATTGAGTATTTCTTATTTGCAACCTTTTTTCGTAGTTAAAGTATTTATAACTTATTTATTACACAAATTAAATATGAATGAGATGTTGACGGATTATGTGTGTTGATCAATAATTATTATGAAATATAATCACTACTAAACATTATAAGAGATCAAATGGTTATTAGGCATTAGGAGCATGTGACACGTATATTAATGTTTATTAAACACTTTAAAATTAGGAAGGAATACAATAGTCAAAAAATGAAAACTAATCTTAACACATAGGATTATTCATTCAAAGCACAATTAAGTTTGATTTTCTAGTTCAATTCTCACTAGCTGTATCACATAGTAGATTTATTTTTACGATTTGCTCGAGTAGATTTGTAGACAAATTTAATTTTCATCTTTAGTATCGCGATAAAAAAAAACATGTCGAAACATCTTTAGCTTTAATATAAACATTGTAATATAAAATTTAAAAAATTAAAAAATTTAAACATTAAAAAAAGAAATTGTATTGGATTACATAGATCTCAATGATATCGAGAGATCCTAATTTTCTGTTCAAACGACATGACTCATCACCTGAGTACATGATAAAGATATAAAGATAAAGACAGATTTGTTGAAAGTAAAAGGACCTTTATTAGAAAATCAGGAAACCAAACAAATTATAAAGTAACTCTCACGTTAGGAAAAGGACATCAAAGGGTTCACAAACTTCGAAAAAGTTTACGCTTGCCGTTGATTGACTAACACGTACCCAAAGTAACCATGCATCCCGAAATACACGTGATGTGGGGTCGTTTCTGTAATTAATGGAAAAGGCAGTGGCAATATCGAAGGAGGGATGGGTCCTGGTAATAGAAAACAGCTGGTACAGAACTATAAGTACACGTGGCTTAATTGGATTGGGGTGACGTTGACATCGATGAATACGTGTTCGGGACTCGGTCAAGTGTCAACCGACCTTCGTCGAGCAAGTTGCTGTATTTTGTACGAACCGGCAACAGCATCCTCTCACTTAATATAATAATTAAAAAATGGGATGACATCTCCGCCCCTCAAATTTTATAATCCACCCCTGTTTTAAAAATTAATTATAAAATATTACGTTATTTTTAATAAATTTAAACAAATGCCCAATTAAATCCTTATTTATATAATTATTAAAACTAACAAAATCTAACTAAACGTACTTATAACATGATATTTTATGAAATTCATTGATTATGAGAAGGATGTAATTGATTAATTGTATATAATTTATTTTAAATAAATTGTATATAATTTTCTCCTATTTTAAAATTTAAAAATAATGTAAATTTTTTAAAAATAAATTTTTGGAATGAATGAATTTACATAAATCGTGGGGTGCAAATATCTTCATCTAAAAAAAATAATATTTTAATGGCCCATTGTTTTTAATCTACTGTTATTTTTAATTTTTTTTTAAATAAGAGTATAGTTGAGAATTTATATTTAAAAACGTATCACACACACGCGTGCGTGCGTGTGTGTGTATTAATTGACTAGAATTTTATTTTTCTTCCTGAAGTTAAAATAATCATCTCAAGTTCAATTTCAATACAATTTCACGATTTAAGTCTATGTTTTGATTCATGAAAAACTTTATGATTCTTTTCTTTCACAATTCTCTCAAACAAATGCTTAACAAATTTCTAATCGTATTGCTAGTAAAGAAATCTTATAAATGTAAATTGAGGTTTAACGTTTTTTAAACAAAAAATCCTCATAATTAGTACCTTCCCTTAAAATAATTTCAGTCCACCTAAAAATAAAATCCTAATTTCGCCCTAGCCCACACTTATAAATAAATATTTAAAAAAAAATTTACAGACACTCAAATTCATATGTTTCATATTGAGGAAAAGAGTCTCTTACCATTTGACCAATGATTTGTGTGGCATCTCTGACCCCTACCTACTGAAGCGGCCTAAGTGCGCCCCCCTAATAATATTTAGTTATACATATATCAATGTAAAGCATTTAACACGACCCTACTCTTTGGCATCAATGTCCATCAGTGAGACTTGAAGGCCCAAAACATCAAGCAGGCCCGTTACTTGAAATCAAATGGCCCTCCTAGATTGGGCCAACTGTTGGGACAGTGAAGGAGCAGTAAAATTAATGTGGGAGGGGTGATATTTGAACTCTTAAATAATCTCATAACTCCTCACTTCCCAATTAATCCCATAAAAAAAATTATTTTTTTCTTAATACTTCCATTTAATTTCTGCTTTACCCTTAATATAATTTTTTTTTCTTTTTTAATGCTTTTCAGCGTATACAAACTTAGAAAAATCTGATTATTAAATCTGATGTTTCTTTTTTTTTTTTTAATTTAATAATTTAACATATGAGAAATCATTAGCAAGATATACGATCGTATAAAAGAATAATGCTAATTGCATTATTCTTCTTGTTAAAGAATAATCTGTAACTTTTCATGATCCTCTAAAGTAAACCAATGATAATTTTTATTTTATTTTTGTTATTATTTTCTTACTATTGTAATTTGGGCATAATAGATTATGTAGAAGAACATTAGAGGAGATGAGATAGAGAAACAAATGAAAAAGAGATGGCTGAGATGATGACAGAAGCTAAAGGAGAAAAAAAAAAAACATTTATCTTGGATTAGTAACATAAGTCTATACTATTTGATCTATAACATTTCAACCATTGATTTAGAAATTGAGTAAAAACTTGTGTGAAATTGTAGCGATTGAAAATGTCCTTATAAAATTAAATATTACTAAAGATATATAAGTGGGTGTACTTAAAAGTTATTTTTCCTTATCATTAATTTTATGTAATAATAAAATTAGTATTAGTATAAACGTGATTGTTGGGTTGCTTACATAAATTAAAGGAGTCAAATATCACCTTACTTAATAAGGCAATTGTTAGACCCCATTAAAGTAAACTGATTTTAGTATTGAATATCTCGTTATAGTCTTACTATTTTATTTACTTCATTTTATTTTAAATTTTCAATGGTTCGATAATTTTTTTTTTTCAATTGGATTTTAACCTTAGGTATCTTGTAATATTGCTCTTAACAAATTGTTAAAAATTAGATTTAAATCACACTCTCTCTCCATCCACTATATTATAAGTGGAACATTGCATGCATGTATGTACAACATTTGAATTTGAATTCATGGCCCCATCAGGCATTATTATTATTGAATATTCCCGCTAACAAATCCATATCAACAGCGATATATTTGCCTAATCATATAAGGCAATAATTAGAGACAATAAAGCTGTTGGGGCCCTAATTTTACTAAATCCATTATTCTCTCGTTTAGGTCGTTAGGTCAGTTTGGTAAGATTATAATTTTTAAAATATTATTATTAGTTGTGCTGAGAAACTAATCACCTATAAAAAAAATCGGGTAAACATTTGATAAATTTATTTTTTCAAGTATTACGAATTTAAAAAGTAGTTGTGTGCATTTAGTAAATCTTTCTATTAAATTACTATAAGAATAAAAATGACTGAATTGAATATAATGCTAAATATTTATTTACACATTTATAAAAATATACATAAAATATTTTTATTATATAATATAATAATTGATAACTCAAATAAATATTTTGTCATTAGTTTTATTTTTTTATTTTGTTACTACAACATAATTGATAATAACATTAATCTCTTTAAAGTTAATAATTTTATTTTCTAAATTAATGAGGATAATTTTGGATTTTCATATATATATATATATATATATATATATATGTGAGAATATGTATAGAATTATATTTTAAATATAAAAATGATTTTAAAAAACTATTTTTTCTCTACTTTCAAAATACATTGTAGAACATGGTCATTTTGCTAAAAATAATTTTTAATTTTTTTTGGTCCAAATCACTTTTGAATCTCTCAAAAGTAATTCAAAATATACCAAATATTTATACAATAAAGAATTGTGGTTTCAGTACAACTAAAATTTTTAACTAATTTTACACAAATTCTAAAAGAAAATATGAGTCTTATGATTAGGGGTGGGCACCAACCCACCCAACATGTGAAACCGATCCAAGCCGTTTGATTTTTTGCGGGTTGGGTTGAAAATTTTTAACCCAACCCAACCCAACCCATCAACCCGTGTATGTATATGTATGTATATGTATATGTATATATATATATATATGCGTGTGTGTATATATCTGTAGATATATGTATGTATGTGGGTATATATGTTGTGTGTGTGTATGTGTTATTATATAAATTTTGATATATAGCATTTTGTATTAAACAAGACTTTCAATTTATGTACTAATAATTTATGTTTCTATTAATTATGTACTAGTACTTTGATTGTTAAACTTTGAAATGTTGGATTTGTTGTAAGGATTTTAATATTTATGTTTTTAAAATTTTTATAATTAATTAATTTATTTTAATTTAGACTAAAAAAATATTTTTTTTCAAAAGCTTTATTCAACCCGTAGTTCCACGGATTGGGTTGGATTGAATTTTTTCAACTCATTCTATATGCGGGTTGGGTTGGATTGATATTTAACCCAACTCAATCCAACTCGACCTGTGCCCACTCCTACTTATGATATATTTTGGCCTTGCCACTTGCCACTTGCTATAAATATAATATATGATCTTTTGTCTTTTTAAATCTATTTTTAAAGATAATAATTTAGGCTTTTTTTAAAATGAAAGGATATGGTTAGGTTTTTTTTTTCTTTTTAACTAACAATTATTAATTAGGCCACTTGATTGACAAGATTGCCAGATCTTAAAAGCCCACACATGTAATGTTTATGATACTTAGGTCTTACTTAAGATTGAATGCTGTATTTTTTAAGTTATAACTGATGTTAAAAAAATTATAATAATGAAATAAAAATTAATAACATGTAATAAATATAAATTTTAAATAATAATTTTAATAAAATTATTAAATATATAATAAATTTTTATTATATAAATAAAAAATTATATTAATATATTTTTTAAAAAATATAATAATTAATATTTATTAAATATTTTAATATTATATTTTGTGTATTCCGTCCATCCTTCAGGATGATATGAAAAGCGAGGGCCATAACTTGGGATTTGCTGGGCCATTATTTCACTAACTCACTCTTCGGTGAATGGACAAATGTTGAACGACAAGTCGCTCATAGTCTTTGGTGATTAATTAGCTCGATTCATTTTATTTGATCATTTCTTAAAAATAATAATAATAATAAAAAAAAAGCACATTAGTATTTAATTAAATTCAAGATTTGAGATTTCCAATGCCGCCCACTTGTGTTTTCATTGAATTTTGCAGAGAATAGATGAAATTTAAAAATTCGGCACCGTAGACATTTCTGAAAATGAATAAATTCAACTAAACACATGACTAACACACACTTCAATTTTTTTTTTTTTAAAGAAAATAGAAAAGTATGTGAATAGACACTAAAGAAAATATAGGTTGATAGTCTCTGGTAGTTGAGACAGACTCTCAAGGGGCACCGAACGTGATTTTGAACAATAAAAACACTCATTGAAATTTTTCGAATTGTTTATGAGATTCAGTAAACTTGGACAATTCAACTTTTTAAATTAAGGGATTGTGATTTTTGCGAAATACATGCCTAAAGAAAAGGTGATAGATTTTTCGTAAATATCACTAATTATTAAGTTAAAATTATTTATTGTCACTAAATATATTAGGATTCAGTCACGGTGCAATTGTGGTACCGTATCAAAATTATATTCAGCCGTTGGATGTACTTAAATGGGTGAATTCTACTAGCATCCACCGGCTGAATGCAACCACACGTTTCCTCTTAAATTTAACAAAAACTAGCTTAAAATTAAATGATTGACGTATGAATGCAAGAATACTTTCTTCGTATTCTCTCTCTCTCTAGAGCATATTTTTATTATCATCACAAAAGACGCAGAAAATTTGAAGCAAATTGCGCCGCAGTTGCAGCTTCTTTGAGACTGAAAATACGCAAAATCTGACTGTGGCATCACGTACTTTTGTCTTCTTGTAAGTGCCAGTTATTGCATGTAAAACTTTTGATCAAATGGGTCTTAATCATACTATTTACCAACTCTTAGATCTTGATTTGATGTGGGATTTTATTATTCTTTTCAAAGAATCTGAGTTTGCCAATTTTTGCTAATTACCCGGAATAAGAACTCTTTGATTGCACAATTTATGTTAAAACAATAATTGTGAGGTGTATCTGGGCTATTTATTTATTTTCCAATAGCTGTGAGTGTGACCTGTTTTGGACTGCCTTTGATTTCAAAACCACAAGTCATGAATCATTATTCACCGAACACGTGACCAGCCAATTTGATAAATGGGATTTGCCTAGTGACTCACATTCATAATAATACTAATAATAATAATATAGAAGCCCAATTTTGAAACTCTAATCATTTTATTGCTCTAGTACTAGTAAGTAACCCATTTGAGTAATTTGCACATAAATGTGTTCTCTCTCTCTCTCTTTTTAAGAGATTATGTACATTAAACTCATTTTAATTATTGTTGGTCAGTTGATTTTAATATTGCCATCCAATTTTTGTTTAAAGTATGATTTGAGTTTGGTACACAAACTTGTAATTGTTAATTTTATGGCAATTTTTGCAATAAACACTTTTTTTTTTCAAATTGGGTATATAACCTACTAAGCCATTTAATAAATAAATAACAAAAAGGTATATTACCAACTTTTTTTTAAAAAAAAAAATTCTTTCCTCTGTCAGCATTCTCACTTTAATGCAGAGCTTTATTTAGGAGTTGGTTATGCAAAGTTGTACTGACATTGAAAGATATTCATGCAAAGTTGTATTTATTTCTTTGAAGGCAGCTTCAAGAACCTAGAATAAAAGCCAAAAAAAAAACAGATTTTTAGGTTAAAAAAATAAAGCACTTTTTTTTTTTTTTTTCTGGAAGTGAGTTAACAATTAATGAGATTAAAGTTAAGACTAGGTTAAATAAAGTAATAGTTAAGATTATTGATTTGTCATCATCATGCCAATAAATTTCTTGATGTGTAAATATAACCTCAATTATATCATGCCATTAAGTTCGAGAATTAGACAACCGAGTCAACAAAAACCAGAAGTTTCATCCGTTTTTTTAAATTAAATCAACATAAAAATGACACTTTAGAAGTGTTTTCGATTTTTTTTTTTAAAGGATACTTGTTCATGAGTCCTACAAAACAAATCATTCTAAGGATTAGATTTAAAATCCCATCCGCATGGAAACAAAATGTTGATGATTAAACAATTTAAAAACAACATAAAGTTTTACTTATTAAACGTGAAAAAAAATTTCCCACTTTTGACTAATAGATTTAGAATATTAATATATTTAAAAATAGTTGTTGAGATGTTTTTATATCAACTGTAAAATTTTTTTTAGGAACATACGCTCGTTCTTATTTAGGTTGGATAAAATTTTAAATATTAAAAAAAATATTTCGTACTAATAAACACGAGGGATTCAAATAATATCTTAAAGTTACCTTAATATTTTTCAATCATACATAATTTATTATCTACACTACTAATTAGGATTAATATATCCGTATTATCAGAATTTGACTCATTTGAAAGAATTACTTTAAAAAAATTATTTATTTTTACTACTTTTTACCATTTAGAATTCTTAAATCTTTAACTTGGTTAAAGAAATTAGAATTCAAACCCATCCACATGATTGTTGTGTGCACTTACTTGTCCCACTCAAGTGTGAGATTTACTTTTGTTCTTCCTCCTTTTGTCTCCTTTTGCACACAGAATAAATAAATAAATAAATATTTTTTTTAAAAGGTTAAAAGAAGAACCAGAAAATTTTTAAAAAAGGACAATTCATTTGCAGCAAGCACACCTTTTCACTTCTCTTTTGCTTTTTCTCTCTCTGTTTGTGTGTGACACTTTTGAACATACAACTTACAAGCCAGGCCAATGCTTCTTCTTCAATATCCATTTGTTCTTGTTCTTTCTTAAACTTACAAAACGAAACAGAAAAATAAAAATGAAGCTTCTTCTTATTCTCTTTGTTGTTTTATTTGTTTTTCTAAATCAATCCTTGTGGATTCATGCCTCAATAGAGCCATTACCAGGTCCCCTTGTTTTTTCTCCCCTCATTTCCCCTGTTTCTACTTCAATGGCTGCTTTTTCTCCAGGTAGTAGTTAATAAAATTCAAAATTTGAAAACACCCACTAATTTAGGTGCATTTAATGCCACAAAAAATAGGGAAAAAAAGATATTTTGTTTTTCTTGATTATGTACTTACTTTATGATATATGAAAATGAATGAAAAAGATACTCTTTTCACTAACTAATATTCAATCTGCTATAATGAGTATCTTTGAAATCTTAAGTGGTTTGTTCGGGGATTCCTCTACTTTATAAATTGATTTTTTTTTTTTTTGTGTTTTAACAGGAATTCAAATGGGTAGTGAGGATCCGCATCATCACCATATGGATGCACACCACAAGTTGCTTATTGCACTCATTATTGCTTGCAGTGCCCTTTGTTTAATCATACTGTCTTTATTGTGTTTGTGGCTTTATCGTTTGAAGTACTCCCTCAAATCCAGTAACAAGAATGCAAAGAGCAAAGGTACCATCTTTATTTATTTTTAAATAACATTTTCATCATTATAGTTTCTTAATTTGTTGAGCATGCATTGATGTTTTACTTCTGTTGTAGATTCTGAGAATGGAGTTGTGTTATCATCATTTTTGGGCAAATTCATTTCTGTGAGGATGGTTAGTAAAAAGGGATCTGCTATTTCATTTATTGAGTATAAGCTGTTAGAGAAAGCCACCGACAGTTTTCATGAGAGTAATATATTGGGTGAGGGTGGATTTGGATGTGTTTACAAGGCTAAATTGGACGATAACTTGCACGTCGCTGTCAAAAAATTAGATTGTGGCAACACAAGATGCCGGCAGAGAATTTGAGGTACTATTTGTTTAAGGGGATTTATAAATTTTGAAATCTATGTTGTTGTTGTAGTTGTTGTGCTGTTCTAATTTTGAGTTGTTTGTGATTGCAGAATGAGGTGGATTTGCTGAGTAATATTCACCACCCAAATATTGTTTGTCTGTTGGGTTATAGTGCTCATGATGACACAAGGTTTATTGTTTATGAATTGATGGAAAATGTGTCCCTTGATATTCAATTGCATGGTAAATAATTTATCCTCCTTTTAATTTACCCTCCTTTTTTCCTTATAAACAAATCTATTAATACTTTTTCTGTATGAAAATTTTATTGTATATGTTTTAGGTCCTTCTCATGGATCAGCATTGACTTGGCATATGCGAATGAAAATTGCTCTTGATACTGCTAGGTGAGCTTGTTTTTTCATATGATTATTCTTATTTTTCTGGTGTATACTGAGTGCTAAAATATTTGCTACTGTTGACCAGAGGATTAGAATATTTACATGAGCACTGCAACCCTGCGGTCATCCATAGAGATCTGAAATCGTCCAATATACTTCTAGATTCCAAGTTTAATGCTAAGGTAAAGTATTAGTGCAAAATTAATGAGGGCTTGGGCTTTTTCTTTAAACTAATGATTGAGACTGCACTAAAATATTTCTACTTCAAATTGTCATCTTCTTCCATTGAATTCACTGATATTTTTCTCCTCTTTGTTGGCTCTGCATTCAGCTCTCAGATTTTGGCCTTGCCATAACCGATGGATCCCAAAACAAGAACAATCTTAAGCTTTCAGGCACTTTGGGATATGTGGCTCCCGAGTATCTTTTAGATGGTATGCTTGGTAAATTCTTAATTTGACTGCTAGCTATGTTTACTGATATTACATGTTCATTTGCTTTGTACCTTCAATGATTTCAATTGTGTTGGAAGCTGCAGTGGGTTCAATAATTATAAATATAAATGGCTCTAGATTACACTATTTTGATATATACAAATATACATGCACATGTGCATAAATCTGGCTTGGTTGTAATGTAAAAGTTTGGATCTTTCGCTAAGTGGTTCACTATGTAGAGGCTCTTCAAGAATATTTATTCTGTAAAAGTTAAAGGGTTCCTCATTTTTATTTATTTACCTTGGACAGGGTAATTTAATTAAATAATATTGGTAATGGTTGGCATGCAATTGTACTTGGAATAACTCATAATTTCACACTTGAAAATTTTATAATGGAGGTATGATTCCTCTAAATGTTTTTTTCCCCATACGGACTTCATTATGCATCTTGTGTGATGCTAGTGTCACTGTGCCCTTAAAATGCTTCCACAAGAATGTTACATGGAGCTACAAGAAAAATTCCTGCCACCGCCATATCTATAGTTAAAAGCAATTATGAACTCAATGCAATTTGTACTTTAATTATTCTAAAAAGAAGATTCCTTTTATTTTATTTTGTTGGGTTCCATTTCTCTAGGTAAATTGACAGACAAGAGTGATGTCTATGCTTTTGGAGTTGTGCTTCTTGAACTTCTCTTAGGAAGAAGGCCAGTGGAGAAACTGGCACCATCTCAGTGCCAATCTATTGTCACGTGGGTATGTTTATGCTCACATTAATTTTCCGTTTCCAGGAAGGCAATGTTATAAAGATTGATTTTGAAACTTGATGCTTGAACTGTTCATGAATGCAGGCCATGCCTCAACTCACTGACAGATCTAAACTTCCAAACATCGTGGATCCTGTGATTAAAAGTACAATGGATTTGAAGCATTTATACCAGGTTAGTTGCGTCTTCGTCAGGCATTTTACTTTCTAACTACAGTTTTGGACAGATCAAAGCTGACTACTGACTGGTTTTAACCTAAATTTGGATTAATATGGGTATTGGATAATTTTTTTTATTTTTTTTCTTTAATTGTTTTTTGGTAGGGCAGAATGAGATTGTTCTTTAGGATAGAGTTAGATAACCGTTAGGTTGGAAGAAAATTTGATTGCATTGGGGTTGGTTGGGCAGAACAACTAAGCGAAACTGTTAGGAATTTGAGAAGGTTACCGGTGCAAGGCTTATCTGCCAGCCTCAGCCTTGCTGAAGCTAGGCAATATGCGTAAGAGAAAAAACGTTGAGTTGAACTTCTTGTAATTGATGTGCAGGTTGCAGCTGTTGCTGTGTTATGTGTGCAACCAGAGCCAAGCTATCGACCACTGATAACGGATGTTTTGCACTCTCTTATCCCACTCGTTCCAGTGGAGCTTGGAGGAACTCTGAGGGTTGCACCGTCTGGATCTCCTGCAGACTCCGCTATATCTTCTGGACACTGATATGCCTGAACGCATGAACAATTTTTTTGAGCCTCTAACTTCCTTGCACTGCCGACACGCATATGTTTTATGGTTTTGGAATATAATTTAAATCCTTTTGATATTAAGTGAAGGATGATCGGTCTGGTTGGAAATGTAAAGAGTGTTTGAATTCTTTATCCCACTTGTAAATGATGATGGCACTGGCATTCTGAAAATCACTTGTCTATACCAGACTCTTTCAGACATACATTGAAACATTAGTTCAAATGAATTCTTTTAGCCTGAAGTTTATATTGCCCATAATGTATTTATTTGTTAATTTTACTATAAGAGGCATTAGTTATAGAAACGCTCCTATGTTAAGCTGTATTTTTGCAAAATTAAAAAAAAAAACTCTCTTGACTGATGACTATTTGATGTTGACCCATAGATGGTCAACTATAAATTAATAGGTGACACTTTGTGCGGCATTAGTTGTTCAAAAAATTTTGTAGCTTATGCAAGAATTCTTTAGGGAAGCTGTGGGAGTAGATCGGTCGCCAAGACATATAAGACTACAAGGGGGGCTACTTTTGACACAAGGAAGCAGACCATCAATGTCCATGCTTTTAACACTTAATTTCTAGTTCCATTTTGCTACTAATACGTCTCATGTTGATTTCTAGACGAAAGAGCCTGAATAATTTGAGTGTAAATCAATGCCACCAATAATCTATATAAAAATATCTTTGAAATTCCAAAAGCTATATTAAATCCTATAATCTATAGAAAGATATCTTTGAAATTCCAAAAGCTATATTAAATCCTCCGGAAATTCGTACATGTATCAAAACTTGACCATTGGAACTTGTAAGCATTAGAGTAAATAATAATCAATTTGGACTCCCCAACATTTTAATGGTCTGATTTCTAATGTGAATATCTGTCTAGTGATCCAACAACTTCAACTGACAAATGGTCTGATTTCTAATGTGAATATCTGTCTAGTGATCCAACAACTTCAACTGACATTGTGATATGAATCAGTGATGGCATCGGCAAGATATTCACATTTGGCCAAAGACAATCCAGCCAAGGATATCCTCCCATCCTTGGTCATGTAGACATGCCACTTATTCGTCATATTATCACTCTGACAAGATAAAAGGCAAATAAAAGATTAGTAAGTCGGCTAGAGAGGGCTGCCATTACATAGAAAAGGTCTGATCTAAGACACGAGCGGTCATGATGACAGAGCTCTAAACACAAAAATATCATAACAATTCCAGATTTGCATGCACTCCCTAGTTACAGATTCAGCAATTATGACTTCATACCTCAAATGATTCAATACTTGTAACGTTTCATGATACACGTGGATGCTAGCTAACATATGAAAAATGTAAACTGGCGACCAGACTCTCATGCAAGATCGTGCAACAAAAAATTTGGATCCTGCTCCTGCTCAAGATGAATATGCAGTGCGGTTATATTTTCTCAAGAAAAAAAGTGGCCATCTTGTCACAATTGACATGATGTCTGGAAAGGCGGGTTTATGTAGCCTTTCCGTGCTTGCAAATCTAACTCATCAGTTCTTTTGGCCAAGTAACTTCTACTCAGTATTTTAGTATCTCGGTAGTAAATAGTGCCACAGGATATTTAGTATAGTTCCCCATCAAGGCATCAACCGAATAGAGGTTACTTGGCAAAATGAAAAACTAATGAGTTAAATTTGCAAGTGCCAAAATGCTATATAAACCCACTTTATAAGGTGGGACACTTGTAGGTGCCATTTAGTTGAGATGCTAAAATCTTTTGCGTTAAAAGCAAAAGCACTCAAATAGGTGCGGAGGATATTGGGTTGCCATTAGGCTAAATAATAATAAAAATACAGGTCGGACCACCATTTTTCTTGAGAAAATATAACCGGCGCATATTCATTTCGAATAAGAGCAGGATCCAAATTCTCTGTTGTACAAACTAGCACTATAGTCAATCCATGCTGATTCCCTCAAATTGTTCTCCCTCTTAGTGGAGAACTTTTCTAGAAAAAATTTGAGTCAAATGCAAACTATTCTGGAACGAATGTAAGGAAGATATAAATTTAAAAACACGCCTATCTTGGGAAAGAAATGAGGAAAAACTTGAGAAGGGCAATTACCTGCGCTTTGTTCAAGCCTGTGAATGAGAACATGCCAATCTGCCTGAGAATGAATGACCAATCTTTTCCACTCTTATCTTTTGCAGAGAGACTATCAAAAAGCTTCTGTCTCACATTTTTTATCCTTCCTGCCATCATCTCCATCTCTGCTTTCCATTCATCGAAGAGAGCTGGATTCCCAACAACATTGGCTACAATCCTAGCCCCATGAACAGGAGGATTTGAGTACATAGGTCGAGCAAGCCTTTTCAGTTGGCTCTTTACCCTGAAAATATGAATTAGCATGGCTCAACCAAAATGTGTAGGCATTCAGTAATAAATCAATTACAAAACCTTATCTAAAAAACACACTAGAATACAGCCCTATGATGTCATACACACAGCTCCACACCAGCCAGGCGTCCACTGGTGTGTTAAAAGCCACCAGCTGTTAAAACAGCTAGGACCAAAGGTGCATGACTTTGATGTTAACATATATATTATAATTATGCATGTCCTGCATCTTATATGCGTATATTATGGTAGAATGTTAACTGGATTACAGACAACTTCACAGCACCTTGCCGCTAAATCAGATGACAAACAGACAACATTCATTGCTCCAATCCTTTCTGCATAAAGACCAAGGTTTTTACTGTATGACTGAGCAACAAGAAGCTCCATGCCACGTGCGGCAAACAATCTCACAGATGATGCATCATTGTCAAGGCTTCCACTTGCAAATCCCTAAAGTACATCAAAGTGTTTTTTTTTTTTGTTGGGGGGGGGGGGGGGGGGGGGGGGGATACATCAAAGAGTTAAATTTACAGAATGAACTTTGATATTTGAGCAGGTCTGAATGACGTTTGAGACTCATTTTATATCTTGATTTCAAGAAATCATACCTGGTAGGCAACATCGAAAAATGGAATATGATTTTTCTCTTGAATGACATCAGCAATTTTTTCCCATTGTTCAGGGGTTGGATCAATGCCAGTTGGGTTGTGAGCACAACCATGAAGCAGAATAAAAGATCCACTAGGGGCTGCCTGCAGATGGAAAACAATTAATAGGAGAGTGATTTATATGGAAAGATTTAGACTGCCAAAGTGTGTAAAAATGATAAATAAGTATGTCATTTGAGGACCTCAATAAAGCTGAAAGTGGCTAAAACTTATATTTGGAAAATAAAATCAAACTGAAAAAAAAAAAGTACACTCCTTGACCAAGATGTAACCTTTATGTCTGCTATCATTCCCTCAAAATCCAAACCCACTGTTTTTGGATCATAGTAGCGGTACTCAGACCACGGAACTCTAGCATCATTGAAAATGTTCTTGTGGTTACCTGTAAGATGATTGTGTTAGTGTCTAAAAACTGTATCTTGAGGCAAATTTCACAAACAGGATTGAGTGAAACACAGTACACACCCCATGTCGGAGATGATATTAGTACTTTGGCCCCAGTAAAATATCGTTCTATAAGAGCTGCAGCCAGCCGAAGAGAACCAGTTCCTGAAAGACCTTGAACTGTTGCAACCTGGAAAAATATTACCGACAAATAGATTAAAGGAAAAAAAAAAGAACTATTTCAACTAAACAATCTGTCTCAAATAAAATATTACATTATTCTCTGATAAGATGGCCTGAATCTGAACTTACTCTTTGTTCCTTTAGCACTGAGTTGTCAGCTCCAAACAATAACTCTGCTGTCACCTTATTGAATGCAGCCAAACCTTCAATTGGAAGATACTGTACATTGTAATTAAATTGATTTTAGTGATCCTAGGCTATAAGAACGGCCTCAATTTATCCATGTAAGTGAACAAATCAATATACCTCCTTGTTTTCCCCTCTTTCCAGCATAAGATTCTCTGCCTGGCAAACGGAAGAGTCACAAAACGGTCAACGTAACTTCATTTGACTATGAAAGAAACCAATGCCCAGACTTGAAAATTTGGTTGAGAAAATGGAACCAACCTTCTTAACAACATCAAGCACATAAGGCTGTAGCTCTTCGGTTCGATAAGCACCGACTCCAAGGTTGAGTTTCTTTTCATCTGTGTCAGCTTTAAAAGCTTCAGAAACTCCAAGAATTGGATCGGGGGGAGCCATCGTTACACCCTCAAAACGAGAAACATTGACAGCAGCAACCATAGATACTCGACCAAAGGACTGCCAATCATGAGAATAAAAAACTCAAATCTTAAAAAAAAAAAAAAAGGTATGAAAAAGCTTAATCAAATTCACAGAGCATCTGATTCGTACAATGAGAGCTCGATCACACTATTCAAGAAGGCAAAGATTTTCTTAGACCCGTAGATCAATTGATAAATAATATTAACAAGAACAGACTGTTCACGACTAATTAATCAAAAGAGAAAATCGCTTAACTTAATAACAAATCTTATCCAATAGCACGTACTTTAGTCTTAATGAATCCTGCTGTCGAATTAGTGGTACTTCCAAGCTTAACCTTTCCCTGCGCGGAAAAAAAGAAATTAACGGCTACAATCCGTGAAGAGAAATGAAAAATGTTCTCGGAAACCAGACAGAAACTGGAAAGTCAACAAATATAGACTAGTCAGAAAGGAATCAGTCCCACCTTGAGCTTCTCGTGCATCGATAGCGAAGCTGAAGGAGTTGCAGAAGCTATTGAAAGCATTGTTGAGGCCATCTTTCTGGATCAACAATTACGCATAAACAGTTAAATGACGAGGTTGATGATGAATATGAAAAATTTACGAGTAAATCAAATGAGATAAAATATTACGTGATTTTACGATAAAAATTGAACGCTTAAGCTCGCCTGGACTTAATCGAAGTGGCTTATTCACTGATGGTAAGGAGATTTCACGAGAAAATGGCGACTATTACGAAGCTGTGCGTGTGCGATCTCCTTGCTATGGAGCAACAAGTACTTTGGAATCGACGCTGCTGGTTGTGTCGCAGTGATTCGTAGTCGCAATTAGTGCGTGGATTAAGGGTAATATAGTCTTTCGAACGATTGGACGAGGATGACTGGTTCGAGTTGAAGTGCCATTTGTCAGTATTTGAACGGCAACGTTTTATGTTCGGGGTCGGGCATAATCTCGGGAAACAGATGATCTCCACCCGTACGACGAATTTCAATTGCGTTGGTAGAATACAGTTGCAAATCAACTGCTGCCTTTTGCTTCTTCATTTTAATTTTTTGCTCCCAATTAGTACTTACATAATGATAAATCATTTGTTTTAGGAGATTTTACGGTGAAGAAAAAAAATTACTTATATTTTTCAAACTTGAGACTCAAGTTATGATTCTTAGCACTGTTATTTTCCAATGCTAATGCATTCAGATGGAAAATTTTTTAACAGGACCACAAGTCGATTTAAGGGATCATGTTGGACATTATTGAACGAATTGATAAGCATTAACGAGAGGAAGTAGAGTTTTCAAAACTTGGTATTCGCAAAAGTTTCACGATCAGGAGAATTGGATCCACCTTGCATCATATGAATGCCAGCACTTAAAAAGTGAAGTATTTGATCGTGTCCATGGTCAAGCTAGAACAGGTACCATCAATTCTCTTCCACACTTCATACAAATCCAAGCAATTCAAAAAATTTTCACTCAAGCATATTTGGCGCGTACCAAGAAAAAGCAATTGAAAGATCATCTAAAACTTTTGTAACTTGCATAATCATTTGGGCAAAAAAAACATTTCACTAGGGCAGGAAGCAACTCAATATATCACTAGACTACAAGCTTGTGCAACGATAAACTTTAAAGAAGGCAAGCTTCTGACAAAACTACCATATAATAGTGAAGACAGACATTCGAGCCAACCATTTGGATTATTAAATTCAAACAGTAGGAAGAAGCACACAAGAACAGGAGATAATCTACTAATCAAAACCATATTACCATTAAAATATGCATCCACAAATTTGGCATCCATTTGGCACAACTGGAGAAGGAAGAAGCCATTCAACCATATCATCACTTCAGCAAATTACATTGAAAAAACACACAAAAAAAGAAAACAAAAATGATACAGCAAAATATAGTTGGAACCACTATTTGATTCCACAGTATTTCTTACTATTTCCCTAGTATTTCCATAGACAACGGTTATCACAATCCCATTGGAAGCAAAACATCCAAATACCCATTCAGCCCCTACTCTACATATGTGAAAGAAATGAATGTTTTGTAATATAAGATATGAAAGCAGAAATTCACATTTAAAATTGGTATTGTTCCCCAAATAGAGTCCAATAAGGACAATATTGTATCCACAATGGAATGTTATTAAAGAAAATGAGAATGGTAAGACCTACCTCCATCCAAAATCATTTTTCAAGAAAAACTAAGAAACGATATTACACACACACACATACACAAATCAGAGATCAGCAAGTTCATCACAGATGAATAGGTGAACGACAAAAATACCAGAGCAATCTCAAAAACTTTGCAACAACTTTTGAGGCTCCATGTAGCATCATGCTGTATGGCTTTTAAGCCACAACTGCAGGGAAACGGAAGCCCTAGAAACTAAAAATATCGAGCCTAACTCAACTATAGAACATCTACATGATCCACAGAAGGATACATAAATAAAAGCTAAAAATTGACCAAAATTAAAACATGTAGAGGAACACATCAAACATTTGAACGAAACAAGCCAAATTTCATAATTCCAAATTAACTCAAAAGGGCACAATAAAATAAGGACTCTCACAATGAGTTCCTTATACAAATGAGTTTCTCAAAACTAAATATAAAACATAAGGCCAGGTATCATAGTCTAAATTACTCGAACAAAAGCTTAAAACAAACTCAACAACAAATCCATCTGATCCTAAACACCTTAGAATCCAAGCTTTGTGCGGCGCCAGTGCCTGCGCTTTGCATTGTATCTGAAGAGGGAAAAACACATAAAGCAAATAAATAAAAAATTAAAATAAATGAACTTCTGATAATAATAATAATAATAATAATAATAGTAAATACAAAATAAAAGGTACCTGATGGTGTTGTCGGTGCGCATACGGATCCAGTGAGGGATGGGCCTGTTTTGCCTCATCTTCTTGGCAAGCTTCTTCTTGATCATAAATGTCTTGTGCGACGGCTGTTCCATAATTATTTACATAAAAACCAATAAGAAACCCCAACTAAAACTTAGTCAATTACACAATCAGAGAGAGAGAAAGAGAGATAGAGAGTGTGTGTGTGTAGTTACCATTTTCGCTTCTTCGTTCGATCGGCTGCAGCGAAAACCCTAATTGTAAAATCCTGAGACTGAACGATGTGTGCGTTTATATAGAATACAAGGTGCTGGTTTAAACGGACTGATTTGACCCGACCCGAACCAGCATATAAGGTTTATGGGCTCAAATGCTCAGTGTAAAGTCGGTTCAATTTCACAAGAGATAGGCCCAATCTACAGGTGAGTCCATGACCATTTCACAAAGTGTTTAACTATTAGCACCCCTATAAACACCCTTACAACCCCTCTAATTTAATCACCCCATTAAGGTAACTAAAAATAATATAATTTCTTATAACACCTCTACTACTAAATGACCTTAGTTAAGCCGATTCCTTATTAAACCCAATTTTAATTTTAATTTTATTTTAACGTTTCACCTTTCTCATCACTATAATTCAACATAACCCCCTAAAAAAATTGTTTACAAATAATAATGAATAATTCTAAACTCACTTTTTTTTTCCTCGTGTCCTTTTCGCTTGCTTGATAATTTTTTTCTCAATTTAAAACTCTTAAAAAGGATAAATGATTTTAAAAGGCAATTATGAATAAAATATCTTTTTTCCCCTAAAAAAGGTAGAATATTAATGCATGGCCGCATGGGGACAGAAAAGTAACGGGAAGCGGAAAGACTTCGACTAGAGAACAGAGAAAAGATGAAGCTCACGCGCTTGGTAAACAAAATTTGTGGGTCCCTTTTCTTTTCCCGTGATTTTCAGCTCCAAATCTTTCACCTACTACGAGTCACGCGCGTCTGGGTATTTTCACTATTTTGATTTGAACCTTCTTTTTTCTTTTTCCCTATTTATAATTTATCAACAAGCTGGTATCAATTTATTGATTAAGACTGCTAAGACATTGTTAATAAGTATAATTAATGAATTTATTTAAAATTAATTATTTTTAAATCTCGACGAGTCGAATTTTGTTTTGGTTGAAGTTAATTAGTTTAATTGGTAACAATCGCCATCGGAATGGAATTCGTTTATTCTCTAATAAAAACAAAATAAATAGCGCATGCCTAATAAATTAAAGATTGTCACTGTCATACAACGCATCAACATTAGAAAAAAATGGTTTCAATTGAAATTGTGGATAAAATATTTAAATCAGTCATCGTTTGGTATTTTTTTAATCATAAATAAGCGAAGTTGAAGCTCAAACTTAAATGTTAAATCCTCATAAATGCATGTTAGGCGTCCGTTTCATTGAATGCCTGGTATGGTTATTTTCCGATACTCCGTTAAATTTGTGGCCCAACAATCAAAATAAAAATATCACATACTTTTTATATGAGTAAATTATATCCAAACAATATCTCTGAGTGAAAAAATTGGAGTCCCATGTCTCTTAGCAGGTGGGCCACGCCACGTGATCATCACCATCTTATAAATATAAGGTAATATCACGTTATTAAAATCACGTTTTATAGTTTGGTTGACCAGCTTGAAAAGGAAACAAAAAAAAAAAATCATAACTTGAATTAAATGTATAATATATTATTTTGAAGCTTATGCTATTCTATCATGTGGTCAAGCTGTAAATTTCACTTTTTTTGTAGTTGTATTTCAATTTTAATATTTTTTTCTTTTTAATTCTTTTAGAATCTTTATCTTTTTTTTTTAACTTGAATTTGAGTGCTGTTTGTTTTTCTTTTCTTATTTGATTAGGAGAATTTATTATAAAATAATATTTCAAATTTGTCTATTTTGATAAATTCACTATATTTAGAGTTATTATAGAAAGGGATCTAAAACTCTATTTTGTACTATTTAAAAATCTTTATTTCTTTTGTCAATCTACTTCAATCTTTTCCATTTCATCACTAATTAGTTTTATTTCTTTTTTATACTTCAATAAGTTTCCCTTTATTCCATCGAGGTTACCTTAAGAAAGGAGAAAAATACAGTATCCAAATTATATGCCGTGTTACGGCTTCATTTGTCAACTTTTACGGCATGTCATGTGTCCATCATTCAAGTCATTTTTCAACGCAAACAGGATAACAGATTATTACGATTATTACAAAAATGGATATGGTGCAACGGTGATACGTCCAGCCGTTGGATCCACGTGGTAGAATGGATTCAGTGGGATCCACGTGGATCCAACGGCTGGGTGCAACCATAGCTTTCTCCTACAAAAATTAACACAACCTTAGTCATACTCTCAAATTTCTTTATTTGATTAACAAACTCTCCTCATTCCATGCATGGAGGTTTAAACAAGAGAGCGGAAAAAAGAAAAAGAAACTCTTGAGAGGAATGTGAAATTTTCTCTCATTCTCAGCGTACGAAGTGCATAAGGAAGAATTCGGCATAGTACAGCTGCAGATTTGATAAAATAACAAGTCATCAGAATGTAAGTAAATAATATAGAACCTGCTTGGATATGATTCAAAATTGAAGCACGAGCGTCGAACCACTTGCCTTAAAAATGAACATATAAAAAGATTGCATTGATGGAGGGTCGGTGAGGTCAACAGTTTGAGCTTTACGCCACAAAAGGGCAGCAAGTGCAGAGTGGCCTATTATCTGCAAGAAAAAAGAAATTAAGGATAAATATCAAATTCTTTAGCAAGCATACGAACAAGGCTAAATTTCTTGTAAAAAAATAAAGGAATTCTTACCGCGACAAGCCTGCATGGCAGAAAAGGCGAAGTAGCTCCAGCAACTACACCAGCTCCATAAGCCGTTAACAACATATTAACAGCAATTGAGAATACCTTTAGAAAATTCAAGATCATGATGACTTGTTAGCCAATTCTTATTCTGTATCTGGAATTCACATAAAAGAAAATAAAAGTTGATATATAAAGAAAATAATTTACTCACTCTTTCTCTCCCTAGGATGATTGGGAGTGTTCGAAGGCCAAATTCTTTATCGCCCTCTACATCGGGTAAATCCTATAGCAAGCCCAAAACAAGTAAATTATCTAAGTTGCTGCTGATGAAGATGAGCTAGCTTTTAGTTTCTGAAAAATTAGTTACCTTGGAAAATGCAATTGCAGCGTTGAAAATTGGCATGATAGCGGCAGCAAACAACAACTGTTTTGGGAATACTACAGGTCTACCAAGCACATATTTCTATATTTGTATGTGTCAAATCCACGTCATTAGTTTGAAAGCGTGACGACATGAAAGCATACAATTAATGAATTACTATAGATTTTTCGAAAGAAAAAATGGAGAACTCGTATGTACCTGGAAGTGTACAAAGTAAGGAAATTGAAGTAGAAGTCCATTCAGAATGATGATGGTTACTGCAGCCATTAATGGACTTCCCTTCCATCGAAGAAGGGGAAGCTGCAAGATTGAGATCGACAAGAACGGTTTAATTAGATGAACTTCATTTGACCAAGCTAAGCAACCAATTCGTGAAATAAATAATAGGCGTTTAAATGGGCATGAGATCTATTTTGGACTTTTATTATGTAAAAACCAATTTGGATTTTTTATTACATCTAAGGAATAAGCGGCTCCAACTATCCACCATATGACGAAGCAGATAACTAGTGGTGGAGATCGAAGCATCATTCCCATAGCCACACCCTGAAAATTGAGATAATCAATGAAATAAATTATTAAGGTCGTCTGTTCAAAAAAATAATAATAATAATTAAGGTTGTAACATAAAAAATTTATCTGAAAATTGATGTAATCAATGAAATCAACTAATTAAGGTTATTACATAAAAAAATTTTAAGGTGGAGTGTGACTCATATTTTTAAATATCAAACTCAAAAATTGGTATATTAAATAGAAAGATTTGTCGTATTTATAAATTTAGATAACTTTTTTTTTTTAGTTTTAATCACGGGTATTCTGGGGAGGATCTCAACTGTGGGAGACACCTTTAACCTTGTACCACGACCCAAACTAGAAGTCTCCGCTTGAATCGGGAGGCACAAGTTCTTCCAATAAAAATGACTTCCGTGCGACTCGAACTAGGGAGCAAACTCAGTCAAGCCACTTAAGAAAGCTCCGTTGCTAGTGGAGCCAACACTTTGTTGGTTCTAAATAACTCTTATTTACTAACCACTATGATACACAACTAAATAATTAAACAATGAAAAATGACCGTTGCTTACCATCATTGGGGATCCTATAGCAATTGCAATTCCCTCTGCTATTGAAAAGTCTCCGGAAGCGAGAGGAAGATGGGGCTTGTTAACCTTTGACAATTTTAAGCTGAATTTGTTAGCAAAATACCAAAAAATAATTACGAAGCAAAATAAGGTCTTGAGTGAAATACCTTGTCTATTTCAACATCAGACAATTGGTTTATGGCATTAACAAAATTATTCATCATTATTGCTGGCACCATGGACTGAAAATATCAAAAAAAAAAAAACCTAAGTTATCAAAATTAAATTCGACAAGCATGCGATTAGTTTCTCTGTCACTTAAAATTTACCTTCAATACTTCTATGAAATACGTGGCAGTCAAATCAGTAGGACTTTGTACTGCAAGCAAAGAAACTGATAATACCCCTACAATCTGATAAGATTAAAAAATAATAATAATTATTATTATATTGTGTCAATACAAATAAAACTTTATTTAAATGTAAGTATATTGTGCTGACTATAAAGTAACTCACAATGCTAGCCCAAGTGTAGGGACGAGTAAGTCGATAGAGTGCATCAAACTTCTTGTTCAAAACTTGTCCAAAGCTTGCTGAAAGAGTGTTTTCTTCCTCAGATTTTGATGCGTAGCCATCTTGTAATGCCAAAGCAACTGTTGATTTGTTCAATGGTTTATGATTTCTGTTGATTATATCGTCTTTGTTTCCAACTTTATTAGTTAAAGAAAATGAACTCTGGGAGGAGCATTTGACAGAGTACTTCTTCCTTTGACTTCTGTTTACCAAGCCATTTATTTGAGTCGACGGCAACCGAAATGTTTTGACAGAACCTAAATGGCCAAAAAAAAAAAAAAATTATTAGATAAAACATTTTGCTCTGTTAAAACATTAGTTACCCTAAAAACGGAGACGTGATAAATTCTTAGTACCTCAGTTCACTTTTCTGTTGAAAAGCAAATGTGACATTGTAACAAAAAAATTGAATAATTTTTTATTTACATCAATACTACTTCAACTTCAAAAAGTACCAACCGGCACACATATATTAGATCAACACATTGCCTGGAAGTCCAAGGGCATTTTGAATGTGGATGGTGAACTCTTTACTGTAAGCATTACTATATTCTAATGCTTATTAATAAAAAGAAATCATCGAATTCTCAATTTTAGACATTATAAAAATATTAGAATGAAGCTTACTAGAGGGTTGCAAATGATGGTATTTGAGTGAGAAGCCTGAACACGAATTCATTTGAAGCAACATGATGATTTGATTCTCTCTCTCTCTCTCTCTCCCTCTCTCTTCTTCAATGTGTATTGTGTGTTGTGCAGCAAATTTGACAAAAACTTAAATGATCAAACTCTCCATTTATAATTGTCCGGTGAAACAGCACAAAGCTTGCGGTCCATTTTGTACGCCTTAAAATTAAGATTAAAATAATTTGGTAAATATTTTTAGTCTTGTTTTTACTGTTTTCGTAATATATATTTTGGCGAATATTCTTCAGAGGGGTGTTTTTTTTTTGGTGGCACATGGTTAGGTGATCGGGTAGGTGGCTTTTCGAGATACCAATTAGAAAAAAAATAGCACTTGGAGTGCTACCTGAATTTTTTAAATTTCAAAGACGATTGAGATGCCTCGATGATGTAATCGAATACGATTAATGAATGAAAATTAAGTTAAAATATTAAGTTAAAATATGATTGCCAACCCTTATGGCCGACGGTTTTGAAGTCAGCCAAATTTAAATATGTGCATGATGTTTTTGAATTCCTAGTATTTTTAAGTATGGACGGATGTAGACTTTTTTTAAAAAAAAATTAATGAAAATTGACAATCGATTTCAATGCGACTTCTTTTTCCTTTTCCAATGAGTGTAAAATGCTTGAAAGGATTTTCTCGTCTTTCTTGCTTGTACAAAGCTAGCTGATATCTACAAAGGATTTTCTCGTCTTTCTTGCTTGTACAATGAGTGTAGACTTTTCCAATGAGTGTAAAATATCTACAAAGCTAGCTTGGTCCAAGATATGTATCAAGTTGATTTGGTGCCTCGAGATTTGATCATTGGTGATTTCGTCTGTTTTCTTTGACAATTTATTAGGAAGCAGATTTGGAAATTTGTAAAAGAGAAGAAGATAAGGAAGTGTATTTGTCCTATGAAGTTGACAAATTAAGTACCGTATATTTAAAGTATTTATAGAGTTAAAAAAAAACAAAGAAATTGTCAATTAATCTTTATTGAAATCAATATATATCATTTATCTCTTATTATTTTTATCATAACTAATAACCTCATGGCATAAAAAATTTAAGAGAAATAAAGGATAAATAGGTCATTTTTTGATATGTTTATCTTGAAAACATAAAATATATATTTATGATAAAAAGTTTGAAAATAATAAAAAATATAAGAAAAATATATTATTATTAATCTTTTTATTTAAATTATTTTCATATAATTTATTTAATCAATAATAAATATAAATAAAAATTTATTTAAAATAAAAATAATAAAAATTTATGAAATATTTGAACATTAAACTTCCACCGCGTTAATTTGGTATTAGAGCTGAAATCATGCTTTTTAACTTTCCTTAACCACCTACCCTTTCTCTTTTTTCCCCTCTAGCTTTAAAAATAAAAAGGAAATGGAAAAGTTAGCCCTGAGTCAACCAACATTCAAGGTTGGTAGCGTTGATTTTCTATTGTCATTTCATTTTTCTCCACCAACATTTGGACCAGAAAGAACCGGCTATTAAACCCTAAGCAAAGATCAACGGTGATTAGCCATAGATCATCGGAAAAATAGCCATCACAATTGCGATTTGTGCTGGCCTAATTGCCAATTTCTGCTACAATTTATCCCACAACACCACTATCAATAAACTATTCTCCATTATCTTGTCCATTCTCATCATTCTTCGTCGCCGATCGACGAATCTATCACCAAAATCAAAACCAACACAAAATCGCCGTTGATATCTCCACTTTTCCTACCAAAACACCACCTTTTCGATCAAATGACCACCTCCATCATATCACTGACCTGAAATATTTTAGATCCACTCATCCTTACTTGATTTTCCGACCATTGTCACTGGAAGCCTAAACTTTCACTTAATTACTATTTTACTTAGAATTTTATTAAATATTCAGTTTAACCCCGGGCCTTTTAAAACCGAATGGGGAAAATGCCTCTAAGAAAAGCCTATACATGTTAAGCCCTTTATACAACAACTTATCACTAAGATAATGTTCTTAGAGATGAAGTTATGGTTAGCATGGTAGCAAGGATTGATATGTCAACTGCACAAATGACAAAGTTACTCACTGAATGTCATCATTCACCAAAACGCGAAGATAAATACAGTGAAAATTTTGCTAACCCATTATTTATGTGTCAACATAGAACTAAATTTATCAATGATAGAAGATGAGAATCTAAATTGAGAATTGACATTCCTGAATTCCAAAGAAGTGGCCAGCTATAATAATTATTGGATTGGATTAATGCTACTGAGGAAGTTTTTTAATACACAGAAGTTCTTAATAACAAACTAGTTTCACTTGCTGTAACTCGATTTCGTGGAAGGGCCGCAACTTGGTGGCAACAAACAAAGCCCACAAGGATGAGATAAAACAAAAAGAAGATTAACTCTTGGGAAAAGTTGAAGAAACACTTGCGTGGAACATTCTTGCCTTAACATTACGCCAACTTGTTATACCAACAGCTACAAAGATAAAAGAACAACATGATCACAATTTTAAGATAAGTTGAATTTACTTTATCTATACTCTGTCTCAGAAGCACATTAATAGGCTTTGCAATTAGAGAAACAACTTAATCGGCATACTAGTGACCTAAACTTTTAGGGTTCTCAAAGTTTAAACTTGGCTTTCTAGCTCTGTAATTTCACTCTTCCAAATCCTCTAAATAAAACTAGCAAATCTAATGAGAATGGTCAAAGTAGCCAAACCCAATCCTTGGGTTCAAATTTAGGCTATTTTAATTGCAGGGAAAGCGGGATTGAATGACATAGTGTAAAAAGAGAGAGAACTACGGCAAAAGCTTATTTTAGGTACTAAAGAAAATAAAGAGTACCAAGAAGAGGAAACTGAAGAGTTTGGTAAAGAATCAATTTTTGATAGTAGTAGTAGTGCACGATTCATTGAAGAACATGGTGATAGCGGATCAATGTTGATAGTAAATTGCACGTTTTTCACTCTTAAAGGACAAGAGAAAGATAAGTGGTTACAATAATTTTTTTTAAATTACTTGCACAATTAGAGGAAAAGTATGTCGTATGGTCATAGATTGTGGTAGTTGTGAGAATGTTATTTCAAAGGTGTTGTAATGAAACTAAACTTAAAGATGAACCCGTCAAACTCCGTACAAGCTCACATGGCTGAAGAAAAGAAATCAAGTAATAGTATTTAAATGTTACTTAGTTTTCTTATCCATTGGATCAATCTATAAAGACCAAGTTTGGTATGATATTATGGCTATGAATGCTTGTCATCTATTATTGGGTAAACCTTGGCAATATCATTAAAACCTAGTGCATGCCGAAAATAGAAATGCCTACAACTTTATATTTAACAACACTAAGATCGATCTTCTACCTAACAAGGAGATTATTTTCAAACAAGACTTGGGTAATTATTTGTTAAATAAAAAACCGTTTATAGATATTGTAACAAAAATGGAGATGATCCATATATTACTAGGTGAGAAAAGTCACAATAATTCAAAAGCACATGAAAATGTGACCCTTATATTGGAGGAATTTCAAGATTTATTCTCTAATGAGACACCACAAGGTTTACCACATTTAAGGGATATATAAAACCAAATTGATTTGGTATCAAAACATGAGGAATTGATGCGTCAAATGGAAGAGTTACTACAAAAATAATTTATTTATGAAAGTCTGAGTCATTGTGCAATCATTGCTTTGTTGATTCTAAAGAAAGATCGTTATTGGAAAATGTGCGTGGATAGTTAAGCTATCAATAAAATTACAGTTTGATATCGTTTTCTAATTCCTTGATTAGATGACTTATTGGATCAGATAAATAAGGCAACAATTTTTACCAAACTTGATTTGAAGAATGGTTACCATCAAATTTAAATACAACCTTTAAAATTCGTGAAAGGTTATATGAGTGGTTAGTAATGTCATTTGGCTTATCTAATGCTTCGAGCACTTTCATGTGAGTTATGAATCAATGTCTTCGTCTTTTCATTAGAAAGTTTATAGTTGTTTACTTTGTTGATATACTCATATATAGTACCAACCACGAACTACATTCGCAACATCTGAGAGAAATACTTTTAGCTTTAAAAGTAGTAAGTTAATACACTACAGTACACAAGTGTATTTTCTGGACAGAGAAAGTATTATTTATAGGGCATATGGTGTCAAAAGTTGATGCTATTTGAGATTGACCACAACCAGATATTTTATTTGCCGTTAGAAGTTTTTGTGGATTGACATCTTTTTACTGGCAATTCATTCCTCATTTCAGTATTATTATGGTGCCAATCACAAATTGCATGAAAGGAGGACAATTCTCTAGGACATACGCAACTGCTAAGGCATTTAAGATTATCAAAAAGAAATTGACTACTGCCCCACTTGCCTTACCAATTTTCTTTTTCACTTTTGAAATGTATTGCAATGCATCCATAATAAGCATTGAAACTATTCTTAGCTAGCAAAATAAGCATATAGATTATTTCTGCGAGAAGTTCACTAGAGTAAACGCACGTTATGACACTTATGATATATAATTTTATGCAGTAGTCCAAGCTTTAAAGTATCAGCATCATTATCTGATTTATTGAGACTTTGTTTTATACGCTGATGATTTGGCATTAAAACATCTTAATAATCAAGATAAACTTTCTTATTGGCCTAGATGAATAACATTCCTTCAATAGTTTACTTTTCTAGTAAAACATACTTCTAATAAATCCAGTAGGGTAGTAGATGCACTTACTCGACAAATTTCCTTGTTAGAATGAATGCATAATTAAGTTCTTGGACTTGATACATTTCGGGAGTTATATGTTGTTGACCCTTTCTTCCTAGAAAACATTGTTGCAAGGTTCCACTTAGACTATCGTTTGTATGTTGATTTCTTTTCAAAGCTAATCAATTATGTGTACTTGACATAACTTTGAGACTAAAGATCATTGCAGAACTACAAAACGAATGGCATATGAGTTGTGACAAAACTTTGGCTCTAATAACCAATATTTATTTTTGGCCTACTATCAATTATGATGTCTATCACTGTGTCGAGACTAATTACATTTGTCAGGTTTCCAAGGGTACTGCAATTAATGCTAAATTATATATGTTATTACTAGTTCCACTAAAACCTTGGATAGATATTAGTATGGATTTTGTTTTGGGGTCACCCCACATTTAAAGGGGTATGATTTTAATATTTATTATTGTGCTTTGATTTTAGAAAATGGCTCACTTTATTGCATGCAAGAAAACTACAGACGCCTTGACTGTTGCTCGCTTATCATTCAAAAAAATCTCTAGATTGCATGGTTTACTACTTTTTATAGTATCTGATTGAGAAATATGGTTTCTTAGTCATTTTTTAATGGTTTCTTAGTCATTTTAAGGACATTATAGTAGTTGACAAACACTCGCCTAAATTTTAAAAGCACTTACCACCCATAAATAGATGATTAAACTGAGGTTGTCAACTGCTCTTTAGGGTAATATCTACATAGTATAGATGGTGATAACTTAAAGGCATGATATCAGAAGTTATACCAAGTCAAGTTTGCTTATAATCATTCCGTTAAGCGTAGTGCTGGTTTAAATCATTTTCAGGTGAATTACGGATATAAATGGTAACTTTATGAAATGAGAGTTATCATGATATTTTTAAATTTAAAATTAATATTACGTAAAGAGTAAATTATGTGTCTTTATTGTATTTTTAGTTACATTTTGCATGAGCATCTGTTCTAAGTTTAATTTTAATAAATTGATTTTGTTTTAGATCACTTTGTGCTCTGATTATGTGCATTATTGTAGGTGATCAAAAAGCTCGAGCTTTATAGATGGAATGTCACAGCAATAGACTTGCAGAAATGACAAAGAACTTGTCTGCAGATGAACTAAAACAAGTCTGAATTAGAGAAAATATTGTAGCAACTGCTGCAGCCATCCAGGAGCAAGTACAAACAAGACTTCCCACGTGTTAACTGACAAAACAGCGACATGCAATATTAAAAGAAATACGATCCGAGGTTTCCAAAAAGAGAAACGTGGCCACATGCTTTTGGTTGCCCTAATTCCAAGATATAAAAAGAGCACACGTGAAAGAAAAGAAGAGAGGGTCGTCATACAAAGAAACAACAGAGCAAAAAAGAAAAATATAGAGAATAAGAGAGTGTTAAGGGTCGCAGCGAGTGATTTTTTGAGAAAAATAAGGAGAAATTGCAGAAATCTAGCGGAACTCAATTTCTTATCTTTATTTTCTTATTTTCTTCTCTTTATCGGAATGTATTGGATGGCAAAAATGAGTTTTGTTACTGTTTTATCGCATATCATGAACTAAACTTCGATGTAGTTGGGTGTTAAACATGCTTAATGGTTATTTGACTTATATATGTATGTTGCTCAAAATGTGCAGTAGTATTTTGTCTTGATTTTACTTATTGCAAATCTCTATTTATGTTGATGACCCATTTAATGCATATTAGCTAAGAATGAGTCTAAAACAAAATCTTAGTGGAACAAATCAAGACAATACATAGTTTTTTTATTGAGTTTCTCAAGTTGAGTTAATCTCGATTTGAATAAGGCCATGCTTAATTTAAGATTAGTGAATAATTAAATATATGGATTCACCTTGTAAGACAATTGAAATCTAAAACACATAATGTTATATCTACTATTAGCATAACAACTGGTCATTGTTAAGTTGCATATAAATATAAGATATCGAACATGCGATAGTTAAGGATGCATGAGAGATTCTCCCCAGTGCTGTAGTAGATGCTGTAACAACAGTACTATAATTGAAGAAAAATAGTTAATACTATTAAGCAAGTTTAGACACTCAATTACTCATTTCCCATTGATTATATCTTTGTATTTGACCTAAGATTTCTTTATTTGCATTTTGTTTATTGTATTTTTTTTTAAATTTCATTAGGTCATTGTTGGTATAAAAATACTAATGTTATTGGTGTCAATGTGCAAGTGTATACAACAAGTAAAGTGATGAGTATTCAAGATCGTCTCCACAGGGATTGATGTTATCAGATTTGCTACAACAATCTTAACCGTGCAGATTTTGTGCTAAAATAAAATAAGCAATTAATGAAACTAATGTACTAATTAAAATAAAAGCACAATAAATAAATGTAACAAAGTAAACTATCACGTCAAGCTCAAGGATAAAACTAATGGAAATATATAGTAGTTGAGTGACTAAACTCTCCTATTGATCTTAACTATTTTCTAATGGTTGGCTTGGTCGCTGCAGTATTTGCTACAGCACTGGGCAAAATCCTTATGCATCATTAGCTGTCGCATGTTGGATATCTTATATCTATATGCAACATAACAGTGATCAATTGTTATGCCAACATAAGATATAACATTACACGCTTAGGTTTTATTTACCCTACAAGGTGAATCCCTGTGTCTAGTTCATCATTAATCTTAAATCAAGCATGACCATTTTGGGACTCAAGTTAAAACTCAATCCGGGAAACTCAATCTAAAACTAAGTATTGCTTTGATATGTTCCACTAAGATATGCCCTTTTGCGGCTCTCTCCTAACTTATATCATTAAATGAGTGATCAACTGAAATAATGAATAAAAATAAATATTATCAAAACAAACTGCTACAGCAAACATGCAGCAACACATATATTCAGTCAATAAACCATCAATATTGTTTATCATTCAACCACAAATAAATTTAGTTCATGGTTTGCAAAAGAAAAATAAAGAACAAAGTTTCAGCCATGAAACACATCCCCATGAATAAATAGTAAACAAGAAAACAAGAGAAGAATAAAAAGGACTGAGTTCTTGATTTATTTCTGCAAATTCTCCTCTTGTGCAACCCTCAATCTCTATCTTGAATCATGTTTTTCTTTTGTTTCTTTGTGTTTTTCTCCTTGGGTGACGGCTCTATTTTTTTCTTATGATGTGTGCTTCTTTTATAGTTGAAAATTAGGGTAAACGGAACCCTAGGGCGCGCATAAGTCAGATTAGGAAAATGCAGATTGCAATTCTGCAAGTATCCTGCGCTAAATTTTCTCTGTCGTTGTTCTAGGATTGCTACAGTAATGGTTGCTACAGCAATATCTACAGTAACTGTACTGTTCTAGATTTATTTCACTTTTTTGTAGCTATGTTCTTTCTTTATTTTTGCAAGCCGATTGCATAACATTCCTTTCATGAATTATAAGCTTCTGGAAACCTACAATTTTGCAGATAATTTGAGCACAAATTACTTTAAATCGAGCAAAACTTATTAAGACTAAACTAAAATGAGTATTTATGCAAAATATAACAAAAATGTAATAGAAACACATCATTTACTCTCTAAGTAATATTGATTTAAGTCTAAAAGTGTCATGATAACTCTCATTTCATAGAGTTATCAGTCATTAAATACATCAATAATTTTATTTTTAATTAGACTTAGATTGCATTGTTAAGATTACTGTAGCAAGCCCTATAACATCAATTCTTGTGGAGACGATCTGAATACTCATCATTATATTACTTGTTGTGTACACTTGCATATTGACACCTATAACAACATGCATCAACAATAAGCCACAAGCACTCATCGAATTGTACACTTGCACATTGACACCTATAGCAATATGCATCAACAATAAGTCACGAGCACTCATCGAATTGTACACTTGTACATTGACACCTATAGAAATATGCATCAACAATAAGCCACGAGTACTTATCGACTTAGCCGTAGTTTTAGATTTAGTTTGCCAAAGCAGTAAGGCAAAAGACTTTATTGAGAAGCTTCAAAAGATTCATACAGCTACACAAAAATCTCTAAAGAATACTACTGAAGGTTATAAAATATAGGCAGATAAAAGACGTCGAACTTTAAAATTTTAGGTGGGAGATCTTGTTTGGGCTCTGTTAACCAAAAACATGTTTTCAATTAGCGAGTACAACAAGCTTTCCACAAGGAAAATTGGACCATTGGAGAATATAGAGAAAATAAATACTAATACCTACATATTAAAGCTTCATAGTCATATCCGCACCTTGGATGTATTCAATGTCAAGCATCTTATTCCTGTTAGAGGTGAACATAATGCAGATGTTGTTATTGACAATTCGAATTCGAGTGCAAATCCTCTCCAACTTGATAGGAATGATGCAAATTAGGAATCTTTATCATATTTGGATTAATTTCCTTATTATCTAAAGTTTAGGACTTTTGTTTTCCTTTCTAGTTTATAATTTTGTTTTCTTTTTACTTCATGATTTAGGACAATTACTAATAATCTAAATAACCCTTTCTTGTAGTCTTTGAAGACATATTTAAGTTTAATAATAATTTCAATCTTGAAAACTCTATGCAAGTTTTTGAGTTTAATTAATTATCTGTATTCTGTGGAATCAAAGAGTTTTAACCCCTAAGTTCATATATTCTTTTGAATGAATGTGAATTTAAATTATTTTTTTATTTAAATATTCTCAATAATCATCAAAATATTTAAACATTAAACTTTTGTTGCGTGACAAGGTTCTAATTGTAAAAAATATTTCTGAAATTAAAGTGTTAAAATTAGTTTCCAAGGGGACTAAAATGTAATTCTCGCAATAAATAATAAGACAAATACATAGAATAAAAGTGACGTGGGTTAAGCTAATATATATAATGCATATAGAATAAAAACTTGGGTTATACCAATCAAATTACTTACTTTCAATTTTAATAAAAATAGTAAGAAAAATATAAATGGACAAAAAGGAAGTAGATCTTTTTATATCACCTACTAAAAAAAAAAATCTTGAACTGTCGAATCAAAGTAAAGAAGAAAACAAACTCGCAGACCAATAAGGAACACCGAGATCGGATGCACAATAACATATTAGAGTTACTATATGTATACATAAAGATTGTTTTTTTTAGAATGTTGGTAGAATAATAAATGAGCCCTATAGTCATAATTGTGGAACGACTCACTGGGGAAATTGAGCGCTGTAACTGCTGTTACAGTTATTGATCATAATTGGTAATGAAATTACATATTTATGAGTTTCACAGATTTGTTAACGTATGGAGCTAACTTTTCTTGTGAATTTTAGTACCACGTTCACAATCTATATATATACATAAAGTTAGGATTTGAGGAGGTAATGTCGTATCACCATTTCTCATCTTTATATATTCTCTATTATCTAATAAATAGAGAAATTTTCTTTTAGATTTAGCTTTTCATCTTCTCACAATTAATTTGATTGTTATTACACAATAACAATTAAGTAAAGGTTTTAATGAGGTATATTCTTTGTAATGAACATCCAAAGGGGAGTGTTATGAATTTATTAAAATAAATATAAATATTCATAACATATGTCTTTTAGTCTCCCCACTATCTCCCATTAGCAACTTTTAACTTCCTTATAACTCTCATTATCTCAAAAAAAATTATTATCCATAATTTTTCATTAATTTTATGAAGCGATTATGTAACTATAAAAGGAGAGCTCATCTTTTTGTTTTGTACATACACAATTGGAATGAATAAAATCACTCTATAATATATTCTCTTATTTTATTTTTTATCTTGTGTTACTTATTTATTTGTATTGCTGGCTAATATTTTTTTGTTTTTTATAAGGCTACTTCATCTTAAAAAAAAATCAATTTATATTTTTTTATTAGTTTTATCAAGTGTAAAAAAAAAAGATAATACTATTTTTTTTTTCAAAGTCGCGTGAAGTGCGGTTCTATTTTCTAGTTCACATATAAATGAAGAGAAAATGATAGTAATTGCCATAGGCATGGACATGGTTATAGTGAATAGGAACATTACAATTGACATCCCGTAAAAGGCACCTCCCTCAACGTATGAAGTGTATAAGGAAGAATTCAGCATAGTATAACTGCAAGTGTGATAAAATAACAAGTTACTTTGTAAGTAAATAATACAACTTGCTAGAATTTCATTTTGTATTCACACATAGAAGTGGGAATCACTTACTTTAAAAATGAACATATACAAAGATTGCATTGATTTAGCATCGGAGAGATCTATCGTTCGAGTTTGATGCCACAAAATGAAACCCAAAACAGAGTGGCCTATCATCTACAAGGACAAAAAAGTGTTAACTAATGAGTTATAAAGATCACATTCAAGCACATGCTAAATTTTTGGAAGAAAATTATTAAAATCCTTACGGTGACAAGTTTGCATAGCAAGAAAGGCGAAGAAGCTCCAGTTAGTATAGCAGCTCCATAAGCCATTAACAGCATACTAACAGAAATTGAAAACACCTATAGAAAAGAAAGCATCATCTGTTAGCAAATTCTTATTTTGTGGTTCATTTGATTATCTATTGAAATCTAAAAGTGATAAAGAAAATAATTTACTCACTTTTTCTTTTCCCAAGATGACAGGGAGTGTTCGAAGGCCAAATTCTTTATCGCCTTCCACATCAGGTAAATCCTATTATAAGTCCGAAACAAGTAAACTAAAACCTGTTGCTGATGGTGAATATGATATGTATATATATAAAGTTAGCTTCGGTCTGAAATTAAAGTTTAGGAGTTTACATCATTGTAAACTGTCATTTTCCTGTTTTACAATGTTGTGGACTCATCTCAAACTTTAATCTTAAATTAAAATATTTTAGCTATATATATATATATATATATATAGATATGGAGTAATTTTATAATAAGGGATCAAATCCCTTACGATAAGTTGAAAGATACAAAATAAATATTTCAATTAAAAAAAAACTGTATTTTAGTGTATGTTTTTTTTTTTAAGGTCAATTAGGTTGTCTTTTACCCAAACACTTCACACAAATTTTGAGCTATCAATTTTATATATTTTAATGGTATATATTGAAAGTCAAAATAGCATTTAGTGATGTCAATTCATCCACCATTAAATTGTACAAAATCAATAAAATTTATGTAAAACTTTTAAATAAAAAGATATATATTATATGTCTGTACATTCAATTTCTAAAATTACCTTGACGAATGCAATTGCAATGTTGAAGATCCCCATGAAAGCAGCAGCAAACAACAACGGTTTCGTAAATTCTAGAGGTCTACCGAGCACATATTTCTGAATAGACATATATCAAACCCACTTTATTAATTGGTTTGAAAATATCACCAAATGTTGACGTAAAATCTGCAAGGCTCCTCGTATTATTTCCACTGGTTGGTTCCTCCTCCTATTGGTTGAATAAGGTGAATGCCAAAGGTATGTCGAAAAGTAAGCCGGGAAAGGCTACTTGTGGGGTTTTGTTTCGTAATGGTAAGGGGAATTCTTGGGGTGCCCTTTTTTTCTCCCTTTTTGCAGAACTAATGGTTTTGATTTTAGCTATTGAGCAGGCTTGTGAGCATTACTGGCATCATGTAATTATTTAGAGGGATTTTATCTTTTTTTCAAAGAGATGCTCATGGCCATCGGTCTTATAGGTTCTGTAAGGCGATGTTTTTTCAGCTATTACTACTGTTGTTTCTGGCCTTTCGTCTTCTGTTTAGTTTGTCATTTATCTTTTTTGTTGGATTATTTGGGGTCAAGTTGATTTTAATTTTTAATTTTTATTAAATCAATTTTTCCTTGCTTCGGCAAGATTTATTCAAAATTAAGAATTTGTGTGGATATACCTGAACGTGTACAAAGTAAGGAAATTGAAGCAGAAGTCCGTTTAGAATCATGATGGTCACCGCAGCCATCAGTGGACTTCCCTTCCATCGAAGAAGGGGCAGCTGCAAGATCGAGAAGAACAATTAGATGCAACTTTATTTGATCGAATAATCAATTTTGTAAAATAAGTAATCCAAATGCTAGATCATATATAGTAAGTGATTAAATTGAATTTAGTTCTCTTAGACTGAAGCACTTGAATTTCTGATTAATTTGGATTTTTATTATGCTTACATCGATGGAGTAAGCAGCTCCAACTATCCACCAGGTGATGAGGCCGATAAAAAGTGGAGGAGATCGAAGCATAATCCCCATAGCAACACTCTGTAACTAAACTGAGATCATTCAGATGAAAGTAACGTAAAGTGTCCCAATAAATTAAAGTCCCTTTATCTTAATCAATCACGGATCCATTTTCACGGGTTAAATTGAAAAGTTAATAATTGAGCCATCCGATATCAAACGATAAATCAAAAAGATTGATAGCATCCATCCTGATTACTAATTAGAAAAGATTAACTGACTCTTCACTAATAAATCATTATTCCCAAATTATATTAATCATGTCAATTCCTTTTACGTCCAAAATCACTTGTGCGAATTAATAAGAGTGAACTGATTAGAAGCAATTGTTAGCCAATGCTTACCGTCATTGTTGATATTACAGCAATTGCAACTCCCTCTCCTATTGAAAAGTCTCCAGAAGCAAGGGGGAGATGAGGCTTGTTAACCTTTGACAATGTTATGCTGAATTGTTAACATAGCAGCAAACAAATAACATTGAAGTATGCATCAAATTTAAAATCATAATATGAAATACCTTGTCTATTTCAACATCAGACAATTGGTTTATGGCAGTCACAAAAATATTCATCAGTATCGCTGGCACCATGGACTGAATTATCAACAAAAAATAGTGTCACAAATAACTGTGATAATATATGACAAGCAAGCAGGCAGTTTCTCGATCACTTAAAATTGGAAAATGATATTTAAATATTACAGAGACATCAAAATAACAGAATATAGCACTGTACACGAACAGTGTCGTTTTGGTGTGTCTTAGTGTTATTGTTCAGTGAACAGTGACAATATTTCTATCTTAAATATGAGTGCTCCCTAAAATTTACCTTTAATACTTCCATAAAAAATGTGGGAGTCAAATCAGCAAGACTTTGTACCGGAAGTAAAGAAGTTGACAATATCCCTACAATCTGATCAAATTAAAAAAAAAAATTAATTATATCTATTAATTACAAAATCTTATTATCACTGTATTTATGAGTGCTTGTCAAATCTGGAATTAAAATTCGGGATGGAGGATTCTAATCCTGGATCTGATAAGCACTCTTTATATGTATACTTTTAAATAAGTAGTAACGTTCAAATAAAACTTTAATAAAATGAGAGATTTTTTGGAAGAAAAAAAAAATTTACTCCAATACACTACATGACAAAATACATTATATTAAAATATTTATTTTTTTTTGTTTTTTAGTTTATCTATTTTAATAAAATAATGAATCTCTTATTAGATAATAACTTTCTAAAGAAGATATTATATAGTCGAAAGCCCCCAATACTTGATTAAATGATTTTCAAACATCTTTCTATATTTAAGATTATTAGTATTCAAATCTTGGGATCGAAAGAGGCAAAAAAAAAAAAAAATTAATTTGAGATTTGTCTTTTATCTTATATATATAATCATTTTTTAGTGAGGATATCCTTATACTTTTTAAGTGAGAATGCTATTAACATACTAAAAAAAAAGATATAGTTTTTAATGTATTAAAATTTTACTTTTTGTATTAGTGATATCGTCATTTTAATATATTAAAGTGGAAATGTCCTTACTAAAGAAATGTGTGTGTGTGTGTGTGTGTATAGCTAAAAATTAAGCAGCTCACAATGCCAATCCAAGTGTAAGGACGAGTAAGACGATAGAGTGCATCTAACTTCTTGTTCAAAACATCAACAAAGCTTGTCGAAACAATTTTAATATTATCATCTTGCGACGCCAGAGGAACTGTTGATTTGTTCAATGTTTTATGATTTCTGTTGATTATATCCTCCTCGGTTCTTGTTTTATTGGTTAAATAAAGTGAACCTTGCGAGGGGCTTTTTTGGGAGGAGCATTTGATAGGATACTTTTTGCCTTCTCTTTTGTATACCAAGCCATGTCTTTGCGTCACGGGCGACCAGAATGTTTTAGTAGAACCTGAAAGGGCCAGAGAATATACGATATTATCAAATAAGGCAAAGCTTATGTTACATTAGTTGTATGTTACAATTATAAATTTTTAAGTCCTTAAAAAAGATAATTTATTATTAAAAAGGTCAATAAATTTTAAAATTTTACTTTACACCCCAGACTGTTTACACCCAAGCTGCAATATTTTAATTTTTTTTGAAGTTCTTCATTTATATTTATAGCAAAGTTAGTACCAAACTACTAAACAAATTCTTTCTATTTTATTTAATTGGATCTCTAATTTGTTTAATTTATATCTATTGAATTTTTATTCATTATATTAATAATCTTTTAGTTTAATATATCATAATCTTTAATGTTGAAGTCTTTTGTGAATTATTTAACTTTATTAAATTCTTTACTTAGTTGATCTCTTAACTTTTTAATTTATTTTATATTTCCTTCATTGAAATTATTAATTTCTAATATTTTTTTATCTTTTCTATATCATTTATAGATAAATTGAGATTTTCTAATTTATTTAATAAATATAGTGACATTCAATTTAATTGATTATTTCTCCACATGTTTGAACCATTGATAAGATCAAAGATTTGAAATCTTTTCATTAGAGGATTTAGTAATTTATTCATTGTACCGTCTTTTTAATAATTCATTATATTTATAAAATATTTATCACATATAATATCTCTTATAATGACAAATTGATGATATGTATTTAGGATGGAAAATAGATTGAAAATGTGTGTGTGTTAGAAGAAAAATCTAGTTTATGTCTCAAGAGAGATAAGAAATTATAAATGTAAGTGCAAAAATATATTCAAAATTTGTGAATCTTTATGAATATAATAATCGTTTAAATCTTTATAAAAATATTGTAAAAATTTTATAAAATTTTAAAAATAAATGTAGAAAAGATGGATAAAAAAATATTTAATTATTAAAAATCAATGAGGACTTATTTGAAAAAATAAGTAAACATATGACTAGAAATAGAATTCTCTGTAAATATTATTACACCTGTACTTTGTTTCATGTTAAAATTATTTTTATCCATTAGATTTAAGAAATATTAAAATCAATGGCCTATATTCATTGGTTGTTTGTTACATTATTTGTAACATAAGCTTTGCCATCAAACAAATATAAAAAGTTGATGATTTTTTGTTTTTTCACTGGTCTTTTACACATTGTAACGTTGAAACTTGACTAGCTTACAGAATCTGTAAGCTACAGACTGCAGCATCAGCCGTTGGATGTGGAGTGAGAAACTAAACAATAGAAGATCGGATGGTGGGATGACGGGAGATGTTTGTTACAGAATCTGTACCATAGACAGGTCCTCAATATAAAGTTTCCTAATGGTCAATTATGATCAATTGTGAGGACTCGACTAGCTTACAGAATCTGTAAGCTACAGACTGCAGCATCAGCCGTTGGATGTGGAGTGAGAAATTAAACCATAGAAAATGGGACGGTGGGATGACGGGAGATGTTAGGTACAGAATCTGTACCATAGGCAGGTCCCAATTGTGATTGTGCATTTGAATACTTAAATAAGTTGCTAATAACGAGGACTTATTGATAGGGATTAGACGATTGTCGGTCGACTGGCATTTTACATTTTAATTTTGCATTCAATTCAAGGATAGTTTAAGAACTTATTTAACTATTATAATTAACGAATAAATGACACACAATTTAAAATGAAATATTCGGTATATACATCGACAAGAAGCACATAATTTTTTTTTCATTTTAATAAAATAAAACTTTACAATAATATGTAGTTGTACCAATCACTAAATTCTACTATTTTATTTATAAAAAAAAAGTTTACCATAAAGGCAGAAGAGAAAAATTATGTGAGACGCCAATAAAATCATCTAATAAATAATAATGTTATGAAATAACTATTTTTCTATCAACATAGTATTAGATAAACACACGATCAAAAATATTTATCTGTACCATGTAACGAATTAGGCTGTCTAGGTAAAGCATGGCAAATGACAGACAGTGCAAGCGGCCATATGATATAAGGATATGGAAGATTAGAAAAAGAGACTACCGAAGAACATACTCATTGTAAAAATGCGCCATCAAAATGGCTTTACAAAGTATACGTTGAACTAAGATCAGAATATATTAGAAGGAAAACAAGAGAAGAGACTTACCAGGCTGTTGCAAAGGATTGAATTTGACAAGGAAGCTTGAAGCAGAATTCATCATTTGAAGCAGCGCGATTTGATCTTTATATCTTTCTTCTAAACTTTGTATGTAATGTTCAATGTGTATTGTGCAGCGAGACTCACAAAGTTTACAAGATCATACACTTAATATATATTTGTCCTGTGCTTCTAGTGAACGAAGCAGCCAGCATTTATTAAAAGAATATTAAAATGCGACTAACCAGCATAGATTATATAAAAGATCATTTATCTAAATTAATTGGGTTAATTATAATTTACCCATAATTAAATTGACTATTTTTAAAAACATTCCCCATATATATATATATGGCTTACACTAAGTTACGTTGCATGTAACATACACTCAAGAGGGAAAATATCTTTTAATACCCTTGAACTCTATGGAAACTACATTATTTGAATTAAAAGAAATACTTTTAACTCTTAAAGAAGAAATGAATGAAATTAAACAAGAAATAGGAAAAATAAAGATAGAATTGGCCACAATAGAAATAAATAAAAAGAAAAATAAAAGAGTAGAAAAATTTGATATATTAAAATCAGGAATAATTGGAACAAGTTTTAAAAAGCCTACTGTAAAACCACAAACAGGAAGCTATGATGATTGGTTTATAAAAACCCAATACCCAAAAATTTTAGAGGAAACAGAAAAATTAAAAGCAGAATTAAAAATTAAAGGTAAAGAAAAATTAGAAATTAAACAAGCAACACCAAGTGATTCAGAATGACAGAAAATACAGTAGAAGAATTAACAGAAAAATTTAGTGATATAAACCTTAGTGACTTAGAAGATTTTGAAAAAGAATATTGCATAAAAATGAATGTTGCTGGAGGTCCAGAATTAAAACCTGATATTGGAGAACCAAGCCATAGATATGAAACAAATAAAAAGAAAAATAGACCATTTTTTGAGTACTATCCACCTGTTAAAAATACCCCTTGGAAAAACGAATACCAACCCAATAATGACCATTTAGTACCAATAAGCAATGCAGGTGCATTTCTAGACTTAGACTGCAAGGCAGATCCCCGAAAAGCTTTAGTAGAATGGGGAATGCAAATGAAATTATTTTTTATATTTAATGGTTCCAGAGAAGATTGGAATGTAGAAACAGATGAAGAAAAAATAAATATATTCACCGATATTCTAATAGCAAGTTTTACAGGAAATGTATTTAATTGGTGGAAAGGATTGAGTGAAGATACACAAAAATTAATAAGAGACTCAACCAAAATAGCACTAGGAAGAAGTAAAGGATTAGGAATTGAAAGAATAATAGAATATATTGCCAGTGAATTCCTAGGAGAAGATTGGTTACAAAATTCAGAAAAAGAAGCAAAACATGATAAATTAGATGCCAGAATAAAATTAATAAACTTAACACTTTGTAATATGTGTTTTGTAAAAGAATATACTTGTGAATTCTCTAAATATTATTATACTCAATTTATGAGTCATGAAGATCAAAATATTTATAAAAATTTATACTATTCAAAACTTCCATACCCATGGAATGGATATTTCATTAATGAATATGAAAAACACACTAATAATAGTGAAAATAGACTTCCCGATACATTAGGAGCTAGAATAAGATTTTTAAATAAAAGATTAAGTGAAATATGCATTCAAAGGAGATTAATAAAAAAGAGTAAAAACATAACAAAAATATGTTGTGAAAAGACGGAAATGCCTACCCAGTGGGGGTGTTATATCCCTAATAAAAGACACAAAAGACATAAAAAGATTTATAAAAAAGAGAAAAGATATAAGAAATATAACACCTTTAAAAGAAAATATAAAAAACCAGGAAGAACATATTATAAAAGAAAATATAAAAACCAAAGAAAAATATTAGATAAATCTAAATGTAAATGTTGGAATTGTGGAGAAATGAGACATATTAGTACAGATTGTACGAAAAAGAAAGTTAGACTTTTAGCAGAAGATTTCTATAATATAGAAAGTGATTTAGAAGAAATAAATAATTTATCTGATTATGAAGGAAGAGAGGTTTATATGGTATTAAAATCAGAAAATGAGTCAGAATAAAGAAGAGTTAGTAGACAATGAAATAATAGAAGAAATAGACGAGATTGAGAAAGAAGAAAATAAGAGTGGATATAGCCTTGTTGCAACCTTTAACAAAGAAAAATATAATAAACTTTTAAAATTAAATATGGAAAAACCAGAATATGGAATAATCCATAAATTTAGAGACATGTTTAAAAGAAAACGAATAATATTACACGAATATTACGAACAAGAAAAAGCTGTAACAATTACACAAGCTGAAGGAAATATTAGATTTAGTTTAATAAATAAAAGATCTATAGACTTAGCACTAAGAAAAATAAAAAATGAGTCAACTAAAGAAAAGATTCAATATATATACCTAGCGGAAATACAAATTTTAATAAAATCACTCTTCAAAGAAGGAATAGATAGTCCTATAGTTTTATCATTACATGATCAAAGATTTACACATCCTAGTATAGGACATCTTGGAACAATAGAAGGAAACTTATGTTATACTAAATTATTATTTACTTGTCACCCTAGATATTGTGTACATATAAAAGATAAAAATATAGATGAAACATTAAGTTTACATTTTAAATTATTAAAAAAGAATTTAATGAAAGAAGGTAATAGAATAATGACAATACATTATTCAGCATTATATAGTTTTTGTAATTCAAATTATGGAGAAATATATGGTAATAAACCTTATATTGAGATAAATAAAGATTGCGAAGATATTGCAACATTTATAGAACCAGTAATCCAAGATTATAAAATTCCTATTAACTATGAATTAAACATAGATGATAGAAAACAATTTTTAGATAATAGTAATGAAAATTCCATAATCCCTATAAGTTTTGCTGGAAGGACCTTAGTAAGAGGAAGTTCTTCTAGAAGACTAAGTACTGATAAGCAAATAATCAAATCTGTACCAACAAATAATGTAATAAAAATACTTGGGCAATACTTTAATGGAATAGATTATACAACAAAAATACCTATACTATTAGACACTGGTACAAGCCATAATTATATGAACCATACTAAAAATAAAGGACTCTTAGTAAAAGAAAAAGAAATCCCTTACGAATATACTGATTTCAATGGAAATAAACATATCTGCAAACAAGAGATTAAAGTCCCTATAATAATAGAAGGACTAAGAATAATCGTAGCCTGTTACATAGACTCATTTATGACTACAGATCCAGAAAAACATATAGTATTAGGCAATAGTTTTTTAAATGATTTAGAGTATTACAAGATTGAACCAAATAAAATAACTTTCTTAATACAAGGCCAGAAAATAATATGTGAAACATGTTAAAACAAGCTTATATAAAATACCCTATGTCTGTGTATATACAAATAAATATAACAGAAAAAGATATAGATACTTGTGCCTTAATTGACACAGGAAGTGAAATAACTATCATGAAAGACTTTTTATCCAATAAATGGGAATCCAATGGAAAACTTAAAATTATTGGAATTACAGGAGATAAACAACATATAAATCAATCTATCCTAAACTTTGAAATATTATTAGGAAGTAAGATTGTACGTATTAATCAAATCTTTCAATATACCAATATGGACTGTGATATTCTTTTAGGAAATGATTTTATACAACAGTTCCAATATTACCAACAAACTCCTTATATGATTACCTTAAAAACACCTTGTAATCATATTTTTCGTGTCCCTTGCGAGTTTAAACCTTACCGAGTTCAGCCAGCCCAGCGTGGTGATAAATATATTTATGAAAAATATTATTTAATACAAAAAGGACAAAGTTATAATATACAATTAGAAACAATAAAATCACAACTCGAGCAAGTTTATAAAGAAAATCCATTAGCATTATGGAAACCAGACCATCCCAAAGCAAAGATAGAACTAATTGAAAATAGAATAATAAGGTTAAAACCTATGATGTATACTGAGGAAGATAAGGAAGAATTTAAAATTCAAATAAAAGAACTATTAAATTTAAAGCTCATTAGAAATAGTAATAGTCCACATAATAGTCCTGCCTTTATGGTTAGGAAAAGAGCAGAACAGATTAGAGGAAAAGCCAGAATGGTAATAAATTACAAAGAACTAAATAAATATACAAAATTTGATGGATACTTTCTCCCAAATAAAGAAGTTCTAATAAATTTAGTAAAAAATAAAACTTATTATTCAAAGTTTGACTGTAAATCAGGATTTTGGCAAATAAAAATGGAAGAAAATAGTATACCGTATACAGCTTTTAGCACTCCACAAGGACATTATGAATGGTTAGTAATGCCTTTTGGATTAAAAAATGCCCCACAAATTTTTCAAAGTAGAATGGATAAAATATTTAGAGATTATAACTATATTATAGTCTATGTTGATGATATATTAATAGCTTCAGAAACATTAGAAGGACATAGACATCATTTAAAAGAATTTGTTAATATATGTATCAAAGAAGGCATAGTTCTTTCTAGTAAAAAAGCAGTTATAGAACATAAGAAAATAGAATTTCTAGGAATGATTCTTGATAAACATGGAATCAGACTTCAGAATCATATAGGAAGAAAAATAACTGAATTTCTAGATAAGTTAGAAAATAAACAACAAATACAAAAATTCTTAGGATGTTTAAATTATGCAGAAGGATTTATAAAAGATCTATCAAAAAAGAGAAATACACTACAAAAATTATTAAGAAAAAATAATACTAGAGGATGGAACGAAGAACACACAGAAACTGTAAAAAAGTTAAAAGAAGAATGTAAAAATCTTCCAACATTAAGATTACCGGATGAAAAGGATAGCTTAATAATACAAACAGATGCATCTGATTTATATTGGGGAGCAATACTTAAAACTGATATAAATGAAATTTGTAGATATACTAGCGGAACTTTTAACCAAGCACAAGTAAATTATCCAGTACATGAAAAAGAACTCCTTGCAATATATAAAGGAATAAAGAAATTTTCATTATTTTTACTTCAAAAGCAATTTATTATAGAAACTGATAATTCTCAAGTAAATTCTCTTGTAAATAGAATATTACCAAATGAACCCCAGTATAGAAGATTGCATAGATGGCAAGCTTATCTGTCATATTATAATTTTAAGATTATTCATATAAAAGGAATTAACAATTTCCTTGCAGATTTTTTGAGCAGAAACATAGAATTTGGAGAATGAATCCCGAAGAAAATAGAATCATTGGAAAAATAAAAGCTGAAGTACAGAGGCTCAAAAATGAAGCATCTGACATAATTGATGCAATAAACTATTTGAAAGAAGCTTCTGAGGCTCATGAGAAAGGAGTAAATTTGTTAGAGTCATACATAGACGACCTAACAAAAGCACTCTCTATAAACACGAGCCCAATAAACACTAAACCGGAAAATATAGGAAGCAGTAGTGGACCCTTCAGAGAAGATAAACCAATTACTGATTCAGTTTCAAATAAAACCATTTCCATAGAAATTGAGTCACCAAAATCAGATCCTCCAAAAAAGTTTATCCAAATAAACACTCCTTTCATAGAAGAAGAGGAGAAACCCCTAAATCCAAAAGAAGAACAGTATAAACAATTCTCTACATGGATATATTCCACTTGTTCTTATCAAAACACAATTTTTAAAGCACCTGGAAGAAATATGTACCCAAGAATGATTGCTACAAAAGGAGCAGATCCACTCCTTGTTGGAAGAATAGCAAAATACGGGTATTTAGACTTAGTATATCCAGATATAAACCTTCAGGAAATAATCAGCTTTGATGACTTATTGGTCAAAGAGGTATCAAGATTCGCCCAAAAAAGACCTATATATTTAAAATTCTACACCATAAGCCCCGAATACTACCAGAATGTAGAATACCAAGCTTTTTTCATGATTTCTATAGGCCACCTTACAAAGAATTTCCAGATTGAAGTTGGGACAGAATATACAAATGTTCCACACATAAACGAATCTTGGATCAGAACAAGAAGAGCTAGAGGAATAAAAGCCATATGGAGCATAACTAAAGATTTGTATAAAAGGAATTTCAGAACCATTATCAAATTCCAAAATTATATCCTTATCACTTCTGAGGATGGGCATACACCTTCAAATTTGTTATTAGACTTCATCAACGAGATAAGCACTATGCGTTTTCCCAGCAGCAGTAAAACTATGGAGCAGGCTTATCAACTCATGGAAATAGCAGACAACATAAAGACAAAGAAGACAACTTCAACATAAAGATGGCCGATAAAGATAAAAAGATACCCGACATAAGAAATCAAGAAAGAAGACAAATAATGGTGCAATTGTACGTAAGCAATGATGTAAGCACCCAATAATATAAGGGTAGCAATGTAATTGTAATAGCAATTGTACGTAAGCAGTGATGTAAGCACCCAATAATATAAGGGTAGCAATGTAATTGTAATAGAACAATATGTAAGCAGTGATGTAATCAGCCCAATCATACAGGGGCAACAATGTAATAGATTGCAGATATAAATAAATCAAAGAGAAGAAAGAGCTCTCAGAGCTTATCATTCACCATAATTCAATCTTGGCAACAGTATTCAAATTCTCTGAAAAAATGAAGAACTAAAACTCGACAGCTCTAACTCCAAAATCAAATCATCACTAATCAAAAACAAATAACCCTACAGAAAGAAAAGAGAAACCTAAAGTTATTCAACATTTCTAAGCCAGACGATCAAAATCCATACAGTAAGGCCGATCGAGTCCACTTATCCCGTGAAGGCAAGGAGGCCGTTGAGGGAGTTCGGACAACCAGGCTACATGTCACTGGAAAATGATTGAAAGGCAAGGAAACGAGGATAAACTAGGTAATAATTCTCAAACCTTATCTGTTGGTGTAAGTTTGTTGATGATCAGTAATGAGGAGATTTATGGAGAAGGGGCATATTATTTTAATGAAAAAGTAAGTGTTTAATTATCTGTTATAATATGAGTCATAAATTTTATTTAGGCGAATCCAAAGAATATATGATAGATCCTAGTACTAGAATAACATATAATGATTATACGATGATAATAGATTTTAATTTAGGAACATACAATCAAGACTCATACCTATTTAGTAAACAAGAGCTTGTCAGAACAGAAGACGTATTAGCTGTGCTTTCATTAGATATTCCTCAAGAAATAAAAAGAAAGATAATAAATCATATCGAAATAGATAATCTAAAACATAACATAATTATGTTAACATTAGATGAATGGATTGATATATCATTTGCATATATAGAAAATGAAGACCAGGAAGCTGGCCCATCTTATATTAATGACATAGAAAATTCAGATAATGAAGAAATTGAATTATAATTTATTTACTTAGTCAAATAATTAATCCTATATTTTGATTCATTATATATATTTTTGTTTTTTTTTTTAATATTTTAACTCTCAGTATAATAAAGCGAAGGCAAAATTGGTATCAGAGCCAGAACATATTTATATAATCTGTATAAATGGATCCAATAAGATCAATAGTTGATAGTTTATACACATTAAAAGTATTTAATAAAGAAGAAATAAAGAATTTAATTCGAGCTATTAAGGCCGAGAAAAATAATATAAGAAATATAGAACTTGACTTAACTGAAGAACTTAGAGAAAGATTTATAGAAACTACAGGAGGAGAAATTTTAATAGAAAAGAAAATGAAGTTTATAGACGACTTTATAAAATTCTTAATTTACTGGTATAAAAAAGAAACATTATGAATCAAGCAGTTAATATAATACAAGAACTAGCAGATAGTATAGACCATATGATGTTAGGTTGGGAAAATATAATCAATATATATATAAATTTAATTAATCAGAAAATAGATATTTTAGAACAAGAAAGGTTAGGAATAATAAATTTAGGACAAGAAGTTTATTCTGAAATAATAGATTTATATGAATTTGATAATCATCTATTAATATTTAAAGAAATAAATAAAATCTTAGAAAAATTAAAGAATAGATGCAGGAGGGATGGAAGAAGACAAATACACCCACAACTTTAAAAATTTGGTAATAAAAACTATTAAGAGGACCTATATGATATTTGCTAAAGAGAATAAAACAAAAAATGTAAGATACACTGATCGTAAGTTAGAGGCTCCATATATATATATATGGGAGACAGAGAGTGTTAAGGAAGCACGTGTTAACAGCATGGTCAGCCATGCTGTAGATTCCAACAGCTGCATTAAGAGAGCAGCTCTAAACAACATGGTCGGCAAAGCAGAGGATTCGAGCAGTTGCAGTATACGTGTTGATGATAATTAATATGGAGTGCCAGCTGGCATTGGGCAGTTATACAGTAGCTCATGCACCTGCTAATTAGTTTGTTGTAATTAGTTAAACTCAGTAGTTAAAATAGTAGGTAGTTAAAGAGTATTAAATTCTAGCTATACACCAGCTTTGTATAAATACCAGATTTCAACACATTTTGTATGTGATTAACTAGAAGCTTCTCAGATCTAGTTTTTCAAGTTTCTTAAAGTTTCTTTCAATTTCTCAGCTACCAAACATTAGTTTTCACTGAGAGACAGAGAGAGAGAGCAACGTATCTTTATTTGCCTTTATTTTCGAATGGTAATAGGGGTAAATTGAAATTTATAATAATTTATAGAGTATTTAAAAGATAATCAATTTTATTAAGGGATAAATTGAAATGAACCTTTATTTAATACACACACATCCATATATATATATATATATATATATATAGACTCAAAAGAATTTGGTCATTCTTTTCGACAATGAAATGTCGATGAAAAGAGAGGACGAAAAATCAGACGGCTTTCTTGACTTTTCCTTGCACACGGCTTATTATTGTTTTTTTTTTTACTTTAAAAAATTTAACTAACGAATAACTTATTAATCTCCTTCCCACAAATATCAGATAATTTTTTCATTTCAAGCGAAATTTACCATCCACTCACAGCTCATCATTGTAAAATCAAACATTATTTATTCAATCCTAATAATTTAACAATCTTATCTTAAACAATGCTATTCCAAAAGTGTAATAATTTAGAGTAGTTGTCCATATTTTATATATTTTTTACTTTAAATAATATAATATTTATAAATTAATTAATAAAATAATGCAACTGATTTAATTAAATTTTATAAATAATTATTAATTATTAAATAAATAATACATCATTTTAAAATAAAATGTAAAATAAAAAATTTAGATGTTCTTATCTCAAATAACGTTATACCCAAAAAAAGTGCAATAAATTATTTTAATAATTCAAAAGTCTTAAAATTTGTTCGGTGCCACCCACCTTCCCACTGTCTACACAATTAAAATAGATTATCTTCAACAGGAAACGGAAAGCCAATTATCCCGATGGCCGAGGGAGGCTCGAACAGTGAACCCAGAAATTATTACTATATATATTTTCTCTTTTAAAATTTAAAAATCTATTGAAAATTTAGAGTATTATTTCTCCAAACTCTACATGTATTATTTCTCCAAACTTCCAGAGTTTCAGAGATATTAAGTATCTTTTTTCTTAAAATTTATCATAGCTACCCCACCTTGTGCGACAACCACCGAACTAGCAGATTTTAGTGGGATTTTTGTCCTATATATATAATTTTTTTTTAAATATTGATATTTTCTATATTCTAAATTTTGATTGGTCCTTATCCACTTGGATCTAATTTTAGATTTCCGATAGATATAACAGTTTTTTATGATATTATTATCATGATCTGGTTTGTTTGTACTTACAGGTTTTCTGCATACAAAGAACTTTTTTTTTACATAAGAAACAGTTGCATCTAATTAGGGGATTGAGCCTTACCGCTTAAAATAATTATATTACTATAACAAACATTATATATAACTTATATCTAATTTAAGAGTTATACCTAGTAAAACTTGTTAATAATTAAATAATATTTAATTTATTAAGTGTAACTCTTAGAACTTATTTGAAATTACTTGAGTCTCAAAAGTTACATATAAAAGTTACAAGTTAATTTTACTATTTGGTATTTTTTTAAAAAAAAATCACTTTTGACAAAATCACTTTATCTTACAATAGATTTTGAAAAGTAATGAAGGAGTAATTTCTCAAAATTTGATTTTAAAACCAAATAATAATATGTTGAGATAACTAAATAAAAAATAAAATTAATAATATAAAATATTTATTTTAGTTATCAATTATTATGTGTACACAATAAAAAAATATTTTTACATACATATTTATAAATGTTTAAATAAATTTTATTCAACATTATATCTAATTTATTAAACACATTAGATTACTTTTAAAAATAAATTTTATCAATGTTTGACTGATTCTTTTCGCAGCTGATTATATTTATAGCACAGTTAATAACAATTATTTTAAAAGTTACAATATAACCAAATTGTAAATTGCATATAATTTACGATGACCCTGAAAAACAATAACAAAGAGCAAACTTTAAGGAAAATGTAATCTCCAAGTTACATTTAGTGTACATTAAAATCATTAAAAATATTATAAAAATAAATAACAAACAAGTGGGACAAGTAGGCCAATCTCTACTTTTGTCTAGTTTCTTATGATTATAAATTACAGTAAATACATGGGGCTTAAGAAAATTTATAACTTGAAAATTGCTAAATCAAGTGATAAGATGGCAATTGAAAAGAACTGAAGAGGTAGTCTTAGTCTTGGCTATTTATAACTAACTCACTATATTGGTCCCAACTAGGAGTGACAAAACGAATAAATGAATCGTATTCGAATCGAATCGTGAATGAATTGGGTCAAAATTCTGTTGACTTAGATTTGATTCGTTTATTTAACGAATTGAAATCTCATGATTTAGATTCAATTCATTTATTAAACGAATATCTGGTTCAATTTATTTAATCTGTTTAGTACAATTAATAAACAAATCAAATTAAATTTAGATCCTTTCACAATTCCTTTATCATATAGAGAATCAAATTGAATATGAATTCATTTACAAAAAAAAATTAATAAACAAAAATTAAGCAAAATAAAATACAAAAAGACTATAAATTTAACATCCTACAAAATACAAACTTATTATCATTGATAATTACTATACTAGCTTCCACATTTTAAATTTTTTTCATGCATATTTAAGTATAAAAAATAATTTAATTAAACAAATTTTAAACAAATGGATCGTATTTGATTTGTTTATAACCCATTTGTTAAAGGAATCCTAAACAAATAAACGAATCAATGTCCTAAAATATGGATTCGATTCGTTTAGTTAGCAAATCGAATCGAATTCATCTATTTATTATACGAATCAATTTTTTCAAACCTAAACCCATTTATTTTGCATCGAATCAAATAAATAAATTCTAACTCAGATTGCCACCCCTAAGTCCCCAACTAAATGGAAAAAAGTGCATGTAATAACATAAAGGACTGCATTGAAAGTTTACGAACGTAAACTGCGGAGTTAGACCTTGGTCTCTAAACCAAAAGTCCTTGTTCGAGCATTGAATGTGATAGTGAAATTTAAACAACATTTATATATATGCAGTAGTCTGTTTAAATCGAGCTTATATAATTATAGATCTTTACAATATGTCAATATGTGGTATTTGTTGAAGGAAGGTAGGGGTTGGACGTGAGATTACTTGGTCATAAATTCGAAAAATTAGTCTATCAGATAGAGATATTTATGATCTATGAAACTTATAAGTAAGTCATTATTTTTTACGGTGACTCTTTTTTACAACATGAAATAAATTTAAGTTTTTATAACTTCTTATTCTGTAATTTAATTTTGGGAATTTTTTTTTTTGATCTGTTACTGTGAAGTTGTGTACTATTGTCTAATATGTAAGGTCGCTAGCATGACTTTCATTCTCCCTCTCCATATAATTGATACATACACTTGAAGATCATTAATAATTTGACCATTTATAGTGTAGCTCGCACATTGTCTTTGAACGGTCAACAAACAAGGTACCTATATTGCAAGTATTTTACAGCCTGGCTGCTTTCAAATTGAGCCGACATTACTACAAAACAATAATGTTTGGCATACCAACGTTTGAGTTTATCTTTTGTTTTAATGCTATGTGTTACTTATTTATTAGGTGATGAATTTCATAACTAATAAAATTATTTAACCACCATCTAATGAATTAATGCTACTTCAATTGGGAATCAAATTGGGACTTATATGTCGAGATACCTAGCATTGCTCTACTTCAAAAAGATCCATAAGAAAACCAACAAAGTGTTGGCTCCACTAGCAATGGAGTTCCCTTAAGTGGCTTGACTATGTTTGCTCTTCAATTCGAGTCGTAGGAAAGTCGTCTTTGTTGGGAGAACTTGTGCCTCTCTGTTCGAGCGAGAACTTCTAGTGTGTGTGTGTGGTATAAGAGAGATTCTCTCAAACATCAATTTGTTAGATATTGCTGCAGTTAGCTTGCGCAGAACATACATTCCTCATATTTATATATGTGGTCACTAGTTAACGATAGATGTCAAAGAAAATCGTAAAGATATTTTTTTTTAAGGGTTGGTCTTGGCAATGTCCTTATACGAGTTTTTCTATGTAATATGATTTATGTTTGGCTTTGTTAGAGCACTTTTCGATAATATCTTGTGTGATCTTGTTAAGTACGCTACCTGTTGGACGGAGGAAGCTAAGGAAATATAATAGTGCTTTACTTTCTTGTGGTCGTTAATTTCTGAGATAAGAGAAGTTAAGACTCTTAGTAATCTTCTTTTTTTGGAGTACTTATTACATTTGGCCTTTGAAATCCTTAAGGATATAGAGAATAGCAAAGAAAGCATCAAATAAGAAAGAAAGGAGAATGAGGATCACAATTACCTTAGGCAATACTAAGTTCAATGATTTGTCTTTCTCTCTCCAAATTGTTTTGTAGCCTTGGTGCGAGAAGGCTTCTAATGCACTCGTGACAGCTCATCCATAATTCCAACGAATCATTTTCTTTTCCAAGCAGGCTCGATAGCATTTCAGTTAGTGGTCCTAAGGAGACCAATAAGGATGACAAGCCCCCCAAGGATTAAAGGGCACCTGACTCCTCTGAGTTACCCAGGATCCAACAAAGAAATGTCACCTATCAAGTGGTCCTAACTCCCACCAAACTTAAAAGAAACTACTAATCGTGGAGTTACATGGGTAAAACAAAATAGAAATATCTCAAGGCTCTAATATTTGAATGTAATGTCCACACACCATTATGCCCCAACCTGAAGAGGGGCTAGACTAACCTGCTTCTTCCTCGTGTCCAAATGGACTTAAGGACGCCCTGAGGGTACTCTTTACAAAAGGTCATTCTAATATAAAGAGAAAATTTTGACTTGCTCTGTAGTGACAAAGGGACTAATCATTTTCACTAGTCTAACTTGACCATCCGAGTCCAATCGTTGGCTAACTCGACATTGACTTCTAATAATGTTTTCTTTTACACGTCGCTGAGGCACCTATCCCATCATAAATGCTTTAAGAAGAAGCCATTTTCTTGACCCTTAATCACCTCAAAAGGCGAATCTTCTTTAATGTTTTAGCTCAAAAAATGGGTTAATGTACATCCTAAGTTTTTATAAGTTTTATCTGAAATAATATGGCATTTATCAATTAGATTGTAAGATAATATATTTAATTTATTTAGATATTTTATGATGAATTATCAATCATTCAATAAATAATATATTATTTAGGATAAAAATTTAAGATAAAAAATATAAGATGTGTATAGTTACTCATGAAAATATACCATTATTAAGATTATTCTACCATTACCATTAATTATCTTGTGTGATCTTGGGTTTTCAACACATAAGATCTGAAGAATATTAAGAGTAAATTGGGAACAAAATTGGGTAAAATATATATTAGTATGTCCGGATATAAATTTAAATCTGCTTCCTTAATTTCAACCGTCTGATTAATTTGAAGGCCAACATTGCTTTAATCTGACAATTTTGACACGTTGCAACAATCTATATGATATGATCTCTTATAATTTATTACTTATTTATCTATTTGGTTGGCGGCCCATTGTCGTCGTACTCGTCATCGTCGTTGTCTTCCTCGTGTTTGTCGTTAGCTATCTTGCGTCGTCGTCTGCTATGTCTGTCACACAGCTCCGATTATGATTTATTGTTTATCAATGGAATTATCATTATTAATTATTTTTATTTTAATTATTATTCATTATTATTGTTATTAAAATTTATTAACGTTCTTCTTCTTTTTCATTATTATTATGAGTAATGATACAATCACAAATTCTTATACAAATTTATATTGTATAAACTGATATGACATTAATTCATTGGTTGAATGAAAATATAAAATAATAAAAATAAATATGTGGGACAAGAGATATTTAATTCAATTAATTTTATTATAACACATCAGCTTGTACAAAATAAATTTGTACAAAAGTTTTTAACTATATCATTACTCTATTATTATTGTTGTTGTTATTATTATTTATTCATACTGTTATTATTAAATTTATTATTATTATTAATATAATTACCAAAGGACAATAATTAACAAATGACATTTTAGTACATTATAGTAGTTCATTCTGATTTGAAGACAAAATAAGCATATCATCAATGGAAATGAATCTCATTCTAATTTCGATTCTTACATTTTAAGTAAATAATTTATTCTGATTTCTATTCTTAATTCCGATTCTAACTCATTCTGATTTCAATTCATTTCGATTCTACCCCATTTCGATTACTGATTGGTGATACATTTTAAGTAAATAATTTATTCTGATTTTCATTATTAATTCTGATTCCAACTCATTCTGATTTAAGCTCTTTTCGATTCTACCACATTCCGATTTCTGATTGGTGAATGCATCATTAGTGCCTTCATTCATTCTCATCGTAAGAAGTGAATAAGGAGATATTCCACGTAGAACAACTGCAAATTCAACAAAATAATTAGAAGTCAATCGAGAACTAAATAATCGAACTTGCGTGAATTTGATTTCGAATTCAAACATTAAATTAAATAGATCAATCACACTTGCCTTCCAAATGAACAAGTAAAAAGAATATGTGGATGCATTATTGGAGAGATCCACAGTTTGAGCTCGAAGCCACAATAAGAAAGCAAGTGTGGAGTGGCCAATTATCTACATGATAAAAAAATGTCTAAATAAGTGATCTAAAACACATTTCGACAACATATACGAGGCAAAATTTGTTGTTGAAAGTAAATTCAGTTCTTACACTGACAAGCTTGCCTAACTGGGAAGACGAAGAAGCTCCAACTATGACAGAAACTCCGTATGCAAAAAACAGCGCATAAACACAGAGCCGAAGTACCTTTTGAGAAGACAAACACATTATGCTGTTGAAGGATAAAAGTGTAATAGTAAAAGAACCCCAACAATATTTTTTTTCATTTTTGTTACTATTGTAATGTTAAGATGAAAATAATTAAAAATTAGAGGTCTAAACGGTAAAAAGGGGGAAAAAAAGCAACTTAAGCGTTATTTTTCCTGACATATTTATTAATTTACTCACTTTTTCTTTCCCTAACTTGGAAGATATTGACTGATAGCCAAATTGTTTATCGCCATCCTCGTCGGGTATATCCTGTTAAAAGTTCAAAACAAGTTATAGCAAATGGAAATAATTTGCAACACACACACACACTCACAATTTGTGAATTACCTTGAGGAGTGACATTACAGCAGAAATGGTACAGATGATAGCGGCCGCAAATATCAATGGTCTCGTAATTACGACCGGTCTACCAAGCACATATTTCTGTATAAATGTACATAGCACACTTTAGATGAAAAAAACCCTAAAGAAAAAGTAGAAAAATTAAATCATTTTCTTAAACTGCAACAATTAAATAAAATTTAGTTAATTTGTTAAATAAAATGAGCAATTGTATTATAGATGATATTTTACTATTTTATCTTGATAGTTGTTTGATGTTGGGAATATGAGTATCTTCAATTTAATTAATTAAATAATCTTTATCACAATTAATTGAAAAATTAAATGCAAACTTACGAAAAAAGTAAGGGAATTGTCATAATCTTTCCATTAGTTCTGAAAAAATTTTAGAATTAATTCAAAAGTTTAAATGCTACACACACACACACTTTTCTTAATTATGATTAAAAAATTAGTCAATTAATTAAATGATTAAAAGTTACTCATATTTCCAACATCAAATAACGATCAAAGGTAAAATAATAAAGTTAGTAAAAAATTGACATTCTAGAAGGTTTGGATGTACTTATCAAATAAAGTATAGGTATCCTCATTTTTCCCAACTTCCATGACATTAATATTTTAAACTTTTGGAGAGCAATCTTTCTCTGTGTAAGACAAATTTAACAGTCGATAAAATGAATGAACTTTAAAGCTAATTTTGAAGTAAAAAGGTAGATAGCTAATGAACTATTGGCAATGTCAAGGGGTTTTTGTGTGGTCAGAAACATGACGAAAACATAGTTAATTTTGTAAATAAGGGAATTTTGGCCCGTTTTCCAGTTTTTATTTATGATTTCTTCTCATCAAAGATTCTCTTTTCCAACAATAATGTAATTCTATTTCACTAATAATCATTCAATTCGTAGTGTGTATTTGTTTCCACATCCCTTTCTACTAATAAAACTAAATACTATCACCTCAAAACCCACGACTAAATTATAACATGAAAACATGTAATTAAGGTTCATTATGTTCCCTGATTACGTGTCATTTTCTCCTTTTTCTTCTTTTTTAACCATTCTTTGTACTGCCAAATTTTACCCCAAAAAAAAAAAAAAATTGCTCTAGATCGGACAAAATCCCATAATTAACATGATAAAGAATTTATATATACCTGGAAGTGTATGAAGAAAGAAAATTGGTATACAAGTCCGAACACAATAACCATGCACATTCCGGCTAGAAATGAATTTGTCTTCCATCTAAGAAAGGGAAGCTGCAAGATTGGGAAGTACCAGTTAAATGAACTTGTGCAAGTGAATGCAAAGTGCTCTACAATAGTAATTTTAAATTGGCTTGAGTTCTCTGAAATTTATAAATCTACACATAAATTTATAATCTATTCGAGCTTTATTTTCTTTTTCGAAAGATGTGAATACATATCTCGATTCACTTTAAGCACTTACGTCGACGGAATAAGCAGTTCCAAGTAGAAACCATACAATGAGGCCAAAGATAAGTGGTGGAGATTGAAGGCTAAGTGCGATAGCCAGGCTCTGAAAATTGAGATCAACGAATTAATTAGAAACTAAAGACAAATTTTTCAAATGCTAAATGCTAATGTTACTAATTAACATGAAGTTCGCGTTAAAAGCCAGGGGGAGAGAATGGAAGAAAATACGTACCGTCAAAGACAATATTAAAGTGATTGCGAGTCCAGTTCCCATTGATAAGTCACCGGAAGCTAGTGGGAGTTGAGGCTTGTTAACCTTTGGCAATAATGTCAAGCTTGATTAGTGGGAAAGTAGCTAAAAAGTTTGAAGCCATAAAACAAGTATAATATGTGCCAGTCTCAACCAATATTTCCTGGAATAGCCCAGAGCCCAACCCAATTTAGCTTTTTAAGGGCTTTCATTTTTCTTTTTTCAAACGTTTAGAAGTGATACCATCGGTACCCCCCTGAAACTCTCATAAAACCCCTATTCTGAGAAAATTCCATGAAATAATTTTAAAAAATCATTATTCTATCTTCAAATACTTTATTTACAAGTATAAATTTTGTTCTTCTTTTAATAAACCCCACGATTGAGAGATATCTTTCCTTCATGCATAATTATGTTTTTTCAAATTTTTTACCCAATAAGAATTCTAATGATTTGGTATTTAAAAACTCAATCAAAATCCAAATACTACATTGTAAAGTTCATTCTCTTCATTTCTCATCTTTGAGAAAAAAACTATAGCATACTTAATCAAATTCAATATCAATGAATGATATTTTATTCTCAATTATTCTTTTGAGCGAACAAAGAGATACTCATATTCCTATATGCACAAAATATATTATTAATTAATGTAAGGTATTTCCATTTAATTAATTTGTATTTTAGTTGGCTTCTCTAAAATACAATTTATATAAGTTTTTTGGTGCTGATAATGAATATTGTCAAATTGAACTCCTAAACTTCATGGGGGTAAGGAAGAGTTCGTAATTTATGCGATAAAAGTATTAGTCTTTAGTAGATTATGTTGCTTACTATTTTTTTTTTAGTTGTTTAAGGACTTCATTTTTTTTAATTGTTTATGTTGCTAAGGATTTTTATGGAATTAAAACAAATATATTAAAATTTCTAGTTATGTGGGCAAAGGAAAGGGGTTTGATGACAGTTTTCAAGGGTACGTGCTAATAGCTCCACCCATTTTCATTTTTTTTAAAGTTTTGAGTGGAGCTGGTGGCGCCACCTCATTATCCTCATAAACGCCCGTCTTTTTATATTTGTAGTTTAATCACCACAAGAAAATTGCATTTAAGAACATTTACAAGAATAGTTAAATTAAATCCTAGTTCATTTTTTTTTTAAATTTAAAATCTTTTCATTTTTTTTTTAAATTTAAAATCTTTCTCAACAACAAATCTATCTTTGCAAAATGTATGCTTATAATTATAAAATTTTTAATTATTTGTTTTAAGGATTTCAGGTAAAAAATCCTATTTATCATGGTTATTTAACTTTTACAAAATTGGAGACGGAAACAAAAATTCACTAGGTTAGCACAAGTATTTTAAAAATCTTTGTTATCAACTTCTTTTAACTCAACAAACCAATTAAGTGGACTATTACTAAGCCAAAAGAAAATATAATAATGAAAGTAGTTTAATTGAAAATTGAAGATATAAATAAGCTAAAAAGAAATTGTCTTCGAACCTGAAATATATTTGTTAGTAGTCAACATGAAATAAAAGTCTAAATAATAATTAAAAAAAGTTCTGAACATATTAAAGTGTTTAACTGTAACTCTATTTGTCCTTTTATATAATTTTAAATAAATATAGATTTATTAACGGAAAAGTGGTGTAACTTGATGAGAATTTTAGAGGGTGCCAATACTTTCATCCTATTTTTTTTTCGTAAAGCTCAATTGGCCCCCTCATGCAGAGTCCAATTTAGGTGATTTGTTGTTTAATTTAATATGTTACCTGATTAATTGCTTACTTTATTACTAAAATTTAGATTATTAGCCACAATCCAAACAACAACTGTCTCTACTAAAATATCTAATGAAATACCTTGTCAATTTCAACATCGGCCACCTGATTTACAGTCCCTACATAATTGTTCATCAGTACTGCGGACAACAGGGCCTGAAATGTCAAGAAAGATTTAATGTTAGCCAAAAAAGCATTACAAGTAGGTGTCCTCTCTATTACCCAAAATTTACCTTTAAGAATTCCATGAAATATTTTGGAGTCAAATCAGCAAAACTTTGCAGTGGCAGAATGGCAATTGATGATATCCCAACAATCTGGTACATAGAATTCGGGAAAAGAAAAAATTGTGTCATGCAATCTACAAAAAAACTTCACATCATTTTTTCTTGTTCATATTTTTCTGAAGAAATATAGTAGTTAACAAGTGGGTTGCTGCCTAAAAATTTGCCACAACAAGATTGAACTCACAGTGCCAATCATAGCGAAGGGACGAGTAAAAACATATAATGCATGTAATTTCTTCAGGAGAACATCCCGAAAGCTCGTCGAGTTAATATCATCCTCATTGTTTGATGCACAACCTTGTTGTAATGTGACAGCAACGCGGTATTTGTTGAACGGTTTACAATTTCCGCTGCTTGTGTTTTCATTGTTTCTGATTTTATTGGTCGAATAAAATGAATCACTTTGTGTGCATTTGATAGCGTAATTCTTGCTTTCACTTCTGTTCAAGCCTCCATGCACTTTTGTCAACGGCAATTGAAGTGTTTTGACGCAACCTGAAATAGTCAAAACATATTAAATAATCTACAGCTGGCAGAACAAAAACTTTAACGGGATATGTATACTTGTCTTTCTAAATTTATAAAATGATTAATAATAATTTCACAAATTTTAAGTGAATAAGTTATATTGTTTCACTATCCATTTGTTTAATTAATACCACCTCATTTGAGATGAAATTTATGATAAAAATTTATAGTGCTTAACAGTACTCTTTTGAAATATGTCATAAAATAAAATCTAAAAATTGCTAAACTTTCAAACAGGAATCCATAATTTTAATGATTTAAAATTAGTTGATAAATTTATCATAAAGAGGCCAATAGAATCTCATATTTCTCCTTAAAAATCTAAACACAAAAAAATCAAGGGGAGACTGCAGAGAGTTGTAATCTAAAAGTATCAAAGTAAAATTTTCCAAGTAATTATTTTAAAAGTAATGCTAGAAAATCCTAAAAATTTCATCTCAAATAATATGATATTCATCAAGTGGATGATGTGATAATATAATTAATTCAGTTAAAACTTGTAAAAATCTATCAATCACTTGATGAATAACACATTACATGTCCTATTATTTAAAATAAAATTTTGTAGTACAATTTGAGATATCTATCATCATTCTATTATAGTGAGTAAACATAAATGACTCCTTTTTTTATTTTTAAAGTAAAACTTTTTTTAGAAAGATATAAAAGTATTTTAATGTCCATTTTATTATATTTGAAAACAATAGAGTCAAATCCTTATATAGAAATACATCCTTTATGAAAAAAAATATCATATGAATTGTTTAGATAGGGAAGCAAAAAGGCCAAGAGTTAAAAAAAATAAAATTTGTCTATAACAAAATAAAAATTGTATTAGAATGAAGCTAACTGACAAAAAAGTTAAAAAAAAAAAGGGAATGAGAAAAAACTCATGGGGAAACGATAGACTAACCAGCATGTTGTAAAGGATAGTAGTACTTTGGAGAGAAGCTTGAACTCGAATGCATTTGAAGCATGATTTCCACTCTCTTAGACTCTATTCTACTATTTTGCAAATGGTTATTTCAAACACTCAATAAATAGGCCGGTGCTATGCGGATGACCAACTCGGAAAATTACAGAATTTGATAGTGAACGGAAAAAAAAATCATAAATGAAAGAAAATGATAAGATAGTTTGAAGAGTTGAAGGTCTTACTGTGTGGCAAGTGGTCTTACTCAGAAAATGACAGAATTTGATTTAGTCAAAATTAAAAAAAAATCATAAATGATAGAAGATGATAGGACAGTGTGAGGGGTCGAAGGCAGCAAGTGGAGGTGGGTATTAACACATTTTCCCTCCACGTGGTTGGAAATTAAACGGCTTATTACCAATTCGCGTTGAATATTAAAATCTACAAAACAATGAAATGATAATTAATGGTATGGGACACACTGTTTATCCGCAAATTTTGCATCATAAATAGATAGTGACACGGCGTAATATATATATATATATATAATTCTTTAACGTTTCAGAGAAACAATTAGCAAATTTCGTTAAGTTTGACTGAAAATGGTCAGGTCTTTGAATGGTTGGTCATAATTTTGATTTTGAAAAATACGTCTATGTGAAGACAAACACCGCCCCCTGTTTTGACTTCTCAGGAGTGTACATGTAAAGGGGAGAGTCAAAGATTACTAATTAGTCATCTCAATTTTAGTCTTTCAAAGAATACTAGTGGTCATCTTAATTTTTACGCTTTTTATGATGGTTTTTTCCCATTTTTTTATGACTGTCCTAGTCTTCTCAATAACTGAATTCTATTTCCTTTGAAAAATCAAACAAGATGTATTTCAAAAACACTATGCTTATCCGTGTAATTTTTGTTTCTCTGCGTGCTTGTCAAACTTTAAGAAAATTAAATGTATAATAAACATTTCAAAACAAAGGAAAAAAACTATAATAAAACTAAAAAAACTTGAAAATATCACAAATATCGGCTGAGATTAATTATATGTTGGGCTAAGAAGATAAGCTTGAATCTTTTATATGATATTATATTTAAATTTATAGATGCATGTACTCACTCTACTTTTTAACGTGACAATCACTTAAGTCTTCCATATTAATAATTACTGTGGCACTCACTTAAGTCTTCAATATTAATAATTAAGATATAGCGATAGATTAGACATTTTACACTCTAGTAAATTTGACAAATATTTGAAATAACTTTGAGCATGAGTTAAGGATATGATCTTCTACATGAATTAGAAGACAAATAATACTAGCGGAGGATCTTTTCATGTTAACAAGTTATGAAAATATTAGATATTTTAATATGGCAAATATCTGAAATGAAAAATTAGGAAGAAAAATGAAGAAAAAAATGTAAAAAAAGAAATAGACAAAGAACGAAACATAAAAGCAATAAAAGAATAAACCTAAGACCATCATTTAATAAAGAGTGATGATACAGTCACAAATTATTATACAAACTTATCTTGTACAAACTGATGTGATATTAATTCATTAGTTGAACGAAAATATAAAATATCTAATTCAATTAATTTTATCATGCCACATTAGTTTGTATAAAATAAATTTATATAAAAATTTATAATTATATCATTACTCTTTAATAAACTATCAACATCTGTATTATCTTGATGATAAATATGTAAATTATGGTATTTCATTATGCGAGGGAAGTGAAAGTAACGTGGAGTTGGTTTCTCGGAATTGTCAACATTCAAATTTAAACCTCAATCTTCTCCACTTATTACTCCACTTATTAAACTATGGTATTTCATTATGCGAGGGAAGTGAAAGTAACGTGGAGTTGGTTTCTCGGAATTGTCAACATTCAAATTTAAACCTCAATCTTCTCCACTTATTACTCCACTTATTAAACCAAGAGAAGTTTGAACTTGGGAGAAAAAAAAAACAATAAATAAATAGGAGAAAATCCTTATTTTATAAAAGACCAGCACAATTTTTCCCGAGCTTTGAGTCAACCTAATTTTTCATGTGCATGCATGTGGCATCATCATTTTCTTTTCTTTTTTATATTATATATTATGATCTCCTTAAATTATAAATAATGTAACTTACTATTCATTAAAGATAAGTCAAAATAAGATCCTAACCCCCATATTAATTATTCATTTTTATATTAGTGGAATACAAGTTGTAACTTAGACAAACTCTATAAATTAATGCTTTCTTTTCCTGTGTCAAGTTCTATCAAAATTGTAATAATTGTACATTTTAGTGCATCTAACATCAAAATGTGTCTTGAATATATATATATATATATATATATATATATGTATATGACTGTGTATATAGTATATGCACTGAAAATGCAATATGTAGAAATAGAATGGAGCCGTTATTCCTTTAATTTGGTTTAGCTACCATTACCACCATTTCTAATTTTCTCCAGCTATCACTAGCTATTCGCTATAAACATGTATTGCAATTTACTTACCAGCAAACAAATGAAACTCTTAAATCTTAATCATATTTTAAAAGTTCTAGCTATTAGCTGCCCCAACCCAAAACATCAACAACAAACGAAATGAACTTAATTATTAGCCACCGACAGTACCCTTTTGCTACCTAGCTTAATTATTCTTCCTCTTTAAGTTATCGCCCGGACTGTCGTGTTCTGCAAATTCTTTGTGTATATGTATAAGTATGCTGCAAATTCAATTAATTTTTTTTTTTTTTCATTATCTCTACTTTTTTATCATTTACATTGGGTTTTCAAATTTTCTCCAAACTTTATCATTTAACTTCACAGACTCAATCAACCACTGTTTTCGTACAAGCAGCTTCTGATATTAATCGTCACATTTATTTCAGTACAAACTTTACATCCAATTTTATATATGTAACATTATCTTGTTTGCTGAGTAACCAGTGAAGCAAATCAAATAATGCTGAAACGACAGAGATTAGGTGCGTTTTGGAGATTAAGTAAATCAGGCAAAACAACGAGCTAAGTCTGCGTTTCATGTTATGTTGAATTTGCTGATTAGAACGACAGGAAGCCTTGCCGTTTCGAATTAGAGAAGCACAAGCAAGGCACGTGGTTCTTTAATGACGTGTGAAGTTCGATACGAGACCGTCACGGCATATGCACCTCACGAGCAATTCTAGGCAATCTTCTGGGTTTGCTATAAAAGCTGCTAGACAGCTGATTCTGGTGTGGCATTGAGAGAAATCCAGAGTCATTGAGAGAGAGAGAGAGAGAGAGAGCTTATGAGAAGAGAGCATTCTTATTCTCTGTAGTGAGCTCTGTTATCTCTGTAACAAAAAACTTGAATCCATCAGCCAAACTGATCAATCTATTCCTCTCATTTGTGTAGGTCAATGTCAATTAGCTGAACCATGTAATTGACAGTGTCTTGTCATTTCTCGACATTTCGTGTTCTTTTGATTGTTACTGCTTTAATCATTATTCTGTTCACCTTTAGATTCACAATTAGCTTATCAGATCACCTTTAAAGCATCTTCTTGTATTTGAATTGAAGATCTTGGCCTGTAGTTTGTGAAGCTTGTGTTGAGTGCTTCTGAATCACTACATTATTGAATTCAAATTGTACTTATCATTAATTATACAATTTTTCTTAATCTAAGTTATTGATAAATGGATTAAAGTCATCTCTTGATATGAACTTCTCTTAAGTAAAAATTCATATGCTGATCGGTAGTTAATAAATTTAAAATACAAATAAGTTATATTCTATCTATATACTATTACTACATGACATATGATACAAGATTATTAAAAGCTCAAAAGTGCTAAGATAAAAAAAAAATCCTAATCCTTGATAAAATATATGTTCACAACAGCAACAAAAGCCCTAATGGTAAAAATCAGAAAGATAAGAATTCAGTAATCAACTATTTTTTTGCTACTCACTAAATTAATAATATTGACAAGTAAAAAAATAAAAAAAAATATTGACCAAGAAAGATAAGAATTCAATAATCAGCTATTTTTTTGCCACTCACTAAATCAATAATATTGACAAGTAAAAAAACAAAAATAAAAATAAAATAAATATTGACCAATAATTCAGTGCTTAATGAAAATTCAGCTAAGTATTGAATCCTAATTCAAATCGGAAACACATGCTTTCACAGAGTCTAAATATTTGTTCGGATGACAATAATACTAACAAAGTAAAGAATCCAGGAAAAATAATAACTATAAAGCTTAATTTAAAAAAAAACACAAAATATCTCCCTAATTGAGCTAGCCCCTAACTTTTTCCATTATTCATAAGGTAAAATGTTAGTCTCACTGAAATTTCTCATTCTGAGAGTAATTTTTTTTTTTTTAAATTCTGATTTCATTATACACCTTTACATTTCAATCTATTTCTTTACAATATTGTACTTAAAAAGCAATCCATTTGGAACAATGTAATTGATAGACTTGCTTGTTGAGGCTAATGAATAAGCATAAATTATACTAGATAGACTGCAAAACTTTATTATGTAAATAATCCACCACAAAAAAATTATTTGTAAATTATAGGAATCTGAATCCTTTATTTCGAAGTATAATGCAAAATAATAGATGAAAAGAGTGCCATTGCTCTCTGCTACAGGAATTTGAATCCTTCATTACTTCTTAATGTACAAAATGAATAAGGAGGCATTCAACATAGTGTAACTGCAGATGCATTTAGATAACAAGCTAGTTTCGAGCTAAATGATTGGAACCTACTTGAATTTGATTCAATATTCTCATATTAAAAAAAAAATCACTTCATAAATTTTTCCATGTTTTGGCAAGATTTATCCAAAAAAGAAAGAAAGAAAGAAAGAGAGAGAGAAGAATCACTTATCTTCCAAATGAACATGTAAAAGGATTGTGTTGATGCATTACTGGAGAGATCAACAGTTTTAGCTCGAAGCCACAGAATAAAGGCAAGTATGCTGTGGCAAATTAGCTGCAAGAGAAGGTGAAAAAAAAAAAAAAGCTCTTCATATGTAACTGAATCAAATTAAACCACAAGTACATCCAATGCTAAATATCTTACAAAATGATGCAATTCTTCCAGCGACAAGCTTGGTTAGCAGAAAAGATGAAGAATCTCCAACTTATAGTAGCTCCAAAGCAGTTAACATCATATAAACACAAAGGCAAAATACCTTTTGAGAAAAAAGACAATATTTGTTAGCCATTTTTCACAATGGTTTACTTGTCAAATCTTAAAATAAATGATGGAAATGAAATATTACTAATTGGAAATGCTAAATTTCCTCCATTTTTTTTTTGTTTCTACCACTCACTACCTTAAATTTTCATAATACTTCAATATTTTTTAATTTCAAAATTTTAATATAAAAATTTATTGTAGTTAATTTTTTTTCCTAATTTACTCACCCTTTCTCTCGCTATAATGACACTGAGCGTTTGAATATCAAATTTCCTATCACCATCTACATTAGGTAAATCCTTTAAAGAGATCAAAACAAGGAAATGTATGTGCTGCTAATTAGGAAAATGAACTAGATTTACTATATTTTTTGCTATGAGCATTCAATTTTTTAATTACTTTTAGAAGGCCATTTGCAAAGGATAATACGTACATGAAAGCAGTTGCAAAGATCAATGGTTTTGTAATTACTACAGGTCTTGCAAACACGTATTTCTGTGTCCAAATATTCATTAAAAAAACCGAAAGAAATTACAAGGAAAGAAGATATGACATATAAGTAAAGATATGACCAATCACATACCATACGGACATGCAATAATTTAACATAGTTTATCCAATTGAGCTATGTAGTGAAATTCACTGCAATAGATATCACAAGAGTATAAACACCAAAAACTCATAGGTATACTAGCAAAATTAATCCCTTTGTTTCCATCAATCTCCTCTCATCTCTTTATTGGACGCACATAGTGCAACCCCTCACATATCTTTCTCTCATAACCTATAATTAATATATCATATTTAACCTTTCCTTGTCTGCTTAGAATTCCAATTGAAGAAGGTAGATTTTGAATGAAGCTACTTACTCCTCAGCAATCCTTTTATTTCCTAACTTTTTTTTTATAAGAAATTTCCTAACAATTTAAATGTACCACATGGAATTAAATATTTGACCACCTGTTTTGACTGCAAGAGGTCAAAACGATTGGATTATCAATTTGAAGATACATGAAAGCTTAAAATTATCTTCTCTAGATCTTTATTAAGAAATAAAAGAGTTCCCAATTATTAAATATGAAAACTTAGTGTGTGTGTGTGTGTATGAAAAATTTGTGCGCGTGTATTTATATATCCCAGGATTTGAATGAAGAATAGCAAATGATATACAAGTTCCATCAAAATCATCATGGAGAACGGTGCAAGAAATGGATGTCCTTTCCATCTTAGAAAGGGAAGCTGCAAGATTGAGGACCAACAACTAACTGAATTTGGATCAAATAACAATTATAAGGCAAGAAATTGAAAAAGAAAAAAACTATTGTAAAGCAAAATGCTAGATCAATTTGGGCAGTTGGATGGAATAAGCGATTCCAAGTAGAAACCATATGATGAGGGCCGAAAGAAGTGGTGGAGATCGATATATGACTCCCATAGGCAGACTCTGAAAATTGAGAAATTTATGGTAACAAAATTTTTGATGGCATCTATCTATTGAGAATAAATACAGACTAGTAAAGAAAGATAGACTTTTTTTTTCAATAAACATTGGTTCTCAATCGAATCACACAAGACTTTGATTAGCAACTAAAAGACTTAATTATGATCATGGTTGGTAAAACAATCCGGGGCAACCTGATTTAGGCTCGTGGGTTTTAATCCTAATCACGGGATAAAGACATGGATAAAGGCTAAAAAATATAAATACATGTAGGCCTGAATAAGGGCCTTTACAGAAAAAGAATAAAAATAAATTAACAAAAAAAAAAAAAAAGAAACATAACCCAAAACAATCAACTAAACAAGTGGCGAAGCGAAAAAAAGGGTCAGCAGCCGACATTGCAATAGCCAACAGTAAGGGATAGACGCACACCCACCCAACAATTGCAGCCATTGTCGTCCACCGATCGTCGATTGATTTCCATCCATTCGGACGCAGCACGCAGCCACGCGAACCCTGCACGCGACGCAGCAGCAAACCAGCACCAGCTCGCATCCATTCTTCTCTCTCTTTCTTTTTGTAATTCAATTATTGTTAGAACTAATTGTAATCAGAAAATTTAATTTTTAAATTCAATTTTGTGTAGGATTATATATAATGGGAAATGTTTTTGATCTACTTTATTAAAAAATAATGAAAACTTGTGTGTGCCTAAACTTGGATGGACTTCTAAAGGGCTGATCTCTAAACAACAACATGGCCCTACCAATAACGAATTTATACTTGTGCGTGCATAAACAATGGCCAAAAACAGAAGCTTCCTGACTTGTTTTGAAGAGTATGCGAAGTAGACAACAAGCTGTCTTCACAAGTGCGACATAAGATATAACTTACAGTCTTAAAATTTAAGTAGATCCTACTTAAATGTTACAGCTTTTTACCTATTTTGGAGTATTAAAAGTTACATTTCATGTACAAAATCCAACTATCAAATGACTTTGTCGGTCGTTTTAATTTTGAGATAATTTTGAACTGATATTTTTTCCAATTCAAACTAATAGAATGAGGGACCCCCCACTTTCACATTCTAAACTGAAAAGTCAAAAGTGAAAATATTTAGCCACCCAACAACATTTAGAAGCGTTTGCTATGTTGGCAGTTGCTCACTGTCAATGAAGATGTAAAATCAATTGAGATTCCAGTTCCCATTGAGAAGTCATCAGAAGCAAGTGGGAGATCAGGTCGGTTAACCTTTAACAATGTTAAGTAAAATTATTAGCAAAGACAGTAAAAAAAAAAAAAAGCTTTTAAGCTTGAAAGCATATAATATTCAAAATTAAATCTGTTTACATAGTTTTCGGAGAATTTATACTATATGATTTCATTAAGGTTCCATTTTCAATCTATATATGCCCTTACCTTGTCTATTTCAACATCATACAATCGGTTTACGGCCACCACATAAATGTCCATTAGTACCGCGGGCACCAATGCCTGAAGTATCGAGAAGAATTAGTGTCACGAAAATATTTAGTCATTACTAGCATTTACTTTCTTTGTCACTTAAATTTACCTTCAATATTACCATGAAAAATGTGGGAGTCAAATCAGCAAGATTTTGTATTGGAGGAAAGGAAACCAATTTTATCGCTATAATCCGACAAACATAAAAAATAGGGGAAAAAAAATAAAAGAATACGCATGAGATATGACAATATATGGAAACCGCATGTCATTATTACATATATACTTGTTCTTGATTAAGAAGAATATTGCAGCTAAAAAGCACTCGCAGTTCCACTCCATGTATAGGGACGATTTAGACGGTAGAGTGCTTTAAAATTCCTGAAGAAAACATCTTAAAAGCTTGTCGAATAATTGTTATATATCTGTTTTAGTTCATAACCATCTTGTAATGTGGAAACACAACGACATTTGTTGAACTGTTTACAGTTTCTGCTGCTTATATCCTCACTGTTTCTAACATTGTTGGTTACATTAAATGAACTTTGAAAGCATTTGATAGAGTACTTTTTGCATGGACTTATGTTTAGGACGCAATGGATCTGTGTCAAAGGCAATTGAAGCGTTTTAATGCAACTTGAGCTGGCCAAAAAGATACAATTTTATCTGATAATAAAATATAAATAACTAATATTGGCTGGCTACCAACCGTGGATATTAAACAATGGCGAGGATCTTAAATTGTATATATGAAGTTATATAGTCATGGCCAAGTCAAAATTGACTGTGAATCTCCCTCTCTCATTGAAAATTGTATGCAAAAACAAAGCCCAACCTTTGTCAATCAATGCCAAGATTGATTGTCAATCAACAAAATAATTGACTGACTGTTTAGATAATTAATTAATATTTTCATTTATTTTCTTTGTGAATTATAAAAGCTGATGTAAAGGATGATATTTTGGAGAGAAGCTTGAACGCGATATCATGTGAAGCATAATTCTCTGTCTCTCCTTAGCGCTCTCTTAGGTAATGACAACGAGTTTAACAAAAATCAACATCAAAAAGCAAAAAATAAATAAAAAATGGATGTTTAATTTGTATAATATTGCTTATTAATTAATGCTCGAGCTTTAATAACAACTAGAAAAAGAATATTGTATATAAAAAAATATTATGTAAATCAAAACTTCCGTCCAAAATGGACAGAAAAATGACAAGACAAAAGATGCAGTTGAGGACACAAAAGCCAATGAAGAAACTATTTACTGTTAATACCACGGACTGTACCACGAAAGTGTCGTTTAAAGAGATTAAATTTTCTTCATTGTATTTGTCGATACAAATCTTTAGAAACAGCGTTAATTAATGGAAAATGTTATAACAATCCGAATATATGCAGCAAATGATTCTTGGTTCTATTCAAAGTTTATTAAGATTTAAATAAAAAACATGGCACTGATCCACATTTATGCTTAGTTTGTCGAATTGCATTTGTGTCGTCCACACACAAATTAACCAAATCTGTTGCATACGAGACTTCTACGGTTTTCACGCTTTGTTAAAAGTACATGGCGAAGGCGAAAGAAAACGAGATTGTTGTTGTCACGCAAACAATATTCAAAAGTAAAAAAAAAAAAGACCCGGGTAATTTTTCTATGAAGGCATTCTATTTAACATATTATGCAGAAATGGAAAACATATGTGGGTGATAGTTAACGCCAGCTATTTTAGTAGCCACCGTTCACAATCAGGTTAAAAAGTTAACCATTTTTATTCTTTAAAAAGGAAATTAAGTAATTGTAATATCTGGAGTTAAGAGTATTTCTTTTAGATTCGAGAGTCACTGCCTCACTGGCTGGCCCCGCTCACAAGCAAAACAAAAGCAGCAGAGAGGCAGGTGGTTAAAAGTCAAAACTGTACACTCGGTGCCGTTTTTGATCATGCTCTGTATTAGATATGGCTAACGGGATGGACTGCACAAAAGAAGGCCCACGCGGTGTTTATTATTATTTTTTACTTAGGACCGGCCGGAGATGTGTGCCGAATTGTGGCTTGAGCCGTGCCTTGCCTAACGAAAAAAAAAAACGATAAGATTTTTTTTTTTTTAAGAGGGCATGTGAAGTTGTTGGTATATTTTTTTTAAAACTAAGTACTTTGTTTGGGTTCAAATGTCTTCAATCAAATTTAATAAAATAAAAAATTCAAAACTTAATTCATATTCAATAATAATAAGTTAATAATGGTAAGAGAAAGTGATATTAATATATAATATATTCATTATAAGAAAAATATTTAAAAATAACAAAAAATATAAAAAATCTTATTATTAACTTTTTATTCACACTGAAGCATATTTTTCTTATTTTTAGTACTTAAATTTTTTATTTTAATTTCTATTGATACGATTTGTTTACTTTATAATAACTATCAATAAAATTATATTTAAAAATAATGATAATATTATAAAATTATGTTGTTAAGAGAATTATTAATAATCAGTAAAACAATAAAAAAATATATGGTATCTATTGATTTCAGTATAAAGAAAGTGTCACTCTCTAATCTTACAGGTATTTTGAAACTTTCCTTCCATAGGACCTCCGAAAATGACTTAGCATATTCTAGTTGGTATATCATGGTCATTGTGAATGACCAACCAATCTTAAAAAATATTCCCCAAAGAAAAGCCTTTTTCGAAAACGACTTAAAATTATATTTAAAACTGTTTCACCCTCATCTACTGATTGAACCCATCCCATCACGTACATTTTCTGGATCCACCCTCGATTCAATTTATTAATTTTAATTTAATTGAATTGACATCTGGCTAGAGGAATGCATGGGTTTTTTATTTTCCAGAAACAATCAACGGGATGGATTTTTTTTTTAATTTAAGGAATTAAAAAATAATAATATAATTCCCCACACGAGTGATGTATGATAAAATTATGCTTTAATCACTCTACAAAAGTTTTGATATTTTTCATTTCGATTAGAGTCATATCTGGTATCTTATTTATAACTTTGATTTCTTGTTTGAGTATGATAGAGCTGAGGTTACATTGCAAAACTTATTTATTATGTAATCCACACCAAAATTTTACATTGAAAACTTGCAATGCACTCTTTATTAATTCCTTTCTACATACAACTCAAACCAATAGATGAAAAGAAATTACTTAAGATATTATTACAGGAATTGCAAGGTTGCCATTGCTATCTGTCGCAGGTATTTGAATCCTTCATTACTTTCTCAACGTACAAAATGAATAAGGAGGTATTCAACGTAGTGTAACTGCAGATGCAATAACATAACAGGTCAGTTTCAAGCTATGTAATTGGAATATGATTGGATTTGATTCAATATTCTCATATTAAAGACCAATCACTTGCCTTCCAAATGAACATGTAAAAAGAAAGTGTTGATGCTTTATTGGAGAGATCAACAGTTTGGGCTCGAAGCCACAGAATGAAAGCAAGTACACTGTGAGAAATCATCTGCCAAAAAAAAAAAAAAAGGTCTTCATGATTAACTGAATCAAATTCAAGCACAAGCTAAATTTCTTACAAAATGATGCCATTCTTACAGTGACAAGCTTGCTTAGCAGAAAAGATGAAGAAGCTCCAACTAATATAGCAGCTCCATAGGCAGTTAACATCATATAAACACCAAGCCAAAATACCTTTTGAGAAGAATATAATATTCGTTAGCTAATTCTTAATCTGGGAGACTCAGCAAGTTTAAGAAATAATGTACATGAAATATTCTTATGGGAATTTTCAATTTCTCCTTAGTAGTTTTGTCCGTAACTTTACATAATACCTCGTTATTCTCTTAATGTCAAAATTTTAACTGTTTACTCCAACCGCTGTTAATCGCAGAACAATCTTTTTTTTTTTCAAATTTTTTGCGTAAAAAAAATAATAGCGAGGTATTATAAAAGTTATAGAATGGGCATGGGGTAGAAAATGATTCTTTAAGCGGCAATCTCCCATTCTTAATTTACTTACTTTTTCTTTTCCTATGATAACACTGAGCGTCTGAATGCCAAATTCTCTGTCGCCATCCACATCAGGTACATCCTTTTATAAAATCGAAATAAGTAAATTAACGACATCCATTATGTATGTGATCTTTACTAAACATCAATTTTTGAATTATCCGTACCTTGAGAAGGCCATTTGCAAAGGAGAATACAGACATGAAAGTGGTAGCAAACACCAGTGGTTTTGTAATTATTACAGGTCTTGCAAGCACGTATTTCTATACTTGGCCATCAAAAAACAAAAAATAAAATGAATTGAAATTACATACGGAAAAAGATACAATCCTGGATGATAAGGTAAATTCAATTTATGAAATAAATTAACTCTACTTTACATAAGTTCTTTAAAAAGAAAAAAATATTCCACTTATTTCTTAAAAAATTAAATGAATCCCCTTAAATTTTAAATTTTATATTTGACCACTTGCTTCCGCTGCAAGAAGCCAAACCAACTAAATTATCAATTTAGAGATATATTTTTTTATTTTTTTATTTTTTAATGAAAATCCACCAAGATGGTGGAGGTTAGGCCGAACCCCTACATATAAATAAATAAATTAATGAATGAATATAAGGAGGGGAGGAGATACAGGAAATCATATTATTATCTTCACTAGATCATTGAGGCTCTGTGTTACTTGCTGGTTGGTTTGTCATAGAAGATTCATTCAGACTGCTGCTTGTTCTGTTCGTGCTTTGATCTTTTGGGCTGTTCATCTCTTGATTTTATGTATTCTTGATTTTATTTTTGTCGTCGATTATTTGTTTAATATTGGATGGCTTCTTTGCGGGTAATTTGTTCCCCTTACCTGATGTTTGCTTTTATATATTAATAAATTTTGGTTGGCTGTCGAGGACTATTTAAAAAACAAAAAAAACAAAATTTGTCGAGACCATTATAAAAACCAAACAAAAAAAAATCCCAAGAAGAAATTGTATATACCTGGATGTGTATGTAGAATAGCAATTGATATACAAGTCCCATCAAAATCATCATGGAGGTTGGTGCAAGAAATGGATGTCCTTTCCATCTTAGAAAGGGAAGCTGCAATATTGAGGACCATCAAAATGAATTGTGATTAGGAAATTATTTTAGAAAGGCAGTGATTATATTAGAGTTGTTCTATCATAGAGCACTGATGATAACCGTTAGATTATAATAATAAATATATATTTAATATTTATCTTTATAATCTAACGGTTATCATTAGTAATTCACCGTGGAGCAATTCCAACATATATAACCATACCTTTTTTAAAAAGTTAAGAAACTAAAAACAAAAAAAAATGATGGAGCAAGTTGGGCACTTTACTTGAATGGAGTAAGCGGTTCCGAGTAGAAACCAGATGATGAGGGCCAGAAGAAGAGGTGGAGATCGAGATATAACTCCCATAACCAGACTCTTAAAATTGAAAAACATGGTCACATAATCTTGAATGCATCTTCTCACTTTAATAAGGAAAATCTTTATTTTATTAAACTAAAAGAAAAAGTTAAAAGATAATAAAATTTCCAGTGTATTTTATCATATAATATATTAAAATTTTTATTCTTTTGTTTTTTTATCATGTCTCTTACTTTATTAAAGTAACAAAACCTCTTATTGTAAAATTACTCATCTCTTTTTATAAATCCCTTGTTTTATTAAAAAATAATAATTAAGTTAAAAGAAAAAAAAATAATACACTTCAATATAAAATACACTCCATTAAAATATTTGTTTTTCATGTATGTTAGTTTGATCATTAATTTACTAAAATAAGAAATCTTTCATTGGAAAGCAATAAAATATATTTTTACTTGTATTTTAATTTATTTCTTATTTTAATAGTTTAAGAATCTCTTATTTAATAATCACTCTGTATATATTAACAAATAAATAAGCTTCCATCGAAAAGTGAAAAATCGAGTCACCCAATAACATTCAAAAAGCTTTGGTTACGTCGGCACTTCGCAGTTTCTTACCGTGAATGAAGATACTAAATAAACTGCAACTCCAGTTCCCGTTGAGAATTCACCAGAAGCAAGTGGAAGATCGGGCTTGTTAATCTTTAACAATGTTCAGCAGAATTATTAGCAAAAACAGCCAAATATTTAGGAAAACAAATTGCGAAGCTCGACAGCATAACATGTAAAATAGCAGCTATCATAGTTTGTCCGAATATATATATATATATATATATATAGAAATTTTCCAATACAGAATTTTAAATTACGGAAAATTTTGAGAAAATTTTAAAACTCTACGGTTTTAAAGTGTTAATTTCGTAATGTTTTAAAAAAATTAATAATTTCGTAATGCTTTATATATATATATATATAAACTGTTACCTTGTCTATTTCAAGGTCAGATAACTGGTTTAGGGCCACCACGTAAACGTTCATTAGTACAGCGGGCACCAAAGCCTGAAATATCATCAAGAATTAATGTCATTCAAATTAATTATTACAAGCAGTTGCTTTATGACTCTTAAATTTTACCTTCAAGATTTCAACAAATAATGTGGGAGTCAAAACAGCGAGATTTTGTATTGGAAGAAAAGAAACCGATGTTATCGCTATAATCTGAAAAAATTGAAAAAAAAAAAGAAGAAAATTCATATGATCACATACTTCTTGGTCTGGAAGATTGCAGCTAATTATAAAGCAACTTACAGTTCCAATCCAAGTGTAGGGACGAGTAAGACAGTAGAGTGCATTTAAGTTTCTGAAGAAAACATCTTGAAAGCTTGTTGAATAATTATTATCATGAAGGGGGTTTGGTTTGTAGCCATCTTGTAAGGTAGAAAGACAACGATACTTGTTGAACTGTTTACAGCTTCTAATTTTATTGGTTAAATTAAATGAATTTCGGGGGCATTTGATGGAGTACTTTTTCCTTAGAGTTGTGTTTAGGACGCCATGAATCTGTGACAAAGGCGATGGCAGCGTTTTAGTGCAACCTGAAATGACCAAAATGATACAAATTTATCAGATAAAATTGAAATAATATTATTGGGATAGTAACATGGCTTGTTTGAGAATGTTTTTGTATATTTTCGTTGTGAATGATATATAAAATATAATAACCCACATCCTTATTAGTATTATATATTTTTTTATTAACTCACGTATGTATTACTCATTTGCTTCCATTATATTCGATTGTAACAATCCACTTAAATATTTAATAACTCTACTCCACAATTTATTTTTTAAAAAAGAAACATCTCCAACATTATTTTAAATTTTCATCTAAATAGAACAAACCTTAGAAATAATTAATAGAACAATATTTTAATTTTTTTAAATTATTGTGTTGTAGGGTTACTAAATATTTAATAAATTGTTAGAATTTTTCCTAAAAGAAATTTAATATTAAAAAGTTTTAGTTATATCTAATTATATATGTATATTTTTTGGAATATGTTGTTTCAGGGATAAAATAGTTTTTAAAAAAAAGTTATAAAAGCTGTGTTTGAGGGGGATGTCTGGGTATTTTAAAATATGAGGGGAGGAAATTGGATAACATTGCTCAAATGACGATGAAGAGGGAGGTTCCCTAAAAACCATTGGAAAGAAGAACCATGGAGGCCAAAAAAAAAAACTTACCATAATGATATTTTGGAGAGAACATTAAACATGAATGCATATGAACCATATTTTCCTCTCTCTCCGATCCTTAGCTCTCTGTGAAATCAGTTTTAAGTTGTTTAAGAAAAATCTAAACACTTGATCTTTTGTTGTTGACTTGTGCTATTTAAGTTAACGAGCTTCAAGATTGGCAAGACAATAATAAGTTCGCGATTTAAATACATGCATATGCCTGCCTTGGTGAACGTTAATAATAATAATAATAATAATAATCAACAAAAACATGCATGTTATATTTAGTGACAAAAGCATGCATGGTATATTTAATGTATTTTTTACTATTATTCATATTTATACGACGATACTAAGCACTTTAAAAAAATGTTGAAGCTAGTTATCATTATAGAATTAAAGCGTCGGTATTTGACTTTTTGTTAAACATCATTGTGCAGGATCTGGTAACCTCTAGGCAACTGAATGGTCAATATACAGATGTCATGCGAAAAAAGCGACCATTATTATTGAGTGTTTAGTAAATCACTAATTATAAAATAAAAGAGAATGATATTTATACATATAGTACAAAAAACTTATAAAATAATCGGATATTTGTAATATTTTTAGTCAAATAAATTAAATTAAATTTCTTTATTAAAAAAAAAGCTTTAGAAGGGTGCTGATATTTCCACCGTTCAAGTTGTTTAAACCCACCCCACTTTATAAAATTAATTACAAAAAATTCACATTTTTTTAATAATTTCAAATTAATTATAAATTTAAACAATTAATCAATGAAATCCGCATTTATATGATTGTTAACCTTCAATTAACTTAACAAAAATAAACCAAATGTGTTTGTAAATGATATCCCATGAAATTTATTGGTTATGAAATTTATACTATTTATATCTCTTGAAATTTATTGTCTATAAGAAGAATCTAATTGATTAATTATATAAAATATTTTCGGATTTTAGATTTAAAAAAATAATGTGAATTCCTTATAGATAATTTTTTGGCGGATTTATTGCGGGTGGAAATATCCCCACCTGCTATAGAATTATTGTGAAAAAAATAAACATCTTTGATTCTTTGAGAGCCATGGAATTCGTCGATGAATGGGACTTTCGCTAAATAATTAGTACTAATTGGACATCAAACTTCAGACAGTATAATCACAAATAAAAGCAAGTAAAAGCCGCAACCCTAGACACTATAATTGCAAAAGATAAGTGAAGAAAAGACGAGAGAGAGAGAGAGAGAGAGAACAGTGGGCTGATATTAAATTTAGGGGTTACGATTTTAATTTTTGATTGGATGATCGGAAGGTGATTTTAACTTTGTTTTCTCTTAAATTTATAAAGTAAATTCTTGTGATCGTTCTCTACAATCCTACTGGTGTTTATTTTTATTTTATTCTCTTGTTGGCTGTTATTTGAGATGCCCACTTGTTAGAAAGATAAATATTAAGTTGTTACTGTAAGTTAAAAATATTGAGATTCTTGATGTATTTTTTATTTAGTTAGTTTGTAGGTGGGACATGAATAAAAAGTTTTTAACCGTAAAATGCTGGATTGAATATGAATTGAGTCAAATCTGTATCCGATCTACAGACGTATGGATTGAATTAAAATTGAATTTCACCAACCGTAAATTGAATTGAATTAAAAATTTATAATCTGCTAACACCCCTACTGTATTCGGTTATTTCTGAATATGTTTTATTAATTGTTTGGTCGGATTCGGAAGTGATGTTAAAATGAGATCCATTTAAGGCAAACGAAACGCTTAATGGGTATGTGAGTGAATAATGACCACTTGCTGACTTGGTCCTTTTCCCGCCAGCTCAACATGTTCCAAAATTAGCCTATCACCTTTCTCCGAACGAGGCCTGGGTCCCACATTTTATAATATTCATTTATTAAACACTGTTTTGCTCCAATACCCTTGTAATTTTCTATTATCACCATTTTTGTTCCTTCATAAACCAATGTTTCTCCCCTTGTCCCTCGCAAAGTTTCAACTGTTTAATTATATCTCCCATTCAGTTTTCCAACACATCATTTTCGGGCCCTTCGAGGCGTTCTTCGTCTTCTGCGGTGTGTTTTAGCTTTAAAGAAAGAATAATAAAAATGGTCTTTTTCACAATACACAACTGTGTGGTTGGTGTCATATTTGAAACTTAAGTGATCAACAATCTTCCAGCTGAAATTCATAGTCAGAAGTTTAATTTTAAATTTTTTTGGAGTATATAAAAGGGTATCCTATTATAACACTGATTCGATGGACGTGTTTTCATTTGAATTTTTCTATACGCATTTGATTTTATTTATGAAATGAACATTTAAATTTTTAAACAACTAACATATCAACTCACAGTTGGAGCTTAAAATTTACGTCCTCCTATAACTTTTGTTACAAAAAAAGCTGAAATTTAAAAAAAAAAACTGAAAACATTCATGTACATCTTAATCAACTTGAGTACTTTCAATGAAGATTAAATGTTATCTTTAGAAACTAATATAAATGACATTTCTATATTTTGAAATCTGGAACCCAAAAAAAAAAAAAAAATTCTTCACATGCATCTGTGAAAAACAAATGAACAAATAAAAACCCACACACATTTTAACAGAAAAAGAAATTTGGTGTCAAACCTATTGATTTTGGGTGGGACTTGGAGCTAGAAAAGCAGGACCATCATTGTAGTTGTACTTGTTAAATGGACTGTCCTTCAGGGCTGCCAACTTGGAACTTGCTAAGTATCCAGGGAGAAATGCCAATATTCAAATATTATCTATTTAGGAAAATGGTTACGTAAGTGGAAAATTTGGCGACAAATTGTATGCAATTTAGTACGCTCAATGCTTGTTAGTTCAATCTAGTATTTGTATAAAGATTTTCGGATGAAATATATTTCAAATAATATGTATAAAAAAATCGCATGAGAGAGAAAATTACGTAAACAAATAAAAAGAAATAATAAAGACGAGCTACGACGGCTTGAGGTTTTATTGATTTTATATGTAAATTTTAATGGAAAAAATTGGAAATTAGAAAATATTTTTAATTTGTCAATCAAAAGTGCAAGTTCTAAAAACACCAGCCTAAACATCCGAGTTGCATGAGTAATCTTGTTACCAGACAATAAACGTTTACTGAACTTAGTCTTTGTTTTCCCTGTAAAACCCCATATTGCAGCCATCTAACTGTCAACTCTCCAAGGGTATGTTAGTATTTTCACAAAATATCTAACAAATAACTATCGTACAAATCTCAGCCGGTAAAAGGAAATAACCAAAAAGTAGAGGGGGATTGCAAGCAAATTCACCTAAAAACTCAAAACCTATAAAAAAAGAAAAATAAATAAATAAATAACTCACCACATAGTGAAGATGGAAAATGCTAGTTATCCTGAGTCAAGTTCCGGGTCAAACCCGAAAGCAATAAACGCTTCCGTTTCTTTTTTTTTTTTTTTGTTAAGGCAAAATTAACAACGGCCTCAAATTGCTTTCTCTTTCTCTTCATCTCACAACCTTTCTCCTTCTATTTATCTATAAAACCACTGCTTCCTCTTCCCCTTCGTTTCAACAGCCAGGATCAATTTCAGAGTTGCTTTCACACAAATGAAGTCCGAGAAGAATATAATACGAAGGCGAACCACACTAGGAGCTGATAAAGAAAATAATTTGAATAACTTATATCAAAGATTTAGTGCTCAGATTTCACTGACATGCATTTATAACTTTCACCATAAAAAGATAAAACACATACCTAAACAATGTTTCCTAGTTGTGGAACTTTTTTTAATTTACATCACGAAAGAAACTAGGGCAAAATGGAGGAACCAATCACAACCTACATCCTTAAACTTGCAAACACGAGACAAGAAAAGTGGTGACTGTTTTTTCATTGATGATATGCCTATACAGAAACCATTTGATCTGCAACACAAGCCTAACCCTGCATCAATCTGACGATTTCCATTGTATCATCCAGCTAATACTTGGCTTTGCTGGGTTTTTGACCAACAGTGCATGCAAAAACTTCTGCCCTAGGAGCAATAGATAGACCTGCCTTGGAACTGATGATTAGTTCAAACATATCCTCATCGGATCGATCATCACCTACACACAGAGAAATGGAAGGAGAAAGGGGCTGTGAGACGAAGGGAAAGAGAAAGCAATTTGGGTCTGTTGTGAGACAAAGAGAAAATGAAGAGAAAGAGAGTTGGGGTTGTTGTTGATTTTGCCTCAACCAAGCTGAAACGAAATGGAAAGGGGCCGTGAGATGAAGACAAAGAAAAACCACTTTCGACTGTAACAATTTTGCCAAAATGACGTCGTTTAGCTTGAATGAGAGAAAAAAAAAAAAGATTGAACCGGCGTCGTTCGTTTATTGATTTCGGGGTTTGACTTGGGACAAACAGTAGAACGCTAGTGAAGATTCGAATCTTCCCATCCGAACATTCCAAAATAAAATGCGAATCAAACGGTTATAAATCCAATTCACTTCCTGCCGAATTCGCACAACATAAAGCATAATTCCGTATTTTTAATTTTTTCTTTTTTGTTCCTTTTTTTTTAAACACCAACACACGCATTTTTGCGAACTAAGACACGTTACGTGTTGCCACAACCTTAATACACTCAACATACCACTGTCTATTTTTGTCCCACACCCTCTCCGCCGGGAAAAAAATGTCGTTATTATCCGGTGGCGGGAAAAGCAAATCTGATGGTTTGGTCATTTTTTCATTCAAATTCTATTCGTTGTTGATTCTTGTTACTCAAAAATAGTCATGGTGATGACGGTGGCGTATCCAAAGAAGGCAGTTTCTTTAACAGAAAAGGTGTTGGAAAGAGTTTACGGGAATAATGTTGAATAAAAATAGAGTAAAAACTCTAATTGATCAAGAAGAAGAAAAACTCTCTTTAGAATAATCTCACAAAATTGCAAAAGAGAAGAACTCTTAAGAAAGCTTTCAAATACTTATAATAAAGCTTTGATTGTTAAATGATAAAACTCAAATACAAATAAGGTATTTATAGGTTACAAGAAACAATCTAAACCACTCATTAAAATAACCACAAACTAATTTAAACCATTGAAATTAAACATGGGAAAAATACCTAATTTTCACCTAACTAAATTGATGTAAGCAATGACATCAAATTAATTTAGGTGTGGACTTATTTGGGCTAATATTGACTTCTCAACAAATCACAGCATGAGCAGCAGCGACAATCTTTCGTTCGATAGTGCTGATAATTACGAGAAAGATGATGAGAGCACCGTGGAGCTCATGCCGATTGGAGCCGAGACGACCAAGAACGTGCTGATTCTTATGAGTGATGCCGGTGGTGGTCACAGAGCTTCTGCTGATAAGGCCAATCGTGATGCTTTCAAGATTGAATTTGGTGAAGAATACAGGGTAGTTTCGTTTATTTTCTCTCTTCTTATTTGTTTTTTTAACACATTTCTAAAAATTTTCTTTCAGCATAATTCGAATCCCCAAGCTTACCTCCCATCTCCATCTGGGTTCTTGTTTGAAATTTTTTTGTTTGATTTGTGATTTTGTCAACTGATGTGATTCTTCATTTTTTTTTTAAATTTCAGATATTTGTAAAAGATGTTTGCAAAGAGTATGCCGGGTAGCCGTCGAATGATATGGAGAGATCTTACAAGTTCATGGTGAAACATGTACATTTATGGAAGGTTGCATTTCGTAGTACCTCTCCTAAATGGATACACAGCTGCTATCTTGCTGCAATGGCTGCTTACTATGCCAAGTATGTGCTTCTTCTTATCGAAACACCTTAACTTTTAGTCTTGAAAGTGTTCATGTTCGTTGCTGATGATAAATTAGCTACAAGTGGGACGTATATAGATTAAGATTCACAAATCAAACAACAAAAACCAGTGATAAGTGCACAAAAATTCATTTAAGCAAAAATGAATTATGTCGGTAGCTGGAGTTGATCAGGAAACACATTTTAGGCACGCAAGATGTAGAGGGGACGTGAAAAGTGAATTCTTATTGCTGTGGAAGTGTCTAAATTTGTTATATTCTGTGACTGAAGGGAGGTGGAGGTGGGGCTCATGGAGTACAAGCAGGACATTATCATTAGTGTTCTTCCTTTGATGCAGCACATTCCTTTGAGGGTTCTAAAATGGCAAGGTCTGCAGAAGAAAGTGATTTTTGTTACTGTCATCACAGAGCTCAACACCTGCCATCCTACATGGTGAGTTAACAAAGTCATTTGGAATTCTGCTTTTTCATCTGTGTGACTCTTTCTATCAATGATACAACGGAGTATGTGTTAACACTGAATTTGTATTCAGGTTTCATCCTAGGGTAAACAGATGCTACTGCCCATCGAAGGAGGTAGCCAAGAGGGCTTCATATTTTGGCCTAGAAGAGTCACGAATTCGTGTTTTTGGCATGGTGTCACTAAACGGACTTCTAACACAATTTCCTGTCTACGTACACATCCAGGTACATTAAAATTGTTCATGTTGTTGATACGGGTCTTTTGTAATGACAAAATTTGGTCCTATTAGGCATATTCTCTATAATGAAATTGATAATTATATATAAATAAAACTGTAAAATAAAATTTATACTATAGTGGCTTTTGATCTTCTGGATTTTCCTAATGAGGTGGGTTTGAAACATGTACACAGAAATACGTGCTTGGTAGACCTCTAGAAATATTTACAAGTCCATTGACGTTTGCAATTGCTTTCATTTCCTGCTTCTGCGTTGTGATTGCATTTATCAAGATAATTTGGAAATTTACATATATAATGTATTTGAGAAAGCTAATATAGCTAAAATTTATAAGTTATTGCATAGACTTGTTTTTGGTTTTTACAGGATTTACATAATGTAGATGGCGACAAAAAATTTGGTTTACTTAGTTTGCTACTATAATAATAATAATAATACCAGAAAATAGGAATATGAAACTTATGCAATATGAAAATGGGATACCAATTTTGTACGTGACTTGTTGTCCGACAGTGCAGACCAGACTAGTGCCTATTCAGGATCACCTCTGTAATTTATGTCGTCGGTTTCCCGTCGATATACTCAATTGGAAAAATGTATGATCAAAGCAACGCAAAGGCTCATAGATAGTACTAGATTTGGGTCCCAAAAATAGTACTCTGATTGAATGGAGGGAGAAGAGAAATACAACTAAGGTCAGAGATCCGGTCTCTATGCCTTAGAGGAACGTAACAGTTGATAAAGAAATTTAAATATACTTTAAATAAATTGCAAGACTTTAAATAGAAGCTTTATAAAATTAAAATAATAAACTCACATATTTTATTTGCTTGAATCCAAGAGTCTTTACAAACAGAAAGTGTTTTACAGATAGAAGGGAAAATCAGAAGACAGAAAAATTTCCTCTAAGTCTTCAGTTCATGTTTTCCCCAGAGAGAGAGAGAGAGAACTCTAAAGAAGTGCTGAGTAAAAAAGGTGATGAGTCTCAGTCTTCATTCACTCTTTTATACAAAAATTTGCTTTATAAAAGAAAATGCTACAGCTGGTCTTCACATGCGTTGGTGGAGAACGTGGGAGACAGCATCATTGCAGGCATCTTCTGCTTTGTAGACTTTAGGAAAGCTTCACGTGAGTGGGTCCTTGAACTTTGGCAAAAGGTCTTCACGTGGAGACAACATAATGAACTTTTGACTTGCTAGTAGAGGAGAGAGAAATGTCTTCACAGTTTTTCCCATAAAGGGTAGTGAGTAAAGGAATACAAAAATCTCAGAAAATACGGATACAAATAAAAGAAATGTATACAAAATAGCAGTATACAAGCAAGAAATGGAAAATTACTTTTTTTTTTATGTGGACCAAAAAAGGAAATACAACTGATGTACAAAATTTAATTACAATGCTTTATCGGGAGCAGGATCCCGAAACAATCGTCTTCATTATCATTTCCAAGGGAAATGAACGGCTCATTTTCTTCTTCCTCTTCATCTGAAGAACTGGCAACGGACGGTTCAGATCTAGAGGTGAGAAGTTGCTACATGACTTTGAAATATTCCTCTTCAGTCTTTGCACTGGCCAACAGTGATTGTGCCTTGGTTCTTTGGGCGAGGAAAGTGCTTTGGGCTTTAACTTCTTGAATGCTTGGGGCAAGGAGGCCTCTTGAAGAAAGCCATTTTCTGGATTGTGGCTTCAGACAGCTTTGATTGCTCGTCAAACTTGGACCACCATTTGACTTTGAAATGTCTTTGAAGGATGAGTTGAGATTATTGAGTATACAATTGAAAGTTCCACATCCAGACCCAAGGAAGAAAGAAATTTGTACAAAAGTAGAGAAAATGAGGAAACCTCTTCTCGGACTCAGAAGGAACATAATGGGCTTTAAAAAGGTTTAAACAATTTATGACATTTGGGGTTAAAATATCTGGGCTTGGCCCAAAGTAGTTCCACCATTATTGGAACCAATTTGGAAGGCTTTAGACGGTTATTCTTGAATTAAAGAAAAATAACCAAGAATGACTCTTTTTGGGATTTTGAATGAAAAATGTGTTAAACCAGGCCTGTTGGTAATCCCAGTAAGAAAAGGATAAACAATGGTTTAGACGCATTTGAAAGTTGGCGGGAAAAGTCTTTGGTTTGTGAAGTTGGTCACCCCACTGTTTTGGACTCAAAACTTGAAGGATGGTAGCTGTGAAATAGGCTGGCTCAGAATAAGTTTCACTAAGGAAGAAGTGTTTGAACTTTACAGACTCAGTGAACTCAAGAATGCTTTGATAGAAAGATTGGGGTTTTGACAAATCTCATGGTTTGAAAAACCAGGCTTTCGGAAAAGTCTTTGAAATTGCTTGAAATGGGTCAGAGTGATAAAACCCATCTTCTATAGATAAAACATTTTGATGATAGGTTTTATTAATCCAATCCGAAGATTTTTATGAGAGCTTCGATTGAGAAACAATAATTTAAGAAGAAGAGCTTTCACAAGAAATAACTTCTTTAGAAGAAGAAGGCTTCGAAATTATTTTTGTTTCTTTCTCAGGAACTTGAGAAAGAGCTTTATTTTAGGAAATATTTTGTAAAGGTAACATAAGTTCATGGGACTTTGTAATGGAGTTCATTCATTCTTTTACCTACTCACCAGAGGCAAATGCTTTAGATTGTGCTTCTTGCTCTTCAACCATGTCAATCCATGATTTAATAGGTATGGCAAAAGAAGGTAATTTGTCTTTAGGAGGGGTTGTCTGGGTTTCTTTAGAGGTTGTTTGTGGTGCAGAGTCTTTAAGAATGACTTTGCCTTTGTCTTTCTTTTTGGACGGCATTATCTGTTTTGAAGAAATTCCCTAGTTAGAAAATTAGGGATAGAATTTGTATCTCCTTTAATAAACTCAATGTCAAAATTAAAAACACTTAAAATGGCTTGCCATCGTGCAAAAATTTGTTTTGATACAATGTTTTGAACATATTTTTCTAAAACATATTTTGCAGCTTTGCAATCAACTCTAAGTAGAAATTTTTTATTTAACAAATCACTTTGAAATTTAGATATGCATAAAACTATAGATAAAATTTCTTTTTTGATAGTAGAATAATTTCTTTAGCATTCATTCCAATGTGCAGAGACATATTATATTATCTGTTCATTATGATTATCAACTTGCTTTAATATTCCTCCATAATCTAAATCTGATGCGCCAGTTTCAACAATCTTAGGTAATGCAGGATTTGCAAGAAATAAACATAGAATATTTTTAACAGAATTCTTTATTAGTTTAACAGCTTTTGTGTGCTCATCAGTCCATGCAACATGATGTTTCTTTAATCTATTATGCAATGGCTTTGAAATCCTATTGATATTGGGACAGAAATCAAGAACATAATTTAAACTACCTAAAAATCTCTGCAATTGAGTTTTGTCAAGGATTTTATCAGAAAATTTATCAGCAAATGCAAGAGATCGCTCAATAGGTGTAATGGTTCCTTTGGAGATGTAATGACCAAGGAACCTGATTCTTGTTTGGAACAAGGAAACTTTAGAACTAGAAATGGCTAAACCAGCCTTTCTAGTGGCAAGGTAAAATGTTCTTAAATGTTTGAAATGTTGATCGATTGTTTGAGAAAATATCAACACATCATCAATATAAACAATGTAGAATTCAGAGAAAGGGTTATAAATATCATTCATAATCCTTTGAAATTCTGATGGTGCATTCTTTAATCCGAATGGCATTACAGTCTATTCATACTGTCCAAAAGGAACAGTGAAAGCAGTTTTATAACGGTCTTTGGGATGAATTTAAATTTGCCAAAATCCGGATTTCATATCAAATTTTGAAAAAATGAATGCAGAATGTAGTTTCTGGAGCAAATCATTTTTGTTAGGTATGGGATACCTAATCCATTTTAATGCTTTATTAAGAGGTTTGTAATTTGTGACTAGTCTGGGTGTTCCTATTTCTATCTCAGAATTCTTATTGACATAGAAAGCAGCACAAGACTAAGGAGATCTAGACTTGACAATGAGACCTTTAGATTCTAAATCTTTTATCTCCACTTTACAATGTTGTTCCGATTCCATGTTCATTTGGATTGGACGGGCTTTGGTAGGTATTTGCTTTTCATCAAAAGAGTTTTCATAAGGCAAATCAACCAAATATTGTTTTCTGTTTCAGAAAGCATATGGTAGATCTGCACATATTTCTTTTTCAATGAGGTCTTTAAAATCAGAGATTTTTCTTTTTACAAATTCAGTTTGTAATTGATTCTCGATTCTTTGTAGATTCAAATCCTTTTTTAAAAAAATTAGGTCATTTTGTTTTGATTTGAGGAGTGTATTGATTTGGTTCTGATAAATAGAACAGACTTTAACAATATTCAAATTTCTTGTTTTAGGTTTTTCAATAAAAGGGAAAATAAGTTTTTTGGCTTTTACTTTAAAAGATATACTATCATAATTGACAGTATAGGGAGTAATGAGATTGATAAAGGGGGTTCCTAAAATGACAGTATGATGTATGTCATTTGTAAGAATAAAAGAAGTTCTGAATTCAAAACCATTGTTATGAATAGAGGCTTCAACTTTAGATTTGACTTTTAACTTCGAGTTATTAGCGGCAGAAAATCTTTCATTAGTTTTCTCATGAAACCTTCAAGGGACATGATGTGCAAATTCTAATGTACTCGCAAGTACACGAATCTATTGTAGTACAGACTTATGGTGACGAGTGTCGATCCCACGAGGAGGTGATTTTAATTATATGTATAATTAATTTTGTAAATGGGTGATTGGATTTGTGGTGGAAATGATTTGGAATATGCTAAAACTTAAATTGAAGTGGCGAGAATAAATTCTAAAACTTAAATTAAAATGGCAAGAATAAATTGAAGAGAATTCTATTGAAATGACATACTTGGGTATCTGGATTCGTATCAACATGCATCATGAGCTAAATAATCCGTATTAATGCCAATTAAATCATGAGGGGGGAATCCACATCTCATGAACCACGCTCTAATCAATATGGTGCTAAGGACTTATCGTGCCAAATAATAATAACCTTGTACTAGAGGGCCGGTGAAACCAAGGCGGTACTAGACAATATTAGTATTATTTGTCGACGAGAAGTCAAAACATCCACAAAAACTAGAGGGGAAGAGAAAATAAATTTACCTAATAAAGCCCATGACACATGTTGAGACTTCACCTTCAACCCAACCTTGAAAGGAAATTAGCTACTCATAATTGAACTAGGGGCAAAATGAGAATTTATTAAAATACGAAGAAAATACAAGATGAAGAAGGAATTACAGAAAATGGATCCCAAAAATGGATTCAGAGATATCAAATTAGGGGGGGAGGCCCCCTTTTTATAGATACATGAAGTAAATCATGGCCATCAGATTAAAAACAGTTTGGACGCTCATGATTGTGCCACGTCATCAGTCAACAGTACGCGGTTTGACCACGCGGATAAACAGTAACACGGTTTGACCCGGGTGAACAGTAACGCGGTTTGGTTGAAAATAATCCTGTGTGATGCATGTACCGTACGCGAGATTTTTGGTCCACTAATATGTTGCTACGTCACCATTAACAGTACATAAGAATTTTAGTCCAACAGGATCGTGACACCTCATCAGTCAATGCCACATAATCGGTCAATGCCACGTCATCGATCCTTCTATGTGAACAGTATCGTGAACAGTACCGTACACGTGAATAGTACCGTACATGTGAATAGTATCATTTTTTCTTTTATGCCCCTCCTAAAGTTTTCGACCGTCCTGAGTTCAAAAGTGATATCTGTTTTGCCATCTGACCTCTCCTTTATTGTGAAATGACTATAATGCCCCTAAAATACATAAAATATTTAATTAAAATAAAACACACATAATTAAATTACAAGAATGTTAAATACATAAAAGTAAGGGTTGTTAGTAAGACTTGAAATGTAAAATGACGGTTTTCTCCTTTATAAATATGCATTTTCTAACACTCAACAGGACAATATCTTTTTTAATGCAATTTAAATCAGTACCAGTGTCAAAAAGGGCAATGGTGTCAATTTCAAATTCTTTAGAGAAAATCAAGGTAATTTTAATTAAATACTTTCTTGTGGTAATTTACTTTAAAACAAACAGAAAATCATTGGGTATGGATTCAATATTTTCAAGGTTTTGTTCTTCATTATTACCATCTGATTATAATTTTTTATCAGAATTTTCTTGTAGCTGTTTCTGTAAGAGAAGTTGAATGGTTTCAGAGTCATTCTTTTGTTTTTCTTTCAATTCCTTTATCTCAAGTTTGATTTCTTTGATCTCTTTTTGAAGGTCTTGGATATTGGGAATTGTTTTCTTTGTTTTCTTTTTATCCAAGATTTCAGTTAGGTCATAAGTATTCTTTTTAATGGTAGGGGCTTTGGAAGCTTCTGCTTTATCGCCTAATTCTAAGGTTTTTAGAAGCTTATCAAGATATTCTTTTTGAAGAGTAGGGTCAGAAATGTGTTTAACAAGCTCGAGATAAGTTTCTTGTTCCTTAGTCAATACATTGAGTTTCTTTGTCTTTAAATAGGCTTCTGAATCAGAAGCACTATCACTGGATACAGAGGTATCTGAGTCAATTAACTCATCAACCTGTAGAGGCTCACTGTCTCTCGACATGGAAGACTCAGAGTCAGAAGACTCTACAAGTAAAGGGGCTACTTTAGAGAATATCTCTTCATCTAGGTCAAGTTCATGGAGTTTCCTGCTCATTCTATAGAATTTCGCAGTATGACCTTTCTTTCCACATTTGAAACATGTGGCTTCTTTATAATTAAAAGAGGCTTTTGATTTGGCTATGTTTTCTTTCTTTTTAGAGAAATGAGGTTTCCTATAAGGCTTCGATGGTTTCTTAAAGGAAGGTTCTCTAGACTCATTGAATGGTTTCTTATAGCCTTTAGACCTGTAATGTTTTTTGTAAGGTTTCGAAAAACACTTACCATTACAATCTTTAGAAGTGGAGGCTTTAAATAGGTCATAATTAAATTGTTTACAGAAACTACCTAATTCTTGTTTAGACTGTCTAAGCTCCCACTTTAGTCGTTTCTGTAATTTCAAGTCTTGGCAAATCTTTAAACCTTCTTTATTAATAAAACTGACAAGTTCACCATAAGTGAGCTCATCATAGGGAATGCGGTTGTCATAAAGGGCTTTAATAGAATTCTTAACCTTTTCTCTTAATAGGATAGGTAAACATGTAAGAAATTTTTCCTTTCAAGGTATATGATTTGCATCATCCCTAAGGAAAAGTCTGGTAAAGAATGTGGTGTTGTAGCTATGGAATTCACTAAACTTCCTACATCTCAGGTTGTGTAGAAGCTCAGCATTCTTATCCCGAAGGTGTGAAGGATCACCTATGAAATGAAGGGATATAGTCAGAATCAGGGTAGCAACAACATCCTGAATTGTACTATTGAATTCATCACAGATGGGGGCTCCATTCTCATATGTTTGAATTGAATTTAAAATATCTAATTGTTGTTGTCTAGTGAGAAGATGATCCCACCATCCTTTGAGCTGACCAGTAAAGCCAGCAATGAGAATCTCTACTATTGCTCTGTCAGAGGTTCCCTGTTGGGTTTTATAGGCATTAGCTGCCATGGTCATCTGTTGTAATAGCCCTAGGATATTATATTCAGACACTCCATCTATGTTCCATTCATAGACAGAAGAGGCATTAAAACGAGATTGGTTTAAGGTACTCGGTTTGTTGTCTACGGCTAAGTCAGGTGGAGACCTAACAGTAGGAAGGGCTAATTCTCAGTGGATTTTATTGGCTTTAGGAACAGGTTTTTCTTTAAAGGCTTCTAAATCAGAAGAGGTTATAGACATTTGGTCTTATTCTAGTATGCCAATTTTGCTAGATTGGGCACTATCAGGAGCGATTTGAATTTTACTAGAAGAGGAAGAGGACGCTTCTATCCTATCTAGTTGTTCTCTAATGGCTTTAGCAAAGTCTGACTTTGACTCTTAAACTGACTTTTGACTAGTCTTCGAAACTTGGAAAAGTTTGAAAATAGATTCTTTAAGTTTCTTTTCAGAGTCAGTTTTAGACGGAATACTAGGAGAAACAGTTATGGTTGACTTTTGGAATTAGGTTTTCTATCCTAGTCAACTATTTTCCTATTGTGTTAAAATTGGTGTTACAGAAGTTGTTTTGTTGGATAATACTGCTCAAATTTGTTTCTGGATCATTTGGTTTATGGATTTTATAGGGTGAGACTTTAATCAGGACAGGAAGTTCACCATGGTCAATGGTCAAACTCCTAAGAGGTGGATGTTTGGATTCTATAGTTTTATCACTATCAGAAAGATTCCATTCAGTGATTTTCTTTCTAATAGTAATGAGATTTGATTCTTTAAAAGGATAAGTAATGTTGTTATCCGAAGCATACATCTCAAACCAATAAAAAAATAATATATGAACTTTATGCAAATTTACAAACTCATAATAGGTCTCTTGGATTTCTTTTCTTTAGTTTAAGAAATGTTTGAAAAACCAAAGTCTTTTTTCTTTATTAGTGTCAGAATAAAAATCATTATGAAGAAGAGTTTTGTCTAATTCAAAATCTTTTTCAATGACACTAATTACATTTTCTGTGACAGCAGAAAATGTAGGAGAAGTTGGAGGAGAATATTCCTTCTCTTACTGTCTTTGTTCATGTTGACTGCTAGTGTAGATTGGGTGTTGAACACTAGTGGTATAGTCAGCAGAGTGAATAAAGGAACTAGTTATATCCGATGTGGAAAATCTAGGTTGATTCTTTACTGGTTGGAAATGGAGATTTATAACGGAAGAAATCTTTGAAAATTTTCTTTCTAATGAAGGAATACTTGAGCATGACTATTTATCAGAGAATCTAGATGATGTAGATCTCCTGAAAGATAATTTGACTTTACCATCTGAATACTGAGTCACATTTTGTAATTCTGTATTTGGCTCAAGTTGTTTAGGAATCATTGGTTCAGTGGCTCCTTCCAGAATCTATTCCTCTGGGAGATTGATATCTTTCCATTGGATTGGTCTGGGAATAACTGTATTGGCTTTAGACAAATCAGTCTGCAAGAGAAGAGTTTCTTCTCTTTTTTATTGGAATTTATGTTGCGTATTAAACGCAGAAATCATGGCTTTGTATGAAATTTTAAAGATTAAGGCAACTAGAACAGATCCCTCTATCATATGATAATTATGAGTTTTGATTTGTAAAATCATGCTTTTCAAAATGTTTTTGTCTTTTAGAGAAACTGTTATGTTTGGGTAACAGCTAAAAGAGATGGGACCTTTACAAAGGCTTGACTCTATACTGTTTAATAATGAATTATTAAAAGAGATGAATCAACCATCTCTAAGGACAGCTAGAATAGAGGTATTGAGACCTTCTTTGGTTAAGGGTTTTATACCGACTTGTATTAAGCTAATGTGAACATAATTAAAGTTCTTTTCTTTTAACTTCTTTAAAGAGTGTTCTGAGAACAGTTGAATTGTTTCAAATGGCTTTGAAAGGGTTATGTCATGTTCTTCAGTTTTTATTACATAATCATTCTTTAAAAAATCAAGTTTTTTTGTTTTGTAAATCATTTCTTTAGAAATCTTTGGAAGTTCCCAACAATCAATTGCTTTATCAAAGTTTTCAATAACGAATTCTTCAGAATTCACAACATTATTTGAATCACTAGTTCTTCCGGAAGAAGAGGTAGAAAAGGATGATACACTACAGAGTAGAGAATCCATGGGTAGGAACCTATAATCTAGTTTTAATACTACAGGTATAGCTACAATCCAAGGCTAAGAATTGGTTTTACTGCCCTTCAACCAAATCGGGACTTACGACCAAATACTACCAAGGCACCAGAAGTAACACTCACCACACAAGTAAATTCTTAATTAAACTACAAGTCTTTATTCCATTTTCATATTGCATAAGTTTCAATACTTCATAAAGCATTCACTGCATTTTCCTGATCCTATTTTCTGGTATCAGAGCCAGGGGGGATAGTGTTATATAGTTTAGAAAATAATAATAATAATAATCATCATCATCACATCATCATCATCATCATCATCATTATATTAATAATCATTATTATTATTATTATGAAAAAATTATTTTTCATAATAATAATATAAGGATAAAATGATAATTTCAAAATTTAAGGTGGGGGAATATAGTCACTTTAGGGAATGTGAATCTTATTCCCACCTCTTTCATGGGAATGAAAAACTCTAATAATCATTCTCAATTTTAAGTGGGGCCTACTACTTTAATTCTCATTCTACCTCTTATTTAAGCAAGTAAATACATTATTTAGTCTCATTCCCTAACTCTTATTCTCATTCCAAATAAGTAAATTTACCATAAGTGTCATGCTAGGGAAAGAACGAGTGAGTAAATTACTATAAATTTTATCTCATCATTTTTTACATTTGTTACAAAGTTGGAGGAAACTAAGCCATAAATCATTTGAATTAAGATTAAAGGTATTTTTTTCCTTGGAATGCTATAGAAGGACTGCATTGTTGCAGCCATAGGCCTGTAGAAAATGACAAAAGACTAATATGCGTATGAACAAAAACAAGTATGAATCAGAGAGAATGTTGTAGCAATTGCTGCAACAATCTAGGGTCAAATACAGTCAAAAGTTGTCCATACTTCATATGCTAACAGACAAATTCTACTGCAGCCGTTATTGCGCTACCACTACCACGTGTAGACAAAACAGTGGCAGATAGCACAAAAAAGAATGCGGTCTTAAGATGCCAAGAAAAGACAAGTGTCCTCATACTTTTTTGTTGTCTTAATTCCAAAATATAAAAGAGCACATTTTAAGAAAATAGGAGGAGGATAGTTGACGGAGGTAAAGAGAATAAAAAGAGAGATTTTAGAGCTGCAATAGAGGCGTTATTCGTGGAGAAAATGAGAGAGAACTGAAGACTAAAGTGTGACGTTTTGGTTCTTTTGTATCTCAAATTTTTCTTTTGTTTGCTTATTTTGTTCTCTCTTTGAAATATATTTAACAGCAAACACTTGTGTTATTACTTTTTTAAAGATCATTATGAGCTAAACTTTAATTTAGTTGGGTTTAAAATAAGCTTAATAGTTATTTGACTGACATGTATATGTTGCTTAGAACCTGTTATAACATTTTGTTTTCATTTTACTTATTACAATTTCCTATTTTGGTTGACTACAAATTTAATAGATACTAGCTAAGAAAGAGCTTAAAAAATATCTGATTTAGTGGAACAAATTAAAACAATACATGGTTTTAAATTGAGTTTTCCAAGTTGAGTTAATCTCAATTTGAATAGGGTCGTGTTTAATTTAAAATGTAGTGAAAAACTACACTTAGAAATTCACCATGTAAGGCAAATAGAGTCTCAAATGTATAATGTTATACTTAATGTTAATTTAACAACTAGTCACACTTAAATTGCATGTAGATATAAGATAATTAAAATACGACAGTTGATGATGCATTAGAGATTCTATCTAGCGCTGTAGTAAATGCTGCAACAATTGTGCCTCAATTGAAAGATAGTCAATAACCAATAAGTGAGTTTAGAACCCAACTACCCCTTTGCCATTATATATCTTTGCATTTGACCTTAGATTCCCTTTATTGTATTTTATTTATTGTTTTGTTAATTTCATTAGCTCATTAATCTCATCATTAATTTTGTTTTATTTAGTTTACTAAAATTGCATTGTCCACTCTCTGGTGGGCTAGTAATTGCATTGTCCACTCTCTGGTGGGCTTACGAATCTTGAGTCCACACTAAGGAAGGAGTTGGAAGTTGTCCTTGCCCAGGAGGAATTATTATGGTTTCAAAAATCAAGATGGGATTAGATTTCATGTGGGGACAGCCGGACAGGAATACAATGTTTTTCCACAAGAAAACTATTAGCAGAAGGCGATACAACAAGGTGGAAGCCATAAAAAATAATGAAGGTCAATGGTTATACGACAAAGAAGAAATAAAGAAGCATGTTGCAGAATTTTTCACCGTTTTGTTCAAGGCTGAAGGTGGGGACTTTATAAATTATACATGTTCTGGTATATTTCCATCTGTTGACAGCAGTGTGCTTTGTGAGATTGATCGTTCGGTTGATGAAGAAGAGATTCGAAGTACTATATTTAGCATGTAGCCTTTGAAGGCACCTGAAGTTGATGGGCTGCATGCTTTGTTCTACCAAAAAAATTATACTATTTTTATTGGTTATGAACTTTATTGGTTATGAATTTACAGTATTTATATATCTTGAAATTTATTGATTATGAGAAGAATCTAATTGATTAATTGCAACATTTTCTGATTTTACATTTTAAAAAATAATGTGAACTCTTTGTCGATAACTTTTTAGAATGGGTGAATTTGCACAAATTATGGATGGAAAATCCCACCCACTATGGAAAAAATAAACATCTTTGCTTCTTTGAAAACAATGGAGTTCGCCCAATGAATGGGATTTTCGCTAAATAATTAATACTAATTAGACATCAAACTTAATTTTTGCAGTCTACTTACCAGACTTGTTTTGTATTGCCACCACCCCATCAAATTGTTGTGCTAAATCGTCAAGCTGAAAGGTCTATCAACTTAACTGGTTTCTCGGAGAGCAGGACCACGTTGCTTAAATAGATGAGTGTTGGACCGTTCAGTATTGCAATGTACGGCTTTTTATTTCTCTTGATGCCAATAATTTTCTAAAATACGGCTTTGGTTAGATATTTTGTCCATTGTTTTTGCTGTCCTGCCTTTTGGGACAGTATTTTCTTTAGTTGGATGATGATACTCTAGTCTATGCATATCTTATGGGGTAAGTATTTCCCTAGACCGTAATTCTTTCCTTGTTTTTTTTTTCTCTAATGAATTTTTCTCTTGTGAGTTTACTTATATATACATACATCATTGTAATCATTCTCAAACGCATATGATATGTCATCTAGACTCTATTTCTTTTCTTTTCGTCCCTTATAAAATTAATGCTTGTCTTGCGAGTTTGCTTATATGTACATGTCATTATAATCATTCTTTGGCGCATATGTTATGTTGTCTGCTTTAGTGCGATTGATCAGTTAATTTTCAAAACATCAAACAACAATAATGTTGTTCAATCAGTTTGAGTTCGCATATGATCAACTAATAGTTTGTCTGTGGAATAGAGCTTTGAACATTACATCATAAATTGTTTTTTGCGCTTCAGAACAGAGTATTACAAAAATCACCGAACAACCCCATGCTAGTGATGATAAACTCATTAGGAGGAGCAGAGTGAGCCTCAATGCTCAAGTTAGACGAAATATTGAAACAACGTGAAAAAATAATAGCTTAACAAACTAAGAAAAAACAACCAAGAAGAGTTCAGCAAATAGATAACAACAAAAACCATTAGCATCATGAGAGATGAGCTTTATTAAATCTCAGGAGGGGTACAATCCCACTAAGGAAGAGGGATAATCTAGAGCGAGATTAGCCAAACGATACAAAAACAACACTATTAAATATGTAATTTTGTAATTCCCCAATAAATCATAAAACTAAAAAAGCACGACCATCATTGCTAAAAGCAAGGAATGCAGGTGCAGAAAACAGTGCCCTTCTTTCACTCTCAGCGTACAAATGGGATAAGGAGGTATTCAGCATAGTATAACTGCAGATGCGATAACCAAAAAGTCAGTTTGTAACTAAATAATAGAACTTGCAGGAATTTGATTCATTATTAACAATCAAATTAAGTAGAATCACTTGCCTTCCAAATGAACATGTAGAAAGAAAGTATTGATGCATTATCAGAGAGATCAACAGCTCGGACTCGAAGCCAAAAAATGGAAGCAAGTATGCAGTGGCCTATTATCTGCATGATTTTTTTTTATTTTGAAGTTATAAAGATCACATTTGAGCATATATATAGGAGGCTAAAAATCTTGAGAAAATCAATACAAACCCTACCGTGATAAGCTTGTTTGCCAGGAAAGGTGAAGAAGCTCCAACTACTACCGCAGCGCCATAAGCAATTGAAAGCATAGAAACACTAAGCCGAAATACCTTTTGAGGAAAGAATAGCTTGTTTGTAAGTCAATTTAATATTGTAATTGATTCTCTAAGAGATTTGAGACTCATATAAAAAGAAACAATTTTTTTTTTAATAGAAGAAACAAAATTTTAAAAAATAACGAAGAAGAAAATTTGGAATACTACTGGGATTAACTCAAGGGAAAAAATTCCTTTAGTCTTAATTCAAATGATCTATGACTTAGTTTCCTCCAACTTTGCAGCAAATGTAAAAAATGATGGGATAAAATTTATACTAATTTACTCACTCGTTCTTTCCCAAGCATGACACTGAGGGTTTTAATGCCAAATTTTTTATCGCCATCCACATCGTGTAAATCCTACAAAAAGCCAAAAACAAGTAAGTCTATGAAATAACTTATAAATTTTAGCTATATTAGCTTTCCCAAGTACGTTATATATGTAAATTTCTAAATTACCTTGATAAATGCAATCACAACGCAGAAGCAGGAAATGAAAGCAGTTGCAAACATCAGTGGTCTTGTAAATATTTCTAGAGGTCTACCAAGCACGTATTTCTGTGAACATGTTTCAAATCCACCTCATTAGGAAAACACAGAAATCAAAAGATACTATAATATAAATTTATTTTACAGTTCTATTTATATAATAATGATCGATTTCATTATAGATAATATGCCTAATAGGACCAAATTATGTCATTATAAAGCACCGCATTAACAACATGAACAATTTTAATGTACCTGGATGTGAACGTAGACAGGAAATTGCGTTAGAAGTCCGTTTAGTGACACCATGCAGAAAGCAGCTAGAAATGAATTTCCCTTCCATCTGAGAAGGGGAAGCTGCAATATTGAAAAGAACCAATTAGACGAACTTGAAGTAACCAATTTTGTGACAAGCTTTCTATTAGAAATGCAAAGCTAGAGAGAAACCCAGATGGAATGGGTGAGATAGCCCAATAATCTAGCCCAATATTATAATATAAATTCGAGTGATACTATTGGCACCCCCTCAATATCCTTATGAAGCCCCATTTTCACATTAACAGCTCTTTCACAAGAGAAAATTACATAAAACTACAAATATAAAATTATTAAACCCCAATTCATATACGTATTGTCTTTTTGATTCTTCACGGTTCATACCCACACATCATAAACTCTTATTTTCAGTATCTAATGTATATTGGATTCATTTTTTATCAGTTCCAAAATGATTTTGAAATAAGTAAGAAAAAAAATCCAAGTAATTATCGGATTTTTATCAAAGTATTGGATTTTCTTCACCAATTGGGCACTTATTTTACTTTTTTTAAAAAGAAATTAAAGGCAAAAATAACAAAAATCCCAATAAAGTAATTTATTGGGTTTGAAGAATTAGTAACAAAAAGAAAATTAAAATTTGATTTTAATTAAATTTCTTTTGTCCTTTTATGTAATTTTAACTAAGAATAAAGCTATAAACATGAAAATGGGGTTTCAAGTGAGTTTTAAGAAGGTGCCAATAGCACCACTCTATAAATTCATTTGGTCAGATAGCCCAATATATAATATCGTTCAGCAAATGAATTTAGAATGATAACAACAATGATAATTATTGAAGGGTTACTTGGACGGAGTAAGCGGTTCCAACAAAAATCCATGCGATGACGGCCCAAATAAACGTTGGAGATCGAATCATAACCGCGTAAGCCAGGCTCTGAAAAATGCAGATCAATGGATTTAAGGGGTTACAACACATCTTTAATTTTGGATGGTACCTTCTCTTGATAAATACAAATCAATTTGAAAATGAAAAGTCAAGCCACTTAATTTGAAGAACTTTTCGGATAAATTTTGGCACATGCTTACCATCAATGCAGATGCTAAAGTAACTGCAATTCCAGTACCAATTGAAATTTCACCGGAAGCAAGGGGCAGATAAGGCTTGTTAACCTTTGGCAAAATCAATTAGCTGATTTATTAGGAAATTTGGTCAAAAAATTATGCAAGCACCAAAGAGAAATTGATGTTGTTATCTCTAATAAAATACCTTGTCTACTTCAACATCAGACAACTGGTTTATGGCCACGACATAAATGTGCATCAATACTGCTGGCACCAAAGCCTGAAGTTTCAAGAATTAATTAATTTCTCGTTCAAGTAATCATCATTACAGTCAAATTAGAAAAAATAAAATAAAACTTTGTTGCCTCTGTCACTTAATATATACCTCCAATAATCCAGTGAAATATGCGGGAGTCAAGTCGGCGAGTGTTTGTACAGGTAGAAGAGAATTCGATGTTGTTGCTATAATCTGATACATAAAAACAAAAAATAAAAACTCATGCATGACGTATGTATTGTTTTAACGAAAGATAAAGAGTAGAAGAAACTCACAACGCCGGCACAAGCATAAGCACGCATAAAACGGTATAGTGCATGAGATTTCTTGAGAAAAACATTCAGAAAGCTGTTGGTGTTATCATCATCCTCAGATTTTGATGCATAACCATCTTGTAACGTGACAGGAGCCCGGTGACTGTTGAATGGTTTACAGTTTCTGCTGCTTGCAATTTTATTGGTCAAATTATAAAATGAATTACTTTGGGAGCACTTGATGGCGTACTTCTTTTCTTGACTTCTGTTCAGGACGCCATGTATATGTGTCACTGGCGATTCGAGCGTTTTAATGCAACCTGAAATGGCCAGAAGGATATATATAACTAAATTTACTACATAAAATTATTTCAAAATACAACTGCTTCATCTTTATTATAAATAAATGAAGTTCTAGGGAATTTGTTTATATTGACCAAACTGTGATCCTCCTTCTCATATGAATCAGTAGGAGGAATACTGATATTTGAACACTATCAAAGTAGAAAATAAGGTGCTGCTTATACTATAATATTAGTATACCACACAAAATCACAGTACTGTTTATACTACAATATTATCATTTCTGTGAAAAATGGTCAACTACCATTTTTATTGCATTACAGTAACAAAAAAGTGACGAGGAAATTGCTGCAATTTTACGATAGAATCGGGAGAGCAATTGAAACCTATGCACTTATACTTTTACTTCGTTGGCGGCGCCATATCATCCGTGCGGCAATTAATTTAATTAATGGAAAAATGAAGTCCCATTGTACGACATTTGGGTCTATAAAAGAAAAGTTCGATAACTTCTATTTTAAACGTTTGAATGGGTCAAAAATTAAATTTCTGAAAGTACCTTCATAAATTCACTTATTTATGCCAAATAAAACGAATGTTTATATTTGGTAATAACCCATTAAATTATCATTTCTTAATTGTCTACAAGACTTCAAAAATCTATTGTCAATTGTATTTATCTCTGAGAAATTCCTAACATACAAGTACAATTATATTGATATTGATAATTAAACAATATTAATGTCAAAACGTGCTATTTTTAATTGTTTTTGGTTTGTAAAAACATGCAAATCAGTTCTTATAATTGGACATTAAGTAAAGAAAAACAACAGATAGAAACTCATGGACTGATTTATACTCAAAAGCTATTTCATGAATTAAAAATTATCTCAAGCTTTTATCCTTAGCTAAAGATCTATACGTTCTTAGTTCATGTGGAATAATCTTCCTGACACCTGCAGTCATGTGCGAATCAATCTTTTTACATGATCATATTTTGTGGAAAAAAATAGTTCATATTTCACTTATTCGTAAGTTAGCTTTAATATCGTGTAAAAGCTCGTGGACATTATATATTTAACTAGTACCTGTTTTCTCATGTCAGCTCTCCTTACACACTTCTATAAAAGTAATACTTACCGATAGAAACTATTGAAAAGTACGTTAATAATTAAAATTTTATTGTACTTAATTACGGTATACTTTTATGGTTACGATATATAAAGACAAAAACTCCTTCACGAGAAGAAAAATGATATAAATTATTTCGATAAGGGAAGCAAAAAGCCAGAATAGAAAAGTAATATTTGTATTAGAATGAATCTAAGTAATTAGAATGAATCTAAGTGTCAGAAAAATATTAGAATGAGCACTCATGGCGAAACAGGAGACTTACCAGCCTTTTGTAAAGGATGGTATTTTAGAGAGAAGCTCGAACTCGAGTGCAATTGAAGCATGATTTCCACTCTCTCCTAGACTCTGTTCTACTTTGCAAATGTTCATTCCAAACACTCAATAAATAGTTGTCCGGTGCAACTCGCAACTCGCAAAAAAAGAATAAATAAATAAATAATCTTAAAAACACCCGAATAAGAAATTGATAGAATCTGATTTAGTCAAAGGAAAAGGATAAAAATAAATAAAAATAGAGAGATAAAATGATCGGATAGCTTTAGGAATTAAAAACAATAAATTGTGGTAGGTAGGTCAAATTTTCCTTCCAGGCACCAGGCGGCTGGTAATTAAACGGCTTTTTAGTTGTTACAAATTAATTATGATTTATGACGTTGGAGATATAATAAAATGAACAACACCTTACAGATGATAATTAATGGTACGCGACAAATCACTTAGGACATAAATTTTATATCATTAAATAGATAGTGATATAATGTAATATTTTTAAATAATGTTAAATATGTCACATATCAAAAGAATTTAGGGTGTGTTTACTTGAGAATTTAGAGAATGAGAATGAAACTCATGTTTATTTGGTAAAATATAATTTGAGAATGAGAATAAAATGTATGGGTCCCACACAATTTGAAAATAAAGAATGTGAATTCCATTTCCATGGAGGGTTGGGAATGAAAATGAAGGAATGCGAATGAAACATGAGTTTATTTTTATATTCCTCTAATTTTTTTATATTTTTAAATTACTCTCATTCAAATCACAATTAATTTTTATTATTTTAAATGTCATTATTATTATTATTAAATTTTATTAACTTTATTATTTTAATTATTATTAATTATTGTTATTATTATTTTTATTAATATTATCATTATTAACAATTATTATTATTATTATTATTATTATTATTATTATTATCAAAATTTATTATTTTAAATGTCATTATTATTATTATTATTGACTTTATTATTTTAGTTATTATTAATTATTGTTATTATTATTATTATTATTATTATCAAAATTTATTAATTTTATTATTATTTTAAATGCCATTATTATTATTATTATTATTATTAAATTTATTTTTTTTAATTGATAGTATTTTATAATAATATTATACATGTATCTGGTTAATGAAAATTACATTATTTAATATCATTGGTATTTTGATAAATTGATTCTCATTTACATTCCTCATTTCCATTTATTTTATCAAGTAAACACATTAATGTCATTCCAACACATTCTCACTCCCATTTATTTTTGTAAAGTAAACATTAGAATCTCATTCACATTCGAGCCCCATTCTCATTCCACAACATTCTCATTTCATGAAGTAAACGCACCATTAAGCAGTGACAAGTTATTTTCTATAAAATATTTAATTTATTATTTTCCTCTTTGCATTAATTTTTGCATTTTTCTCAGGCAAACCTCTCCATATAATCAACGTTATTGTTGTTGGTATTAATGAATTTCTCTCGATTCTAAAAACTAACTTAATGGGTGAGACTTCCTCTCACACTTACAACTAACTAACGGTTCTTTCTATAAATCAAATATAAGATAACCCCAATAGTTACCTTGTCTGACACAAACTTTTTGAATAAATTTAGGGATTACAATGCTAATGTTATTTTAAAAATCTCGAGAATTTATTGACTAAATAAATGTCTCTCCACATGAACATTTCATGTGAGATAAATGTTTTAAGAATAATGTTACTCATAAAAGTTAAAATATAAAATTTCATCTATATGATATATAGCGTGTTGTTCAACATTATGTGATAATAATTACCACATTAAAGTTAAAAAATAAACAATTTTGAAGTCTAAATCACTTCATTAATAAATTGTTCTGTATTGGGTATATTTAAAAATAAAAAAGAAGATAAGTTTTTGACTGATTGGTATCAAATTTTAATTTTTAAAACTTACAAATAAAACATCACGGAAAATGACAAAAACCTTCCCTCTTGTTTATCCAAGTTCACCAATTTTCTTCTCATATTTTAAAATCCACTAGAACCACTTTAACCTTACAATCTAAAAAAATTTAGATTTACTTTTTGATGGATAATTTCAGTTTTTTTTTTTGTAATAGATAAATTAGACAACTCAAAAATGAAAGAACTTTTAAATTTAATTTTTGAACTAATTTTTTTTTCAATTAATAAGATACTGTTGATGTCAGGAAATTATAGTGAATTTTAAAATTTAATATTGCTAAACAAAAGAGAAGTTGCGGCCGTTTCCCTTAATACCGCCTGCGTATGCATGATGATCCTTTTTTTTCTTGTTCTTCTTCTTCTTCTCTCCTCTGTAATTAGCTCGACTTTAATGTCTTCTCAATAATTGAATTATATTCAGTTTTCAACTCAAAAATAGTTGAATGATTCGGTCTTAATTTTTATTTTAAAAAAAATACCTCTATGTAAAGATAAACGCACTCACTACTAAGTCTTGTCATGAGTAGAATATAATATTAACAAAAATTTTCAAGCCAAATTGTTGGACGATAGGTATTAATTTTAATAGTAAAAAAATACCTATATGTAAAGATAGAACATGAACGTCACTCCAAGTTTGGCTTTCCGAGTGTTGTTTCCTTCAAACAATTGTCTAACTTTATCATAATATTTATCATAATATTTGAGTCTCAATTTATGGCCATTTATTTGTAACTAATACATCATATTAATTATTAATATTTATCATGGATGGAATTAAAATTCATAATGTGTTAATTACAAAGAGTAACAGATTCAAAAAAATAATTTATAATGGGTTAAATTTAATAATAAAATGTAAAAAGTAATATTTAATGGGTTTTTAACACCCCTTTTCTTAAGTAACCTCATTAAAATATTTTAAAAAATTATAAAATTATTTTAACACCTCCATCAATACAAAAAATACTCTCAAGTAAAACTTATTGTGTAAACTCTATTTTTTATTTTTCATTATTAAAACTCATTTCAACAATCGGGTCTCTTCCATTTAAAAGAAAAAGACAATGAGTTTTCATTCTCTCCATTGTATCCATTGGTGATAAATTCCTCACCCGAAAATCAGAGAAAAAAGTAAAATTTTTATTTAAAAAAAGAAAAAAATATTGACTTTTGTGTGAGGTTTAATTAGAAATTTCTTTTATGTAATTTTAATAGAGGTTAAAATTGTAAAATAATTAAAGGGGTTTTAAGAGGTGTTTAGAGGGGTGCCAATAGTCCCACTCATTTTTAAGTTTATGTATGTCATTTTAATATATTTAAGAGGACTAAATTAAATAATTGTGAAATCATTAATATGGTTTATTGTGAGCTTTTAATTTTTAATTAAAGCGTGAACTTTTATATTTTTTATAGTTAAAAGTTTAAATTGTATAGGTTTATGCGTTTATGAGGATTTAGTAGATTTTAATAGGATTAATTTAGAAATTTAATAGAAACAAAGTAGAAATTCAAGTATTTTTTTATGAACTAAATTTTCCCTGATTATAAATACATTTTACATTAATTGAAACTCAAATATTAAAGTAATATTTTAGAATCTCATAATTATAAGAAAAATAAAACAAATTCTCCCAATTGTCATGATGATTTTTCCCCTATTTTTGGTTCGACTTTCCAAGCCCGCTCAATTGTAAAAGTATATCTCCTCTGAAAAATAAAATAAGCATATATTTTGAGAAGTGGTAGGTATAAAAGCCCCTCTTGCAACTTGTAAGTTGAAATGAAGCAATCGACAAAAAATAATAATAATAATAAATAAATCAGCAATTGTTGAATGAACTACTCCTACGAGAGAAAGTCCATTTTGTATTGTACTGCCATAGTGTAAGTTCAACGGTTCAAGCAACTTTAAGTGATCTAATTGCGTTGAAGTTTGAGTTGGCATATTTTGACGCGAACTGTGGTCCGAAATTAAAGAATGTAATTAACAGAATCTTATAGACTTACATGAAATTCACCATGTAAATTTACTGTAAAATCACGTGCTGCGACCTGTGAGTAAAAGAATAAGTGGAAGCAGAAGATTTGATCTGCGCGTGATTCGCGAGAGTAAAGAGAAATCAATGAGCAAGCTTTCTAATTTCAGTAGGATGATCAGAGACAGTGATTTTGAATTCCATTTTCTCACATATTCGGATTTTAAGACATCACGCCCAATATTTTAGAGTAATATTAGGTATCTTAATCTCTAATTTTTAATTTAAATCTTTATTAATGTGGCATTCATTTATTAATAATAATTAAGTAATTTTACAAACTACGAAATTCATCATTTAATAGGATACTGACACATAACGTTAGAACTCAAATATTGAGATTCATAACATTATTGATATTTTTAAGATTAAGATTTTTTCTTTTTTGTCTCTCTTTACTTTCGTAATTTAGTTTTAAAAAATGGCTTAATTATAAACAAAACAAGAAAATAAATACAAAACCAAATCTTAACTACTCATTAAACAATGAGAGACAAATAAAGGGGAAAAAAAGATAAAGAGAGGATCCTTAGTCATATTTTCAATAACTTTGATTTTAAATTTATCTTTTATTTAATATTTGTTTGTGATATTTGTTTGGTTGCTCGTAAGAATAATTTAATTGCACATTGTTATGGTGTTATTCTTTATGTTGTGAGTTTCTAGTATTATTTAAAGAAAAAAATTTTGTTGTAATTTTTATATTTCTACTAATGACTAGTCGATCAATTTTTCTAATTTTGATTTCCCACATTAAAATCGTTTTTTTGACTTGTGATTGATTTGTGAATTATTTTTCCCTTGAATTGTGTTTATTACTAAGTTCGGTCGGATTTTGATTTTCAAAGATAACATATTTTTCAGCACTCATCAGCCGTTATTTCAATAATTTTGAAAACATATGAGGATGAAAAAACGAGAGCCTTGACTAGCCTGTTGCAAAGGATGACATTTTGGAAACAAAAATCTAGATTTTAATAGAATCAACGAAAATCTACATCAATTTTGGAGACTTTTATATTGTGGCAGTGGTGCTGGTTGGATGCTCAGTCGACAAAGCCTGAAGCTTTAAATATAGAAAGCAGTATTCAAATAAAATAATAATCGGGAAAGAATATTAAATACGTGCATTAGAAGTGACATATATTTTTTTATAAAATAAGAGTTAAATTTTCAACCCTAATGTCACTTTCTTCTCTCTAACAACTGTTTACTGGAATTTTTTTATTGAAGTCCAATAATTTTTTTGTGGACTTTATTTTAAATAAGGGACAGCTGCATTATCTTGATCGGAAAATTCGCGCTAGACTACACGGAAATTTATTAAAATAATCAGTCGACTCACTCGTGTACATAATTTCCTTGACCTGTTTCCATTGTATGGACGGTATTTATTTTTCCTTTGATATTTAATTAAGATTTTGTTTTGTACAGTTTATTAAATAAAATTTATAATAGTAAAATTTATAGTAGTAGATCTTATACTAATAAATTTTTTGAACAAAAAATTATTAAATATTTAATTATCAATAAAAAAAATATTTTTAAATTATTAAACTGTATAATATTTTTTATATTATATATTTTTTAAAAAATTCTCTAACCTCTTTCCTATAATAAATAATAATATCTTGGCAATCCAACAAAAACTGCGTACGTGGATTGCAAAAGCGAATACAGCTAAAATCACTTTTTAATTCCTTCACTCAAACTTGTCCCCATCACAACAGGGATTTAATTGTAAATTACTTGTTTAAGTGGGGGTGGGCACGAGTTAGGCGCGGTGCGTGAGGGCTAACCCAATCCTGAGGGAAGAAAAAAAAACTTGAAAAAATTAGTTTGAATTGAGTTGGGTTATAGTTTGAATACGTAAAGTACAGATTTCGTGTGAATGAGTTAAAAATTAAAAAAAATGGATTCTTAAACATTCAAAGATTAAAAAAAAAATTGTATTAGAAATTGTAATTTTCTTTTCTTTTAATTCCCTGCACACGAAATTTACATTTTAACGATGCAGTTAAGAAGTTTTATATACATATGTGTGTGCATGCACATGCTTAAATACGTCTATCTAAACAATTTTAGAATAAAAAATTAAAAGATAAGAAATATACAAATTTAAATAATTATCTTTTTAATTTACTTTCAATGCGTTGGAGGAATTCTTCTTTTTTTTTTTACTGTTTTAGCTCCGTCAAAATGGTTTTAAAATTTGGACGTTATTAGTAGTTACGCGTTAGCTAGATAATGAATACAAAATATTGTCAAAAAATAATAATAATAAACCACCAAACCTCACAACGGATAAAATATGATCTTCAATAGTTTAAAGTAAATTAATTTAGACTCTTTGATGACTAGAAACAAAAGAGTTCAACAATTTAAATAAAGTTCAAGAGTACAATTAATAATTAAAAAAATGATCAAAAGTACGCTATTTAAACTCAAAATTTTAACTCAGACAACAGATTTTACTCTTACGATAAGTTTAGATAATGACAGATCAAAGGGTGAAATAGGACATGACTCAAGTACATTAATCATGCAGTTTTCTGGGTTAAATTTTCTTAACCAACCCCAAACCCACAAAAGAATTTGGGTTCTGTTCGGTTTGGGTTATGCAGATGGGTTTTTTGGCCCACTCCCAATTTGAATTGAAAGCTACTGAAATTTTACGTCAAACACTCAAATAAACAACTTGCAAAAGGGAAATGAGAAAAAATAAAAAAATAAAATCTTACATTACATTGTAAAGGATCAAATCATTTACTGATTCTATCTGTTGCCGTAACAATTATAAAAGAAAACACAACAACTGCTTAAAGGAAGCAACAAAGTTAAAGATAATAGAGCCATTGAAATTTTTTTTGTTATAATATAATAAATAACAGAAGTCCTTCTTTCAGTTTCAGCGTACAAATGGAATAAGGAGGTACTCAACATAATATAACTGCAAATGCGATTCCATAAAAAGTCAGTTTGGAATTAAATAATGGAACTTGCTTGAGGAATTTGATTTAGTATGTAAGTAGAATCACTTGCCTTCCAAATAAACATGTAGAAAGAAAATGTTGAGGCGTTACTAGAGAGATCAACGGTTCGAGCTCGAAGCCAGAGAGAGGAGGCAAGCATGCAGTGGCTTATTATCTGCAAGAAAGTAAAAATTTAATAAGTGATAAAGATCATATTTGAGCACATATATGAGTAGAAGGCTAAAAATTATTGCCAAAAACATCAGTACAATTAATTCTTACTGTGAGAAGCTTGCTTAATAAGATAGATGAAGAAGCTCCAACCACTACCGCAGCTCCGTAAGCAATTGAAAGCATATAAACACAAAGCCAAAACACCTTTCGAGAAAGAAGAAAGCTTTTGTAACTTGTTAGCTAATTTTTATATTACAATTCACTAGATGCGTGTAAAAAGATATAGAAGTTGGAAAAACAAGAAAAATCTGAAAAATGGTGGGATTAATTTGAATGCTTTATGGCTTTAAATTTCTTCCAGCTTCCAAAAGCTGATATCAAAATTATGAAAATACAATTGATACTAACTTACGTACCCTTTCTTTCCCTAGCTTGACACTGAGCGTTTCGATGCCAAATTCTTTATCACCATCCACATCATGCAAATCCTGATAAATATTGATAATAAATAAACTAGTAACCACCAGTTATTTGAAATCACTTTTAATTTGTTTGCTATGTTACTAGTTTTCATGGGTAAGTATATCGAATTTGTGAATTACCTTGAGAAATGCAATTGCAATGCAAAAGCAACAAATGAAAGCGGTTGCAAACATCAATGATCTCGTGATTTCTACAGGTCTACCAAGCACGTATTTCTGTTCACATGTATCAAACCCAACTCTTTAGAAAACAATAGAGGAAAAGATAATAGTGTCTAAATGTTAATTTAAGTTTTTTTTTTAATCACAATTATCAAGTTATTCTCAGAAAATATTTTTTTCCATAAATAAAGTATGTGCAACTCTATTTTTCGACTAAGTAGAACGACATTTTCATCCCTCTTAGAATTTGTTTAACACTTGGGTCTCATATTAACATTTATTAGGATCAAATTAATTTCGTTCCTTTACATTTTTTTACTTAAAAACATGACTTAATTTCAATCCATTGGACCTATTTAATTGAATGTTAGATGGATGATGAATAAATGCTACTTATTTTGGCATCTACACTATTGGATTGAAAGGATCTAATGTAATTTAACCAGCGGACTTGATAGAGTGATTTTCAAATATCGAATCCTAAAAGAAGTAAGGGACTAAAAACTATTTTGGGTTTTACCCAGCCCCAATCCCTTTTTTTTTTTTGTAAACATGATATATCTTAATGTATAAATTGATTATCATGACATTTACAAAATAAATTTAGTTTATTCATTTAATAAAATGTCATATCATTGTTTAGTTATGTGATTCTTTTGTTATTATTCCAATTCTAGAGATAAAAATGAAATAATAAAAATTTATTAGTGGCCCAAGTGATGAAAACAATTTCTATAATGAACGAAATTGTCATTCTCTATTCCAACTAAACTTGAGGACTGTATATTCTATCTTCATTCTATTCCTTTCCTTATCTCATTATTCTTCTATTAACCAAACATCACTTATGGGACCAAATTATGCCCAAAAAAAGGGAAAAAATCCCATATTTTGTATACCTGGATATGTATGAAGTAAGGAAATTGTTGTAGAAATCCGTTCAGAAACATGATGGAGATTGCAGCTAGAAATGAATTTCCCTTCCATCTAAGAAAGGGAAGCTGGAACATTGGAAAGAAATAATTAGATGAATGCAAAAGTAACATGATACTTTTATGTGTATTATGTGTGTGCACGTGCGCGTGTGCATATAAAGGTTATAAAGGTTGTTCAAATATATTATATAAAATGGCAATTTGAGTGCCTACTTGGACGGAGTAAGCTGTTCCAAATAAAAACCATACGATGACGCCCAAAACAAGCGGTGGAGATCGAAGCGTTATTGCGATAGCGAGACTCTGAAAACGCAGATCAATGAAAAAGAGACATCTTTCCCAATAACCAAATCATTTTCTTTGTTCTAAATTAATTGAAAAGTAAAAAGTTTGCCATATACAAAAACACAAAATAGGAAGCTTGTTTTGGCAGTTGCTTACCGTCAAAACAGATGTTAAAGTAATTGCGATTCCAGTTCCCATTGAAAATTCACCAGAAGCAAGGGGAAGATAGGGCTTGTTAACCTTTGAAGATATTAAGCTGATTTGTCAGAAAAATTAGCAAAAACATTATGTATACAAGCTAATTAACATAATATGTGCTGATTTTACAATCTGATCACTTCATAAAAATTCCATATATATTATTCTTTTGTTCAATTAATTTATTACATATTGGAAATACCTTGCCTATTTCAAAGAATAATTGATGATGTCTCTATTGGAAATACCTTGTCTATTTCAACATCAGACAACTGGTTTATGGCCGCCACATAAATGTGCATCAGAAGTGCAGGTACCAAGGCCTAAAATTTCAGGAATTAGTTAAATTGATTATTTCAAATAATAATCGTTCCAGAAAAGAAAATTGTAACCTCTGTCGCGTAAATTTTACCTTCAATAATCCAATGAAAAATGTGGGAGTCAAATCAGAAAGTTTTTCCACTGGAAGAAGAGAATTCGAGGTTGCCGCTATAACCTGATAAACGAAAACTTATATCTGTCAATTCAATAGAAATGACATTTCACCATAGATTTATTATATACTTCTTTTGAAGAAGATAGTAGCTAACAAGCAACTCACAACGCCAGCACAAGCATAGGGACGGATGAAACGGTATAGGGCATTCAAATTCTTGAGAAGAACATTCAGAAAGCTCTTGGAATTATCATCATCATCCTCAGATTTTGATGCATAACCATCTTTTAAAGTGACAGGAGCACGGTACTTGTTGAATGCTTTACAGTTTCTGTTGCTTATAATAATATCCTCTCTGTTCTTAATTTTATTGGTAAAACAAAATGAACTTTGAGAGGTTTTGAAAGCGTACTTCTTGCCTCGAATTCTTCTGTTCAGGCCGCCATGGGAATGTATCACTGGCGATTGGAGCGTTTTAACGGAACCTGAAACTGGCCAAAAGGATATAACTTAATTAGTCATATAAAATTATGTACTAGAAAAATTACAATTGGTTCATCTTTATATCTGAAGTTTCTAGGGAAGTCTTTTAATTATACGGAGGATTGTCACTTTTGCCTCCTACAGTAATTAACATATATCATTTACCTTCCTATTATTTTTATAATGGTAAAAAGTCTCTCTGACAATATAAATTTACAATATTACCCTTATTTTTAATTACTTTTTTTATATTTATTTATTTTAAATTAAATAAATTACATGAATAGAAACTAAATAAAAAATTAAGTATTAAAAATAAGAAACATATGTTTTGATATGAGCAAAAAAATTAATAATAAAATTTTTTTCTTGTAATTATTTATTTTGTGAATATTTTCTTATAATAAATATTTTTTAATATTTTAAAATTAAATGTAAAAAGTATAGGCAAAATATTTTATTATTTATCTTATAATAAATTTTTATTTGTCATTCAAATTTTCTTATAATAAGTTTTTTATCATTTTATAATAACTTTCTTATATATTTATCATAAGAAAATTTTCACAAAATAAATAAGTACAAGAAAAAAATTATTATTAATTTTTTTCTCATATCAAAACATATATTTCTCATTTTTAATGCTTAATTTTTTATTTAGTTTCTATTCATGTGATTTATTTAATTTATAATAAATGAAAATAAAAGAGTAGTTGAAAATAAGGGTAATATTGTAAACTTATACTGTCAGGGGAGTTTTTGGCCATAATAAAAACAGTAAGAGGGGAAATGGTATATGTTGATTACTGTAGAGGGTAAATTGGCAATCTCCCTAATTATATCGGCTAAACGAGGTCGATTGTGATTCTCCTTCTTGTTTTAACTAGAAAGGCATTACAGTATCCTGATACATCATTTTCATTACAGCAAAATATATTAGTGACAGCAGCCAGTTCCATTGGTACATTCTTTTTATGTTGAAACAGAGTAATGCTACATTTCCATAGCTGCATATAGCATATTTGATGTATCATTCGGATAAAATCATACAACCTATGTACTCTAATTATGTAAGTACAGCAAGATGATTTAGTGGGCACTAGCACCATCATATGGTGAGTACCTAAATACATAGCAAAATATTTTGATTCTCTATAAATGATGGTAAAATAGTTATTAATAAAATAGTGCCATATCATACTGTCACTCACCATAAGATGATGAGCATCATCACTTACTAAATCATTATTATGTAAATATTATAAAAAAAAATCTCAAATTTATACTTAAAATCATAAATATTATCTTGAAGAAAATTCATTGGAAATGAGGGACTTACCAGCCTGTTGTAATGGATGATATTTTGAAGAGATGCCTAAACGCATTTGAAGCATGATTTGCTCTCTCTCTCTCTCTCTCGCTCGATTATGAAACTGAGTTTAACAAATATGATATCAATTATATAGTTGTTTAATTTGGTGCTGAGTGATCAAACTTGAAGACTTTGCCAACCAATAATAAAATAAGTGTAATGATACATATATCAAAAATAGAGAGAAACATGGACTTTGCCAATAAATTATAATATATGTATTAAAGAGAGAGAGAGAGAGAGAGAGGACCTTTTTGAAGGTATCAAAACATCCTTTTTAATTATCTTGCACGTGGCGAACTACGAACAACTTGTGTTTATACTTACGGATCCTCTATCTTACATGCATGTAAGATAGGGATTGCCTTATACTTATAATTTATCAAGGTCCTGCTATAAAATTGCATCATAGAAGGGACAACAAATGATTTGACCACATAACCAATAACCTTGTGTCGTGGCCCATGTGATCACGTGTAGAAATTGAATAGAAACTTATCTTGTTAATAGGGTGAAGTCAGGTTGTAATTAGCAGTGGTTTGTTTATTGAATTTGATTTGATGCAAACTAAATGAATTTGAGTATTAAAAAATTAATTCATTTAATAAATAGGAGAATTAAATTCTATCAATTAATTAAATGAATTGAATCCAAATTTAAGGACATTGATTTGTTTAATAAATGGATTATAAACTAATCAAATATAATTCATTTGTTTAAACTCCATTTATTGTTCATTTGATTAAGTTACTTATTTATCCTTAAATATGTATTAAAACAATTTGAAGTTTGAAGGCTAATATAATAATTATAAATGAGAATAAGATAAAATATATAGTAATTAGATTCGTTACGAATTCGTTATAGGATAAAAAAATAATAAACAAATCCAGATTTGTTTCAATTCATTTATAATTCATCTGAATGAATCAGACCAATCAAACCAAATATTCATTTAATAAATGATCGAATCCCAACCCTAATATTTCAATTCGTTTACTAAACAAATTGAATTCAAATTAGCAGACTTTTGATCCAATTCATTAAAAATTTGATTCATTTATTCATTTTGCCGCCCTTAGTTATGATAAGTCACCAAACGCACCCAATGGTGATGTCTTGTTTGTTAGAATAAAATGTAATGATGTAGGTTGGTTGTGTATTACAAGTCGAAGCTTGTGATGAGACGAACAAAACCTAGAATAGGTTGCATCATTTACCATGTACTTGAGCTTAAAATTACACTTCTTTCCTAGTCATTTTCTAGTTTTAAGATTTTCCCTATTTTTCTTGAATCTTAGATGATTTTTATCTTCTTTTTTTTCTAGAATTCAGGATTTGAGTGTTGTTTGTTTTCCTTTTCTTGTTTTGATGAGAAGAATTTAATTATCATATTATATTTTGGATTTACCTGTTTTGCTAAATTCACAATCTTTAAGCTTGTTATAAAAGGGGGCTCAAAACCCTATTTTTATTTATTCAGACTTTCAATAAAATTTATCATTTTCTATCAGCAAACTCAAATAACGTATTTGTTTTGTTAGTTGGTATCAAAGTAAGTTCGCTTGTCATCATCATACGACCACACGAACAAATGAACAATTGTCTCAAAAATGATGATCAAGAGATGCAGGCAATATTTGCAGAGACTATTAGACAGATGGTCACAGAAGCAATCTTGCAAGTCATTGAGAACCATTTAACCCGAGAATGGTAGCGATGGAGCAAGCAATCAAAGGTCCCATTTTTTCCATGAATAACATAAAGAGAGAATAACGACAAAAAGTTAATCGCAAGAAAGCTGTTGAAAAAGTCAATCAAGATGAACAGCCTAGGGATTGTCACCATGAAGAGGTATATCAGGGATTCAATCACAAAGTAACGCCTCAGGGCATCAATTGCGAAGTAATACTTAAGAACCTAGAATCCGTGAGGCGAGTGCAGTCGCGCGTGCGTGAAGAGTTAGGAAGCAATTCGAAAGAAAAATCAGCTGAGGATTATGATAAGAGGTACAAGAAGAGTTTAGATTGCAAGATTAATGTTAATATTGTAGATTTTTATGGTGGAATGCATGTTGAAGAGTTTTTAAATTGAATATCAGGCGTATAAAATTTCTTCTAATATATGAAGATTCTTCAGCATAAGCAGGTTAATTAAGCTTATGGCATTTAAGTTGAAGCGCGCAGCATCCACATGGTGGCAAAACATACAGAATCGACAAAAAGTTGTGGGAAAGCCACTGATCAAACCATATCTTAGAATCCAGAGGATGATGAAAGTGTATTTCCTGTTAGTGTATTATCAACATTAATTGTACATAAACTATCATAATTATAGGCAAGAAAATCACAGTATTGATGAATAAACGAAGGAATTTTATCATCTTCACATAAGAAATGACATGGATGAGCCTAAATTTCAAACAGTTACAAAGTATCTTAGTAGATTGAAACAAGAACTACAAGATGAGATTGTTGATGCGACTTGGGATATGGATACAACAGTTGCTATGGCAAATAAGTTGAAAGAACAGAAGCAACATGTTATTCCTAGAGCTCAGTAGAGGTAATTTATTGCTGTACAAAATAGACCAAGCAATGTTAGGGTTGAAAACAAGTATAAAACAGGGGTTGGTAGTAGTCGAACGCAACAACTAGCTCAGTAGTAGTTAAGGCAGCAACTGCCTAGACAACAACAATCTTCTGGACAACAGAATAACCCTTATGCAAAGCCTATGCTGAATAAGTGTTTGAATTGTAGAAAACCAAGGCATAGATCATGTGCATGTCGTCTTAAAAATTTAAAATTGGGAGAGGCTAAAGTCGACGAAGTAGAAGTGAATGACATTAAGGATATGGATAATGAGGAGGCCTTGAGTTTGAAGTAGGTGAGGAAGAGTTATTGAGCTATATTGTGCAGAAAATTTTATTGGCGCTAAAGTTTAAAGAGGATAATCAGTACAATAAGATTTTCAGAACACGTGGCACCATTAATAATAAGATGTGCAACATGATAATTGATAGTGGTACTAATGAGAACATAGTTTCAAAGACACTAGTTGATGTGATGGGAATTTTGATAAAGAAATACCCAACTCCTTACAAAATAGAGTGGATAGAAAAAAGAAACAGAAACGTGAGTGACAGGGGCGTGTTGTATTCATTTCTCCATTAAGAATATTTATAAGAGTGATATGGTATGTGATATGGTGGACATGGATGCATGCCATTTATTATTAGACAAACCTTGGCAATTTGATATAGATGCGGTTTATGAAAGAAGAGATAATGTGTACAAGTTTTAGTAGAATAGTAAGAAAGTTCGTTTAGCGCCTTTAACGAATAAAAAAAAAGAATCCTAAGGCTGAAGTGATGAATTTTCTAATTATTGTGAAATGACATCTAGAAGAAAATTGTGATGGTTGCAAGAAGCTATAAAAGGAAGATGAGTTTGAGGTGAAGTTTATTTTTAAAAGAGTGCAATTGTTATTAATTAAGTTTGTAGACATCATACTATCAGAGATATCAGATAAATCGTCACTTTTATGAGATATCCAGCATCATTTAAACCTAGTCTTTGGTGTAAGTTTACCTAACTTGCCCTATTATCGCATGAGTCCTTATTAGCATGAGATTTTATAAGGACGTGTTGATGAATGGTTATGGAAGGGACTTATTTGTGAGAGCATGAGTCCATGTCCTATACTAACTTTGTTAGTGCCAAAGAATGATGAAAGTTGGCATATGTGTATGGACAACATGCAAATTTCTTATTCTAACGTTTCAAGATTTACTAGATCAGCTAAATGGAGATAAGGTTTTCTCGAAGATAGACTTGCATAGTGGGTATCATTATATTTGGATTAGCATAGAAATGAGTGGAAGGCAACATTCAAGACGAAGGAAAGGTTATATGAGTGGTTGCGATGCTATTTACATTGTCAAACGCACTGAATATTGCGCTTAATGAAATAGGTTCTTAAGCTTTTTTTCTTGAATATTTGTTGTGGTATATTTTGATTATATTGTGGCAGTATTCTGTTAATGTTGTGATGCATTTGGAGCATTTGAGAATGACTATGGAGGTGTTACGGCGAATAAGCTTTACATTAATATGAAGAAATGTAGCTTTCTACAGAGTAATATGAAACTTTTGGGTTTTGTAGTTAGTTTAGATGGGAGAAAATCATCATTTTATATATTTAGTAAGTCGAAGATACAAGCCATAAAGAATAGTTTATGTTGAGTGCTAGAAAATATATATTTATAAAGGAGAAAATCATTATTTTACACTTTAAGTCTCACTAACATCTCTACTTTTATGTATTTAAAGTCCCTTGTGATTTAATTATGTGTGTTTTATTATAATTAAGTATTTTATGGGTATTTATGGGGCATTATGGTTATTTCATAATTAACGAGAGATCATATAGTAAAACGAACAATAATTTTGAACTCAGAACAGTCGAAACCTTAGGATGAGCATAAAAAGATAAATGATATTGTTCACATATACGATACTATTTATGGTACATGTTCACGACATTGTTTACATATACAATACGATGATGTGGCATTGACCGATGACGTAACAACATTCGATTGCACGAATGATGTGGCATTGACTACTTATGTAGCGTTGACTGATGATGTGGTATTGACCGATAATGTGTCATGATCCTATTGACTAAAATGCTGATATGACGTTGACCGATGACGTGGCAATATGTTAGTGGACCGAATAATATGCGTACGGTACATGCATATACACAGAATGACAATCATGATGATGTGTTCTAACTAATCAGAACTTACCACGTGTCGCAATCCGAGCGTCCAAATTGTTTTAATCTAATAACTATAATTTACTCATTGTATCTATAAATAGGAGGCTCCTCTCTTAATTTGGCACCGCTGAATTTATTTTGGAGTTCTATTTTCTCTAATTCCTTCTCTATCTTGTATTTTCTATGTATTTTAATAAATTTTCATTTTATCCCTAATTTAATTATGAGTAGCTAATTTTCTTTCAAACTTGAGTTGAAGGTGAAGTCTCAACATGTTCTATGGGCTTAATTTGGTAAATTTACTTTCTCTTCCCCTCTAATTTATGTGAATGTTTTGACTTTTCGTTGACAAATAGTAATAATCTTGTCTAGATTTTGCACTGGTATAACCGTCTCCTAGTGTAAGGTTATTACTATTTGGCATGATAAACACTTAGTACCATATTTATTTGAGTGAGGTTCATGAGGGGTGAAAATCATTCTCATGATTTAATTGGCACTAATAAAGAATATTAAGCTCATAGTGCATGTTGAATGCAGATCTAGAGGCCTAAGTGCTTTATTTCAATATTTTTCATTTTAATTTATTTCGTCATTCTAATTTAAATTTTAAGATAGTCTAAATCATTTTCACCACAAATCAACTACCCACTTAGAAAATTAACTCTACACGCAATTAAAATCCACCTACTCGTGGGATCAACACTTGTCACCGTTGATCTATTCTACAATAAATTTGTACACATGCGAGTTTACTAAAATTTACAGAATAATTTTTTCATGAGTGGTGGAAACCCCCCTCATGATTTAATTGGCACTAATAAGGAATATTAAGTTATGGTGCATGTTGAGTGCAGATCTAGAGACTCAAACGCTTCATTTCAATAGTTTTCACTTTAATTTATTCCATACATTCTAATTTAAATTTTAGGATAGTCTAAATCACTTTCACCACAAATCCAACCCCCACTTAAAAAATTAACTTTACACGCAATTAAAATCCACCTCCTCGTGAGACCGACACTGGTCACCGTTGATATATTTTATAATAGATTCGTGCACTTACAAGTTCAATAAAATTTGCACAACAGTCTACACCTAAGACAATAGGTGAAGTTAAGAGTTTTTATGGGTTGACAACGTTTTATAGGAGGTTTATTCACGATTTTAGCATTATAATTGCACCTATTACAGAGTGTTTGAAAAAAGAAAAGTTTAAATGGAGAGAAGAAGAAGAGGCGAGTTTTGCCTTACTAAAGGATAAAATGTCCACTGCTCCCATGTAAACCTTACCAAACTTCGTCAAGCTCTTGAGGTCGAGTATGATGCTTCTAGTAAGGGAATTGGGGTTGTTCTTTCCCAAGAAAGGTGATAAATTAAGTATATAAATGAGATGTTAAATGAGACATGGCCGAAGTGGTCTATCTACAACTAAATGTTTTATGCTATTCTAAGGGCATTGAAAACATAGGAACATTTCTTGATTCAAAAGGAATTATTGTTTTATAGTGATCACCAAGCATTGAAGTACTTTAACAGCCAACAAAATTTGAGCAAGATGCATGCAAGATGGGTAAGTTATATGCAGAAATTCACTTTTGTTCTAAAGCACAAATCTAGGCAACAAAATAAAGTCGCAGACACGCTAAGTAGGCAAGCAACTTTACTAGTAACTCTAGTTAATAAAGTTACTAATTTTGAGTGCTTAAAGGAGTTGTACGTTGAGGATGATGACTTTGCACACATTTAGGATCGCCACATCAATCATCAAAATGCGGAGGATTTCCTCATTGAGGATGGGTATTTATTTAAACCCAACCAGTAATACGTGCCTAGAGGATTGAGAGGACATATTGGACGAGATAAGACTAAGGCATTTGTGGAGGAGCATTTTTATTGGCTGCAGTTGAACAAAGATGTGCAAAAAACTGTGCAAAGGAGTTGGGTTTGTCAAAAAGGCAAGGGGTATGCACAGAATATGAGATTTATACTTGCCATTACCTGTTTCAGAAAATATTTAGTTGGATTTGGCCATAGATTTTGTGTTAGGGTTGCCGCGCATAAGGACAAGTCGAGATTCTATTTAGTGGTGGTGGATAGGTCTTTTAAAATGGCGCACTGGTGTGTGATTTCTAATACTATAAGTGTCAATGTGCAAATGTACACAGTAAGTAATATATTGATGAGTATTCGGATTGTCTCCACAGGGATTGATGTTATCAGATTTGCTACAACAACCTTAACAATGCAGTCTTATTTTAAATAAAAATAAAACAATTAATAAATCTAATAAACTAATTAAAATAATAAGGCAACAAATAAAATGAAATAAAGAAAATTCTCACGTCAAACACTAAGATGTAACTAATGGGAATGCAGTAGTTGAGTGAATAAATTCACTTAATGACTTGACTAATTTTTCAATTATAGTATTGTTGCTACAACATCTACTATTAGGCAGAATCCCTCATGCATTTTGAGTTGTTGCTTATTGGTTATCTTATATCTAATGCAACTTAACAGTGACTAATTCTTATGCCAACATTAAATATAGCATTAAACGTTCTAGGTTCTATTTACCCTACAAGGTGAATCCTTATGTTTAGTTCATAACTAATGTGGTAGAAAACGATTTTTAGATTCATATTGATGTTCGAGCTCACTTGGAGGATGTCAATGCTAAATACAGGCTAAGGCAGACAAGCATCGATGTAAGAAGGGGTTTCACGAGGGTGATTTAGTGATGGCGCATTTGCAGTATAGTCAATTCCTTGGTATTCATGCCAAGTTGGAAAAGCGGAAGCACAGTCCATTTGGTGTGGCACGAAAGATTAATGATAATGTTTATGTGCTTCAATTGCCGGACAATTAGAACATCTCTCACACTTTCAACGTATCTGGCATGTTTGCGTACCATCCAGATGACGAGGAGTTGTATCTACCTAACTCGAGGACAAGCTCTTTTCCAAGTGAGGGGGACCGATGTAGGTTGGTTGTGTATTACAAGTGGGTTACCTTCTAAAGGCCATAACTTAAGCTATATGTGTCTGTTTCAGTGTATAATATACCGATTTAAAGCTTGTGACGAGACGAACCAAATTCAGAATAAGTTGTGATGTTCTGCTCTGTGTTAAAGCAAGAAATTCCCCTTTTTTTTTAATCATTTTTTAGTTTTAAGATTTTTTTAATTATTTTTTCTAATTCTTCTAGGATTTTTATCTTTTTTTTTTAGAATTCGGATTTGAATGCCTTTGTTTTCATTTCTCTTATTTTGATTAGAAGAATCTAATTATCATACTCTATTTTAAATTTACCTATTTTAGCAAATTCATGATATTTAAACTAGTTATAAAAATGGGTCAAAACCCTAGTTTATTCATTAGACTTTCAATAAAATTTATCATCATTCAGAAATTTAGTTTCTTCTACAAGCAAACTCACTAACGTTTCATTTTTGTCATGTAAGCTTTTAATTTTGTTTAATTCCCTTCTTCAATCTTCTTGTTCGACGCCGCGCCTCCGATCCATCTGCTCAAGTGAGTGCACTTTCACATCGACGTTTCTAGTTCTTTCAGTCGATTATTTTGTATTCCACTAATGATAACACAGTAATTGCTGCTGTGAAAATGTAAGCAAGCACAGTGATTTCAGATATTATCTTGCTTGTGTTATGATCTTATATGTCTAACAAATTAAACACACAAAACAGTTTTGAAATGCAATCAAATTAAAATATACACAACTTGATAAATGAATAGCTCAAAGAACACTGACGATAATGGAATTGCAAGAAAAACTCGCTATAGAGAATTTCTTGTACAATTATTACTAATAATGACCTCCATGGCCAAAGCTGGTGGCTGTGCGTTATGTGGCAGCAAGCGGTAGGCAATTCCGCAATTATGAGTTGCTGCCAGGGCAAGGCAGCCGCCCAGGCCCCATTGTCTAAATTGCGCTACGGATTTAATAATTTATTCCAAGTTGTACCACATCCAATCAGTTAGTTGCTAGTTGTGCACTTGTGGTAGTCTTTTGTGAAATCAAAACGTTACACTCACCACTTATCATACATTTGTTGACCATTTCCACGCCTGAATTTTGATATGATACAACTTGGAATAGCGGTACCTCTTTTAATAATACACAGATGAGCCTTAATACACTTGGGTTATGTTTGGAAATTAGAATTAATTGTGGGTTAGATTAACTTTGGGATAAAATATCTATCATATATTTGGTAACTTTGTTTGGATTAGATTAAGGAGGATTAAATTTAAATTTATTTCTTCTAAAAAAAATTTTAAATTTAGTTCTTAAATTATGGGATTAACAATCCCAATTTATAATTGGGTTTAGATGGGATTAGAATAAGAGAAATAATTTATTCATTTGCAATATTTCTTTTATATATAACACCATTTTTTATTTATCACTTAAATTTTACTTAATTAATTATTTATTTATTTTATTCATGATTTAGTTGAAATTTAATTTTGCTTTATAGTCTAATCAAATTGGTACTTTTTACTCCAATAAAATTATCTATTTAATAATTTATTACAATAATTGATTGTATTAAATTTTATATTACTAATGTAGTATTAAAAATAATCATGAAAAATAATAATACAAGTAATTAATTGATTTTATATATATTATTTGCTAACTTTTTGATAAAATAAAATATATCTAAAATATCTGATAAAATTATTTAAATAATTAAATATTTTTATTGATTTATATTTGTTATTAAATAGTTTTATTGATTTATATTTGTTTATTATAATTATGATTGTCCAATAACTAATTTGTTATATATTTAATGTCCTTATTAATTACCTTTAAATGAATTTTAATTATTACTCTTAAATATTCATAATATTTTTTGTATTAAATATGATTTAATATTGTTCAATCCGATATTGTACCAAATATATTATAGTATTGTATAATCTAACCTAATCCAATCTAAACTAATCTAGTTCAATCATAATTTTAGTCCAATTTAATCCTGAATGCCAAATGCAGCTTATGGGCCTAATTTTATTAATGAAATTTAGAATTAATATGATCTAAGTTGTGTGATTTTTTAATAATCTTTTGTTACAATAAATTTAAAATAATGTATAGATAAGTTTTGATTATATTTTAATTCTTATCCTATAATTATCAAAACAATCTTTAAAAAAAAGCTCATTCCGACACATAATCCAAATCCTTCTTAATAATTTTTAATGTATTTTTTTATGTCTAATTAAATTCAATTCATTCATCGCCAGACATGACTTTATAAAATCAAAATGCTCAATGATTTTTTTATGTCTAATTAAATTCAATTCATTCATCGCCAGATATGACTTTATAAAATCAAAATGCTCGATGATGTGGAAATTCGAATATCATGCGCATCTTTTTTTTTTTTTTCCATCTCCACCATGTAGATCAGCAGCCTTGATGAAAGAGATTTCCATCTGGCCATCAGCTTTAGTGCACGCCATTATTATTTATTCAATGGATCGACATAATTCAGGGGCCGGCTACCTTCCACCTCCTGTAGGGTACTTCCTAGTTTGTCTTTTGTCAGTTAAACATTAGATCTAATTTATAATTTGTTTCAACGGCATGGATGTGTTTATTTATATTTTTACTTTGTTGTTCCTGTTATTTGCTGAAATACCAAAAAGGCCAAAGTTTTCTCAATTTTTATACAAAAATTCAAATTGTTTGGAATGTTCACATTTAGATCATTCCCCAAGTTTGATTATCATATGATTGAAGTAAATTTTATAAATAAAATGAAAATAGCAAAGAATTGTGGCTGTAGAAGTTGCCAGCTGCTGCACTCGTTGGTTGAAGTAGATCGTGAGGGAGGTGAAACTATCAATATGTTCCAAATTTGCCGATCTAGACCAAAAATTTAGAATATATAACTAGAAAATAACCAATATTCAAGTCGAAATAGTCATTTAGAGTCTTGATAGTATAATTTTTTCAAATAGGATCTCATTTGCCGGCAAATGATGGTCTCATTGCGTAGATCGCGAAATTATGAATCTTTTAACGCCTATACTATTGTCGTAAGATTAACTCGAACGACGGAGATTGACGACAAGCGGTTGTGGGTAAATTTAAATTTTTTATTTCTTTTGCATTATAGACACTTCCTTTTTATTTAAAAAATTAAAAATAATTTAATTTGTTTAAATTAGTGATATGTTTTAATCCTTTGTAATATGGGAGAAAAACAGAAAATTTGAGAAAACATAGATAACAGAAACAAAATTCCCATATCTATAGAGAAGAGTATAATTCTTAAATTGAAAGTGTTTGAATTCCTAAATTGAAAGTGTAATTTAAATTTGAGAAAAAATAGATAATAGAATTAGAATTCCATATCTACTGAGAAGAGTATAATTCCTAAATTGGAAGTGTTTGAATTTCTATAAAATTTAAACTCCTTCAAAAATTTGATAACCTAACAAAGGAAACCTCGAAGCTGCAAATTTGAAAGCTTGTTATGTGGCAATAGAAGAAACTTGGAGAAGAAGAGGAGAAGAAGAAAGATAATAATAATAAGAAGAAGAAGAAGAAGAAGAATTTGTATGTTCGATAACCTAATAAAATTTTAAAACCTATAATGTTTTTTCAGTTTTCTAAAATAAGAGGGACTAAAATGTAATTGAACTAGAAAAAGCAAAAAAAATGGGAGTATGTTGCACCAAAGCAACATAGTTTCGTCCCTTAAAATTCATAATGTTATTACGCACTACTGATGATGATGATTTACCGTAAAATGTTATCACACTCAAACCCATAATGGGACAACTATATATGGGACCTTAAGAGTGTGAGGTTTGAGGTTTGCAATTTGCATGCAATACAAAAGGAAAAAGGTACCTCGATGGTCACATACAATCATTAGTTTAGTAGTTGTCACTTAGACTTTTCTTTTTTTACTATTATTCTCTTTATTATTATCAAAACTTTTCAAATATCACATTAAAATAACTATAATAAATAATATAATATAATATTTTACAAATTATTATGAATATTAAACTATTTTATGTTAATTTCAACAGACCTTATGACGGAGCAATGGAAGCGCATTTGACAGGATAGATAAAATTAGATATCATTCTAATATCGGACTAAGCCAACATAATTAGATTACGCTCTAATCGAAATATGATTAGATCTCATTATAATCTAAATAACTCAATGAGATTTTTTATAACGCATAAAGTAAGATTAGATGACATTGTAAACTAAATGACTGTACAAGAAAGATTTTGATAGGTAATCCAAATAGAAATGATAAAAGAGGATTTATTTGAATAATTGAAGTTGACGTTACAATAATAATACCTCTCTGTTATAATAGAGTAAATCTATTTCCCTAAATTAACTTAAAAGAAAAATTATATTATAATTATAATAGAAATAAAAGATTAAGACACATACCATAATTTACTTTAATTAAAATAGAAAATAAATTATAGAATCCTAAAATAACATCCTACACATCATTCTCCCCCTCTTAAAAAAGAACTTGTCCTCGAGTTTTTGTAAAGGATAGAACTTGTAGTAAAGCATCAATGCATCTTGAACCTTAAACTTATAGTCCGGTTCATCAATCATTCTTGAAAGTCGAAATTATTTATGCTTTATCTTCTTCTTGATCTTACTAATCACTTTGTGAAGAGTTTTTGTAAGGATAGAACTTGTAGTAAAGCATCAATGCATCTTGAACCTTGAACTTATAGCCCGGTTCATCAATCATTCTTGAAACTCGAAATTATTTATGCTTTATCTTCTTCTTGATCTTACTAATCACTTTGTGAAAAGGTGAAGTCTTGTAGGAGCAAACAACTTCCAAGTCTCTCAAGTCTTCTGCTAAATCTCATTTAATGTTCTTGCCAATGAATTTTGTCTTTGCAACCAAATATTTTTCAACAACAATCTTCTTGTATTCAACATGTTTAGGCATAATCATATCAATCATTGTTGGAGTCTTTTAAACTTGATTTTGCTGTACAAACTCGATCACACTATTAGATTCGATATTCAAATCAAGAGTTGGTTGTACCTCTTCTTTAAAAACTTTAGATAGATCAATAACTTCATCATCTTCAATGCTTGTCTTGTCTTCTAAGAAAACATCATGCATTTTCTCGCACAAATTATCAAATTGGAACTTTAAATCAATAAAAAATAGTACTTCATTTTTTGGCATCTCAAGCGAGTATTTTTCCTTAACAGTAAGTGAACTTATTGGTACATCTTTAGGCACTTTCATTGAGACTCACCTTTGCTTCATTAAATCTTGGACTTCATCAAGTCTTTTAATCATTTTATTAAAGTTTCTTTGATGTTGTGACTCGATTTGTGATTTAATTTGCGTGGCTAAATGAATTGGATGCTATAAAGTATAGATAATTTATGTAGGTGTCCTTTCTTATACATGTAAATCAAGTAACCTCATAAATCTTATGACTATATCCTCTTCAGGTTCATAATAATATTTGCATCTATAAAATTGTTCGAACTCAAAAGCATAATCAAGAGACTAATCTCATATCTTGTTGTACCAAATAATAATTGAGAAGGATAAACTCGGATCGCAAAATATAGTTCATACAAGTCCATGATCGAATTTTACATTTGCCTTGGGCAAGTTAAGAATATTGTAATGATTCCCATCAATCTGAATCACTAAATCTCAATTTACTAATAACATTTGAATCACTTAGGACAAGTGTATGCAAATAAGTCCGGAACATGATAATAAAAGGGTGAAGATAGTATTTTGCCATTTATTGTCAAACTTTTATACAATGAAAAAATTGTAAATAAATCTCAACTCTATAATTTTGGTGTGGCCAATGGTTGGTGGCTATAAATTGGTCTAATAATGGTCAGATCTGATAGATTTGGTGGTGAGGAACATGATGGTAGCCGTGGATGGGCCAGATTATCGGTGATTCAGTTGAAAAACTTACTTGAAATAGCAGCAGCTTATGGTGGATTGGTTGTGATTCGTGGTGGTTTCTGGTATTTTTGATGACGAGGATGGTTAGATATTGGTCGATGAAGGCCAGGGATTCTTGTACTAGCGGTGGTTGACGATGATAAGGTGGTTGAATAGCGGAGGTTGAGTGGTGGAGTCATGGGTTTTGGTTGCTTTTGTGCAGTGGTTGAATGGCACGGTTGAGGGCAGAGTTGGTTGGGATTTAGCTGATGGTGCTGGCGAGTCTGGTGGTGGTTCTAGATGGTCATGATAACGAAACATGCGATCAGTAGTGATTGAAGTGCCAGAGCTTCACGGATTCAGGTTATTTGCGCAGCGGCCGCACGACTGTTTAAAGGTCGAGGCTAGTCGGGTTTTGGGCGGCAATGGTTAATAAGTTTGATGGTTATAGCGGCTAGTGGTGATGGCAGCCGAAATGTGGAGGAAGTAGTGGCCGGCAATGGTGGCTAAGGCTTCAAATTTTTTTTTTTTTTCAGTGATGGATTTGGTCTCGATAGATATGGGTGGTCAGAAAAAATGTGCAATTAGCACTTAACTGCTCTGATACCAACTGAAAAATTGGAAAGCAGAAGTGAAATTGATATGATAAAAAATGTATATATCTTTCTAGTACTGGACTAAGCCAACGTGATTAGGTTATACTATAATCAAAGTGCAATTAGATTTCATTCTAATCCAAATGACTTATTAAGGTTTTTAATAACGCATGAAGCAAGATTAGATGACATTGTAATTCAAACAACTTTACAAGAGAGATTTTGATAGGTAATCCTAATAGAAATTATAAAAGGGGATTTATTTGAATAATTGAAGTTAAAGTTACAATAATAAGACCTCTCTATTTATAATCTAATAAACATGTTTCTCTAAGTTAACTTAAAAAGGAAAAACAAATCATAACTATAATAGAAATCAAGGACTAAGATAAATACTATAATTGATTTTAATTAAAATAGAAAATAAAATTCTAGAATCATAAAATAATGTCCAAGAATTCTTTATTATTACTGAAATCCATAAACCGAGAACTTAGCTTAAAATTTATACTAAATGTAAATATCATAGATAAATAATATATATGTTTCAATATATTATGCATATTTTATTTTAATATTATAAATCAGTCAAAAACATTTTTCTAATATTAAAAATAACTCAAAATTTAGCCTCTGATCACATTTTCATAACTCATGTTGTAAAAATTGGGGGAAAAAGATATCTCTTTTATTATTGTTATACACCATTTATATACAAAAGCGTCAGCTAACTAAACGGCTAAAAAGAAGAGATTGATTGCTAGCTGTACACAATAGAAAAGGAAATTGCTTATAAGAGAAAGTTGACTATCAATATCAAATTACGTCCATTACTGCAGCAGAACAACTGTCCGTAATCTTGGCAAATCTCAACACTCCCCCTCAAGTTGGAGCATGTATGTTAATGATGCCCAGCTTGCGAAGATGAGTATGAAATATGGCTTTTCCAAGAGGCTTGGTTAATAAATCTGCAACTTGAGTTTGTGATGAAGTGAAAGCAGTAGCAACATGCCCAGATTGAATCTTTTCTCTGACCACGTGACAATCCATCTCAATATGTTTTGTTCGTTCGTGAAACACTGGATTTGCTGCGATGTGTAATGCTGCTTGGTTATCACAATAGAGCTTAGCAGGGATCACGAAATTAACTTGCAAATCTTTGAAGAGGTATCTCAACCAAGTGAGCTCACAAGTAATGGCTGCCATGGCTCTATATTCTGCTTCTGCTGAAGAGCGTGAAACCGTTGTTTGCTTTTTGGTTTTCCAAGAGATGAGGGAAGGGCCAAGAAATACGCAGTATCCAGTAACTGATCTCCTTGTGGTAGGACAACTTCCCCAATCTGCATCACTATAACCTGTTAACTTCAAATTATTTTCTGCTGGAAAAAATAGTCCTTGTCCCGGTGTTCCTTTCAAGTATCGAAGGACTCGAATTGCCGCATCTAAATGTGGCTTGCGGGGTTGATTCATAAACTGACTAAGAAGATGTACAGAATAATTAATATCAGGCCTTGTGATTGTGAGGTAAATGAGACGGCCAACAAGTCTTCTATATTTTGATGGGTCGTTGAGAAGGTCACCACTTGATGGCGTAAGCTTCAAGTTTTGTTCCATAGGAAAAGAAGCTGGTGCTGTTCCCAGGAGTCCCATATCATCAAGTATATCTAATACATATTTACGATGGGAGATGCAAATGCCTTTCTTGGAACGAGCCACCTCTATTCCTAAAAAATACTTTAGTTTTCCAAGATCCTTGATTCTAAAATGTTCATCAAGGAACTTTTTTAGAGTTGTTATTGCCGCTGGATCATTTCCTGTTATTATCATGTCATCAACGTAAATCAATACTGCTGTGAATGAGTCTCCATGCACTCTAGTAAAAAGAGAGTAGTCAGCCATAGATTGCTTGAAGCCGGCTTTGCGAATGGCACAAGAAAACTTGGAATACCAGTTACGTGAAGCTTGCTTCAATCCATAGAGTGACTTATTAAGTCGACAAACCAAGTTCTCCCCCTGTCGACTATAACCTGGTGGCGGAAGCATGTATACCTCTTCAGCTAGATCACCATGAAGGAAGGCATTTTGAACATCTAATTGATGGAGAGGCCAATTTCTAGCAGCAGCAATAGCCAAAATGCAGCGCACAGTAATAAGTTTGGCAACTGGGGAAAATGTTTCTTGATAATCCATCCCTTCAATCTGAGTGTATCCCTTAGCTACCAGTCGAGCTTTGTATCGTTCTATTGTACCATCAGAACGATACTTTATTTTATAGACCCACTTGCAACCAATTGGTTTCTTCCCTTTGGGCAATGTAGTAAGAGTCCAAGTACCATTGGCTTCAAGAGCTTCGATTTCCAAATTCATGGCCTCACGCCACTTGGGATCATGCTCAGCCTGGGCAAATGTGTTAGGTTCAACATAACTAGAGATAGATGCAATAAAGGAGTGATGAGAAGAGGAAATATTATTATAAGAGACAAAATTAACCAAAGGATAACGTGTACCTTGCCAAGACTGAAGCATAGAAAATGACATTGAGCTGGGGGACAACAGAGTGGCCTGTGAGCAATGAAAGTCACGGAGCCAAGTGGAGGGTTGTCGGATTCGATCAGATCTTCTTAGCGTAAGTTGAGTGGGCTGGTTATGTAAAGGTACAGGTTGAGATTCATTGGATGTATTGTCCTCTTGTGGAACGATGGGAATTAACTGAGCATCATGGTCCGGTATAGATAAAGGCAAGACTTGTAAATCATGATTGATATCACATTTGGAGTTTGTAAAAGGAAATACATTCTCATGAAAAATAACATCGCGACTAGAAAAAATTTTCTTAGTTTCTAGATCATAAACTTTGTAAGCCTTTTGACCCGAAGGATACCCAACAAAAATGCATTTGCGGGCACGATGATCAAACTTATGTTGAGGTTCAACATTAGTAGCAAAACATAAACATCCAAACACACGCAAATGATCATAAGTAGGTGGCTTTTTATGTAGAATTTCAAATGGCGTTTTTCTAGAAAGTAAGGGTGTAGGTATGCGATTAATAAGATAAACTGCAGTAAGAACACTTTCACCCCAAAAGGTTAGAGGCAAATGAGATTGAAATCTCAAGGCTCGGGCTACATTCAGAATATGTCGATGTTTGCGTTCTACTACACCATTTTGTTGAGGAGTGGAAACACAACTATGCTCATAAAGGATTCCTTCATCCTTAAAGAAGTTAGACATGGAAGTAAATTCTTTGCCATTATCTGTGCGAAACCTTTTAACTTTATAATTGAATTGTGTAGAAACAAAAGCACAGAAAGATTTTAAAAAATTTTGTGTGTCTGATTTAAATCGCATAGGATAAATCCATGTATGTCGGGAGTAATCATCCACAACTGTCAAAAAATAATAAGCACCTGAAAGAGAACATACTCGAAAAGGTCCCCAAATATCGCAATGAATTAACTCAAAAGGTTTTTTAGTAGAAATAATACTTAAACCAAAAGGTAACCTTGTTTGTTTAGCCAAAGGGCAAATATCACAAACTTTATTTGAAGAGAAAGAAATTTCAGGTACTAAATCTGCAAGATGTTTCATTGGGTGGATGGAAGGGTGTCCGAGACGTTTGTGCCACAAATCTGGTTGCGAAGATGTCTGGTTGACTTGAGGAGTGAGCAAATTAGGCGAAGGTGTAATGTTTGGAGAGAAATAATAAAGACCGTCATGTTGTCTCCCCAGACCAATCGTCCTCTTCGTTGCCAAGTCCTGTAAGATGCAAAAGTCAGCAAAAAAAGTGATGGAACAATTTAAGGACTTTGTTATTTTGCTAACAGACAACAAGTTGACACAGAATGAGGGTACATGCAAAACATTTGAGAGAGAAAAATCAGAACCAAAGTTAGTTGAGCCTATTGAGTCTATTTGAACCTTGTTTCCGTTGGGTAGTGTAACAGAGGTGTGTGGAGATGGACTTACTTCAGATAACAATTCAAGAGTAGATGTGATATGGTGAGTTGCACCACTATCTATTATCCATTTATTTGAATGAGAGGAGCTAATATGGGATGAAAGACAAAAAGGGGAAAGCTGACCTGCTATATTTGCCTTAGATTGAGCATTACCGTTATTCAAGAGAGCCATGATTTGTTGGTATTGCTCTTGCGTGAAACTTGGCGTTTCAAGTTGTGAATTGTTAACTGTAGGCCCTGATTTATGTCCAGATTTCTCACCCTTCTTGTGAAATTTGTGACCAGGGGGGAAGCCATGCAAGTGAAAACACTTCTCAACTGTATGGTTATCTCTATTGCAGTGGCTGCAATGCAATTTTCCTCTCCCTTTATTATGCGAACTGCTATCATTGTTGCTGGTTTGTGTTGCTGCCAACAAGATTTCTCTAGACATAGCCACATCACGTTGTTTTTCTTCTTGGAGAATCAAATTATAAATTTTTCTAATGGTAGGAAGTGGTTGTATAAGGAGAATTTGACCACGTATAGCAGAATATGTATCATTTAAACCCATAAGGAATTGCATTACCTTCCCACATTGTTCTCGTTCTTCACTTCCCTTAATTGCCCCACAGGTGCAAATAGGCATGTCATTGTAAGATGAGAGCTCATCCCATAATCCCTTCAGTTTGGAGTAATATGCTGCCACGGACATGGTCCCTTGATGTAAAGAAGCAATGTCTCTTTCAATTTGAAAGATCCTTGGGGCATTATTTTGAGAAAATCTCTCCTTTAGATCGGCCCATACCTCTGCTGCAGATTCTGTATACAATACACTATCACCAAGATTAGGATCAATAGAATTAAGGATCCAAGATAATACCATATCATTACATCTTTGCCATAAGGCATGTTTTTCATCGGCTGCTGGTGGCTTATTGATTGAACCATCAACGAAACCTGTTTTGTTTTTTGCACTTAGAGCAATACTCATTGACCGACTCCAAGTGGCGTAATTATCACCATTCAATGGCTTGGTGACCAAACTAATTCCTGGATGATCCGAGGAATGAAGATAAAATGGATCCGAAGGATCGATAATAACATTGGTTTCTGTTTTCGATGAAGTAGCTTTCGTCATTTGTGACTAAAGGAAAGCTAAGAAAATATTCTCCCAAGAGCGTAATGCTCTGATACCATGTAAAAATTGGGGGAAAAAGATATCTCTTTTATTATTGTTATACACCATTTATATACAAAAGCGTCAGCTAACTAAACGGCTAAAAAGAAGAGATTGATTGCTAGCTGTACACAATAGAAAAGGAAATTGCTTATAAGAGAAAGTTGACTATCAATATCAAATTACGTCCATTACTGCAGCAGAACAACTGTCCGTAATCTTGGCAAATCTCAACACATGTTAGATAAACTTGATATACAAAATTAATTATTAAATACTTTAGTTCGAAAAATGTCGAGGAACAAAATTCTTTTATGATCTAAATTTCTCGTAAGTAAACTGTATGGGCTCATATGATTGATTATATACTATCATTAACAATTACACAAATTTTTTAAAACCTTTGTTTAAATTAAGTGAGAATCTTAATTGGTCAGATAAACTTGTACTTATCTTTCCTTTTTTCATTGAAAAAAAGGACAAGAAATGCTGATTAATGTATAATAACACTGAAAGACAATGCTTGAATGTATCGCATCAAGCATATGGAAGTCTCCTTAGCTATCGTGTATAAGGATGAGTGTCTCTGACACTTATAACAAACTTTGAAACTCTGTGTGCTTTGAATTTTTTTTTTCATTTTTAAAGGAAAACTTCTGCAGAAATGCAGGGTTGTTTTTTAACGACTCAACTGCTGAGATTAATATAAATGCGCATCATATAATACTCTATTACAAGTGCTTTAATCAAGTAACACAATTAGAAAAAGGCAATGTTGATTATATGTACTACCAGGAACCCGAACGCTTTGACCCTCCAACAGTTCAACATACGAATGGAATGAGGAGATATTCTGCATAGAACAACTGTAAATGAACTAATATAAGAGTCGGCCTCAAACTAAATAAGGAAATTTTATTAAAAAGAAGAGGAAGGATACACCTATTTGTGGGTGGTGGAACATAATTTATTATGTTCCCAAAAAAAAAAAAAACTTTACTTGATGATACTCACATGTTAATAAGTTAGGTGTATCTTTAATTTTTTATTTTTTTTTCAAAGGTCAGTAGTTGGGAAAAAAAAGTGTAAACTGCATCCTATTTGAGACAATTTTTAAGGAAAACTGTATTTAAGAGCATAAAATGTCTTCTAACTTATAATAGGGGCAAAACGCTCTTTTAATGAGCTAGTTATCCAATTAATTTTTCCGTTTTAAAAAATTATTTAAAAGATCTCTATTATATGTCTATTTCTCTAAAAAATTAATATACTTTTGCTATCTATTGCATGGTATATTTGTTTGAATCTTAATTAAGTTCTAAAAATAATTTCTTACTCTTGAAAATTAGACCCAACATATATAAATGAAACAAATATTTTGTGTAAATTTTAAGAATAAATGGACTAATTGAATAATTGGCTCGATTTGGGACATACATATTCTTAACTTACATATATGAAAGAAGAGATTTATTCTACCTACCCAATTATGAGAGGGACTAGCAAGGACTAGTAGGTTACCACTGAACTATGACCTCAATTACTTGAATTGTGTAGGGATTATAGAATCATTTACCCTTGAAATATTAGACAGTACTAAAGGCAAGCAGTAGAAATATTCACTTGCCTTCCATATGAACATGTAAAAAGAAGTTATTGAAGCTTTACAGGATAGATCGACTGATTGAGTTTTAAGCCACAAAAAGGAAGCAAGTGTGCAGTGCCCTAATACCTGAAAGTGCATAAATTCTTGGTAAGTAAGATCGCAATCACAAACAGGAAAGAAAAGCTAAATTTCTTGCAAAATTACAAATGCTTACAGTGACAAGCTTGCTTGGCATAAAACATGAAGAAGCTCCAACTATTACAGCAGCTCCATAAGCAAATAACAGCATATAAACACAAAGCCAAAATACCTTTTGAGAAGAAAACAACACAATTGTAAGGAAAATACGACCAGCTGCCCAACAACCCTAAAAATTATACTAGTTCACCTACTCTTTCTTGCCCTTGACTAACACTAAACGACTGAATGCCAAAATGTCTATCGCCATCCACATCAGGTATATCCTGTAAAAGTTCAAATCTTCTTAATAAATAATATAAATTATTTCTGAATTTTGATAGAAACTTACCTAGTTAAAGTTTACTTGACAGATAATTATGTTTCACAACTGGTAATTTTATCACTGCTTTGGTGGATAAAAAGTCATCATATTTCAATCTAAAACATAAATTCAATTTCAGAATTACCTTGAAAACTGCTATTACAGCAGAGAAGAAGTTCATGAAAGCAGTTGCAAACATCAATGACCTTGTAATTACTAGAGGTCTACCAAGCACATATTTCTATATGCATCAAAACACTTCGTCAGAAAAAATAAAAAATAAAGCTCGTCTATCAACCGATCACTGTTTGACATACCAGACTTCAGATGAAGATTTTTTGTATGTATACCTGAATGTGAATGAAGAAAGCAAGTTGAACTACAACTGCCCTCACAGTCAGGATGCAGCTTGCAGCTAGAAAAGCATGTCTCTTCCATCTAAGAAACGGAAGCTACAAGAGCGAATAACAATGAGCCTGTTGATCAAGTAACCAATCTTGCAGAAAAAGATCCTTTATAGCAACATAAACAAAACGTTTACGAGGCACTTACTTCTATGGAATATACACTTCCAAGCAAAAAACTTATGAAGAGGGCCAAAAAAAGTGGTGGTGATTTGAACCCAATCCCCATAGTCATACTCTGAAAATAAAATCAAAGAATTATAAGCAACAAAATTTTGCTCATTAGAACTTTGAGTTAATTTGAAATCTATAAGGGTTATGCATTTTCTGAATACGAACTTATCTACATATGCTAGTAATTATTTACAGACTGGTCATATTTAATTTAGTGGTTAGTAATTTTATTCTATGCATAGAAGTTGTGAATTAAAAATCGGAATACTGCAACTTAAGCTTGCCCCTAAATATGATTATCACTTAACAATTAATGGGATTACAACAAATTTTGGCCATTGGCTTACCATCAATAAAGATATGGAAACAATTGTTGCTCCTGTTTCCATTGAGAAGTCACCAGAAGCAAGGGGCAGATCAGGCTTATTAACCTATAAACATAAGAAAATTGATTTATTAGTCAAAGAAGCTATATATATATACACACACGAAGCCTCAACCAATGAACTTATTTTTTTCGCAATGTAAACAATCTAATTTGATAAATTTACATCATAGTCTCATAGATAATCATAACAACTTTTTTTTTTGAGTAATATTAACATCAGAGAAGTTCTATAAATTATACATACTAATTAAAATACCTTGTCTATTTCAACATCATATAATTGGTTCAAGCCAACCACGTAAATGTTCATCAAGACTGAGGGCACCAAGGCCTATATCAAGAAGAATCAATCATTTCAATCAGTTAATGATATACACTCATTCAGACAGCCATTTTCAAGTAGTTGCTTTCTCCTTCAATAATCCCATGAAAAAATTCTTACCTTCAATAGTCCCATAAAAAATGTGGGAGTGAGATCAGCAATTGTTTGTACTGGAAGAAGAGAAACTGATGTTATCCCTAATATCTGAAAACAAAAATTGAGTTAAAAAAAAAAAAGGGAAAATCAGTCAAATATTTAGAAAGATTTTGTCATCCGATTGTATTTCTCGAGAAAAATAAAAATTAAAGATTTAGCTAGTAATAAACTCACAGTGCCAATCACAGTGTGAGGACGAGAAAAACGGTAGAGTGCAATTAAATTCTTTTGGAGAGCATCCCGAAAGCTTGTCAAATTATTATCATCCTCGGATTTTGATGCATACCCATCTTGTAATGTGTCGGGAACACAATATTTCTTTAATGATTTGTTGTTTCTGTTTTTCAAATATTCAGTGTTTCTGCTAATTTTATTAGGTAATAAAAATGAACTTTGCGAACATTTGATGAAGTTCTTGCCCTGACTATTTCTGTTTGGGATGCTACGTAACTGAGTTGCTGGCGATTGAAATGTTGTGATGTAACCTGAAGACGGCAAAGACGGATACATTATCGATTAGTTATATGTGAAAATTTTGAAATGCAAAGGCCAATAAGACTAATATGAATGGCATTAATCATTACGCTAAATTAGTCAAGCACACAGATGGAAACTTTAACGATTCAGTAATAAGTTTGATGCAAATTACGCTTTAGGGTACATTATCTATTAGTTTTATGTGCACTGCTTTGGCAATGAAACTTACAGCGGCAAATTACGCTTTAGGAAAATCAACAAAATCAAGCCATAACATACCTCCTGGAATGGCTTTCATTTGTGTATATAGGTTATTGTTTGTTATGTAAATGAATCTAGCAAGAAGAAATATAATCTTCCTTTTGCTATTTCATTATATATCCATTGTTCTCATTTAAGACAACTTATGAGGGAATAACATTTGCATACAACTTATCAAAGGTATAATTATTTATAGTATCATGTCAAATATGACCACAGTCATTTATTTGGATATTCATTGAGTTGTAAAAATCCAATCAAATCAATGAATAAAACTTTCACTAGAGCATTTTGATATTTGTATAAGCAATAGACAACTTATAATAGCTGTACACAATTCATCAAGGCATCGTTGTGATGTCTGTAAACTTTATTGTATAAATAGGACCCACAGTCATTTATTTGAGTATCCATATTAAGAATTGAGTCTTAAATATCGAAGCATGAATAAAACTTTAGCTAAATATTTTAATAAATTTTCCCGCAGCAACCTAAAATAGTGAAATCTTTAAAAAAAATTGATAAATAATTCAGAATTCCTTATTCATGGTAAAATTTTATTACTAAATATATGAAAAAATGATATGTACACTCCCAAAATTTGAGAAAATAGTCATACAGAATACCAAATTTTTAATAAGGGCACAACACTCCCTTTTAACTATAATATCCTTTCTAAATAGTAACTAAAAAAATTGATTTTAAATTTTTTAATAAATAAAAATATAATTTAAATTATTTAATATGTCTAGTAGACTAATACTATTAGAATATTTTAATATATAAAATAATTTTTAAAATGTAAAATTTTATATTTATTTTAATAATATATTTGTATTTATTATAAAAATTTGGTTAAGTAGATTTTACAATTAATAAAATATATTTCATGTATTAATAGCATTAAAATTATTTTATATAATATTGAAAATAATTTAAATTTTAATATAGTTATTTTAATATTATATTTCTATTTATTATAAAATTTAGTTTAATATAATACAAGATTGTAAAGTACTAAAATATTTTTTTAAATGTATATATTCTTACATTTATTTTAATATTGTATTTCTATTTATTATAAAATATTTGAGTCAATTTTTTTAAGTTAATAGTACCTAAAGTTATTGTAGTAAAAAGAGTCTTAGTGTTTCTTACTGGAAACTTAAAAGTCTATAAGACAATCTCTCCAAATCTTCAGAGAAAAAGAGAAAGAGAGAGAGAGAGATTTATCAACCATGAATAACCTTTTTTGGCGATAAAGAAAAGCTAGTATTACGGGGAGGGGAAATCAAAATGATAAGCAAATAGGCCAATAAATAAAAAGGTATGAAACAAAGTAACGGATGTTTGGATAGAGACGCGTGTTTTATTCATGCATATAAGTTCAAAGCCGGTTTCTCCATGTGTTTTACCATCCTAATTAATTAATTATTGATTTAATGAGATAAGTGCTAAATAGAAATAAATCTTCATAAAAATAGTATTATTATTTATACGGAAAATTTAAAGAAAATCAGTATGTGTCTATATCAAATCAAGCTAAAAAAATTGTTGATAATTGTTTTCTAATTTAAAATCAATCGTTTTCAAAGACAAATTTTAAGAGATGTAAAGACGCTACAATCATAATCTTCTTCGAGTTTTTATAAGTTTTGTAATATTTTCTTATTCCTTGTAAGTTGTTCTTAATTTTTAGTGATTTTAATTGTCGAAAAAAAATTGCTTTGTTTGAAATTTTATTTAGTAATTTTGCATCTGAAAAAATTGATATATCCTCTTTTTACAACTCACGCATCAGGTTTTTACGATAATATTACTTAATTGATCATCTCATTTTGTTAACTTTTTTTCTTCAAAAAAAAATGAAAGAAAGAACATAACTACTGAAAGAAAATTATCAGAAGAATTAGAGACGTACCCAGTTATGGAAGATGATATGTTGGAGAGATGCTTGAACGCGAATGCATTATTGGATGATTAATTTGCTCTCTCTTTCTTTCTTTCTAGCATGCTCTCTTGTGCTTCAACTTCAATAACAAGTGAAAATTCAAAGGATCGAACTGTAGCTTTATATAATTTCTTTACAGATTGTTCAACTACTGACAACATGTAGAAGAACAATTGAAACCGTAATGGACAGTAGAGTTGAGCTGATGGTCGATATTCTCAATATATATATATATATATATATTTTGTTTCAGAATTACATTACAGTCAACTATATTTACAGCTACGCGAAATTAAAATGAAAAAAAAAATAGAAGAAAAAGAGTGATTTTTATGATCAAAAGAAGATTTTGTGAATAATAAATTTATTTGAAGCAGAAAATTATCAAAAGTTTTTTGTTAGAATTAGTCGTTTTATCAGTTACCACACATTTTGAATTTTTCGTCAGAATTAGTCGTTTTAGCTGTTACCACCATTGGATTATGATGATGATTGATGGTAAGATTGGTGATGATGATGATTTTTTATGACAAGCAATAGAGATGATGATGATGATGATGATGATGATGATGATGATGTATTTGTGATGACGATGATGAAGATGAAACTAAATTTTGAGGTTGATGAAGAAGAAGAACCCAAATCAACAGGAGGAAAAAGAAGAAATTGTGATGATAATGATGTTGATGAAGAAGATAAAATTGGCGTGATTGATGACGAAAAAGTAACGAACAATTTGCTGAAAAGAGAAAGAAAAAAGAGAAGAAGAAGAAGAAGAAGAGAAAAGAAAAAACAAACAGAAGAGAGATAAAATAATAATAATAAAAAATGACAGAGGACAAAAATTGTAACTATTATTACTATTATTAACAGTAATTTTCTTAATTATAAAATAATAATCATAATCATATAATAAATAATAAAAATAATGACAATAATAAGTTAAAGGATATTTTTGTAATTTGAAATAATTTATTCAGATTTTAAGATAAAGTAAACATATTAATAACAATACAGTTCATTCCGATTTCGACTTCTACGACTAAAGTAAATACCGATTCCGACTCCTACGACTAAAGTAAATAGTAAATTCTAATTCTTATTTCTCATTTTCATTTTAGCTCATTTTGATTCCATCTCATTCTGATTATGTATTAGTAAACGCACCATTTATACTTTATCTCTAATTATTTAGGTAAGCATCTCTTGATTGATTATCACTTCTTTAATTTTTTTAGGATTTCTCTTAGATGAAAGAATTAATGTTATGGTCTAGAGAGTTTTTAATTCTTATGTTATAGTGTTGATAAAAACATTATCCTTGAAAAATTTTAACCTACGAAAACACATTGAGATAATTGTAAATGTATTGAATGAAATGTTTTAATGAATTTGTATTTTTTTAAATATATTATTATTTAAACTTAACCCCCACGACATTGAATTCCGTGTGAACCTATTTAAAGTCATTTAATTCTAATTTTTTAATTAATTGAACCAAAAACTTATCACTAAATCAAGAGCTGATAATATGTCCCAAGTGCAATTCATCAGTTCTCTACTCTTCAATAGATTTAAAAAATTGGAGTCTATGTTAAAGTTTATAATTAATAAAATATCATTTAATATACGAATCTCAAATCAGTTAGGATATAAATTACTATCTAAATATTGAAATCCTACCATTATCCATAAGAGTGATCAAAATCTTATCCGATTCACTCAATCTATTTGATCCATAGAAATCTTATCCGTAAAAATTCGATCTATGAATTGGTGGATTGGATTGGATTGAAAATTTAATAATCTGCAATCGGTGGATTACATATAGATCTACTCCTATAAATCCGCAAAAATCCATGAATCCAAAAATAAAAATAAAAAGTATTTATTTAATTAAAAATAAAACTTTTAAATATGGCATTAGTACTTACTAGTAAATAAATAAGTTAAAATATAGTTATATTAATAATATATTATATCTTATCCAATAATAATATAAAATAAAAAATAATTAAATAAACAAATATAACTTCCTAAATATTTAATTTCCATGTACTGATCTAAACGAATGAAATTTTTTTCGTTTTGGTGTGTTATATTTTGAAACTTTAAATGTATTTTCTACCTTTATTCAAACAATTAATTTATTAAAATCTTATTTAATTTTAAATTTGATCGGTAGTAAAATTATTTTTATATTAAATTCTTTTATTTAGTTAGTTCGTGGATTTGACAGAATTAAAAATTTCCTAAATAGTTAATTTCTATTAACTGACCTAAACGAATGAGATTTTTTTCGTTTTAGTGTGTTATATTTTGAAACTTTAAATGTATTTTCTACCTTTATTTAAACAATTTATTTATTTAAATCTTATTTCATTTTAAATTTGATCGGTAGTAAAATTACTTTTATATTAAATTTTTTTTATTTAATTAGTTCATGGATTTGACCAAATTAAAAATTTTCAATCCGCAAAATGGTAAATTAGATATGAATTGAGTCAAATCCTTATCTGACCCGCAGATGTATAGATTTGATTTAAATTGAATTTCATCAGTTCGTATATTGGATTGGATTAAAAATTTATAACCCGTAAAATTATAAATCATATATGAATTAATATCTAATCCGTAAAATTCGGTCGGCAAACACTCCTAATTATCCATTACCAATAACATTGGGGATTCCAATCTTAGTGTTAACATAATTTTCGAACAACATAAAATTGACTGCGTCCACCCTCAACAAGTCAACTGTAGCAGCAACTTATAGGCTGCCCATTGAAGATGTTTGGGCTTAAACAAATTAAAATTGTTCCAGTGTACAAGCCAACGAGGGATGCTATTAACACCCCTCCACTCCCCTCATCAAACCCCTTTTACAATCTCTAAAATAACCGTTGCTTACCCCTTTTTTTCATCAACAAACCCAGCTTCGTCAGTCGCTCTCTCTGCTTCCATTTCAAATGTTAATAGATTATGAAAACTTCGTAGAATTATCTTCTCAGCAAAATGAAACTGTAAATTGAATGAAGTTTACTTTAGATCAAATTTTTACGCTATTACAGTTGACTACTTCTTTTAATTTTAAGTTTTTGTAATTTTAAAGTGTTTGTAACGGAGGAAAAGAGTACGATAAAAATTATATAAGTTGGTTTAATTCGACTATTTTTTTGCTTTTAATATGATTTAAAATATAAAGGACACCAGAGAAATTGGAATGGTTGGACCCCAATTCCACAATCTACAATGGCCCATAGCCTTTTTTTTCATTTTTCTATTTTGCCTTTTCTTATTGGTAAGTTCTAGCTTATTATTTATTTTATTTATTTTCATTGGTTAAACATGGTAACTATAAGTCTTATAATGGTTTAGCAGGCCCCCACGTTTCACTTTTCTGCAATCTACTTTTCTCCAATCAAAATCATCTACACAAGAAGCTAAGATCTCAAATTAGTCACAGATCATAAGTTTCAACTCTCGAACTATTTTTATTCAAAAAAAAAAAAAAAACTCTCGAACTATTTTTGGAGTTTACGATAATTGTACAGCAAATAACGCGGAGTTGAAATTAACTCGTTTATGAAAAAATTAAATAAAATAAAATTTTGTGGCACATGGCCTGAAAACGACCTGTGTGAATTTTCTAAATGCTTTGTGCAACTGATCCACATGATCTCCTTAATTCCCCATCTAATCAGGACTACTGCATTTTTAACAGTGCTTGTTATTCAACTTGATCAACTCGTTTGAAGCATCAATTTTCTTTCCCTTTTTATTATTATTATATCTTATTAAATTCTGATTCAAAATTCATTGTAAATTTGTAGCATAGATGCTGTTATCAAAGACCTGTGTTTAGTATTATTGTTTGTGTTCATATCTAATGGCCTTGTATATCGCGAAATTGACTTTGTCCCCAGAGTCTTTTACTGTTTGGTTTCTAGAGTTTCCCTTGAAAATCTCTATAATTTGTAGCGGGCTTTTTATTTAATAATATTACTCTTTTACTAAAAGATAATAATAATAATAATTCATTATTTCGATTATGTCTCGTCTCTATGAAAATTACCTTTGTTTCAACAGTTCATTATTTCAATTGGGCCCCGTCTTTCATTTCAGGTATGTCGAGATTATTTCATTTGGTATCATGAAAAGCTTGAGTATTGTTGAATTGCGGTCTCAAAATCTGAGCGAATGACATTGTCATCTATGGTTTTGGAATTCAACCAATAGGTCATCTGGAAACCTGCGACGTCACATGCTAGAAATTAAGCACAATAGACGACAATTCAGAAGCTAGTAGTTGTCTTGTCGTTTTGAGGTCATTTAAGTTTACACGTGATGCGCATGTGAAGGAGCATTGGTCAAGCTGGTCAACAGTTAGCCTCATTTAAGATTGATTAAGATTGAGGTTGAAACTTAGGTTCTGAATGGAAATGAAGTTAAAACTCAATAATTATTTATTTTATAATTTGTGATCAAAATAGTATTTGATAAATTTTATAAAAATTATTTATTTTATAATTTTTTTATTTTAACAATAACTTTTAAAAGTAAGTAGATGATTACTTTTTATAAATAACTTATTAAATAAGCTATTATATCTTTTTAAAGTTCTTATTATAGTCTTAATATTTAAAAATAATAATTATGTTTTATTTTTCCATACGCCGTAATTATAGAAAAATTTTAGTGAGTCAACAATTGAAATAGAACATAAATTCATATAAGTAAACAACAAGTGGAAGTTAGTAAACAGGGTTGCAGTAAATCGTTGGAGCAACAACAAAATAAACAACAGAAAAGAAAATGAAAAACAAAAAGAAAAGAAAAATAAAAAACCTGAGGTCTTTTAAACAACAGTCTCCTTAAAACATATTTACCATCCACTACAATACTTTAGGTTTGTTAGTATCTGTTTCTCATGGTACAACAAGAACAAATTATTTGTCAAGCACAAACAACTAATTTTGGCAAATAGCAACGATGTAGAATCATTATCAAAACAAAACGTTAGAGGAGGAAAAAATTTTAAGTGCTTTGTTGTGGCTAAAACAAAAGAGGAAAATTGTCTTTTATCTACATGAGGGTATGTAACTATTGAATAAAAATTGAATATTTTATTTGATTTGCTCTTGTAACAGCCCATTGAATTCAAAATAATTCAATTCTGTAACAGCTCAAAATTTATTCACAAATCAAAGATGCTTTTGATTTTAAATTAAATTGCAAAAACTGTTACAAAATTTAAAAGGAAAGGAAATTAAAAACATGGTCACGCAGGCTAGGGTGATTTTGGGCCTAACATTCGTATACGCAAGACGCGCAGGCACACATGAGTTCAACTAAATTGAGATTGGATTTGCACCCCCACGCACGTGAAGAAAGCATTTATTCTTAAAATTCTTGCTCATGTATGAATGATTATCTATATATAAACACAATTCTTTTGCTTTTTTTTCCATGTGGGATAAGTTCTATTTCCTTTCAAATTTCTAATTTTAAGGGTGTACTTTGAGAGTCAATTTCTCATTTACTCAAACATCATTTTGAGTATACAAATATACCCTTTCGAAGTGTTCACAGAGTAGAATTCGAACCTCTCAAGATTTTCTACTTTCGTTAAGTGGGTCCCACTCAAAATGTGCCCTCAAAATAACATGCTAATATGTAGGGGTGGGCAAAATACCTGACCCATCCCGACCAAAAAAATTTTGGGTTTGAATCGAGTTGTGTATAGAACCCGATCGGATTGAAAATTGTAAACCCGATCAGGTTGTGATTGGGTCGGGTTATACCCGATCGGGTTACTTTAAAAAAAAACTAAAACCTAAACACACGCACACCACACACACATATCACTCACAGCAGAACAGATTCACAACACAAACAAAAGTACAAAACCCACAAGACACTCACACAGAGCAGTGTCGCGATCTGTTGACTCCCAACAACCATCGCCAATAGAGGCCACACACACTCCACCTCCAGTGCCACGATCTGTCGTTGTCTCTCCGAACTCCAACCAGTCCCCGCGATCTGCGGCTGCACGTCCAGCCGTTCGCGATCTGCCGCTACACGTCCGCCCATCTGCTGCCTCCAACTACCACCGATTTGCTGCCGAAAACCCCTCTGTGATCTACTGCTCCAAGGCCAAACCTCCAACCCAAGTTTTTACCCTTTGTGACTTTTGATTTTGAAGCTTTCATTTCATTGTATATATTATATAATTAGCTATGGTTAATTTTGAAGCTTTCACCCAACTCGATTAAACTTGAACTCAATCTGATCCATTAAACCTAATCTGATTCTATCCGAGTTTAATCCGATTTTATCTACCCCTACTAATATGCTATTTTTTCAACAATAATATTGAGCCATTAGATATCATATTACCACCACAATTAAATTACCGTCATAGTTACTTTATATTCTCTGTAATATCAAAGTTTTGATATAGTAAGTTCATATATATTTTATATTTTACTTTTATTTTCTATTATAAGATTAAAAAAGGTTTGCATATAATTATGTAAATTTTTTTGAACTTTGAACAATTTCACATGAAAATTAACCATAACTTTTAAAATTAATTTTATAACAATGGTTTTTAATATTCAATCTATTTATATATTTTCTATAGTTATGGTGTTTATTGCATCAAGTTTAATATGAATGTAATGCATATTATTTTTTTATTTTATCTGAGTTATGTATTGGTATGAATTTTTATCATATTTTATATACATAAATTTTTCAATTTCTTTTTTTACTTTATGTAATTTTACATGATTAAAAAAAAGACATGTCTAAATATCATTAAATATACTCCAAAAAATGACAATTTAAACTTATATCTATTTTGGTCATTATATAATAAAACAATACATTTGTAATAAAATTTACCAAACACGTGTACATTACTTTTCAAACTCACAACAACCGCAACAACACAGTTTATCAAACATCAAGCTATTTTTTTAATCAACCACTTATCACATCCACACAACAGAAGCAATTTATTTAATCAGCAACTGCAATCAAAATTGGCCCTTAATAAGCTGCTTAGTTCATAATTTGTGAATAATTTTATGTGCTTTGTAAAAGTTATTTATTTCATAATTTTCTCTATTTTGATAGGAGTTTTTAAAAGTAGGTAGGTGGTTCTTTTCAATTTCATAAGTAGCTTATTAAATAGGCTACCACATCTTTTTAGAATTTCTATTTTAACCTTAATATTTAAAAAATAATAATTATGTCTTATTTTTACATACATTATTAGATATCATATTACCACCATAACTACTATACATTATCTCCACTAGTAAATTTTTGGTCCAATAAGTTGATATGTTATATATTTTACTTTTATTTTCTATTATAAGATTTAATAAGCATGTATATGATTACGTAAATCTTTTTGAACTACAAACAATTTCATATGAAAGTTAACCATGACTTTAAAAATAATTTCATAATCTTGGCTTTTAATGTTCAAACTATTTATATTTTTTTCCATAGTCATTGTGTTTCTTGTAACAAGGTTAATGTAAATGTAATACATATTACTTTTTTATTTTATTTAGACTATGTACTAGTGTGAATTTTTATCATGTTTTATGTAACAGATTATGGAGAGCATTATATTTTTTAATTGATTTTTTTTCTTACTTTACATAATTTTATGTGTTTTAAAAAGGCATCTATTAAACATACTCTAAAAAAAAGGTAATTTAAACTTTATCTATTTTGGTCATTATATGATAAATAACAAGTTCATAATCAAATTTACCAAATGTATATTCATTATTATTCAAACCCCCAGTAACCATAACAACAAAGTTTACCAAATATCAAACTACATTTTAGTCAGTAACTTATTGCATCCACACAGTTAAAGCAGCCTATTTAATCTGCAACTGCAATTCCAAATTGGCCATTAGCTAGGGTTGCTAAAAAATAACGGATTCTTTCTCGTTTCGGTAAATTAAAACGACCTTTATAAGGTTATTTGATGTGCTAAATTTCCAGATCCCATCGAGGCTACAGAGAAAGAGTCAGTAAGTGAAAGTTGTGTCATCTTGTTCTCTATAATAAGCTCCAAAGCCTTGTAACATTGATGTGTTGAATAATGAAATCATGTGGTCTTGTTCTTCAGTGGATTTTAGCACATTTATTTTTTGTTTCTGATTCATTTCTTATATACGTTTTTATCAATGTTGTTAGGTTTTGTTAGCTGAGTCTTCATTAACCAACAAAGGGTCGTGCGGTCTTGTTCTTCAAAAATTTTGAGGACATGAGTTTGAGTCTTAATAAATTATGGACTCTATTTTTCTCTTAATTTCAAGAATTAGAAATAAATAGTCATCTTCCTCACAATGTGATGAAACAAATGCCTTAAAAAATATTAATAGTCATCATCTAATTTTACATATTAATAGATTTCTCATTGTAAAACACATACAAATGCCTTTAAAAAAAAAAGAAAGAAAAGAAGGGGTCTTGGGTGCTTGATTTGAGCATTAATCTCGGGTTCAACACGACAAACATATCACATCAATTTCGAATTGCACCCTTCAATTTAATTCTTAGTGCAAAAAAAGGTTTAATTGGATTGTGATTTTCCATTGAAAATTAAATACATTTCATTTCAACTTCTAATGAAGAAATAAATACATATGAAGTTAAGAGAAACTAGTGACATTCACATGGAGTTGGATTTGGATGCATCCTTTTAATAAAATGTTAATTATGAATAAAGTTTATTGTGGTCTAATATTTGGTTGCAAAATTCAAAAGAACAGGCTGGGCAAATCCCATAGACTGCGGGGGTACTTGGAATTGGGGAATCTTGAAGGATAAAACGTTTTCTATCACGTCAATTCATCTCACAAATCACAATCATCCTCTTTCTTGGTTTGCAACGAAACCGCGTCTAGCTAGACTAACCAACTGTATTAAATTAACTAACTAGGTGATTAAATCTTTGTTGACTATTAGTGCCCATAAGACCAGGATAATTTTTTTTTTCCTCAGAATCTTATAAGCTTATTCCTAGATGTAGTTATTAAATATACACATTCCAGTTCTATGGAACAATTATTAATGTATGATAGACAATCATAAAGTAATTTATATTATATAGTATTACACCACTCTTGATATTTTATTCACTTGCTGATTAATATATATGAACTGAGCATGGCAATGTACGAATGAGATCAAATTCGCTCATCAATTATTCAGTCACTTACTACGAAATTATTCATGTAAATTTTTAGTATATCTAACATTATTTTCAGTCACTTCCTTAAAGCACATTTGATTTTTTCCCCGTTAGATTTTAAGAAGATAAAGCTTTTTTACTGGGAAGGATATTTCCATTTATTTAGAGAACTTTTAATTAAAATGAGAATTTTTAATTTAATGTTGGAAGAGTTTACTTAAATAAAAAATCTGAGGGGGAAAAAATTGCTACACAACTATTCTAAACAAAACCAAACTAGAAATAAAATAATCACACAGCTCCTAAGTAAAAGTCTGAGGGGGGGGGGGGGGGAAGAACATTTCAAGCTGTATAGTTTCAGATACCCAAAAAAAAAAAAATGCTAATAGAGACAGGTAGATTTAATTAGCTTGAACGAAAATAAAAATATGTCATTTGAAAGGGAAAGCTAAGAAACAAGCAGGTAGCAGCATAGAAAATAGATGACGCACACAATGCTTGTAATTGATGGAGATATTAAATTCCAACGTTCTTATACCAACAAAACTTGCCCGACTTTTTCTTTTTTGTTCAATGCACAATTCCGTGAGCCCTTTGTGCGCATGTGATCTGCACAAGCTGGGATGAAGAAAGCAAAATTTAAGAAGCTTATTCTTTAGGAAAAATTGCAAAATTTTAGCTTAAAGAAAATTAAATTTAGCTATCAAGCATCAGCCATGTTACATCAATATTTTGGGGTCCCACATTCAACGCGTTTGATCAAATATTTTGTGGGTCCTATGTTATTTGTTTATTTGTGCCTAGCTCATCTTTCTTTTTTATCTTATTTTTTCTTTCATAAATATCAATCTAACGTTAGCTGTAAACCAAGGTTCAGACAAAAGTTTTCAATCTTTCTAACTCGTCAATACGCATCTAGCTATGTTGTTGTTTCCCTTGTCCTCTTCTTACGTGCTTGATAAAGAAAAGCATTTCTAAATTGTAGCCGTTGTTATCTGAAACTTTTTTATCATTTTTTATTAATTTACTTATTATATATATTTGATCTAGTGCGTGACATCGCACATATTATGGTGAACTACATTGCGCTTAGCAAATTACTATTGAAGGTTGTGCAACTCATAGTACAAAACTCTCAATCAACACTTGTTATACACAACATCGCGCACTAGATCAACATAATGTATATTCATTATTTAATAAGAGATTCTGAATGGATCTCAATTAAAATCATTTGACTCAAATCTACCGTACAAAATTTTGAAAGTTCATGCGAAAATATATAAGAGAATGCTCGTTTGATTCTTTTCAGCTTTTGTTTCGCAAAATGTATGATCACTAGCATTAGGGCTTGTTAACGAAATATATATATATATATATATATATTTCAGTTATAGTACAGATTTTATTTGGGTAAAGTTTCTTTTAATCTCTATGCTTAGGCATTAATTTTCAGCTGGTCCTCACATTTTAAAAAATCGCATTTCGAAATATTCATATTATTGTTACTTCTGTAAGTGGTAAATGAAGCTTCTTTCAGAGAAAAAAAAATATTTCTATCGTAACAAATAATAAACATTCTTGCCGTTACTCTAGAGATTAATAAAAAAAGCAGCTCTTATTTTATCAGAAATAACAACATGAATGTTTGAGATTATTTTTTTAGCAGACAGTAAGCAAATAGAAATAATGTCCTATCGTAGAGTCTAACTGAGAATTTACTCATTTTATTTGCTCATTTTACTCATTTTCATAACTATAAGAAGTTGTGATACTTCAATCTGAACTTGGTTAATGGTTATGAGCTCACATGCAGCAGCGGAAAACGATAAGATGGTAGTTGCCAAATTGTCATGGAAAGCACAACACAACTGACAATTTTTTGGCCAAATCTTCTGTCAGGATAGAAAGAGAAATATTGAATGCCAAAAATGTTTGCAATGAACACGGTTCCGCTTCTTCAGTCTTCACCCTTCACCGTGTGGATGATATCGAGCGAAAGAGTCAGAAATAGCAGCTGATGGCTGAGAATTAACTAAATATCTCAATTTTTTAAAAGCTAGAGCTTTACTTGAAAATCAAAAAAAAAAAAAAAGTTGCAAAATCGTTCATATTTTAATTTATTGAACTCTTCTTTGTGCATGTGCATATCGAATAATCGATTATCCAAAGCATGGAGGAAGCATTGTTGGCACGTGGGTGAACAACGCACATGAAGAAACTGGAAACATAGAACTTGAACTATTGTTTTATTTGATTATAATGTCTCCATTTCTGTGTGTAAAACATGCATGCTTTTTCCATATCTTTGGCCCATTATCTTCAAAATCAGCATCAATTATACAAATAAAAATTATCATCACTGCAAGCCATATGTTATTATAATTGTATTACCACTAGATGAAAGTGACTAGCAGTGATACAAATGGGCCACTTGCAAAGCAGTCCAAAATTTTATTTTGGTGGAAAGATCCATTCTTCTTGTTGTGCCGTCACATAGCTTTAATTTCTTGATCTATTAATCAACAGAAAAAGATATATAAAGATTTAAGAGATTGTTGCTCTGGGTGCAAATTGATCCGATAATAGTGAATGAGATTTGAACAAATGATTTGAATGGTTAGGGTAATAATTTTGGTCTAAGATTCTTCAATTGATATGTCCAAAAAAGGATTGACTCAATCATACTATTAGAGCACAATTGATTCCCATATTCCATATTGTTGCATATCTACTGTAATGAAAAACGCCCATAATCCTTGTAAATAAACTTCAAAGATTCCTTATTAAAGATCTTAATTGCAATTTCGTATCAATTTAACATAATATGATTATCCCTTAAAAAAAACATAATATGATTATATTTTGTTCAAAGATCATATAGTTTAACGACATTGGCCTATTGTTTTTTATTGTTATGCTCAAAGCAAAGACCTGTCATTATCCAAACTGAAAACTGGATCACATGACAAAATACAAATCTATGAGGTAATGAGAATATGACCTTAGATTTATTGGAAAAAACAAATGGTGATAAAGCACAGTTGGGTATTATAATTTTTTTGAAACAAAAGTTATTATGTATTGTTGCCATGTGAATTGTATATGGTCAGTTTGAAATTTATTTTACCCAAGCCTAATTAATTCAACAATCATCACTTGCAAATAAGCCAACTGTAAACTAATATAAATGCATAATTAATAAAGAAAAAGAAGGGCAAGAACCCAAAAAAAGCTCAATGGGACCCATTTGCTCAATTTGGTGCCAGACAGCAGAGAAGGCTTAGAAAAAGAGTCCCGGTTTCTTAAATCTCTGTCAACAAACGCAGCTACAAAAACCCCCCCTCCTCTTCTTCACTAGCACCACTCTCCTTCAGGCATTTTCACGAACACTTTCTCAAAGAAACGTTTCTTCTTTCACTAGCATGGCCAGACCACAGCAGCGATACAGGGGCGTTCGACAGAGGCACTGGGGCTCTTGGGTGTCGGAAATTCGCCACCCTCTCTTGTAAGTTCAAGACTCTTGAACGAGTGTTTCAACCGCGTTTCGGGCATTGTACTTTTGTGCTGATGGAAAGTTTCGTCTTTTTTTTTTTTTTTATCTCGCAGGAAGACTAGAATTTGGCTAGGCACGTTTGAAACAGCTGAAGACGCTGCAAGAGCTTATGATGAAGCTGCAAGGCTTATGTGTGGACCACGAGCCAGAACCAACTTCCCTTACAACCCGAACGCGTCGCACTCATCCTCATCAAAGCTTCTCTCGGCAACTTTGACAGCAAAGCTGCATAGGTGCTATATGGCCTCACTTCAAATGACCAAATCATCATCAGCAAATGAGCCTCAAAAAGCACCAGCTTCACATGTTTCAACCCCCAGTGGCAATGCCACAAGAGTCAATGAAATGGGCAAGCATCTGCTAGAAATGAGACCAATGCAAGTGCAAGGGAGCACTGAGCCAATTAACCGGGCGGTGAAAAAGGAACAAGTTGAAATTGCCCAGCAGTTCAAACCACTTGAAGACGATCACATTGAGCAAATGATTGAGGAGCTGCTTGATTATGGTTCACTTGAGCTCTGTTCTGTTGTTTCGCCACAGGCTCTGTGATATAACTCATGCACCCTGTTTGTTCCAATTCTGCTAATTTAACCCCCCCACCATGTTAGCCATTTTAGAGTCTATTTTTAAGTGTACCACCAGAACTAGATCATCTTCGGTTCCTAGAATTTATCTTCTAAGTGACCCATTGAAGAAGCAGCTAGCTTAATGTACAGTTGTATTATGTTATAATATATGCTATTATTATCCGCTTTGTGACTTCATTTTAGAAACGTCAATTCAGTTGAAAAAATGCCGTGCCAAGATTGTCACCAAATGGTAAAAAATCAACAAACAAAGATCTTTTTCAACTGCAGAGGAGCCCTCACAATGAAAATATTCAAAAAGAAAAAAGAAAAAACGAAAGTACGAATTCAATAGTTAATGTTTCCATTTTACAGCCGTTGTAGACTAAAATTTATGACACTTCAATTTGAAACAAGTCTAAGCGACAACAATAAATTAATTCAGAAGATATATTTACAATGTAGCGTTGTTTGGTATAACATCTCCCATACACTACCCTAGTTAATGTTTCTGATTTTTCAACAAAAAGTATGTGAGAGAGAGCGTTGTCACACTGTAGTCAAGTCTCCTAGTTTTAAATGCTTTTGTAAAGCATGAAAGAGTGCTTCAACTTCTATGGAACGAGACCAATCATTCTTGGGCTAGTTCGTGTCATGTTTTACACAACTGTTGGCTCTGAAAACGCTTCTGGTTCATTGCAGTTGAAAGCAGGCTTTTTGCTTTGAAATTGCTATTCGCTAGTTGCTTCTGTCAAAGTGGAAAAGAATACTGCTGAATGGCATTGGGTGGTTCTAATGATTTTTCATTGGCCCATTCTCTTTCACTTTCTCCCTCCATCCCTTTGATAATTTTCAAGTATAATTTCCTGTCTTGTGTATTAATAAGACCAGACAATTAAAATTGCCCCACAAATGCTTGCATAAAAAATAAATAATAGATTATATATAATCAGGAGTCTATCAAGAGTTAAAATTCATTCAATGATGCCATAGTTTAAGAGTCATTGAACATATCAAAATAATAAGGGCGAAATCTACTCCTGCCCCCATTTTGAGCTTGTGGGAGGTTAAAACCCAAGTGAGGGTGTGTTTAGCATTAGGCTGTGGGGATTCTCGGAAATAATTTCGCTTTCTTGCACGGAAAAGAGTGGGAATTTAATGATCAAGAGCTAAAACGTTTGATTAGTAAGAACGTGTGCGTTTTTACAGTAATTTTCCCCTTTCCTTCCCGTAATGTTACTATTATGTGATGATTAAAGATGATGTAACTTTTTTATTGTCTCTAGTAATTTTGTTTTTCACTTTGGCTTAAATCATTTTCCGCTTTTGGAATGTTTTAACTCGATGAGAGTAATATGCAGAACTAAGAATATTGTAAGTTAAAGTTAACATCATGTCATTTCAAGCCTTAACCTTTTTTAATAACAAATTAAACATTAATTACATATACATCGTCGGCAGCTAAAAGTGTGAACCATTGCTATATTTATTTGCGGAACTTCAACTTGTAATACATTAAACCCAACTCTGAAAACATATAATGTTACTATTTCAGCAGCATTAACAAGAAGGTTTTCTCTCTGTTTTTTTTCCCGACACCCTTCTTATCGAATAAAATTGTTCATTTGTAACGATATTGAGTATATGCATAAAATTTACAATGCAGAGTTTAAAAATTCATGCTTGCTTTTTGGAATTTGGTGTCTAGTCTCTGTCAATGGAAACTTAATGATGGTTCACCTGTTTGGAAATTGATTTTGTTCCCCACAACTATCAAAAACTAAAGTTGTTTATTCTCATTATACTGTTTTACTTTTGATTCAGCAAAGGTGATTAAATCATGTCATGTTAGTGAGTTTATCATCATTAATTGTTTGAACTTAGTGTCTGTAGGGAAACCTGAAAGATTTATGTTTTCTTCTTTTTCGGATTAAAGCTAAATTCCCGACAAGCCTGAAGATCACTAGTGAAATAAGCTACTCACATGATAACATAACAATTTTGACATATTTTGGCTCTTCATTGATAGTCATAATTTTCATGCTTTGCTTCCTAAAAATTTAAGGTTGTCTAGTGGCTTAATTATGTTGAAATTGTAGTTAATTTTGATGGAAATTTTCTAGTCTTGGCTTGATAACTTCTAAGAAGTGAATCTAATTGTTCCACAATTTCGTTTAGAGTAAATTTCTTTTTGATGGAATGGAGACATTGAGATTGAAAAGATAGAGAAACATAAATTTTCAAATAGGTCTAAAATTTTATTAATGAAAAATTTTGAATACAAACTTAAGGCTTTGAACTCCTTTTATACTAATCTTCAATATTAGAAATGTATCAAGGTAGACAAACTCAAAATATTATTATATAATAAAAATTCTCCTAATTGAAATAAGAAAAATAAAACAAACAGGATTTAAATTTGATATCTAAAAACAAAAAAAATAAAAGTCTTGAACGCAATACGAAATGTAGAAAATTTTCATAAACTTATAAAATGATCATAAAAGAAAGACAATTTCCAACCGAGGACAAATAACTACAGTATATTAAGTCAAGTTCATCTCATTGCAAGTTTCGAAACAATATATTATACACATCAAATGAATATATGTAGCTCAAGTTACAGTCTCTTGCTTATCTTTCGTAGCCATCCTACATCACTTTTGTTTAATTTAAATTGATTTTCATGCCGTGCTCATAGCTGCTACACCGATGACCAAGATCACGACTTTTAAATAGTGAATCTGGATATTTCTTTATAAATTCTTTGGTGTTGATTCCTTCTCTTAATTTGGAGGCGATTTTTAAATTATGTTCATTGTTTCTAAGCTGATCAAAACATATATCGATAAATTTTAAATTGTAATATGAATGGATTTTTAATGTATTATTTTGAATATAGAAAGCGGTGAATCAAATATATTAAACAACCAAGTATAGAAATTTGTACATCTTTTTTTTTTTTTTTTCCCTTCCTTTTTGTACAAACTTTCATTGTGAAAGGGCCTTTCCCTTGAATTGCACACTTTGTGAAAAAGAGAAGGGGAACAACCAAACAAGCACTACTGAAGAGTCAAAGATGAGATCTTCCTTAGAAGAAAAGGTGGTCAACACAAATGATAGCTATATCTAATCATGCAAGGTATATATAGAATCTCATGTGAAAATGTTGGGTTGGAGAAAATCATATTGGCCTTAAAATCCCTTTTTCATATACCCAAAAAATTAGGTATATTGAGATTGTCTCTTTAATGGGGTTTTAATAGTTGTTTTTAGATGCATCAAATAAAGGGGTTCATGCAAAAATCCAAAAGGAAAATGGCCTTTTATTAATTAATTAATTTATTTATTGGGAGTGAAAGCAAATGGTAGATGGCCTACACACTGAAAAGCCACAATCCTTTTACCAGTTCAAGTTGAACTAGAGCACAAAAACATTTCTGTAGTTTGTTGATATTTTTTTGATAGGGTCAAGGCTGAACCCGACTCTTCTTTGTCATTAAGTTTAGGGTTCATACATTTTTAAAATTTTATTTCCCTTCTTCTCCATTGCTTCACATGGCCTTAAACACACTCGGCAATTAATCGTAACTGTCAAATGAAGTAAAATAAAAAAGAGACAAAGATAAGATTGAATCCAATGAGCCCTATAACAAAAAATTTGTGAAAATGTAACGTTGGGGCTCAAGTGCACTAAACTGTTCCCAAATTTCATAAGATTCCTTTCACATTGACACGGCCTTGGGATATTTGCATTGTACGCCCAAAAAATCAAAACAGTGAAAGGAGTACAGATGTAACGCAGAACTTTGGAAAGCATGAACCACCGAAAAGTAATAAGGTAAATTTGTAAGAAAACTACGAATTGCAGCAAAAAGTAAAAAGGAAATTGTGCAATAAAAAGCTTCTTTTTCCGCCATTTTTTTTTTGTTAACTGTTAATTGTTCACCAGTACTCTTTCTGTTATATTGGGACTAGATAATGGACAAGGCATCTTGTTTAATTTTGTTTGAAATGTCAATATCCACAACATCAAACATTAAAAATTATTTGTACAGGAAGACTTTTGGGTGCATGTTCCCCGTTTATAACCCCCCTTACTGTTTTCGGCACATGCCCATTTACCATTACCGTATCAGATGTGAAGGCAACAAGAATTCAGTGCATGAGGGTGTATATATAGCGAGAGGTGAGAGCATAACGGAGCGGGGCAGTGAAACTGTGAAAGTGGAATTGATAGAGTAGATAAATATTAAATATCATTCTAATACCGAATCAAGTCAACACGATTAGTTTATACTCTAATCGAAAAATGATTAGACCTCATTGTAATCCGAATAACTCAATGAGATTTAAAAAACTCGTTTAGCGAGATTAGATGATACTTTTATCCAAACGACTCTATAAGAGAAATTTTTAATAGATAATCCCAAAGAAATAATAAAAGATTGAATATTTGAGGATGAAGTTTTGAAAACAATAACTCTCTATTGGCAATAAAAGAAATCTACTTTCTTAAGTTAACTTAAAAAGGAAAACTAAATCACAATTACACTTGAAATCAAAGACTAAAAATATATATATACCATAATGGACTCTAATTAAAAATAGAAAATATCAAAATACCTAAAATAACAAAATTCGAGAATCCTAATATAACATCTTGCATCAGAGCACCTAAGGTCCCGATTGGGATTACTTTTAGGAGGTTTAAAAGTGATTTTAAAAATTAATTTTAGTGTTTGGTAAACAAAAATTAAAATAACTTTTGTCAAAATTAGCCTCTCCTACGACTAATTTTGAAAAGCAAGAATTTAAAAACTTTTAGATTCTGATTTTGAGAATCAATTTTATCTTTTATTATAATTCCATAAATATCCTTAAAATTATTACCTAAACCGAAAATTATCCTTATTCAAATTGAAAACAAAATCAATATTTTAATAAATTTTTGTTATAATTCATCGATATAAAATTTTCAATATCAACTGTTGATCGAATTATTATTAAATTTCTTTCATTATATTACAAATTTAATTATCAATTGTTTTAAGACGATAAAATAAAAAATTAAAATCAATATATTATATATTTTATTTTTAGTTAAAATTAGTATAATACACAATTAAAAATATAGTATGTACATATTTTTATATGTATAAGTAAATTTTATCCTATATTATGTATATTTTAGTCATTTGTTTTCTCTCAATAGTTTAATAGTAAAATTTACTAAATGTCTATAACTGTTTTTAAAACTCACAGTACTTCTAAAAATAAAATTTACCAAACACTTAACTGATTCTCTTCACAGCTGATTATTTATATAGCACAACTAACAACAATTATTTTAAAAGTTACAGCATCCCTAAACTAACCCTAAGGTTTTTTGCCTTTCTCTTTATCACATACATGTCTAACCCTCTCTAAAGCGAAGAAGAAAAATGAATGCAATTTGTTAAAGAAATTCTATTACTACAATTATAGATAATATAAACCTAACTGAATTCATTTAAGTTTTGAAAGAGCTTTTGACAAATGCATGTTAACATTACCGGACTCATTAAGTTACATCATACATCAAGCTAAAATCGGTTTTTTCAAAAGACTTAGTTGTTATTTGTCGAACGACTAGAGACTTAGGTGGCGTTTGTTTTTTATCTAAAATCTAAATAAACTTGAATTAGTCTAAATTATGAATAGATTTGAATGTCTGAATCTGAATAATATGTTTGTTTTTTCGTCTGAATCTCGAAAAATAAGTATTAAGTTGTTTGTTTTTTTAACTGAAAAAGCTGAAAATATATACTTTTTACATTTGTATCCTTATTAAATTTGAATGTCAAATAAATAATATATTAAATACCACAATATTTTAACATTTATAAGTAAAACTATATTCAAGTGAATACATAATTATTTTAGAATTTTAATATATAAAATACCACAAATTTCAAATTTTATCGTATATAATATAAGAAATAAAAAAATATGGTTATTTTTATGTGGGGTAAATGTCTATGGTTGAGTTTTGGGATAAACATGAAAAATAAATTATAAAACATGGATATTTTTTACATTAATAAGTAATTAACTTAATTCAAATTTCTCCATTAAGTAAAAAGTCAAAAAAATTAACTTATTTTATTAAGTCAAAATTATCTAAAAAATCTCATTAAGTTATAAAAACAAATATCTCTAATTAACTTAATTAATTAAGTTAAGTTATTTTAAATCATTAAATTAAAAAATAAACGCCACCTTAGTTGTTATTAACTTATGTTGTATGGGCATAAGTTATAGCGTGTACATAATTCTACGCTACGAATCAATATATTCATGCTGCAAATTCGTTCGTTAGAGCGCCCGCTGTAGAATCCCACCGTTCAAAAAATAAAATTTATACGGCATGGAGAGATGAATGGGCTAGGGCCTGAAATAATGTTGATTCCAGCCTAGAATTTAATGGGCCAATATGAGTCCTCAGTGCAGACTACAAAGCAATACCTATTATTGGGCTTCTTTCCCATTTAAGGCCCATCTGTAAATTTTCTTCCCCCCCCCCCCCCCATTTTCTGTGTTAATATTTTGATTTGCTCTTAAACATATTTATACTTCATAACTATTAATTTTAAGTCTTAAGACGTGGGGTGATAGGTATGGAAAATTAAATCCACTTGAGTTTGGAAAATAATTTTACCAACTCAACCCAAATTAAGCATATCGCACGGATTTTCGCACATTCCTGAATTTGAAATAGAACCATTGTGAACCAGTCCCATATCACCAAAACAAAATCGTAGAAGTCAAAATTCAAAAGAGTTGTTGGCTACGATACTTTATACATTAGATTTATAATTAATTTATTCTCCCTAAACGACAATTCTAAGTAGAATTAAAACTGTTTGGTAGCATAATATAGCTGGCAATAAGATTGAAGGGCATCGATTTTTCTTCTCTTATGAGAAATAGAACTAACGTTCGTTAGGTACTGTATATATAATATACGTTTCTACTCGGGGAATATATGCACATGGTGTGGGGTTCATTTCTTTTGTTTAGTTGTTGAAACTTGAAAAAATCCCATTACCAACCAATGCTTATAGTTAAATAAAATGCTAGCCGTTCGTTTGTTGTTTAAACAATACAAAACTTTATCCTAACCCTGAGAAAATAAAATAGGACTAACAAAGGATTCTTTTTATATGTAAGAAAGCTTTTTAAAGTAATAGAACCTTAATGTACGTTGTTTAGGATTTATTTGGTTAGAAATATTTATGAGAATTAATCGTGGTTTAAGTAAGCTATATGTGTTTTCAAATTACTAACTACTAGTCCCTTTTTTTTATTTATTTAATGGTAGTAGGTAAGAACATAGATAGAAAATTAAGAAGTTGAAAATTAAACTCCTTTCTTTAACGTTGGTTGCCCTCAACGGTAGATTGCTTGGAGTTTCTGTTTGTTTCGTTGGGCTAAGTCTTCAAAACAAAGAGATAAGTCAAATGTGCGTGTGTGCGTGTAAATTTAGGTACGGGTGCTCTCATTTTTTTTTTTAATACCGACACGTTATCAAACTCTGTTATTGCAAAGGAACTTATATTAGAATTTTTCGCCCAAATAAAATTTAAGATCCTAAGATACTAATGTAACGTGCAGTGGTTGTAAGACGGCAATCTTCATACACTTGATTATAATATAAAAACCGAAGCTTTTTTTTTTGTCTTGATCACGAGGTATCTTGGGGAGGGCCCCAACCGTGGGAGGCACCTTTAAGCTCGTACCACAACCCAAAATAGAAATCTCTGTTCAAATCGAGAGACACAAGTTTCCTCAATAAAGGCGACTTCCCTACAATTCGAACTGAGGAGCAAATTCAGTCAAGCCACTTAAGGGACTCCATTACCAGTGGAATCAGCACTTTATTGGTACAAAAACCAAAACTTTAAAGTTTCTAGTTAAGGCTGGTGCTACGTTACGTTAAACATAACGTATGCCACACATAGCAACAGTGATGGATCCCACCGCAAAAACTGTTGCTGTGTGTGAATATACGTTACATTTAACGTAACGTAGTGGGACCCTTCTAGTTAAAACTCTTTTAAAATTTGAATTAAAAAAAGAAAAAAGGACAAGTCGGATCTCATACTTTCAAGCAAATATTGATCATTGACAGGGACATTGTTCCATAGTGCTTCAATTATATGACTAGTCCAATTTCCAAGTCGTAATGTTTTTCCTTGTCCTACTGCAATGACTTTGATGTTGAATTCTTGACTCGTAATTGCACGTTCCATGCTCCTGAGTTTTGCCTGCTTGGAACCTTCAAAATCCTGTAGCCAGTAGCAAAACTCTTGTTTTCCCCCTTTTTTTCCAAGTCTTAAACACGGATTACAATTGAAAAATGTGCATTCTTCCGAATAACAAATTTTCACATGCTACAAAATTTGGATTCGACTGCACATTCTTGCATAGCTATAATTCAATGTTATATTGTGTATATCAATAGATGGTGATAACGCCAGACTTATGATTAAATTACAGATGTTCCCACTTGGAGACCTCGACGTGAACAATCCTTTTTTTAAACTTAAGCGTTAAGAGTGTCCTGTTCCTATACTAGCTGGCAAATTTAAGAGCACAAGCATTTGGCATGGAGACACATTGTATGTTGCGACAAATATCGACGGGGGGAAAAGGGCGTGGCCTTTTGATGGTGCTGCTGAATGGGGGCATGGCTCATAATATCTTTAGCCCCAACGACCCCACTGCTAGTGCTGCTAATCAAATCAATACTAATCCGACGGACGGTTGCTTGTCATTATCTTGGCCAGATGAGCCAAAGCTTCAAGGAATTGTATGCAGGTCAAAAAATGTACACAAAATTAAGTGGTCAGCACTGCATTGCTAGAGTAATTTGGTTTCCAACTTGTACTAATTATGTACCTCAGACGATATTAATTACACACGTCATGTTTTCTGACTACAAAGAGACAAGTACATATACATGGCTGCTTTTCTTGACACTCATTACTTTCTGGTTCGGCAAAACAAATTAGGGACTCCAAAGGGTCCCCTCAATTTGTTGGTACCAAACTACGTACGTACACAAAATTTTGCCACATATTTGTAACTGAGATTGGTACAATTAATTAATAACATGTTCGCTTCACTAATTAAGAGGCTCGTGTAGTTTCACCAACATTCTTCAATGCCGGATGATAAGTAATAAATTATATGAACAATTATTTCGGTGGGATTCCAAAATGGGTGTAGTGCTTTGTGTCATGTAAAGTTGTAAGAAGGGAGACTGCCCCCATTCTCTAATTGGCTTTATCACTTATATCAATCTGTTACTCTTTGACAAATTTTTTTTTTTTTTTTTTTTACAAAAAAAGGGGGTCCGAGAGATCAAGTATATTATAAAAGCGACAAGAAAAATGGTAATTAAAACTACCAAATCTTTGGGGAAAATATAGCAATCACTTCTGACAGAAAGAATTCAATCACTAATTTGTAATTTATTAAAATAAAAATGTGTATGGCTAATAAACTTTTAGATGGGTAATTTGGCATCTTCTCCTCTCGTTATTTATGAAGTAGATAGTTCCAGTCTTCTTACGATTGTGAAAGTAAGTTTTTTTGAATTTCAAGTATTAAATTTGAGTAATTAAGTTTAACCATAATATATATCTCAAATATTAATGTGCATAGGGAGATTGTCAGTTTTTTCTTATTGAAATTAATATATCTCACTTTCATTTTAATGTTTTTATAATACCCAATAACTCTCTTGGTACAAGAAAAATAAAATAAAAGAAAGTATGGATAAATAAGTCGTTTACTTGATATTTGATATTGGAATATGTTTATTATAAGAATAAATGTTTAAAAATTACAAAAAATATAAGAAAAATATCTTATTTTAAATTTTTTATTCACGCCGAAACTTATAATTCTTATTTTGAATATTTTAATTTTAATTTCAATTTCAATTTATATAATTTATTTAATGTATAATAAATATAAATAAAAATACACATTGTAGATTATGGTGCCAGAGAGATTTTTGAATATTATGAAAACAGTAGAAGATTAATGACAATCTCCTTAACACTATCTTGAAAATGAAACATGATAATGATTTCGAGAGGCAACAAATCATTTTTTTTTTAATGAGATATAGTACAATTGATATATTTACAACCAGAATTTAATGAAAACTATTATTAATATTTACAATACTATTAATAATTTAACTTTTATAATTTGCTCACAAATTTCTTGAACATTTAGAAAATAGAAACTTCACCCACAATGTAGTTGGAGAATATATATATTTAAAATGAGAAAGGTATCCACTGGGTTTCAAACCCAAAAGTCCTTGGGGGATTGGGAGCAATGGATCGCCTTCTTACTCCATCATTAATTTTAAATATTTCAAATTTGTGTTAAACAAAAAGTATAATTATATTTCAAAACAAGATCATGCATTTCCTCTTTTTCACTATAAATTTTGCGATAGTTTGTTTCTTTGTTTGCTACCGTTCCACAGCATTTCCAACACGCAGAACAAGAATGATAGTTTAATTCTTTTATTTTATGATGATAATTTGACCAGTATAATTGATTAAATGCATGAATTAAACCATTAAGTGGACAATTCAATGGTTTCGGTTAATATGAACCCAAAAACCCCTCAAAAAGCACAAAAATTTCAGACTCCAGTCAAACTTTGGAACACAATATATTCATTGACCGTCAAAACTGTTTCAATTTACAAACAATCAATTAAATATGAGATAAATGATAAAAGTTTGACCACAAAAACCTGAAAATTTGCCCAAAACCGTATCATTTATGCATGGAATATCACTTCACGGATCGCATACATGTATTTAGTTACTTTTACTAATTTTCAAACACGCAATTATTCGATTATTTATATATACTACTGTTTAGGTTTTCTTTTTAACTTTAGTCAGTTTTCAAGATTTTAAACCACCCAATAATTAAGTGTCAATTTATTTATTTTTGGATTTTTTAGTCATTTAGTATGCGTTAATAAGATTGACCTTATAATTAATGAAGTTGATTTTCTTTTCAATATTTAAAAATAAATATAATTCATATATTATTGACCTAAATATTACGAGTTGTGTCTTCTAAAAAAAATTTTAATGCGTATGCTGGATGCATCATCATAAAATTAATTTAAAAGATGTTAATATAGATTTTTTGGTAAATTTTAAAATAAGTTGGTAAGTTAATATTCAAAACAAAAGAAAAAAAAAATGAAAAGTTTATGTGAATTACCATAATTGAAGCGCTCTTAATTAATTGTTTCCTTGTTGATTATTTTGACTCGTTTCTTCATCGAGAAAGTCACGGCTTCCCCAGATTGAGAAAGTCAAATTTCTCAGGTCAAATCTCAGAACTTAAAAATTAAAACAGCTCCACCAAAGCTTTAGCCCCATCACATATAAATAAATACAATAATCTTCTCTAAAACCCTTAGGAAGAAAGTTCACAAAACAATCATCTTCTCAAACAGCCCCAACACACAAAACAAAAACAATGTCCCAACTCCATAGCAACTCTTCCTTTACAGCTTGCTTCTTCCCCACCACCACCACCAAAAACTCCGACCACCATCCATCTGACCCACCGCCTCCGCCGCCGCCTCCGGAACCCATCTCCGGGAAGCCAAATCTTAGCACTTGTCTCTACAACACCCATCTAGGCCTATTCTCCCTCACTTGGTCAATGACCCTTTTTGGCTACTCTCTTCACCTTGACCATCACCCTTTTGATTACGGCAACTCATCTCCCATTTCATTCTGCAGCAACTCATCGTTTTCTCATGCTGCTTTCTCGTTTCATTTAGTCATTAAGCCCTTGATCTTTTGGAAAAAACGTGGATCCAAAAAGCTTAGTGTCATCCCCACAAACAAAGCATCAAAAAACATACAACTCTTTTGGGATCTATCCAAGGCAAAGTTCGGATCAGGACCCGAACCCCAATCCGGGTTTTACATAGCCGTTGTTGTAGATGGTGAAATGAGCCTTCTTGTAGGAGATTGTATCAAAGAAGCCTATGCAAAAACAAAAGCTCAAAGGCCAGAGAGAAGCCAAGCACCGCAGGCACTTGTGTTAAGAAGAGAGCATGTCTTTGGCAACAAAGTTTACACAACAAAAGCAAAATTTGGAGGCAAAACAAGAGATGTTTCAATAGATTGTAGCACAAGCAACGATGCTAGGCTTTGCTTTAGCGTTGATAACGTTAGGGTTTTGCAAATAAAGAGATTGAAATGGAAGTTTAGAGGCAATGAGAGGATTGATGTAGATGGGGTGCCGGTTCAAATCTCATGGGACGTGTACAATTGGTTGTTTGATGATTTCAAAAGCAACAAAAATGACGGCAATGGCCATGCCGTGTTCATGTTCAGGTTTGAAGACACCGTAGACAATGAAGAAGAACAAGAACAAGAACCCATGTGGCAATTGCAACAAAGTTCTTGTAGCAGCTTTGGCATGAGTGGGATTGAGTGGAGGAAGATGAGAAAGAGCCTGATGAGAACAGCTAGAAGTTCGTCGTCGTCGTCGATTTCCATGTCATCATCTTCATCAGGCTGCAGTTCTTCAGTAATGGAGTGGGCTAGCATGGAGGAAAGTGAATTGAGCCCCGGCCCCAATGGCTTCTCTTTGCTTGTTTATATCTGGAAGAAATAATGAAAGCTAGCAGCTGGTGCTTCAATTATTATTTGGTAATGTTTTTATTAGAAATTAATTAAATTAATTTTAATTCTCACTAACCCCCCATTTGTTTATGAACATATGTAGTTTAGAATAAAAATTGAATCAAATCATTAGGACAAATACACATTGATAGTACTTAATTATTCTCTTCTTCACCTGACATTATTTCTAGTATGCTTTTGTATTCAATGTAATCAAAGTTACCAAAACAGATTCATTAATCAAAATTAAAAGCCATTGTTTCAATGTCGTTCTGCGTTTTTTACTTTCATGAAACTTATGGAAATGGCCTAAAATTAAGGTTCATTAACCAAAAATAGTCCAACTTAAATCTTTTCTGAGCACATTATCGACTGCGCCGGCCATCTATTGTCATATTGCAGTCGACATTCGACCCGACGGCTAGCAGGAGCCGGGGGTATTATTGTCCGAAATGCTCTTTATTTTTTCTGAAGCAAGATCGGAAAATGTAAGTTGGGTTATTTTGATGAATTAGATGGAAGTGTGGGTCACTTCTGTAAAATTTTCCTTTTCAACTTTTCTTTTTTCATCTGGGTCTGGCCTTCTGGAGACTCTGGCCTTGAGCTGTATGATTATGATTGGAACAGTATTTTGTTTATGTGAAATTTCCGAGATTCGGACAAGAAGCATGTGGTGTGGGGCTCTTTCTTTTTGTTGTGTCTTATTTGGTTTCGCAATCGTCTACGATTTCGGCACAAAGTTCAAACCAAAATTTAACCAATCTTCACCGTTGATCGCGTCGGATCCTCCAAAGTAACATCATTGGACGGTTCACATTAATATACCGACGTTGTGTAAGAAGACAACATCATAGTACCCGATCAAAAACGGCACCGAAAGCACAGTTTTGACCACACGCCTCTCTGCTGCTTTTATTTTGTTTTGTTTTGTGAGTGGAAGCCAGCCAGTGAATGAGTGTCTCGTGAATCTTAAACTCTAGATTTTCACAATTAATTAGTTTTCTTTTTAAAGCATAAAAAACGGTTAGTTTTTTGACACGACTGTGAGTCGTTGCGAGTGCTAGCTACCACCCGGCGTAGAATATCGCCCACATATGTTTTTCCCAATTTTTATATGAATATATTAATTAAATAGCATGCCATGATTGACCTAAGCAAGAAGATAATTATAAAAAAATAATGACAACAATAAAGTAAAATTATGAGATTTAACCAGCTGTCTTCTAAGCTAATAATAATTACTAAAATAGTACGATCAGGATTTTTGTCCGATCTTAGCACTCTTAATTTTTTTAAAATCTTATATCACTTATATTTTAGTATTAATAAATAATTATAATTTATTATATTTTTTTAATTTATTAATTACCAATTATATTAATAAAATTTACTCAAATCATTGATTCCTCTTGACTACCGGTGATGTGAACCTTTTGATAATCAACAATTTGAGTGAAATTCGGCCGTGTAAGAAGCCAGGGCCATGTGATGCGTTTGTGTTGTAGTTCCATGTTCTTGACCATTGCTGCCCAAAATCCGCAAAAAAAGTATGGGGCCAGTTTGTGATATGCTATAGGTTAATTGGAATTGATTAAGAACATCACCAAAGGTTATTCAAATAAGATTTTATTACTTATTTGAAGAGTCACATTAATATTTAAAGCTCCAAAAGATACTCTAATTAAAATTCTTCAAATAAAAATTGATTCTCTCTCTTCAAATTTGGAGAGTTAATTTCTCTCTCTTCAATTTGTATTTTATTACTTTTTATTAAAGAAATAGAGAGAAATGCTTTAATTGCTATTGACTTTTTTTAAAAAAAAATAATTATTTGATTAAAATAATATTAATTTATTTATATTTGAAGAGTCTTTTGGAGAATATTATATTTTTTTACTCTTCTATTTGCCACATAGGTACGCAAATAGATATTTGAAGAGTAAAATTTATAGAACCTTTTGGAGATGCTCTAAGGTGACATGGCTTGATCAATATTGTGTTAAATTCAAATTTAAAGTACTCAACACGTAAATTTATATGCGGTACAATTATATGAATAAACAACTAATATATCCGTTTGACAATTTACAAACACGAACTGAATAATCGATCGCCCTGCGAAAAAAAAATTAGTGTGCAAATACGCGCATGATTGCCGCACACGGAAAAGAAATCGTCTTTATTTTTATTTTATTTTAGCAGCGAAGTTGCGGAAACTACCGTACCGGCCAATTTGTTTGCGGTAGTTGAAGAAAATGTCCAAGTTTGTAAATGGAAAATTACTCAAGAATACAATTAATTTTGTTGATTCCATGGATATGGACAAAGCAAAATACAAGTGTGTAAAATAAGTGGAGCGGTAGGGACAATGCACGATTTGGTAAAGTCAAATCTAAAACAAAACAAAATAACCATCCATTAATTAAATTAAATTAAAGTAAGTGTGTTGTGTTATTCCATCTCATACTTGGGCTTCCATTGGTTTAGGTTGTTTCCTGTTTGTTTTGTTGCAACGACTTTGAAATATAGAACCATTAAAATCCCGCGAATGCCCCATTAAACGTGTGCTTCTTGTAATTGAGCTATACAATTGTTTGTTCTATAACCATTTGGTTTTAAAATAATAGCCGACATATACGACTTTGTGATTATCTTCTACGCATATCATTAACGGCCAGATTGATTGAATTTAACGGTGCAATGATGGATCATCGTGATTAATTAAAAGATAAAATAAATACAAACTCTAATGCACTGTATTTTTATCATGTAGTGTATTAAAATTTAAATTTTTTTATCTTTTAACCGATCCCTGACTTTATTAAAATCAAGAATCCATGTTTGAAAAACTATTATATATATATATGTGTGTGTGTGTAAGAGAGAGAGAGAGAGAGTCTATCTCTAGTGTAATTTTTTAATTATGAGGACACGCTTTTAAGTTATGGGATTTAATAAGTCTGATTTTAATGCTATTGAACCGAATGGCTTAACAGTGTATACGCATTTAAAAAAATATGAGAATGATTCTATGTATATGGTGAAATTTTTTTAATAAAAGATCTCTTACTTTATTATATAACTAATCTACCGACAATTGGGAGAGGAAGAGAGATGCACTAAAGATAATTGAGGATACTTTGATCCACAGATAATTTACACGTTATAAGTACCGAGTTACATCTTATTAGTTCTTCTAAATAACCCTCCACTACCAGATTCGGTCCTTCCGACTAATTTTTGACAAAGACGTATCTTCCATTAACCAACTCGTTTCGAAGTGAGGATCGTTGAGAATTTGGGATGATCAAATAGAGGCTATGGTGGTGAAGGGGCAAGTGGTGCTTTAAGAGTTTAGGCTTCAAAAGAAGCACAAATGGATGTGACATTTGCGGCAGCGGTTAGTAATGACTAATGACGCAAATCCACTTCAATACATGCATTTCTATTTTCGCTAGCTGTGTGTATCGATTCGGTGACAACCTTTTTGAGCATATCAGGATAAAAGTTCTGGGTTGAAAAGTCTTAATTTGTGTATTTATATATATATATCAACGTTAAGCTTGTAGTCAATTTTTTAGGACGGCAACAAAACGAAAGAACTAGTAATTATATGAAATGGATTGATGGGATAAATATTTCTTCTTCTTGTGATAGCAGACACGGCTGAAATATGTATCTGTCAAGTTACTTTGGGTTCTCCAAAACATGGACGTTCTTTGAATCTTGTTTCATTTTTTTTTTTTTTTGGGTTTGTTTCCACGTACAAGGACATATCAAATTAGCGTTTTTCAGTATTCTACTCCAATTAAAAATTAGCCAGCTCTAATCTTAATCATAAAATTTTGAAATTAGAGAGATTTATGCTTCAAATAAATTTATAGAAATTTATTTTTAAATAGTATGAAGACTTGATCACGTGAACTTTTTCCCACGAAATTTGGGACAAAAAATCTTGTAAAAAGAGTAGGAATTCATGGGTTTTAGCCCAAAAAGAAATGCACATAAACCCAACGGGACTTCGTTATATAGACCCAATCTGTATTTCATTTATCCCGTATTCATACAAATGAGTATGAGTAGTTTACCTTCACCTAATCTGGATGATATCAATTTTAATACAAAAGTGAGGGTGTGTTTTCAAATGAGCAGGGTGCAAAAGGTCCAATTCTGTATTAAGCACAGGTGGTGTTACATCAAAAACTCAAATGGGCCCAAAATAATTGTTTTCACTCATCCAGCTGCCCCCCAGTTAATCAAATTGCTCTAGCCAAGCCTTTCTGTAACAGTTACATCCTTCTGTTCGATCAAAATCACAAAAAAGATTGGAAAAACTCAACTGAAGCATCATTGATTGTGCTTTGTTTCTATCTCTCAACAATCAGACACGCATGAATTGTGCTACACTTTTCTGAATCATAGCACAAGGATAGTTCCCAGACAGAACATGGTGTCAGTAATGAGAGATAAAACATATCTTATCCAATTCAGGGACCCTATGATGCCGACTGCCACAAGGCATGCCCACCACTGCAATCATCAACATCGAACATGAACTAAACATTACATTTCTCCTGGGTATACTTTTCATTACTTTAATAATGACCTCACACTGTATGACCATCAAACTGATATTTCTAATTAAGCATAGCAGAATTTGTATTTCTAAGACGACTCTTGCGAGCAAAAGAAGAAGATTTGAACCAAAAAAAAAAAAAGACATAATTATGCCATTTAAGTGGAAATAGAGCATTCTTTTTACAGGAAAACAGAAACGCTGCAACATTTTTCCAAGCAGCTGTTTCTACAATCATCAAAGAAATTTAGCAAGGCATAATCAAGAGATGGGGCTGAAACAAAAATTCCCATATATTTTTTTTCCCATCTTATGTTTGATATGTGAAAAATTCTAAATTTCTAAGAACTGTGGCAACCCAAAAAGCAATTAAAGCTTCAAGCTCAAGCTTGAAGTGGATGAACTATGCACCAAAGTCGAAGATGTTGGAATACAACGTCTTTGTCTACTACTACTTCTCATTGCAGAAGCAGTTGGACAAGATGATAATTGTGGACGAGGTACAGAATCTGATGACGACGAATACCTACTCGAATGGCTTCTCAATTTCTTCTTTTCCCCCTCTGTAACTCTATCGTCTGATCTAACTTGCCGAACCTTTGTTTCGTTCAAACCCGCTGGAAGAACACAGTTGCAGAGAAAACCTACAGATTATGAAAGAAGAATATTGTATAAGTAGCACATTGCACCGAGATGAACATTCCAAAGATGCAAGGTGGGAAGACCAGCTATACTCCTCTCTTGTTATGGAAAAAATCAGGAATACAATAAACAAATAAATAAAGTTGACTAACAATAGAATCATGCAACAACATTTTAACAACTAAAACCCATTTCTTTAACCAACTACTCTATGTCAATGAAATCAACTACACCTTCAATCATTTCTATATTTAGACAGCTGTATTAAAAACTTCACCAATGAAACTAACATCAGATAAACTTAGAAACTTGTGATTGATTATTGCCTAACATATGTATATATTAGGCACTATTGAAGTTTAGCTCATCAGTAAAACAATCCATTTAATAACTAGGCATAGCAACCAATTAGATATTGTCCGCATCGGGTTTCACATACCCTTCACTGCCATAGATTGCTTTTGGACTTCAAGCAAGCATCCTTCGCTCAAAATGTATCTACCTATTTAGAAGAATAAGAACCCATAGAGTATAAAACCTCCCAGGCTCGCCTTTGCTACCTTATGCTTCCTAGTTTACACATTCACCCATCTAAAGTATAAGTAGAACGAATGTCAACCTACACGCTGGTTTCTTTGATTGGTTAATCCTGTAAGTGGTCTAAAATTCAAATCCCGCTAACACCGGAGTTAAAATAAAATTTATAATAAAAATACACACATAGCTGCAAAATTTGACCAAAAAACAAAAACTTATATCATAATATTTGGATACATATACGTATATAACAAATGAAAATAATTCTTACCCAAGCGAGCGAGACGATTAACCCAGCGAGGAATTGGTTTCCTAGTGAGCTTAAGACACACATCATTGCAGAAATGATTACAGTTCTTGGTGATTAGATGATACGTATTGCCAGAATACTCCTCGGCGAGTTTTTCCATAAACGCGCGCACTTCCCTCGGCCCGAGATCCGTTCTCCCGATCAATATCGACTTCCTAAACGTGAATCCCGGACACTGCTTCGGCTCCACTTCAAATATCCCCGTCGTCGAATGATCGTGCGCTCCGAATCCGTACTCAACGCCATGAACTGAAAAAAGAAAAAAATAAAAATAAAAAACATTTTTTTTTTAAAAAAAATCACCATAGAATTGACAAATTTGCCAAACGGATCATAGAATTAATACCTTGGACGCCAGAATGGTAGATCCCGAGGCCGAGCCAATAAGCGTAGCCATTCATCGGAGTTAAATCGTAGACGTTCAAATAAACCGGAACCGAACCGGTTTTTTTCTTCCGCGGAACCGTAACCATTCGGCAAAGCATTTTGTGCTTTGCTTTTGCTTTTGCTTTTGCTTTTGTTTAGCTCCGCTTTGGTGAAAAGAAAGAGAAGAGATAACAGAGGAGGAGGAGATGGAGTGTGACAGGCAGTGGGCGAGTAGGAGGGGTACTGCGGGGAGCTTCCCGCAATTAATGGAAACTTTTGGGGGTAAATTGGGAAATCAAGACTCACAGTAGGAATTGTTTCGTGGATTTATTTTATTTGATAAGAATCTTCTACTTTGGTTCTACCGGCAGGGTGCCGAAAGCCGAAAGCGAATGCACCGTCACTTATCCTCGTGTTCCCGTTTCTTTATACTATTTTTTTAATTAATTTTCGATTAACTTATTAATTAATTTATCTTAATTATTGAAAACTTAGCGGTTACAGCAGAGCCAGTGGAGCAAAGTGTACTATCTGGAGTGTGCTTCGTGGCCCGATTAGTCAGGATTTTGCAGAACACGCACTGGATTTTTGTTTTTGTATTTTTTAAAAAAATCAATATTTATGTGAAGGCAGTGTAAAGTATATATTTAAAAAGAAAATGCGTTGGGCTTGAGTTGTGACACGGATTTTAATGATAATTAATTTTTTTACGGTTACGGAATTTAGGGGACATTTAGATAGATTAATTTAGTCGCAGATTTTCACGGTTAAGTTCGAAGTAAGTCTAAAAAAATATGGGGTAAAATCTTATTATATTAAATACTTATCTAAGTTTTAATTATATATATATTTTTTTAACATTATATTCCTTTATCTTTGAGTTAATGGTACGTTTACTTAATAAAATAAAAATAGGTTGGGAATGTGAATGTGTTGAAGTAGGAATGAGATTCTAATGTTTAATTGGTAAAAATAAATGAAAATGAGAGTGTATTGGAATGTTATTAATGTGTTTACTTGACAAAATAAATAAGAATGAAGAATGGAAATGAGAATTAATTTACCAAAATACCCATAATATTAAATAATATAATTTTTATTAACTAGTTACATATATAAATATTATTATAAAAATGATATTAATTTAAAAAAATTAATAAAAAAATTATGTTAATAATGATAATATTAATAAAAATAATAATAACAATAATTAATAATAACTAAAATAATAAAGTTAATAAATTTTATTAATAATAATATGACATTTAAAAATTTATTAATAATAATATGACATTTAAAATAATAAAATTAATTGTGATTTGAACAAGAATAATTCGGGAAACATAAAAAAAAATTCGAGGGATACAAAACTAAACATGGGTTTTATTCTCATTCTTTCATTCTCATTCCCAACCCCAATGGGAATGAGATTCTCATACTTTATTCTCAAATTGTGTGGAACCCTCACATTTTATTCTCGTTCCTAAATTATATTTTGTTAAGTAAACATGATTTCATTCATATTCATTCATTCTCATTCCCTAAACACTCAAGTAAACACATTATAAAAGAAATAAGATGTCGATCAGTCCAATCAAGAATTTTAACTAATTATGTTATATTTATTTGTAAGTGCAGAGTAAAATTTAATTGTATCAATCATAAATATACAAGCTTATATGAAAGAAAAAAAAATCTAATTTAGATTCGATATATGTTTTCAAAGAGTGATACTATGCTTACTTAGTTAAAATACTTAATTTGTATCATAATTAATGTGTTAGAATCGAAATTTACTACATGTTTGAATTAAAAATAATTACGCATAAAAAATAATCTATCACTTCAACTAATAATATAGCAACAGTCAACAGATTATTTACCATATAAGTTAAAATACAAACTAAGAATTCCAATTAAGTAAGTTTACTATTATTGATTTTTAAATTACATTGTATTATATAAATTTAAACTTACGAGAATCACGTTATAACTATCAGTAGCTTTAAAAATGCTTCTCTTTCAATTAATTTAGTAATTTTGACGGCTATTAAATTGAGTTGTCTTGTGCGCCTCGTAGAGATGTGAAGTGGAAGAATAGATGAACTTTGGATCCACGGGCAATCATAACATGCGCCGTACCGTCGGCTTCGGCACGAACTATCGCCCCCCCGTGCTTATGCATTAAGGCACCGGCATTTGCTTCATAATTTTTAATTTTATTTTTGGGATTAATTAACTGGGCATGAAGTTCCAAATGTATCAAAATAATTTTGGCGCTGATCTCATTACTTATATTAATTTAATTTGTTTGAGAATTGCCATTGGTGAACGCCCAAATGGGGCTTATTGTCTAAAGGCATTGATAGGTAATTTTTCTTTTCATAAAGATATAAAATGTGAATACATTTCTTTTTAGACGTTGTTATTATGAGTGAATTTCTAAACTAATCTCAACATAATTTTTTATCCATAATATGATTGATTGATTGAAAATTAAATAATAAAATAAATTGTGTGGGCTATGCTTTTATTTAATCAATTATATAATGACAGATGAGATTGTGCAATCAATTTATGCGAGATATTCCCCCCCCCCACCCGCCCCCCAAAAGTTTGTCTTATAGTGATTCTTTTGTTTTTTTTTTTTTGTAGTGAAATTTTTTTATCCTACAGTGAAGTTTTTTTTAATATATATTAAATAATTTAATATTTAAAAATTATATTAACTCTCAACTAATTTAGGATTCAAGTCTAATACAATTATTAGGGCGTTAAAATTCTCCCAAATATATATTTAACGTAATTACATTTCTAACCCTCGAATCAAATACCTTAATTGAGTTAAAATAATCTTTTAACAAACTTTATATAAATTGTTTTTTTTATAATTTTCATATATTGATAATTTATATATATATATATATATATATGGTGTGTGTGTGTATACACTACAATTTAAAATTTATCAAAGAATAATTCAAAAATCTATCTAAACAAACTTTGAAAAAAAATCCACCCCTATTCTCTATTTTGTCGAAAGGGAAAGCTGGTGCCATCAAAATGGGGGGGGCCTTGTGATAATTATAATGTGTCAGATTCAAGTAGCTAGACAACGTGAAATTATTGTTGCTAGTGGATGTCGGGTGCTGTATGGTCCACGCAACAGATCCGATGACAATTAATCATATCAATATAACCTACATGAAATGGGCAAAGTTAAGGAAAGACACCATAATCCGAAGTTTCTCAATAAACACTTATTTACTTTTTAGAAATAGACGAAAGAAGCTCTCAATTAAATAACTTAGTAGAGATAGGGTCAATTTACTAATATTGTAATATTTAAAATAATTAATATTATGATAAAATGATCATTTGTTAAAAAAATAAGTTAAATATATGATAAAATTTATTTTTAAAAATATTATAAATTTTAAAAACAGTCGTATAAATCTTATTATTAAACTGTTTTAAATTATTAGATTTGACATAATATTAAATAAAATTTATTTGTATACTTATCAACATATATATATGATATTGTTTATTGTGTATATATAATAATTGATACCTAAAATAAATATTTTATATTAGTAATTTTATTTTTATTTTGTTATATCAACATAATTAGTAATAAAAATAATCTCTTTAAAATTAATGATTTTATTCTTTAATTAATAAGGATAATTTTATATTTTTATAATATATATTAGGATATATATGAGATTGTATTAAATATAAAATCGATTCTCAAAATTAAATTTTTAAAAGCCCCCACTTCCCTACTTTTTAAAATTGATTGTAAGATGAGATGATTTTGCCAAAAATAATTTTTTTAAAAATTTAACAAGCACTAAAAAATTAGTTTTTAATTTCTTAAAATTATTTTGAGCCTTTCAAAATAATTGCAAATGGACCCATAGTCCTTTCCTATCGGATGGATTGGAAATTTTGGAATACTAGTGAGTATAGAAATTTGTGATGTACTTTATAGATTTGTTATAAAATAATCTTAATAGTTGTCTAAGTGTAAATATTAGTAATAATTGTTTAAAAAAAATTATTTTTCATTTAAAATAAAAGAAATGGACACTAATAGATTATGATATTGTAATGTCCATTAAAACTTCTTAAATAACATAGCCACCAAAATTCATGTGCTATGTTAATACTCTCATGAAACCGCGAAAGTAAGCTTATTTCTGAAACAATCGGAAGCATTTCTGATTTTTGGGCCAAATAGACCGAGCAATGTCATGCTGATAATCCCCCAGTTAATTCCGAAAAGCCCCCACCTCCACAAAAAATAACGGCTGCGATAATACGGCCCAGATAGGAAATATGGGCTTGATCTCAATTAAGGCCGAACGACGATTCGTTTAAAAATATGTACGACACGTCGGTCTGTATTCAAAGGCAACAAAGCGTCCTCCTCCCTCCCAATTCCCAAACTCAAAACCCTCGAATAAATACATAGCAAATCAAAATTCGGAGTCTCATCTCATGGCTGGCCTAATCCGCTTTGCAGCACAACGAACACTTTTCTCTTCTTCTTCCGCTACCTCGAAAGCCCTAATTAACGGACTCCATCGCCAATCACGAAATGCCATCTCAACATTTCCGTTCCAATCGAGTCCCTACTCCACTGAGACAATTACCAAATCGCCCTTCGAAGCTAACATTCTCAGAATCCTCCGCAATGAAATCGAGTACCAGATCGAGTACACCCCTCCTCATCAGGTAACTACAACAACTTGCACATTTTTATACATATTTTCATTTGCTTTATAATTGTTTCCCGGGAAAAAAAATGATTTTTTTTCTTTTTAAAAAAAATTCCGGCAATCACATTCACATAGCCTGCTACGAAATTCAATTCGTATACAGTTGAAGATCAACCAGGAAAGCAATTAATGATAATGAAGGCGAAATATGGAGAGATTGAAGATATCGAAATCAAAGTCTCAATGGTTGATGCTGTCGAAGTAGTTCCTAAACCTGGAGATGACAGCACCGGTGAAAACGTGCGTCTTCATATTAGCTTGTTAGTTTGCATATCCAAGGAAAATTATTCGGATGCCATCGAGTGCTGGTGCTCTGCTTGGCCAGATTCTTTAGTAATTCATAAAGTTTATGTGCGTACTAATAATAACAAGCGCCCTAGTCTTTACAAGGGACCTCATTTTGGGTATGATTATATTTTCACTACTACCTTAAAAGCTGCTTTTGAGTTCTTTGGTTTGGTAACTTAGTTTTGATATGTGATTACCGTTTTCCAGGTCTGTGTGTGAAAAGCTTCAGAAGGTGTTTCGACAGTACTTGGAGGCAAGAGGGGTAAATGATGAACTATGTGTTTTCTTGCACGAGTATATGATAAATAAGGATAGAATTGAACTTATTACATGGTTGGGAAAGATTAAGTCTTTGGTTGAAAAATAAATGAACTTTGTTCACAGTGCCTTTGTAAGGCTGCTTGTTAAATTCGTAATTTTGCATTGATTAGTGTGACTAGTTGGCTGTTATCATGCTTTGTTGTTAGAGGTTTTGACTACTTATAGAATGTAGCTACTCAAAAATGAAATACAATTCAAACTAATTGATATCTCAATGTGTTATGGACTTCTGCTTTTATTTTCTAGTCCTATTTTGAGATTCCCAGCAGAGATTGACAAATTATGCTGGCACTGGCAACTGTTTTATGTGTATAAGTTAGTTTAGTTGTGTAGATGATGAGATTTATTTTTCATGCTATAATTTGATAATATCCATAATGATTGCTCAACAAATTGTTTCTTAAATATTTTGATTTTATAAAAGGGAAACTAGAAGAAAGATTTTTTTTGGGTCTAAATTTCTCCAATATTTGCCTTCAAAAGATTAAAGATTCAATCACTGTTGGTGTGTTAAGAATGCCTAATATTGGGCCTTATGGATAGTCATGATTCTTCTTCTTGGTACTTCTGATTCTCTGGAGATGCACAATATTTCAGGATATTATCTCCATGACTTTTCTGCTAGTTTGATAAAATATTACTTTCGAATCTTATTTTTCGATCTTGCGCATGGGCTAAAACGATAACCATTTTATTCCTCTCGAATCTTATGGAACTAGAGGTGAAATAATCAAATGGATGGTTGTATGGGAATTTTTAATAGTTGAACACATTATATCAGTTGTTTGTTAGTGAACCTTCAATTAATCTGACCATGACAACATCTCAATAAACAACATGGTATGATCAAAGGTCTTTACTTTCTTACCTGCTCCTTTTCTATTATACCAGCTGTGCAAATGTACTTTCTTTGTTAACCAATCTTCAAGTCTGCTGGTATGTAGTTAGCGGATACTGTCTTTTGGTTGAGAGAAAGTAGAATATGATTGCTGCTTAGGCATCAATAGTCTCTCTACACATTTGGTCTGAAGTTTATGTCTATGTGCTTGTAGGACTGGAGTGATAGATATAAAAGTTTGTAAATGAGACACCAAAAATCAGATTAAAAAAATTAAAAAAAAAAAAAGAAATCATACACATGTAAATTTACTTTCATTGGATCAAGATATTCCCAATCTGATTCTATCATTATTGAATTCACAAATTGAACGAAAAGACACCAACTGCGCAGGCCATCTGTTGGTTGCACTAGGGCCAGGAACCATGTGGCAGATTGCTCAAGACATTATGTGTGGGGGTAAACTCCTACAGCATCATGATCAGGATACTCTTTCTGTGATAAAATTTAGACAAGGCTGATACTGCTCTATGTGTACTTGTGGTAATGGGCAAAGATGAGTGTTATTGAACCACAAAACCATAGTAGGTCCTTGTTACCATCTTGTGAGAGATTTAAATTGCTTTCACTAATTTGACTGAGATACTAATATATATAGTGATGGTGGTGAGATGGACTACATATGTTATGCACTGTTTGTGCAGTCCTGGTCTTAAAAACATTTTAGGTGATGTATCAAGGGTGGTGGGTGTTATAATGTTTAAACGGTTATAAGTTTCCAAATCAAGTCAAACTGGATATAAATTTTTCCAGTGAATTAATGAGACTGATTCCTCAAGCCATCTGCTTTATAGTGTTATTTTTCCATGACTTAAATCTTTTTCCTATAACTTCATTCGTTTTCCATTGTTCTATTGACATTTTTTTTAGATCAGATTTATTATGTATGTATTTTATGGCATTGTGTTTGCAGGACTGATTAGATAAGAGAGTTTACTAGACTACTCCTAATCATCATGTTTCCCATCTCATGCGCTGCTGTGTTTTTGGATTTCTTTAACATATATTGTTGTGAGCTCTGTCTCATATTCAAGGTTTTTGTAAACAGCAAGAAGGTTGCATTCAGCTAGTGTCCGTGAAAAAATAATCTGCAATAGTATATACTTTTAAGATCATTCAAGCTTTCCTTAGTTAAACTTATGCATTTTTACACTGGCTTAGTTTGAATTGAAGGTGAATCGGGGCCAATTATTGTTTTGTATGCCGTTGAAGGAGAAGCTTAGGCTAAGTTGTGGATTCACCCATGCAAGAATCCTGAGATTGATTTTCACTTTTTATTTTGGAGAAAGGCAGTGGATTATGTCGGCAGGACCCCGTTTAAAAATTGTTAGATGTGGGTATAGCTTCATAATTATTCATTATGGTCACATTACATTGATTTTTTATTATTTTTTGTCAAAAACCATAAAGGCTGCTTAATAATTGCAGCCACCTAATTTGTCTTCCAGATTAGCCAAGTCAAATCTACAGTCCTGAGGTTGCTTGTCTTTTACACAATCTTGGATTATGGTGTTTGATGTAAATTCATCGTAAGTCATGGTAACATAAACTGCCGCAGGCATCTATTTAGTAAATGAGCTGAAGCTTTTCCCAATTCTACTTGCTTGTTTGTTTTTAAACGTGAACACGCCGATAAAGGAGATTTAGAAGGTATTGTTCCATTTTTTTTTTCTCATTATTTTAAAACATATCGAATCCGAAAATTGTATTAAGTTTCGATTAATCTATATTCGAGTCAGGTAAGATTATTAAGACGGTAAAATTATTTTAACAAATATTTAACGTAATTATATTTTTAAGTCTCGAACTGAGAATCTTGATAAACTTATAACAACACCATACCAACTAATCTACGAATTTGTTAATTTGTTCCATGTTATTATCTCACGACTCCGTCAGTGGATGTAATGACCTCTCTCCTTTTAGTTATTGACACACCGAAATTCATCAGGTGCAGGCTCCGGAAGTGTATGAAATGCTACTATCTTGACCCTATACAAGAATAGTAAAATCCAATCCTGATCCAACAGTGAAGGCAAATGAATTGCCCATTGCATATTATGATCTCCATTATTTGGCATGTCCCATTTTTATTTTCCCAGATTCCTAATTATCGACTTACTGTGTCTTGTATTCTTATCCATTCTGCTTGGTTCCAATTCGCCAGAAATCTGTTTGTTTGAGTGCTTAAAAGCAACTTCCATTCATCCAAGGCCTAACTCATGGCACTTCATAAAAACTTTTTGCGTTGAGGGGACAAGTATAATGAGGCTGACGATGGAGAAGTTGAATTTGGAGCAAATGGGAAGTGCCCATTTGTTGGGTCCAGCCAGGTTAGCATACAACTTAACTTTACCAACCATGTGAAGAAATTAATAAGGAATTATGATAGATGTGATGCAATCTAGGCTGACTATCACCAATATTTTAATACAAAATAAAATCTTTTCTAGATTTTGAGATCAGTTGTTGAAAACGACACAGGACATGCTTCTCAATAGAGGACAAAAATACTCGCATTTAATTGAAGTAAATAGAACACGTCTTAATCTAAATTCATCGAATTCCCCCATTTGGTTTTCTCCTTGTAGTGTTGACAAATTCACACGTTACCTCTTTGGTCTGATTTTAGGGGTCATTTTAGTTTTATATAAAATTTGAATAAGCAGTACTTATGTAACTATGTATCGAATTAGATGTATAAGGGGAAAGTTGTGAAGAATGTGAGATCTTTTTAAGTTTTAACTGCTAAATGTCATTATTGCAAAGATTTTCCTTTTAACTGTCTATGCAAGTTTGATTTTGAAGTTTAGTTTTTCTGCATGTTGGTTCAAATTTTTTGGAAAATAACCCTTGTGTGTTTCAGATTGTTCTCAATCTTTGTGCCATGCTTAGGATACTATACACACTGATTATTCACAAACCAATGCAAGCGTCTAGGTTTGAATAAAATTAAAGTTAGAACATGTAAGGACAAATGAAAAATGAAAAACTCTCAAAACTTCTTTGTGAATAATATACATGATAATTAACAAAATCTCAATTAGGATGCTATGAAAATTAAGTTAAAAATAAAGATAAAAAAAAAATCTAGAAGAAACTTGATCAGAGCTTGAGTGACAAATCAAGCTTCTTCATTTCCTCTTGATTATTTTTCAAACCACCGCCACCATTTTCCCACCAATAATTACTTGTTGCCCCATGATCTACCTGAGAAGAAGAGCCCATCATATTTCTAACTAAGCTGAATCTACGGGATGATGTTGCTGCAGCCGCTGTTGAATAATAATTCTCCATTGAAGATAACCTTCCAATTGCTGGTTGCTGCTCAATAGGAGGCCTAGACCAATTGTTATGTCCATAAATATTTCCATTCCCATGAGAAGTAGATGTATGACTAGGCTTGTGAATCATTGAGTGAACTTGAATTCCAAGAGACCTATTATAAGCAGCACCGTGGAGAGGAAGTGAAGAGATGCTAGAGTAGTGATTTTGGTGCAAGTATGGCTGCCCAAAAGCGAAAGGTGAGGCTGCTGTGTATGTGCCTATTCTTTGACCTCTTTTTGCTAAAGTTCTCTCTCTTTTATGAGCATTTTGGTGCCCACCAAGAGCTTGTGAGCTGTAGAATTTTCTTTGGCAGTAGTTGCATGAGAACACTCTTTGCTCAGAGGGGTGATCATTAGTTGCGTGAGGAGTTTCTGAAGAAATTTGAGATGATGAGCCCGTGTTGTTTAGGCTGTCAATGAGATTGAGCTCTTGATTGAAACCTTGATCATCAGAATCACTTCTATCAAGGTTTAGATCAAACGAAAGAGTAGCTTTTGCTTCTTCTTCATGATCCCCTACTTTGTTTTCCTCCGGAGTTGAGATGATGCTCGATGCCTCTGAAGGGCTTGGATCTTTACTAAGTGATTCCATATGAGAGAAAACTTCTTGAGCCTATGCTCTCTTTATTGGTTGGTTAGGAAAAATGAAAAAGGGGATAATACAGTCTTTTGATGGGAATTATTTAGTATAAATGTTTTTTTGTTCTACTATATATGGCAAGGATTCACTATTCCCAACTTTTTTCTAAAAAATCATAGATATCGGTGGGTTACACACACACACAAACAGGTAGCAACATCTATCCATCATAGAGCTTACATTTCTTGATAGATCGTTTCTTGAGTGCTTGTCATTGGACTGCATGTATGCTCATCAAGGCTAGTGATTTCACTAGACAATTTTCAGATACTGAAATGCTCATATCATAGTGTCCTCTTTATCCTTGCATGCTGCTGGTGTTAGGTTGTTATGGCCATGTGCAAGCTCTCAAAAAATATCATGGGGGACAAAAGTAGACCACACAACTCTCCTATGTACTTCGAAGGGTCACTATGTCTCTTGTTATTATATGCTTTGAGCTGCTTGTTCTTCTTCTCCTTTTGTGGGGCTCTTTCTACTTCCTCAGATGGGTGTTTTTAGCTTCTCATTTTTTTAAATATTTTCTTTTCTTTTCTTTTTTCCCTTCTTTCTTTCTTTATCTTCTTTTTTTATGAAGATTCCTCCATGCTTGTCAATTCAACTAAACCCATTTATGAGTTCCACGAATGTCACAACAAAAATTCGTAGGATTTTTTTTTATTATTTTTAATTTTTTTTTGTTTAGGCTCCGTTTATTTTAACTTTTTGACAGTTGTGTTATGTTATTAAAACCAACCAAACAATTAGTAGTATTACCAAATTCGATTCGAATCTTGAGAATTCAGTTGTGTTAAATATTTGTTGGGAGAATTTTATTACTCTAATAATCTTACCTGACTTGAATTTGAATTAATTAAAGTTCAATGTGATCTCAGATACTAGATGATTTAATGCACCAAAAAAATATTCATAATATTAGAAAGTTTTTATTCTACAATAACAACATAACTATACCAAACAAATTCTTATAAAGCAAAAATTTAAGAGACATATTTAAGCCTCCCAATACCTTATTTGAATTAGATGTTAGAGCATAGAAAAGCAATTATAAACCAAAAAATATCTTAGAAATTAATTAATCTGTAGCCATACATGGAAAGGGCCTTCTTCTTTTTTTGGATGGATTAGATGAATAATAAGTTAGAAAGGGGCAATAAGGTAAAACACCACATTAGATGTCATGATCAAATTAGGTTTGTCGTATGTGCCGTGGAAAGTGGGGGCCAATAGGAATGGCCGACAAAGAAATGGTAAAGGGCTAAAGGCCTATGTGGAGTCCCTCTCCTTTCGTAGTGCTGTGTCATGTTTATGCATAAGTTTGTTGGATATTTTAATTATTAGTTTAAACATGAACAAATCCCCATAATTAAACCCCTGGAGATAAGCACTACCTTAGCTTTAATTAGCTTTTTTTTCAACTAAATACTTTATTATAGCCAACTGATATCTTTTCATCCAATTAAAACCCCCACATCAAAAAGTTCCAAAAAGAAAGAAGAAATGTGCGAATACAGTGGACTTTGGCATTTTATTTGTATTGGGTGTTTTAATTTGTTTATGCAATACAAAACACCCCATATGATTCTTTAGACAATTAACTTGTCTAATCAGATTGAACCAAATCTCTTTTTGAGATCTCTTGTCTAGTCTTAATAAACAAATCCATACATGCAAATGAAATTGAAACCCTTCCAAAAAAGAAACCCATGAAAGTGTTATCTCGTTTCCCTTACTTTCCCCTCAATTGCACCCATTAGCCTTTGGGAAACTTGCATGGCCAAGTGGCTCTGTCTTGTGTGTTTAATTACCAAACGAAAGTCGTTTATGCTCACTTCTTTTCTTAAAAAAAAAAACCCAGTTGCTTTCTCATTTTCGGTGGGTGGCGATTATTCTCTTTTGTATCCACTAAATTCTTTGCTGGTACATTTGTACAGTATGCAAAAGTACCATTAAGTTAGGTAAATTAACATGAAGCTAAAATAGTTATAGAGAGATCATTTGTCGGCATGAATTTTCCCATTTCCAGAAAGTTATGTGCATGGTCATGCCTTAGAGAAACTGTTTGTTTAAACCTAAGAAAACATGTAACTTTATGTCAAAACATGCCTTTGTGTCAAAGTTCAACTCAATTGGGTCTAGAAAAAGGGAGAAAAAAAATTTTTCTGTTCCTCAAAAAAAAAAAAAAAAAATTATTTTGTGAACACGACCACCAACTTGAGCTATATTATCATAAGTGTTAAAGTGATTTTCTTCGCTTTCACTCGTTCTTTCTATTAAGAGTTGTCCAATTAAATTTTAGCTAAATACAGATATACGTCGAAGTAACAGCTTGTGATAATTAAAAGACAGATTTTTTTTTTTTAGTGCTAGTTGGTTCAATTATTAGAATGTTTAGGATGATAATAATACAACAGATTTAAGTTTAAAATTTTAACCAATTGCTAATATTCGTTAAAAAATGTACGATTTTAACGGAGCTTTTCAGGCATTGCTTCGGCTTCGTCAGCCCAGCATGTTTAAATCTTTGATGAGCATGACGAGGCCAAGAGACTGTAAAGCCTACATTCAGTTCGGCCTACAATTTCTTGAAGAGTTGAGCTTTTAACACCCCTAAAATATCCGTATAACACCCCTTTTTAATTACCTAAAATTTCTATTTTAATTTACTAACCCATAGATTTAAATTAATAATCTTGTCATTAAATTTCATCCTAAAAAGAATATTTCTTTTAATTTTTTTTTATAATTCACATACAAATCCTAAAAACTTAAATTATTTTCTTTCTTCTTGCTACATAATCTTTATTTTCATTATTCTAAATTCTAAAAAAATATTTTCAATTAAAATTTAAAATATAATATAAAAAATTGAAATGGGGCAGGTGTGAAAATATTGTTAGAGAATAATTTATTTAAGTATTTAATCAAATTTTCATTAAAAAAAAAAAGGAACTAATTTATCTTTGGTATGTGGCTAATTTTAATTAAAGAGGGATTTATAAGGAACTCAGAGGGATGTCAAAATGCCTACTCTTTTCAAAACTATTAAAATGTTATATATTTGAATAGGCCTTTTGACGCTCCTAAAAATTCCTCTTAAAACTCTTTTTCAATTGAAATTACTTAAATAACCTAACACACATTAATTCATTTATTGTTTGAATAGAAAGTTAATTAAATACTTAGATAAATTATTCTTTTAACAATTTTTTTACATCCACCAATTTCATAATTTATATTTATATTTTAAATTTTAGTTGATTTTTCTTGAGAAATTATAAGATTTCAGAGTTATCAAGATAGAAATCATATAATAAAATTTTTTAGGATAAACTTAATATTTTACGATTTGTATGCCATTTAAAAAAGATTGATAAAATTTTATGAAAAGATAGTTAATTTTAGTTTATGAATTTGTACTTTATTAATTAGATTGAAGGTATTTTAGAAAATAAATTCAAAATGGATGTTATAAAGATTTTAGAAAAGTGTGAAAAGCTCCAATCTATTTACATCTTTTCGTTGGGGAATTTTGGATCCCACCACAAGGGCATAGTTGATGAGAGTGAAAAAAATGCACCACCCAAAATAAAAATGATTTTTCACACATTACAGAAATTGAAAGAAGGAAAGCAAAGCAATCCATTTTATTTGTGCACATCATTTGTGTGGATGATAGAATAGGATCATCTTTTGATTTGAGTTCTATTAAAATTTTAAAGATATTTTATCATGTGCTTTTTAATGATAGTGTATGGGTAAGATTTAACTTTTTTATTTCTTTTATTTATTAACTATCAATCAGCACTTAAATTATTTGCTCAAAACATAATCAAATAAAAAGAGAATCATAACTTGTGGACAATTGACAAACTTTGATTTCCTTAAACGTACTATAAATAAGGGCATGTAATAAGAAGCAATACACTTCACATAATTATTTCCTTTCATTTATATTAGAGCTCGCCTACCAACACTCTTCTATTACTCTTATAATACTACTATTATATTACAATTACAAATAAGGAGAAATACAAAGATAATTAAGTAATTAATTCCACTTATATTTTTTTCTCGATTCAATTTATTTTATTTGCATGGTATTATTATTATTATTATTATATTATTATTATTATTATATTATATTATTATTATTATTATTATTATATTATTATTATTATTATTATTATTATATTATCATCATCATCATTAAAACAATCTGAATTTAAGATGTAAGTTTCTAACCCAAAACAAAATTCTTATGATAAACATAACAACCAAATTAGGATACAACTTATCAAACAAATTATATAGATATTTTATCCCACTGTAAACAATTTCTTAAGGATTCTCACACTAATTGTTGTAAATAAGTTTAAAGGTGAAATAAAATTGTATTATACCCATAAAATATTCATTATTTTCTAAGGTTTTTCTTTTAATTTTTTTAGAAATTAAATAATAAAAAAGTTTGAAGAGAAGAATACAAATATTAAGACTGAAAAGTGAAAAAATTATTAAAAATTGAAAGATTTATAAATGAAAAAAAGTGTTTATTGAAAAAAAAGTATCTTTTGTGTTAAACGAAATAAAATTGGAAAATGGGTTACAAACTTTTAGAGGGGGGTCAATAGTTTGACTTTCTATTTAGACTCATACCAAATCCTAATTATTATTTTTTTAGAAGAAAGAAACAATCAAAGAAAGCTTGTGCTAGTAGTTAGGTGTGCCAAAACAAATAAATGAATTGAGTCAAAATTTGAGGGATTCAAATTCAAATCACTATTAAACGAATGGTAACATTAGGATTCAGATTTGATTCATTTATTAGATGAATATTTGCTTTGTTTGCTATACAAAATTAATTAATCGAATCAAATTTGGATTCGTTTACAATTCATTTACAAAAATAATAATTAATAAGCAAAAATAAATAGAAAAACCACAAAATTAATATCCCATAAAATACAAACGAATTTTAAACCAATAAACATACCAGTGATTTCAAACTCGAATCTGATTCATTTACTTAACGAATCAAATCGAATTCATCCATTTGTTAAACGAATCCATTTTTTTCAAACATAAACCTATTTAATTTGAATAAAATCGTATCAAATAAACGAATTCTAACCCAAATTGCCACCCCTATTATTAATAATAGTCACTTAATGTGAAAGTAATTTGGTTTATATTTTTCATCACATGTGAACAGGGGGGAATTCAGATTCAAAGTGGGCATCAAAACTTAAGATTGGAGCCAAAATTAGGATCAGAGTAATGTAATCAAGTAATCTTGTAAAATTATAAAAGACCGAGGTTGCAACAAAACGGATATGGACCAAATTATTAGTCCATAATGTAATTCACAACCAGCAGAGTTTTTTTTTTTTTTTTTTTTGAAATGGAGAACTTTGATTAAGCACTTAAGGGAAAAGACACATGAGCTGGAATTTCTTCCAACCAAGTTACACACCCCATATTGCTAATAAGATGTTTAGTTAATTTATGAACTCGTTGGTATTTCTCAATACAAGAATGATTTTGAAGCGATCTTTTACAATTATACAATTTTAAATCTGAACAATTAATCATGATATTTCCTTCATATTTCCTTTTTAAACCTTTTACCAAGTTGACAGCAATCTTTGAGGTTGATTCAACAAGCAGAGTTTTGCAAAATGCCTACTCTTTTCAAAACTATTAAAATGTTATATATTTGAATAGGCCTTTTGACGCTCCTAAAAATTCCTCTTAAAACTCTTTTTCAATTGAAATTACTTAAATAACCTAACGCACATTAATTCATTTATTGTTTGAATGGAAATTTAATTAAATACTTAGATAAATTATTCTTTTAACAATTTTTTTACACCCACCAATTTCATAATTTATATTTATATTTTAAAATTTAGTTGATTTTTCTTGAGAAATTGTAAGATTTTAGAGTTATCAAGATAGAAACAATATAATAAAAAAATTTAAGATAAATTTAATATTTTACGACTTGTATGCCATTTAAAAAAACTGATAAAATTTTATGAAAAGATAGTTAATTTTAGTTTATGAATTTGTACTTTATTAATTAGATTGAAGGTATTTTAGAAAATAAATTCAAAATGGATGTTATAAAGATTTTAGAAAAGTGTCAAAAGCTCCACTCTATTTACATCTTCTCGTTGGGGAATTTTGGATCCCACCACATAGGCATAGTTGATGAGAGTGAAAAAAAATACACCACCCAAAATAAAAATGAGTTTTCACACATTAGAGAAATTGAAAGAAGGAAAGCAAAGCAATCCATTTAATTTGTGCACAGCATTTGTGTGGACAATAGAGTAGGATCATCTTTTGATTTGAGTTATATTAAATTTTTAAAAATATTTTATCATGTGTTTTTTAGTAGTAGTATATGGGTAATATTTAATATTTTTTATTTCTTTTATTTATTAACTATCAATCAGCACTTAAATTATTTGCTCAAAACATGATCAAATCAAGAGAGAATCATAACTTGTGGACAATTGACAAACTTTAATTGCCTTGATGCACTATAAATAAGGGCATGTAATAAGAAGCAATACACTTCACATATTTGTTTCCTTTAATTTATTTAGAGCTCGCCTGCCAGCACTCTTTCTATTACTCTTATAATACTCCTATTATATTACAATTACAAATAAGAAGAAATACAAATATAATTAAGTAATTAATCCCACTTATATTTTTTCTCTCGATTCAATTTATTTCATTTGCATGGTATTATTATTATTTTTATTATCATTAAAACAATCTGAATTTAAGATGTAAGTTTCTAACCCAAAACAAAATTCTTATGATAAACATAGCAACCAAATTAGGATACAACTTATCAAACAAATTATTTAGATATTTTATCCCACTGTAAACAATTTCTTAAGGATTCTCACACTAATTGTTGTAAATAAGTTTAAAGGTGAAATAAAATTATATTATACCCATAAAATATTCATTATTTTCTAAGGTTTTTTTTTAATTTTTTAGAAATTAAATAATAAAAAAGTTTGAAGAGAATAATACATATATTAAGACTGTAAAGTGAAAAAAATTATTAGAAATTGAAAGATTTATAAATGAAAAAAGTGTTTATTGAAAAAAAAAAGGTATCTTTTGTGTTAAACGAAATATAATTGGAAAATGGGTTACAAACTTGGGGGGGGGGGGGGTCAATAGTTTGACTTTCTATTTAGACTCATACCAAATCTTAATTTTTTTTTTTAAGAAGAAAGAAACAATCAAAGAAAGCTTGTGCTAGTACTTAGGTGTGTCAAAACAAATAAATGAATCATATCATAAATGAATTGAGTCAAAATTTGAGGGATTCAAATTCAAATCACTATTAAACGAATGGTAACATTAGGATTCAGATTTTATTAATTTATTAGATGAATATTTGCTTTGTTTGCTATACAAAATTAATTAATCGAATTAAATTTGGATTCGTTTACAATTCATTTACAAAAATAATAATTAATAAGCAAAAATAAAATAGAAAAACCACAAAATTAATATCCCATAAAATACAAACGAATTTTAAACCAATAAACATACCAGTGATTTCAAACTCGAATCTGATTCATTTACTTAACGAATCAAATCGAATTCATCCATTTGTTAAACGAATCCATTTTTTTCAAACATAAACCTATTTAATTTGAATAAAATCGTATCAAATAAACGAATTCTAACCCAAATTGCCACCCCTATTATTAATAATAGTCACTTAATGTGAAAGTAATTTGGTTTATATTTTTCATCACATGTGAACAGGGGGGAATTCAGATTCAAAGTGGGCATCAAAACTTAAGATTGGAGCCAAAATTAGGATCAGAGTAATGTAATCAAGTAATCTTGTAAAATTATAAAAGACCGAGGTTGCAACAAAACGGATATGGACCAAATTATTAGTCCATAATGTAATTCACAACCAGCAGAGTTTTTTTTTTTTTTTTTTTTGAAATGGAGAACTTTGATTAAGCACTTAAGGGAAAAGACACATGAGCTGGAATTTCTTCCAACCAAGTTACACACCCCATATTGCTAATAAGATGTTTAGTTAATTTATGAACTCGTTGGTATTTCTCAATACAAGAATGATTTTGAAGCGATCTTTTACAATTATACAATTTTAAATCTGAACAATTAATCATGATATTTCCTTCATATTTCCTTTTAAACCTTTTACCAAGTTGACAGCAATCTTTGAGGTTGATTCAACAAGCAGAGTTGCTTGTTGCGCTTATAACTGACTTAATTCATTTGTACTCTTGCATGTAAGTCTTACATGATCAAAGAAAGCAACCTAATTTTCTTATAATATGGCACTTGTGCCTTACAACTTCAATAAAGTTACTTTCGTAGACGCTCTTAAAGACCAATATTCATTCTCGGGAAAATGACACCCTAACTTCTAAAGTGTCTTGATGTAAAGATAAAAATCCTAGATATTTTAGAAATTGAAACGCGAGTCCCTTTTCGATTTGTTGTTTTCTTGAAATCGATGTACTATTTTGTATGTCTTTAAAAGTGGAATTGGATGGCACGTTCAATGTCCCCCAATTACTTTTTATTGCTTAAAAAAATCTAATGAAAGTAAGACTCCGTATCTATTCTTGGACCACTCGAAGGTTACATGCGTATCGGCCTAAAATTGGGGAAATTTATAAAAATAGCCGCAATATTTGAAAGTTCTGTTCTAGAGTCCTTTTATCTAAATCACGCCCAGCTTCCTTTTGTAGGTTACCCGTTATTGTAAATTGTCCTGCTTTTGTTTGATTTCCTAACTTCTCCAGGATGACCCCATAATTAAGTTCAAATTACTCATGTCCCAATAAAACGAACGGCCAATATAATCCAAACCAAACAGCAAAGCAATATTGAATGTCGATTTTACCATAGCTTTATGTCCCCTATAAATGTTTAGCCTCTCATTATGCTCTTTGTCAATTAGCTCAAAGAAAATATCAACCATGGCCAAATACAAATTCATGTCACCTTTAATTCCTGTACTCATCGTTTTCACTTTTGTCAAAGACTGTCACTCAATCTCTCAAGTAATGCCTCCGGATCATCCTTGGCCAGCCCCAGTACCCCCTTCACCTTCTTACGTCGCTGGTCCGGGTATGGATCCTTACACGGAGGTAACCCCATATCATGCGGTTCCAGCCTCGGATCCTCACACGGCAGTACCCACATCTCCAGTGGTGCCCGCCCCGGAATCTTTCCTCGCGCTACCTACGATTCCGGAGTTTCCAGCTCCGAATTTCTCTCCACCCGTATCCGAGCCTGGGCCCACATCACCGGAACCATATCCATCCCCCCCAGTTCCACGTCGTTTCAGAGGAATCAAAGCAGCATATTGGCCATCGTTTAATGACTTTCCAGCTTCTTCAATTGACACGTCTTATTTCACTCACATTTACTACGCATTCCTCTTGCTTGAGCCGAACACTTTCAAACTTAATGTCACTTTGTTAGACCACGCAAAATTACTTGAGTTAGTAGGCACGCTTCGTGTCAAAAAGTCACATATCAAAATTCTTTTATCAATAGGAGGAGGAGGTAACGACCCAAATGTGTTCTCCAAAATGGCTAGCACTAAAGAAACTCGTGCAATATTCATAAATTCAACAATTGAAATTGCAAGAAAGTATGGTTTTGATGGTGTTGATTTGGATTGGGAATTTCCGGCTAATGATCAAGAAATGTCAAATCTTGCATTGTTATTTAAACAATGGCGAACATCTATAAATCAAGAAGCCAGGATCACTAATAATTCACCTCTTTTATTAACTGCAGCGGTATATTTTGCTTCAAGATTTACAATATATGGTGAGCCTAGAGGTTATCCAATTGAGGCAATTAACAAATACGTGAATTGGGTTAGTCCAATGTGCTATGATTATCATGGGTCATGGGAAAATTTCACCGGGTTACATGCCGCACTAAATGATCCTAGAAGTAACATTAGTACAAGCTATGGAATCGGGTCATGGATTCAAGCCGGGGTACCGGCCCAGAAGCTGGTGATGGGGCTACCATTATATGGGCGAACATGGAAGCTTAAGGATCCGGATGTTAACGGAATCGGCGCTCCGGCTTTGGGAGTTGGACCCGGTGATGGAGTCTTGACTTACAATCAAATTGTTAAATTTAACATGGAGGGTACCGCAGCTGTTGTGTTCGATGCAACGCCTGTGGCTTATCATTCTTTTGCTGGGGACTCTTGGATTGGGTATGATGATGTGCTGTCCATTAAACTCAAGGTTCAGTTTGCCAAATCAAAAGGCTTAGGTGGGTATTTCTTTTGGGCTATTGGGCAAGACAAGGATTGGACTCTCTCAAAACAAGGTACTTTAATATCAATTCCTACTTATACTACTTACTATTTATCATTTTAATTGTATAGTTACGAAATATTGCTCCACCTTAAATTAAGGTCAACATAGTCATTATCTATTTATAAATGAAATGTGTGTTACCTTTTGAGTAATTAATCTATCTTATGCTTCGTATTATGGTTGGCTCTGCAGCTTCAATAGCATGGCGATGACGATGATACCGTTCGGAAGCTCCTGGATTTCAATGGGTTAAATCAAGTTTTTATTTCATTTACTGTATCATTCTCCTCGTTTTGATTGAAGGTTTAAGTCTTTTTATGTGGTGATAAAGCAGATTTTTAACTAAATTTCAAATGAACTATATTCAAGTAGGTTCAAATAGACTTCCGATTGTAAATCAATAGAATTGTAATGTAATGTAGTGCCATGTAATTTATAATCTTAAAATTATATGACTGCACGTGATATATCATATATGGGTGACGGGTGCTTATTCAATCATTAACAACCTCCGTTTTGTTTTTAAATAGCTATTCAGCGAGAGAATGTCAAAGTTTAATTTTGCATGAAATTTATGTAAATCATTTTAGTTAGTAAATCATTGGAAAGAAACTGGAAATAGAATATTTTCTTTGCCTTTTCCTTTTTGGGCTTTGATACCATACAATTCTTGCTTTATTTTTTAATTTTAGAAACATAACTAAGAAGCTTTGACGATGTAGAATTATTAACTTTTGGGACCATCACTCTAGGAATATTTAATTGGTTGGCATATACCAAAGGTTGCTTTATCACCTGCTTTGCGGCTTGTAAATTGTAATTGTAAGACTTCTTTCGGCACAATTCGGTCTCAAAATTGATACCGAAACATGAATTAGTTCACCAACCTCTCTTTTACCATTACAAATATTCTCGATCTGCTTTTCTTTATTTATTCTTCTTGTTAATTCATGGCTTTTCCTTTGCATAATCTTTCCTTTTTGGGCTTATTATGAAGTAGTTCAGTAGTTTGTTTCCCCCCTTCAAAAACCTTTCGATAAAATTCTCTCAAATTCTTTTTTCTAAGTGTGTATTTTTATGAATATACGTATTGTATTCTAGTCGTTTGAACAAGAATTGCATTAGTCCCATGATCCTCCCATCTGCTGCAACAATAATATCACCCAAATGTCAAAGAATATATAAATTCTGCCAAGATGATTTACCTCTCTCGATAATGTGAACCTCTAACAAATAATATTTTATCATTGCATTTGAATGCATCAAAGAACTGAACGAGTTTCAACATTCAACAAAATGCTTCCTTTTTTTTTTTTTTTTGCACGATTAATATAAATAAAACTTTCCCATTCTATTCATGTCCTTGTTTTCTGTTCCATGGTTCTGGCAAATCCCATAAAATATTAGCGAAGCATACATGTTTTTGAAGTGTCACAAGATATGTCAAGAAATATAATATTGAAAGGGAAGATTATTGGAAGGCACTCAAAATGTTTTAATATTGTGAGCATATATCCATTATAGGAGACAATGTTAGCTAAACTTAAGCATACATTAGCATTTTATGAAGCATGCTAAGTTGTATTCTTCCCCCCTATGCCCCTTAACAAGCCAAAGCAAACTCATGTGAATTCAAAAAGCAAGGAATCTTAAGATTTTGCACCAACATATGAATCTTCTAAAATTGTTTATTAAATGACATAGGGCAGTAATTTATGAACCATGTTGGAAAAAGAGAGAGAGAGGCTTTTGATGTCATACAAAATTGAAAGCCAATATTAGAATAATTTTTTTGAAAGGCAAAATTAGGATATTATTGGATAGTCAAATGATGATGCCCTATATAATCATAAATAAACTTCATTGGGATCTTGTTTGTATCTTCATTGTGGTGTAGGATCCTCCACAATATCAAAAAGAGCGCTCTCCAATGTAAAATAACTCCCTCTTCCATCTTTCAAGATCTTGGATTAAATTATTTCTCTAGATCATGCTTCATCACAGCTCACAAATTAATGACACAAAACTATACATTGAAACCACCCACCAAAAAATATAAATAGGTAGGTACGAGTATTTATATTTTTTCTTTCAAATTATCTTTCAATTAATTTACTCCTATCATAATTAATCAGATGATTATTAAGACAATTGTTAGTTAGATCTAATATGACGTAATTTAAATAATTAAGTTTAAAATAAATATCTATCTTCAAATAATTGAATAAAATTAAATATCAATTCCCCCACAATACAGTACACACAAAGAATTTAAATCTTTGCTCACATATGCTAAAAGGGATTTGATTTATTACCCGAATAACGAATGGCCGGCCGAGCATTATAATATAATATTTCCTTTCTTATTTCTTATTCTCTTGTGTCCCTTGGATAGCTTTATGGATTAAAGCAAAGAAAGATGAAAAAGAAGGACATGATACCAGATTGATTGAGATGGAAGAATGATGTGGGCATCAATATTTAACTTAGGGGAATTATTAAAAGTGCTTCTTGATTAATGATTCGGACGGGCAAAGTGATGATAAAAATCCCCTCAATGAAGAAAAAAAACATCACATCAACTGAATGATAAGGAATTACTTTCCTAATTCACTTTCTTATCTGGAATCCACAATCTAAGAGGTACTCCACCAACAAGAGATGGACGGAGATAGTTCATAGTGCGCACATTCAAGCTATAGCATGCATTAACTTATTTAGTGATGGCTACTAATTTCCTTAGCAATTTTTTTTTTTTTAATTTTTGGATCTTTTTTCTCTTGTACAAATTGGCCTCATCACTCATCACTCATCACTAGATATCACTTCACTCTCTCTACCAACCTTCAAAGAAGTTGCTATCATGATTTGTAGGTCGTGAGCCCTATATACTTTTTATCCCCACCTCTCTCCTTTTTCATTGCATGCCATGCATGACAAGATTGCGCGTGACACTTAAGTGGATGTTGATGATAAAAACTAAGTACCTATTGGCAGCGAATCGCCCCATGATAGGATTGTGATAGTACATGTGATTTAATTTGCTTCACTTGTATATATAGACTTTTGTTCTAAACATTCCTAAGTATATTTAATTCATTTTGATTTAGATAGAAGGATTGGATACACCGTACACCCATCCCATGTATATATTTTCTCTTAATGTAAACTGTAAGTTCTCGAATTTAACACTTCAAGTTTCAAACCGAATAGTTCAGATTGCAAGTGTAATGCATTAGGTTTCAAAAGGTATAAGGATTCAAAATTTAACGTTCCATACTCTAAATCTAGTTGGTTTAGGTTATAAAGCTAGCCTACTTATATCAAAAACATTTATATTATCAATATTCTATCTTACAGAAACTAAGTCCCACTGTGTTAAAATTATATTCCCAGGTAGGATCGCTTTGTTATTCATATATATATATATATATAGAGAGAGAGAGAGAGAGAGAGAGAGAGAGAGAGAAAGAGAGAGAGAGTGCTCCATTCATTTCCTTATAGAGATAATACTGCAACGGTGGCTTTAAAGGAGCTAATCTTGTTAATAATTAAATTCTGTAATTTTTGGTATTTCATTTACACAATCATGAGAGGAGAATTGTCTTGTAACATTATATTCATATCGCAATCATAATTGCATCCCTTTACTTTCCATCTGCACCTTAGCTAGCGGCATTGCTGCGTTGGACATCATCAAGTCATCATTAACAACGCCCTCAATTATCTATAATTTCAGTTTTCTTTGGCTATCAACAGTTTTTATAGTTATTGTTATTATTAAAACTTTACTATTTTTTTAATTTCTAAACAAAGCCTTTAATAAAAATGATCAATTAGTTTTTTTTTTTTCATTGTAGTTCATTTTTAAAGTATGAATTTTAGACAATACAATGTTATTAAGAATAGACACTTTGATTGAGTCAATCTAAATTTTTTTTTGTAGATCAATTCTAATTCAATTCAAAAAAAATTTGAATTAATATGTTTGGTTTTAGTTCAATTCGATTTGAGTCTTTAAATTTAAACAAAACTCAAAAAAATAAAAAATAAAAAACGAATGTCGAATTCAAAAAATTGAACCGAAACAGTAAACACACAGTTAAGGTATATTATTTTTATTACAATAAATAAATGATATAAAGCTGAAATTGGTATTTTGTAAGAATTTTTATTTGACTATGGGTGCGTTTGGGATTGGGATTGAGGTTGCGCAGCTGTAACTTAAAACAGCACTAAAGGGTTTGGTAAATACTAGCTGCTATAACTTTTAAGTTATATTGATATGATTTTTCACTTATATAATATAAAATTTAATATATCTTTAATAATTTTATCAAAATTATTATTTAAAATTTATATTTACTATATATTATAAACTTTTGTTTATAATTACAACTTTTTTTTTACAATAGCTGTAACTTAAAAACTACAACACCTCAATTCTAAACGCACCCTATGTCAGCTAATTTGGGATTTGGAAGAGAACAAAAAGTTGTGTATAAAAAGGGCAGTTGTTGGATTGTCAAAACAAGGGTTTCCGAAATAATAAAAAAAGGGTTAATTATGCTACAATATCAATTAATTATCCGTTCATGTTTATCCTAATTTATAGAATTTGACGTCCTACGCTATGACTAAAAACACATTAAAAAAAAAAAAAGGCCTCTAATCCTGTAAAGAGAATAATCTTTACACAGACAAGAACAAGACTGAAAAGCAATAAATTGAAGAATAATTTTATTAATATAAATAAATAGTGAAATTAATAAACAAATAAAAGACAGTTCTGAAAACAGCCAATAGCCGCTTAGTCTCCACTGCATCTCCATCAGCCGCGAAGCACGCTCACGCGTGTCGCTTACTTCCTGCCATTTTCAGCTTTCACAGTGAAAAATCTTTGTGGACCGCGCCACGTGCTGAATTCCTATTGGCTATTCAACCTCTCCAATTTTTCACTTAAACGTCTTTGGTTTTTTAGATTCTCTCCGTGAGCATGCTTCTGACCTCTTTTGAGCCTAGAGTTCTTGGATGATCGTGGACTGAAAATTTTACGTGGCTATAATAATAATGAACAAAATTCAAAAGTTACACAAATTTATTTGGATGCCCAAGTTGAATTTGGATTTAAAATTTTTGTAAGTACAAATTTGTATTATCGACATGTTTAAATTTTAAACAAGAATCGATTATTCAATTAGTAAGTACTAAGGTATTTGTTCTCCTTAATTAGGATGTAGCATAATTTAAGTCATTTTGTATGTATGTTGATTTTTTTTAACTATTTAGCAGTAGATTCAACTTATTTTAAATCTAAATTTTTAAATTGCCCAACAACTGATTTATGATGTTTTAAAATATTTTTAATTATAAATATCAATAAATTATAATGTGATTAAAAAAAAACTAAAGTTTTCTTCAAAATGTTATTTAAAAATTTCTCAACTCCTTAAAATTTTAAATAAAAAATTTTTCATCAAACTATTAATGAATCATACAAATTCTCTATATTATGTTCATTTATAATAAAGTGAAAAAAATCGTAATTTTAAGATTATTATTTTAAAAACGATAAATATTAACAAAAGGACACGAATGTAGGAGGACTTAAGTGATATAGTTCAAAACTTATTACATCTAATTGAATTTCTACAAAATATCAAGGGCTCAGGTGAAAAAGAAATTTGTGGGGGAGGAATATTCCACTAAGCCCCACAATACGATTGCAAATGTGCAATCCACGTGGTTGTTAACTTGTTATAGCCCACCAAAAACAACGGTAACCTCCCTTGTAACTCGACTCGAGTCAGAGCAGTGAAGAACACGCGCCAAAAATTTCTCATAAAAAACAAGAATTTCCTATATTTCAGTCAACCAAAAATGGTAAAACAAATCTTTTCCATTAAAGCTATTAGTATTCACTCCATATCCAGCTTTCACAGTCCATGCATAGCTTATAGATTCCATATTCTTTCACCCCCTTTTTTTTTTTTTTTACATTTTCTTTTTGACAGTTAATAACACAGACTCAACTCAACTCATTTTTTTTAACTTATAATTTCCAAAAACTTTCATTAATCACGTTTCATTAATCATTAATCTCTCTCTAATACTAATATAGTTTCTGGGTTCTGCTCAAAACGTATTCTTGATTTCAAAGTTACTCGTTTTCCTTCTTGTTCCCCTTCTTCGAGCTTAGATTTTTTTCCCCCAAAAACAATGACCGTAGAGCATGTAAATGGTGACCAGTTTCCCAGTGGCTTGAGAGTTTTGGCTGTTGATGATGACCCAACCTGTCTTTTGCTGTTAGAGACTCTGCTTCGTCGCTGCCAATATCATGGTTTGTTTTCCATCTTTGAGTTTTCGTTTATGGGTTCTTGGATTTAGAATCTTGTAATGACTTTGTGTACATTCATTTGATTGGATATGTTTAAGTTTTGTAAGTGTTTGATCTAATTGCATGGAGAATCTTCTTAAATATCATTACTGATTTTTTCTACTTTTTTTTAAATTGGGATACCTAAGGTATTAATCTTTTGGTTTTATGGAGTGTGGATTTGTTGCTTGTGTTAATGAGGGATTTAAATTTTAAATATTAGTTGTTCTATGCTTGGATCTGTAATATCTTATAGAATTTTGAGACAAGTGACTTATGTCTGGATTTAGCTCAGAATGAATCTATGGCTAGTCTTAGATTTGCTGCTGTTTGATTTCTTCAGTTCGGTTGTGTTTGTGAGTTTGTTGAATATTTGGAAAATCTGAATAGGATGGTTTTATTCAAATGTGAATTTTTGGGTTTGGGTTCTGCAGTTACAACCACAAGTCAGGCAATCACGGCTCTGAAGCTTTTGAGAGAAAAGAAGAACAAGTTTGACCTTGTTATCAGCGATGTGCATATGCCAGACATGGATGGTTTCAAGTTGCTTGAGCTTGTGGGACTTGAGATGGACCTACCTGTCATAAGTAAGCCAAAAAGACATTTACATGGCCTTTAGCTTTCTCAGCTTTTTTAATGTTTGCCACTGAAATGAAGTTTTAATTACTTGAGCTAAAATTATATTCAAAATTTAATATAAAAGCATTGGAGTTCCGAAATCTTTTGAAAAGTTATTTTTTATTTTTTGGTAATTTTCAGTCTTGTCATTTGAATATTTTCCTTAAAGAACATAACGCGATTTTTGGAAATTTTGGATTTTTTTTTGTTATTCTAATTTAGTACTTCCAAATTGATTTTACAGCCACATTTAGAAGCATGGTTTTAATTCTATTAACTTTGTTGACACACATGTTACAAATGGTAGAAAAATTATTCAACTTGATATTTTAATGGTAAAATGTAAATGTTTTCAGTGTTGTCGGGAAATGGGGACCCCAAGCTTGTGATGAAGGGAATCACTCACGGAGCTTGTGATTATTTGTTGAAACCTGTTCGGATTGAGGAGCTGAAGAACATATGGCAACATGTTGTCAGGAGGAAGAAAATTGATGCAAAGGATCGGAACAATTCTGACAATCAAGATAAGCCTCATAATGGAAGTGGCCAGGCTGAAGGAATGGGGAATTCTGACCAGAATGGAAAGCTCAATAAAAAAAGGAAAGATCAGAATGAAGATGAGGATGATGAGGATGATGAGAATGACCATAATCATGAGGATCCAACTACCCAAAAGAAGCCTCGGGTTGTTTGGTCAGTGGAGCTGCATCGCAAGTTTGTTGCAGCTGTTAATCAGTTAGGCATTGACAGTAAGTTTTTAATTCCTCATCCTTGTGACTATTTGAAAAACAATTTGACAAAACTATTCACGAATTTTCAATTTTATTGGGCACATGTTAGTAAACCGACTTTATTGTAATGTCGCCTTATTTGTCGCTCAACATTTCTTGTTGTTCAAGATCCTTTTTGAATTAGGAAACTCCGGAAATATTGATTTTTCGTTCAAAATTGATAACTGAGCAAAGGCAATCATGCTGGTGAAAATAAAATCTTTCAATCTTCAGTTTGCCATAACACACTCACACACACACATATATACACATATACATATATATTCTCATAAGCAACATTGTTCATGTATAATGCCTTTTCGTTATCTTGTCTTCTATTGCAGAGGCTGTGCCTAAAAAGATTCTAGATCTGATGAACGTTGAAAAACTGACAAGAGAAAACGTGGCAAGCCATCTTCAGGTATAAATTCTAATCTTTATGGTCTCTGTTCTGATTGTTGAAAAATCTTGTTCATGGAAGCTAACTTGGTTATATGGTTGCAGAAATATAGGCTTTACCTCAAAAGGATTAGCTGTGTGGCTAACCAGCAAGCTAATATGGTAGCAGCCTTAGGCAGTTCCGATCCTTCATATTTGCGGATGAGTTCTGTCAACGGACTTGGTAACTACCACACAGTGGGTGGACCAGGGCAGTTTCAAAACAGCACCTTCAGATCATTTCCAGCTAGTGGGATGCTTGGTAGATTGAACGCACCAGCTGGACTGGGTATGCATGGCCTTCCTTCTTCAGGAATGATTCCAATGCGTCATGCACAAAATTCGGACAACACCACTAATGATCAGGGCAAATTTCATCCAGCCTTACTTCCTGGAAGCCATAGTGGTAACATACTTCAAGGGATGCCAACTTCCTTAGAACTTGATCAGTTACAACTAAACAAGAACATTAGTAGCATCAGTGAACTCCCCAACACTAAAGATAATACAACATTCCGTGCTTCCAGTGGCTTTCCAGATGCAAGAATTGGCTTTGGTCGGTCAACTAATCCACTTCTTGATGTTAATAACAACTCCTTGTTTTTAGAAGGACATCCTCAAGAAGCCCACAGTAACAAAATGTTCGGAAATCAGTCATTGATGTCCTTAAATTCAGGATCTTCTTCACGTCTACCAGATCATGGGAGATGCAATGACAACTGGTCGAGTGCAGTTCAGTCATCTGGAATCCAACCAAATTCCTTTTCCTTGGGAGGAGATTATAAACAGCCTACTCTGCATCCAGGTCATTTGAGAGATAACCTTTCTACAATGGCCTTGCCAATTGGAAATAGTCCGTGTGATGTTTCTTCTCTACATCCATTGTCCAACCAGTTTCAGGATCCCAAAGCGGATTTACAATTCCAGGCAGTACAGGATGTTCCTTGTCGCTCAAATGTAATGTGTAGCCCATTAAACTCTGCAGTATCTATTAATGGAGATGTGGGGCCTTTGGGTCAATGCTTGGACACAAATAAAACATTTTTCCACAGAAGCAACGAATTTGATTCACTTGGACAATCAAACTTCATCGATCACTTCTCCATGAAGATTAATGAGGTCCAAAGGTCATCTATGCAGGCATCATCAAATCTTAAGGAAGGGTATCTCATGGGCCAACAGAAGACTCAGGGCAGTTATATTTCTACTAGTGTTGACTCCTTGGAAGATTTATTCATGAGTTCAATGGTGAAAGAGGTAAGGTCATATAATCTTGCTTTTAGTTCCTGTCAAAATGCCTTCGTTAATAGTTTCTACACAACGTTAACAATTATATTGAAGAATCTGCTCAATCTGTTCAATTGTCTATTGTTGTGGTTCCGCACTAAAAGGAGGAAATTCTCCATTTGATTAACAGGTGATGCTTTTAATCAATATCTGCTTTTAAATTTAATGTAACTGCTTATTTGGAGGAGCCAATATAATAATATTGCATGATGGATCCTCAAATCAAATACCAAATCTAGTATTAGTTAGAATTGTGTGTACTAAGGTTTGTAAACGGGACTTTAATTGACTTGAGAAACGTTAGCTTTGGAGTTCATATCATTTTCCTTGCGTTCGAGTTAGCTTTTAGGACGTAACTTCATGAAAGCATCCTCAGGGGCTCCCTTAGAATTCCTTATAGTCCAGACAGAAAGTATAGCTGTCATCAGTAGCTGGAGAAATTTGCACACTGATTGTTCTTTCCTGTGTTGTATCTGGATTATAGGAGAGAGAATATTCAAGATACCTTAATTTTCCTAAACAAAATTTGGCTTTACAATTCTGATCCCATTATCATAGTCCATAATTCTTTCCTCAGGTATTTGATGATGATGTGATTTCGCTGTTGCAGGAACAAGATAAGGTGTTGGTCCCAGGAGGCAATTTTGGATGCAGTAGTTATTCATAGGTCATGCATGTGAAAGTAGATCATAGCTACTAACCATAGAGAAGTAAGGATCTGCAGCGAAGCATTTTCTATGATTTTTTCCTCATGTAATTGACACTGCCTTGATATATGTATTCCGTTCTGCCTTTTTTAGCTTAATGATTGCTACTTGCAGTTAATAATCTTCTGTTCTTTGTTTAAAAGTACAGTCAACTCTTCTTGTTGAATGAGCACAAAAGCTCAAGCAATCTGTTAAATCCCTTGTTTATTTTCATGCTATGTTATGAATGTGCATCGTGTCAATGGACCTGACATTACATGATGATGTTAATGACGATGCCACTTCTATGGGCTTAGCTTCTCATTTTCGCTAATGCTATGTTGTGTGATTAAGACTAACTATGTTAAGATTGTTACATTGTAGGATCTGAGATTATACAAAAGTGTGTTAAGTGTTTCGTTTGGCCGGGAAAAGTAGTAGATCGTCTTTATTACCAAACTGCATTGTCTTTATGGTACGTATTAGAACAATTATTGATCTCTAATAGTCTTTTTCAAGACACCCTAAATTGTTTCACCCAAGCTTTACATCCCATCTCAAACAAAAAGCTAAAAAGACAGTGAGCATAAAGAAAGCATGCTCAGTGCTCACTGTAGATTGCTGAGAAAGTAGTGAGAAAATGCATCGAGGGTTTGCGGAAACAAGCCAATCCGCACATCAATGCCCCTCAAATCACTAGGGTTCTGCATGAAATAAGCAACCTGAGGGATTGGAGAAGCCAATGGAGATACATAAGCAGCTTCTCCATTAAGAAAATCAATCTTGTGAAATGGCATCCTTGTCCAATCAGACACTATAGTGAGCTCTTTAAGGGGAGGGAGGGAGCCTTGGGGGCCATCCAGTGCTTTAATATATGCATTCACATACTCATTGTTTATAGAGTTCTTAGCTTCCTTAATCTTCTCAACAATGGCTTCATGGCTCAGTTCTTCCAATTCTCCGGCTGTTAATGCAACAGAGGCTAGCACATATGCATTGCCGCTGAAACCTTTTGCCAGTGGTGGCACCATCTTGTTCCTTGTGTCCACAGCAAACTGCAGGCACACCATTGTTTCCTTCTTCAGTGCAAAGGCCTTAGTCCTCGCCTGTTCCGGCATAAACAAAAATATTAACCTAAGAATTTATTCAGTTATTTTAAGTGCTTTGTTCTTTTTAGCACTGGAAAATTATTAAATATATGATAACATTAATCTTATTAAACCCTTATAAAAAAACACATTTTATCACAAATTTATACATCAAGATTTATTTAGATTTCGGTCAAATTCAAATATATCTAGATTTCAGATAAAAAAATAATTGCTACCCCAATTTTATGGGTAGAATATTTGTCTGTAAATTATGAACCGTAATTGTTTGCCTCATAAACTTCTTATATTCTCTTACTAATAAGATTTATATGGATTAATTGGAAAAACAATGTTTTAAACATATTTCAAATGGTTGAAGAAAAAATAAAAGAAAACATATATGTTATTTGAATTTATACATTAGATAAATTAGTTGTTTTCTGGTTTTGAATTTTAAAGTGCGGAAAAGTTTGAAAAAACTTTAAAATCGTTTTGAAGTGCGCGAAAATTTAGAAAAATTAGGTTAACAGTTTTAAATCTTTAAAACCATGTGGTTTAAAAATTTTTCTGGACTATCTCGCACTTTAAAATTATGAATTAGAACATTTTTCTTAGATTAAATTCATATTTAAGTCAAATTCAGACCAATTTAATTTAATTTTATATAGTTAAACATTCTACCTAAAAAAGTAGTTGTGAAAAACAAAATTTTTCAAACTTACTACCCAAGATCCTAGTTGTGAGTGAAAATAAATCTCAGTTGTACTGATTATTAATTATCATCAAAAGAAACAAGTCCAACTCCAAAGAAACTTACCTTCCAAAGGTGAGCAGCAACCAACTCAAATGATGAGCAAGAAAAATTACCTCTCCTTTCACCTAGCACTTTCCTCTTCAAACTCTCAACAATTGCACCGCTAAGATGAAATGTTTTGAGAACATAATTAGAGCTCCCCATTTCTGAAAAATTAAGCCCACCAACTTCCGAATTTTGGCTATTAATCATGGAATTTTTTATCAACTGATACAAATGATCTATGGCTGCCGCCCTAGCTGCAGCCACAGGTGATTTGACTGTCCCAGCATTATGAACATGAGAAATATTATCGAGCACCATTAACCCTCTCTCATGCACTGGCTGATGATCGGAAACTGTAACTCCCTTTCTTTTCTTAATAGCTGAATTACAAGCCCATGCACTAAGAAAATCATAAGTAGCCGGGCCATCGAATAACGAGTGGCTTGTGCCAATGCCTATTGAATATCCTCCACATGCAAACCTGGTCACCTGCATCAAATAATTTTGTCTAAAAGAATTTAGGTATTGAGAGAGCAGTCAAGAAAATTTTGATGGCTGGTTAATAAATATCATTGAACGTTGTGAAGTAAAAATTGTTTGTTATCATTTGAAGGAAACAATTTGATGTAACACAAAAGCTCGGCGATTAGTGTTTATACCATACACTTTGGCCATTAATTATTTGCCAAAAAGCTAAAACAGACGGAGCCCTAGAGCGAAAATTAGATCACTTCATGAATTTGCCTTGCTGAAAGAAAGCTTGCCGTGGTGTTAGGGCTTCCTGTATGTGAACATTCGTAAAAGCTAGGGTTTTATGTTTCGCAAAATTATATAGTGGGGCTGCGTGATAAAAACTAAAATTAATTTGCATAGAAACACACAAAACCATAATCAGGATTTGCTAGCTTGATCAATAAACAAAGCATTAACGTTGATTTTTCACCTTGAAAATTCTTGAAAAGTTTTCTGTGAGTTAACTTTATTGATTACCTGAGCAACAACAAGAGGTATTTCGGAGAAATTTCCATTAAAAACAGGCTTGTAAACAAGATTCTCAAAGAACTCATTGTATTGAGAGAGGTCACCAAGCTCTGAGAGCTTGACACGTGTCAGAGCCTCGACTAGAATTGCACCTTTGTTGTTGCACCAAATATTGAGCTTCCTATCACTGGGATTCAAGCTCATTAATCTGCCAGCAGCTGGGTACCAAATCGACAAGGTCTCTTCCAAGCCAGATTTCAAGCTACTAAAAACATAATCAAGGGACAAATTTTGGCAGTCAAACGATGGCTTGTAAAAGAAAACTAAGTACATAAGCAGAGGACACTGCCTGTCCAAATTAGAAAGATTAAGAATTTTTTGTGGGGGCAAAGATTTCGGATACACAGAAATTGACTTAGTAACACAAACGGCTGGGTAATTTTCGTGCTGCTTGGCCATTATTAATGAAGCTAGCTTGTTGTAGCTCTAGTTAGTAATAATATCGCTGGCTCTTGTGAGGAAATGACGAAGAGAAAGAGCTCGTGTTTATAGAGATATAAAGAGCTTAGATTCCTAGTAGTAGCCAACCTAGACAACCTTTGAATTTTGTTAACTTAGATGCTTGCATGGTACTGTTCTTTTGTAGAAATAAGTTAAATTAGTCGCCGACTGTATTATCTGGCTCGCACTTGAAGGAAGTGACAATGACCCACTACCTGTCTCTATGCCCTAATGCCCTAAAGATGAATATCGATTGATGGGTCCCAATGTCCAATCATGTGGGACCTTTTTAAACACAAAATTAAACAAGTAAAATTTTATCATCCATTCTACTTTTTTATTTTTTTTTTGGTCATCTCCAAAGCGGTATCGTTGTGTACATTAATTATGTGATCCTCAACATGTCTCTTGATTGATTTACATCATTAGAACTTAGGGTAAGTAAAAATGAGATACTTGATCCTAAAAATGCACCGGTGACTCAAGATTATTAAAAAGATCAGCATAACTAAAGATAACACCGGATCAAAATTCATTATATAGATAAGAGAATGACTATACTACGTTGCTAGTAAGTATAGTCATCAACAATCTCTTGTTGAAAATTCAGTTACTGTCCCTCGATACAAAATTTCTTTAAGGTGTAAGTGAGGTTTCGTGTGTGTCTCTGTGTGTGTGTATGGAGAGGGAGAGTTTGTAAAAAATCTTGAATAAATTGTATCTCACAATAGCTGTAGACACGTCATGTAGACAAATATTATCTGAATATTCACAGTGTGATCTCGAATTTTATTAGTTTTTCAAGTCTCATCCAATCATAATTTTTTTCAGCTCTTAATTTGAACAAAATTCAGTGTCATAGAAGTCTGCAGGTAGTGATGAGTGTTCGAAACTTCTTATTACTAAACGTTCTAAAAGAAATAAATTTTCATAAGATAGATGTGCATAAAAATTTGTGATTTACAAGAATTATCTCGTCATCCGTGCAATAACTCCAAAAAAAAAAAAAATTAACGGACATTTTCTATAATATTTTAAGTATTATCAGAAATTGGTAGTCAAACACACATGTTATAATATAATTTGATGATCATAATAACGTAACAAGGATATGATCATCCAAGCCATTAACTTACCAACTCCCATGAAGAAGATAATCAAAATTACATAGAGAAAAGTCCCACATTCTGTAAGTTAATTTTGTCTTCATTGAAAGTTACAAGATTATATTCTATAGATATATACTTGATAAAACAAATAACTTGAAACAAAGGAAACAAAAGAAACAAGTTTTGTGTATGAAGAGAAAAGTAGTTTGTTGAATTGGAAAAACAAAGAAGAGGATGTGGGGATGAAGCTTGTTGGAAAAACAGGTTGGCTTAAGGGCTAAGGGGAAGTTGGCTTGTGTGTGACAAAGCATGCGTGCACTTGAAGCCCAAACTTGTCGCTTCCTTGTCTCTACTTTTGCAGCATTTGCCTTATTTCCAGGGCTCTTTCTTTTAATTTGTTCTTGGCTTTGCTTTGCTTCATCTCTTTCTCATCCATCCTTTTTCCTTTGCATTATTATTGTTTAATTAACACCACGACGCCAATATAGATATGTATATATATATATGAATACTCCTTTTGTCAGTGCCTATGAGCTTATGATCTATATCTGTCATTCTATATAGCTATGTTTGAGTCTCAAAGGAATTGAATAATGTATTTTCACACACTGCTAGTGCTTTCAGCTTTATATACACATAATTTATAAATATATCCATTCATTTATATATATTTACACTGATAATGCATTTCATACATGTTATGTGAACCTGCAGATATTTGCATGCATGAGTGTTGCCTATGCAAGAATAACATTAAAAGAAAAAAAAAACTTCTTGGCTACGCACACACACACATTATAAGATTTGAGGAATTACAGTGAGTATATTTTGACTCAACTGAATTATTCTCTTTCTTTCAATTTTCAAATAAAAAAGGGAATGAATATGATGCTTGTGAGTTGTGCCATATTATATAGATAAAGAAAAGAAATTAACCCTAATGTATGGGTATTAAATGTGCTTTAAGTTGGAGATGTGCTATTTGAGATTCGTTTATTCTATTATTAAAATTACTATGAATATGAATTAATAACCACTAATGGTGATCAAGGGAATTCCGGTGGAATATTTGGTGCATAACGTTCCAAATAGCCACTCAAATTTCTTAAATTTTTTTCATAAAGTTCTCAAGTTTTCCTATAAACTAAAGTAAATTTTTACAATTCTTAAGCTTCTAACATACAGCCCAACAGTCAACATGCAACACCTTAGCAAATATTTACGTGGATATTATTGGTTATGAATAAAGAGGAAGGTAATGAAAGAATAAAGTTTAAGTGATCACTGTAAGATGAGTTTTAGGGAGAGGTAAAAAGAAATTCACTTCAAATTAAAGATCAAATGAAACTATATAGAGTGTTCAGCGATCTCATGGAAAGTCAAGAAATTAAGCAAGTTATATATTGAACATGGATCATGCACGCGCAAAATTTTAAGACATGTACGAATTGATTATATGTAATTATTTATCGCTTTATTTTATGATCTCTTTAATTTACTCAAAAGGTAACAAACAAACCTTTAACTTGTGCCACTGGCGTGCATAATTTTGTTGCAATTTTTGCTGCTTCAAAAGGAAGAGTGTAGGTGTAGTTTACCCATCATTACTTTTACTTGGTAGGGAACTAGGAGGCTAGAAGCTACCGAACTAAAGAGCAGACAAAGCCATAAAAGTCTGATCTTTTAACTTCGTTTGTCAAAGTCAAGTGATTGAAGTTGGTGATTCTACCCTTTGGTTGTTTCATCTATAGGGTTGAATTAGAGCATAATGAATAACAAAGCGAAAGAGTTGAAGGGAGAGGACGCTTAGACCTCGGTTAAGACTCTTAATGAAAGATGGCTGATAGCCTCCAACTGAAACATTAGTAGCTCGTGCGTGCCGCAATTGGCTTTACTAGAATCAAACCAGGTGCAATATAGAAGTAAGAAACTCGGAAGTAGATGCATGCAATAGGTAGCATCTCCACAAATCATTTTATCTGCTTATGAGTTTGAAAATGAATAACAAAGTTCTGGAGAAACTACTGTTATTAAATTTCTCTGTCTCTGGATTGTTGATAACTAAAATAAGTTCTGAGTTTGAAAATGTATACATTTAATCATCTAAAACAATGACCCCCGTCTTGTCTCTCTGAGAATTTTCTTTCCCAGTAGGCTTATCATCAGTTTTGATGTCAGCGTCATTTTTAGCTTCTGCCATTTCCATGTCAGTACCGGTTTTCCCCAGCAAAGATGTGGGATCAGCTGGAGATGAATCCACGTCTGCGACAGCAGGATTTTTACTCGATGCTTTACTTCCTTCTACTGTTGGCTCGGATTCTGGTGTACCCTTTACCTCAGTTTCCACCACAGCATCAAGTGTGTTGGCACCTCGCTCTGTCTGTGGCAAACTTGGCTCTGCAGAGGTGCTCTGAATTTCAGGCTGCAACTCTTTATCTTCATTTGGCATTGGCTGCTCCAATGGAGGACTTGTCTGGGTAGAGAGAATCTGGTTTACATCTTCACAAAGGGTTTCTAGAAGTTGGAGATTTGTCCTCAATTGAGCACTTGCTGGCTGGCTTGTTAAAGATGTCTTCACTACTTCATGAACATTTTCTTCCAGTAACTTGCACATCTGCCAATGAATAGATTAAAACCAGTGAACATAATATGTTAATTAGCATTGGAAAGGGCACAGAGACAAAATCAATCTCTTTTCCAATCAATATTCAGTCTTTCTTCCCTCCTTTTTCCCCACAGTTAATGTGAACCCAGTAGGCAACCTAACCGGCCAACCCCACCAGAATAACACTGGATGCTGCCACTTCACAAGGACATATGCATGTGCTCAAACCCCAATGTCAATGAAAATGATTTACCTCATTATAATGCCGAGCCAATCCCAATCGATCTGCATCACTGTCACAAGCAGCTGCTGATATTTCTTCTGATGCTGCAGTGAAGGAACAGTACTCAGCAGGGAACTTATACAAGGGATAAACCAAGTCAACATTGGACAATGCAACAGACTAAAAAGAATGATTCAGAAAACTGGCAGTAACAGGCACAAACTAAATGCATAACATGTACATACTGAAATTTGTTTATCATTGTATATGATTAACACAGTTTAAGATATAACAATGTCCTTACTAATTGCCTCTAATTTTGGCAACTGATCAACCATTTGGGAATCAATCTCCATTGAGGTTGGACTTGGTCTTTCTGTTGTCTTTCTTTCACTCTCGGGCTCTTCACTCGGGATCTCATTTGATTTTACATCATCACCCTGCAAACAGGAAAGATTGAAAGAAAAGCCGATTAAATGAAAACTACGTAAAGCCAAATAATCACTGTAACAAATTTAGACACAAAAATACAGTTGACGGTTCAAGCTACAATAGAGTAGCAGTTTAATTCTATCAAATGCACAAAGACTGGATCAAATGAGATGTCTTTGGCTGTGTCATAGAATACACCTAAAACATATAGCAATAGAATAGTCCAGAAATAAACAGTGTCAGGTGAAGCATTGTAATTGGAGAAGAAAGCACAGCAAGGCATGCTACTGAAAAAATAGTAAAACTCTGCTCTCTTCATACACCATTGGAAAACAAATTTATGAAACAAAGGTTTTTCAAGATTTGATTGACTCACAAAGTATTCTTTCTGGTACTCTGCATTAAGCCCTTTCTCAAGAAGAAGCACTCTTTTCTTGATAAATTCAACTTGTCTTCTCTGCATATCTCTGAAATGATATAATACAGAAGAATCTTGATATACTTGTGCTTGATTTGCAGCATCAGTTGTTCCTTGGACACCAGCAGCTGCTGAATCATTCCCAGTGCTGTTTCCCTGCATTTGGAGTGCTTCTGGATTGGCTGAATTAGCACCATTTGGTGCTTGAGAACTGGCTCCAGGGACAGGTATATTTATAAAAGGGAGATTCAATTCTTGACAGATGACCTCCTGAACCTTCAAGTCCTTATCATCAACAATAGCTTGCCATCTACCATACCCATGCCTAGATATTCATTGGTGGGGGGGGGGGGGGAGGGGGGAAGGAATTCTTTATTAGCTCCAAGTTTAAGAGAGCTAAACAATGAAATCTGATAATATCGAAGAGAGACATTAATATCCGACTCTTCCTTAGCATGAAATGCATATATCCGTACATATATACACATATTCCCTCATAAATGCATAAACCTGAGATCAGATTATGGTAAGTGCAAGCTTTGGTACCTAATGTTCAATTAATATCCATCATCTAACCAAAGAGAACACAGATATTGCAGTAGCTGAGGGATCGGCAGAACTCACATTTGTATAGATATAAAAATAAAATACTTCCATCTTAAGAACTGTATAGATTCAGGACAGAACCAAACTCCAATATAGCTTGACATTTGGGAAGCATAGTTAAAACAGGATCACATTAATCAGGATAAGCAACAGGGACAAACACTAACATGCAAAAATGAGATATAAAGCTACAAGCACTGCAGCACTTCAAAACATACAAAGAATTCATTAGCCAGTAATGCAAATTTATTGACAGATGCGCATAACACAAAAGAAAAGGTAATATCTATTGTAATACAGATACACGTTTCAGCGTGTTAAATAAAGCGAGAAACATACTTTAGCACAGCACGCAGTAATAATGAATCGTGTTCCTCCTTCCAAAACTTTCCACCCCTCAATCCTGGATAGCGCAAATATATGTCATCTGTAAAAAGAGGAGTGCCTGGCTTTTGTGATAAGAATTTCACCTATAATTCCAAATTACAAAAGAATAGTTATGATCACTGTAAGAGAAGTTAAATGCATCAAGAAAACAACCTTGAGAAATATAAAGCAAAATAATGAAATGCAAAGGGCAAACAAACCCTAGAATATAGAGTGAAATAATGAGACTCTACAAATGACAAAATACATGTGATACATAGCAAAGGTTAAGTAAATTTTCCAAATGCCAAGAGGTAAAATGTTTCTGAAAGAATCATAAATTTCCTTTCACAAACTTGCCTTATCTCTAATCAAAAGCAAGACCGCTATCCTTACAAGCACATCCTGAATTCTAAGCCCCTCTTTTGGAACACCATCTACAACAAAGAAACAAAATCAATGAAATATTAGCTGCATAGCGAATGAACAGAGCAGAGGGAAAAAGAGAGAGAGCAAACAATGGAGAAATTCAATTACCTGAGAAGGTTGGAGAGTCGGTTATATCTTCAGTAATGTGGGTCAAGAAAAGGATCCCATACCTGTTTTTTTTAATTAAAAAATAATAAAACCTAACAATATCAGTGAATATGCCAAATATGGACAAAAGGAAAAATGAAACCCTGCCCTGAAATCTATCTTAATACATTATTCAATTTCTTAAGAGACTCAATTAATTACAAATTTCTCAATTGACTCTAGAACATGAGTGATAGTCAACTCTATGGTACAGACAGAGTGAAGAGTTAAAAGGGCCTGTTGTCATTCTTGAGCAAGAAAAAAGGACCACAGACCTAGTAAGATAACTTTCAACAATGACTTGGGAAGGTGCTGATTGAGGAGGGGGAAATGATGCAAGGATGTTGATCCTAGCCATAGATTCTTGAACGCAGCTGGACTGTTTAATCTTGCTAAAAAACACTCCTTAGATTCAAAGATTACATGTGTAAACATCTTAACAGACTGTTGAGAAGGTCTAGTTAAAGCAAAAGCACGAATGTAGGAGACTCATTACATGCTTAGAAATGACTATGATAAGCTTTAGCATTTTCACTCACATCATATCAATACAATTGATATTAAGGGAAATGAAATGACTAACCACTTATCATGAAATATCCCATTACATTAATCTGACTCGAGAATTGAAATTTCCTCATACAGCCAGAGAGAGAGAGAAAGCTAGACCGCAGCCTAAGATGGTCTAAGTGAATCCCAATTCATATCTAAAGATAGTTATACCTCCAAATAATTGCACACTCATAAAAGCAAAATAAATGACCTTATTATATAAATTAACGAATATTCATGCTTAGAATCATTTGAATGCCTTTGGACCTGAGAAGATTCAGCAACAATTTTAAGCACATTCAAACAATAGCCAATCAAATAGATAAGTAATACCACCAGTAAAAGCTGCAAACATCAATTAGACTACAACGCTAAACCACAATTAAAAGCATATGAAGCAAAGTTCAGTTAAATACTCTCTTATTTCTTCATAGCTCTTCTGTTTTAAGCGAGGGGTAAATTCCTTCCAGTCAAATTCCCCGACCCCAAACCTGTAATCACCATCCCAGAGTAAGACAAAATGCAAGATCTGCACTACTAGATATAAACTCACAATATAATTCTTGTTAAATCCTTAGATTCTCACCACAATCTAGTCATACATTAAAATAAACAAGCACCAAAACATGGACGCGCACACAAAGAGACAAACAAAAGGCGGGAAGGTAGCAAAAGAATGGGGTGGAATATACGTAACAAAATACAACTGAAGTACCAAAATCTAAAAAGGTGAAGAGTTAACCTCATTAATATTTGTACAAATGCAGCCCTCTGGTTTTGGCTGAAACCTAACACTCTGAATGACCTCCCTTCACCTTCCATCAGAGGAGGTGGCTCCATACTATCCACTGCAAACAATTGCCAAAAGTGGCCTGATAATGAAAATACTATCATCCAATTTTCTTACTGAATCAAATACAACTAGGATAGTTGAAAATACCACGAGATCTCTTCTTGTTGGGTTTCCGGCCAGGTTGAGTTCCACTGGATGTGGTGTCGCCGTCCGTCAAGTCAGCTTCATAGTTATCATCCTCACCTTCAGAGCTTACATCTTCCAAACCAGCTAGATCGTCTTCTTCAACAGACACCATCTAAAAAAGATCAAAAAGCACAAGTCAATCCAATTTCTAAATTAATTCCATTTCTACAGCGATTAAACTGATTCCCCCCCCCCCCCTAATCCTTGTTTGCTGCATATCAAAATAGGGAGGAAATTGAAAAAACAGCAGCAAAACTATAATTTAGTCACAAGAAAGCAGACATCTATTAATAGTTGTAATCTTCCTTTTTTAATCAAGCAACAAAAATACCCAGAATCCCACAATAACCGACTTTACCCGGACTGCTGAGTTGGTGCTGATGCCAGATCACCACTCAGCCACTTGAACCCAGGGTTTTCCAAGATCAGGCATGATCTTATAGACACAAACCCTTTTACTGTTTCAATTTACCCTGTCTAATAGAACTGAAGCAAGGCCATGATGAAATACCTGCTTACGGCTTCTCTTTCCTTTTCCTAAAGCGTTGAACTCCTCAACTTTATGCACTTCGTACCTGTCTTTCAGCAACTCTTCCCAGTAACTTGATCTTTCAGAATTGCTCATGCTAGATTTATTTTCCGCGGCCAATTTTTGAGCTTCCTCCTCTGCTGCAGCCTCCACTTCTTCAATATATTCAAAATTTGCCACCTAAACATATAATAATGCCCTTCTTAATAACCAGGCATAGTTCAATATATTTATAAAGTAAATTTATACAAAACGTTCTACCGCAAAAAATGTGGCCCTGGCTCAAATAAGGAACAGTAAGCGGTGAACAAGATAGGAATTATATTTGGCAGTCAACAGATTTCCTCACTAACAATCCAATAATTAATGGCCAGAAAAGGTAACCCGTCTTATCTCAAGTTTAGTAATCCACACGCAATTTGAGTACTAATTTAGGCAAAAAAAAAAAATCCAAAAGGATTTATTACTTAATGCGGTCCTAATTTCACTTTTTGAGAGGTTTCCAGTGATCTTGATTTACATGCAAGAAGAAGCACATGAAAAAGTTGCGGAAAACTGGTGCATTGCAAAACCTTTCCAGATTCGACCAGATTTTGTCACTAAGGCAACTTAATGACTGACAGGTCATTACATAGTGCTAGTCCGCTCAATCCGGAGTAAGATCTCAAAATTTGTCACCTGAATACGGTCTTAACCATCAAAGTCTTCGCATTAGTGAATGCGCTGAAGACGTGTTTAACACATGGCCAAGTACAAGACTTCTACGATCGGACTGCTATTATGCTAGATGGAAGAATTTAAAAAATGATCCGTCCATTTTCAAGTGTGATCAGTAGATTTGCTAATAGTACATAGTAATCTTACTCCATGATCTATCTATTGTACAAGCATCCACATTATTATGCTAAAAATGCTTACCTCAATTTAAATGTGAAATATTTAAAAAGTGATCCTGTCCTTTTAAAGTACAAACAGTAGAATTTATACTAAAAAGTGGTAATGCTACTCCTTTACTCCATGATCAATCTATTGTATAAGAACCCACATCATACCTAATCACAACTCAAGACAAACAAAGGAACAATCCTAATGGGACGATAGAATTATAGAAAAGATAGAATAAAGCATGAAATTGATTACGGAGCAATTCCCTGCATATTCTCCTCTATAAGGAATTTAATAGGCAAAAATTAAATGAAAAACATGTGCTAGGTTTAAATCCTTAATGATTAAGATTTTTGATATCCTTACGAATTAGTAAGTTAATAATTAACAGAGTTTATTTACGTAACGACAAGGCTTATCATGGGTGGTTCATGGATTTAACCAAAAACCGCATATCCGCTTAAAAGGCAATGAAAGCTAGGAATACTAGAATGTAGCAAGTTGTATAAAATTGCTAGAATATAAAACTGCGCCATTTGCTTCTTTATGATTAAATTGGATATTTGGCACAATTAATATAGGAAATTCTCAATATTTGGCTCCACAAAGTTCTTACAGAGACAAGGAAATGAATGGTCTAAACAAAAATGGTGATAGTTGGTAACTTTGTCCAAAGTAAAAAGATAGTGTTGTTAAACAGCTAAGCATCCACTTCAGTTACTGTCATATGACCACTTTCTCATGCAAGAGCGCATCTAAAATTTTCCATCACCAGCAGAATGTTGACCGAGTACACAATTAAAATGAATAAAAATAACCTATAAAAATGGAAAAAAAAAAGTCCTAAATAAGTGACATCTAAAATACAGTCCAATATACACAAACTGACTACAACTACATACTTTTAAACCTTTCACCAAAGAAAGTAGGTCTAACAAGAAGAGAAAGAAAAGGTGAGTTCTATCTTTTCATTCACCAAGATAAAGAAACTCTAATTCAAATAACCTTTTCAATAGAACTAGAAAAATCATATCTAACATCAATCAATAGAAAAGAATCGCATATTAACATGGATATATTTATAATTGAAGACAAAACCTTGAAAGCCTTCAGAAATCCGTCTTCATCTTCATCATCCAAAGAAGCCTCTTCATCTCCAACTTGATCGCGGTCAAGTAATCTATGAAAGAAACAAAGAAATATTATATTTAAGCTTAGGTATTTGAATACAAACCTGTGGATCTCAAGCAACCTCCAAAATTACCTATCTATAGCAGCATCATCGTAATGAATTTGGCGGGATTTTCCACCTTCATCATTCTCATCAGCAAATAGTTCCTTTGAGCCATACCTGATGATGTCATCCAACTCTTCCTAAAGTAGAAGTAATTCAGTTCCTCAGACTCTTGCATTCATGCTAGTCTCACATGTATGCATAATAGTTAAGGAAGGAGGGGCAAGGGAAAGATGGAAACAGCAAACAGTTCATTGTTTGCAGCAAACACAAGATCTAACTCACATCCAAACATGATAACAGTGATAAATAAGAAACTAAAAGAGAAAGGGTGGGGGTTGAAGAAGAGGGTAACCACAAACAATACATAGTCCACAGCAAAAACTAATCACATACATACACAATACACAATAATTACAGAGAGAGGATTGGTTTTCAAGGGAAGAGGGAGTGTATGACAATGTATAGCTGATAGCTAATGCAAGAATTTATCACATACATACATTAATACCAAAGAGAGGGTAAGAGGAGATATTAGAGTTAAACAAGACACATTCTATGGTCCACAGCAAAGGCAAGAACTAACATTCCTCGAAGAATTAGCTCAAATATAATGATCAGAACAACAAGTAGCTGATACAACAAAGAAGGTTAAGGAGGACTCATGACAAAACTGAATATAATTGAACCTCAAACCCTTAAAGGTTAATATCATTGAAATGTACAGCAAAATCATATGCAATGGCTGGTTTATAAATCATATCTCCCCTTAAATTCATCCGAAGCTTTCCTGGCATGTCAAAAACTCTGCACAGGAAGTCTTATGAACTTAGAAAACACCAGGTCAGTCTAATTTTCTGCCAATCCAAAGGAAAGGGCAATAATGCTAATAAACCATATTTTTCCAGCATAAAAAATTATCCTTTAACCAATTTCTTTGCTGATAGTCAACTTTCTAGCCCTTTCTACAGCATCACAAACACATACATCATTTTTCCAACTCCTAGTCCACAAGAAGACAAGCTCCAAAATGCCTTCCACAGAGCAAGAAAGAAGCCTCCACGTCTGAAAGAAGATTGTTACCTGATTAATGTTCTGGGCCTTTAGCCTCCCTACAACAAGATGCTCTAAAACCATTTTCTTCTTAGTCATTTGCATCATCCTTTCTTCAATGGATCCTCGCGTTATGAGCCTAAAAATCATTACCTACAAAACCAAAACAATATTTCTCATATTAAAAATAAGCCCAACATCAATGATCTACCTCAACATATCAGGGATTGGGGTGGGGTGGAGAATATCTACAACCTTGTTGGTCTGCCCCAGTCGATGAGCTCTAGCCATTGCTTGTAGATCGGCATGAGGATTCCAATCACTACAAAAAGTTAAAAAATTCTAAAAACTTGTCAGAATATAAGAATTAACTGATCAATTAGGATAGGCCCTTGGGGCAGTCAGTATTATTAATAGAATATGGTGACAGTGAAACACTGTGCATCACAGACAGATCAGAGAACTGGTTATCTTGTCAATAGCTGCTCAAATACATATGCAATTCAGAAGAAAACAAAGAGCAAAACTTTCCTGTTCTCTTTGAAGATTCTAGGAATTATGAAATTCGCAAATGGCAAAACCATGAGATACACTTGAGCATCTAAGCAGTGTTAGACTAAACACTGGTGGAATATAACAAAAAGTATAAAACTACTGATAAGGCATTCTATTTATGCAAAAAAACTTCAACATATTAGGACACTTGATCAATTACAACAAATGTATAAAAGCAAGTGTTCCATAAATCTTTCATTCATAATCATTTTACATGCTCCAACTCACATCCCATTGATGCTGCAATGCCTCAGAATTGACAATCATGCTTAGTAACAAGAGAAGGAGAAATAAATGTTAGAAAGAAAGCATTTTACCTGTCATATATGATAACTGTGTCTGCCGTCGCAAGGTTAATTCCCAAGCCCCCAGCCCTAGTAGAGAGCAAAAAACAAAATCTGGAAGAATTTTTGGCATTAAATCGATCTATGCGTATCTGTCTCTCAGCTCCACCAACCTTGCCATCTATCCGCTCGTACTGCCATTTCTGAAAATAAAAATTTTGACCAAGAAAGATCCCAATTATCCATACATGCCAAAAAGTCATCAACTGCTGCAGCATTCAAATTATAAACATTAAAAAATGTGAGCAAAGTAAATTACTATTGTACCTTAAAAGTTAAGTAATCTTCTAGTAAGTCCAGCATGTGCTGGAACTGCGAATATATAAGAACTCTATGTCCCTGCTCTTTAAGTTTCACCATCATTTTATCCAAGAGTTGCAGTTTCCCAGAAGATTCCAGCAGCTGCCTGTCATATAATAAAAAGAATGCAGAAGCAGATATCAGTGTGATTCAAGCCAGGTTATATCTTTGGCCTAATTGAAAATCCCAAAAAGGGAAAAAAAAAAAAAAAAACTAAGGTCTATCATCTAAATCATCAGAATACATAAAAAGGTTCTAATTTCAGAATAAAATATCATAGCGTAGAAGATTACTTGAAAGATTCATTTGTATCTTCTATATCTGGCTCAACTCCTTCCAACATATAAGGATGACAACAAAGCTTGCGCAATTCCATAACGACATTAATAAGAGAAATCTGGTTCAATATACACGAACATAGTACCTCGTTAGGTCAAAATGCAATAAAAAAGGGTTTACTTCACTTAAACATGCAACCATACCTGCGCACCCCCCCGTCGAGTTAATATTTGATAGTTACGTGTCAGAATGGCCTTATAATATTCCTTCTGCTTACTACTTAATTCAACACGTAAAATGAGTTCCTTCTTGGGAGGTAATTCCTTCATGACATCTTTCTTCACTCCTGCAGTAGCATTTAAAAGCATGTTCGCTCATTCTCAGCAACATATTGAAATATGAATGTAATGGTAAAATGTATGAATGGACGATCAGCATCTCATTGGACTAAAAGATATATAGCCATCAAGATAGATTTACTTTTCAATAAAACCAAATCAAGCCATTCATGTCAATAACATAAAAAATTGCACTTCTCCCAAGAAAAGCATCACATTGAGAAATACCAATTCAATTGTTTTCAATGAGAAACAAAAGCCAATCGCCATACTGGAGGATTGACAGATTCAAATTAGAAATACCATGGAAGCATGAAGGTAACTCAAAAGAATGGGGTCAAGAAAGTGAGAACCAGACAGTGCACATTCTTGCTGTACGAATTAATTTGGTAGGAACTAAAAGAACCAACAAAGATTCAAGACTCATATTAGATACTTCTCTCTGTTTTGTATCAGAAAATTGCTTAAAATTTACAATTGTATATAAACACACTAAAGATCCGAAACCTTTTTAATAACATTCAACATTTCAAACATCACAGCAATATCAGGAATGAACAAAGAGGAAATAAAATGATCAATTACCAAGTTATCATAAATTTGAACCATGATCAACACACTCACAACAATAAACTTAGTAACACTAGCAATTACAGAAGTCAAATGAAGCCAGCAATATAGAAGAGTAAGATTAAGATTTATACTTCGAAGAAGATGGGGGGCCAACATTCTATGAAGTCTTGAAATCTGCTCCTCTTGATTTATATCCTTGAACTCTTCCTGGAACTCCTCTAAACTTCCAAACTGCATGTATTTAGTAATCAACTACCACAAACTTTTCTTCAAATTCATAAACGAGTTTGACAAACAATCTTAATTTAACAAAAGGTAAATATCATTACTCGATAAACCAGAAATCACACTAACCTTCCCAGCATCAAGGAAGTGCATGAGCATAAAAAGTTCATCCAGATTGTTCTGAGAATGTAGAAGTACACATAAGTTCACAATAATATAACATGGATACATGTAAAACATAGCAAGACAAAAATTTGAATCAATTTTAAAGTTATAAACTGATACGAGAGATTACTAGCCAAGAAATATAGCAAAATATAGGAAGCACTAACATAAAATACAATACACTATCATAATAGAACAACCAACCTGAAGAGGTGTTCCAGTTAAGAGCACACGATGTCTAGTTGAATATTGCTTCAGTGAAGAAAACAATTTTGAATCCTTATTTTTTAGACGGTGACCTTCATCAACAATCTACATTTGAATGTCAGTGTTAACCAGCAATCAGATATTGGAGAATGGCAATGCCCTAAATAAGCAAGAGAACCTTACCATGCATTGCCACTTTATCGGTTTCAAAGATGCACTGTCCAAGTTAATCATCTCATAAGATGTTAGGAGGACATCAAACTTTATCCTGTCTTGCTTGCTTTCACTGACAACTTGACCAGATTTCTTTTTCTTGACCTTCTTAGGATTTTTGGGGAAGTAAAATTCATATTCCCTGATAATATTACGAGCTTGGGAAGTGCCAACATACATAACCTGCAACATGCAAACTACAGTTCAGGATAAATTTTTTCTGACAAATGATAACAAGAAGCTGAAAAAATGCCATGTACATACAACATTCATTTGTGGTGCCCAAGTTGCAAATTCACGTTCCCAGTTTCGCAATGTTGAAAGTGGAGCTACAACTAAATGCGGAGAGATGCGCTCTCCAAAAAGAGATGCTAAAAAGGCAATACTCTGTATGGTTTTGCCTACAACCAAACAAAAAGCAAAGCATTGGCAAAATCAAGTCACAAAGATGCAAACATGGAATGCTCTTTCCAAAATCCAGAACAGATCAAAGCAAGACCTACCAAGACCCATTTCATCAGCGAGTATCACATGTGTCTGTTTGGACCAAGAAAAACGTAAGAAGTTCAGTCCTTCAAGCTGATATGGATGTAGTGAACCTTCAGTTACAAGAGAATAAACAATATATATTAAAAAATACACGATGATTAAGCAAAATAAAACATAAATCTGATGCAAGCCTGCCAGTTTGGAAAAAGATATCAATGACATACCACCAGAAAGAAATTCAGGACTATGTTCATACTGTTGAAATTCTTTTGGTTTCTTTGTAGATTCAGTAACATCTTGAGGGCTACTCTTCTGCTTATTACAAAACGATCTGTGTGATCTAGACTGAATTTTGATAAATCTTTCAATTTCAGGTTGAAATGCAGATATATCTGATTCATATTCCCAATAGCATTCATCATAGGAAAGTTCTTTATACTTCACAAGATATTCCTTCTCGTCATCCTCTCCCCTGCAACATCTCAAAAACAAACTCACGTCATTCTAAAATAGAAATGAAAATGAAACACCACAAAGCAATGGTAAAAGACTCACTGCAAAAGAATATATTTGTTAAAATTATGAAATTTTTAACACTAAAGATTTAACCACATGTACACATTCTGCCATTCATCAAGAACCAAACCAGAAATAAATAGGGACAGATTTGTTAAAATTATGAAATTTTTAACACTAAAGATTTAACCACATGTACACATTCTGAATTCTACCAAAGGAAAGACACATAACATTTGAGAAAAGAAAGAATAACTCCCCTTCATAACTCACTAATGTCCAATTCAATGTCAAAACTTAAATAAGAAGATTCTCCAGACTAAATCAAATCAGGAGCAACAAAAAGACAATACAGAGACAGAATCTTGTGTGCATGTGTGGCTATACTGATAAAAGTTTCAGATTGTTAAACCTGCAGGCAAGAATCCGATCAACAGTAGTCCACTCAGGTCGAATGGCAACAAAGTCTTCTTCAGCATTATTGTTTGATGACATTTGGCGATGGAAATTGTTTACTTTAGTCCTCAGACGAGGATTGGACTTGAAAGCTTTTAGGAACTCTTTTTCAGGTACCCTGCGGAGAAATAGAACTAGCAGGTTACTTAAGACTGCCAGAAAACACAAAAACACAAACATTGCTGAGTAAAAAGAAACACCGAAAAGCAAGATAGATTAGAGAAAAGCATAATCTAAAATGCTAAAACAGAGTAAATAGAAAATCAGACAGTTCACTGCAAATTTTACTCCGCTCTAAAGGAACAAGTAGTCAAATAGGTTTTGTATTCAATTAATACCATTAATAAGGGATTTACCAAGTGCAATGCAAATAAGATAATCCCTTCCACTTTACAAGATACTGTTTAACAAATATCTGCTTAGAACCCAGCTTAGAGACATCACTATCACCAGCTACAGTTGGACGCATCTCACAGTCCAATATTTTGTCAATATCATTCAGCGGGCTAACCTGCAGGTATAAAAATGTTAATTCTCAGCGTAGAGATACAAGCAAATAGTTAAACAAAAATAAACACAATACTGAGAATAAGATAGAATCATACACATTCTGGGCACCTCCAGCTGCCAGAAGGAGGAGCTTTTAGCGGAGGAACCAAACACTTAGCATGGTATGCATATGTACAAGTATCACAGCTCATAAGATTTTCACTTTCTCCACAGGCTTGACATGAATCATCTTTCTGTTAATTTACAATCAGAAACATCGTAAAATTGAAGAAAAACCATCTAGCCACGCTTTAAACATGGAAATAAGTGCACAATAAAAATTTCAGAACAATATCAATACAAGAAGCATGACCAACCACCCAAGTTTTAGTTTTGTCTGTCAAAGACCTTTCTACCATTACAAACTTTAATGATAAAGTGAAAACAAATAGTGTGAAAGGCCTGTGATGAAAAGCCAGAACTATGAGATATAACCCTATCAATTATACTTCAACAACATGCAAAAACCGAGACATGAGAAATGCTTGAAACTAAGACATTCATCTACATGCAAACTGTGCCTGTACTTCATCACTAAAATCTAGTTCCCTAAGCTTTAAGCAATGGTGAAAAGCATGCATTTCAGATAAAATCAAATCCTAAATAACTGCCGTGTAAATGTTTGATTTCATGCGGACCATCATCTAAAACAATCCAAATGCAGTAACCAATATAGTTGCCAACCCAAGACTTAAAAGAATGCCTTAGTTTTGAGAAAGGCAAGTAATTTACACAAAAAAACTGAAAATACTTAATTAATCAGTTAGACATACAAGTTTTTACTCTTTGTGTTCAAAAGCTCAGCATCAGGAGATGCAAGAAAAACTTAATATAACGGACGAGGAAAAAAAAATACTTATAAGAGGATTTCAAAGACAAAAAGAATCAAGAAACAGACCGCATCAATCCTGACTATTCTTTCAAACTTTTCCTCCGTGGTCCCAGGTTTTCCTTGCTCAAAATCAGCATCATCATCCGATTCATCTAACTGATAAATTGGCTTCCGATCTGATCTAACCCGGAGCCTCTCAACCAAGCTACTCATATTCTGCAAGATAGGAAAAAAACCATTCAATTTTTAATAAATTCTTAGCGGACCTAATTGGCATCTAGTGAACTCAGAAGGAATCCCAATGGTTCAACAAATTATAATCCCAAACGAATTAAAAGTATTGTACATAAGTGACTGATCTTAGCCCTTTTTAATATTTTTGAATTATTAATGGTATTAACATAATTACGAACACACTCTTCCCCCCTTGTTCCCCTCACGGGAAGGTTTGGATTTATTATTTGTAATTACAACATAAATTCACATAATACGTAAAATAGAACACTTCATTCTTTGCATATTCCTCAAATTAAAACAACCGCAAGCACCCAATAACTATAGAAACAAAATAATTTCTATGGTTTATAACTAGCATTAAATTCAATTAAGCATTTTGAGCATAGTATTTCTTTAAATAAAATGATATAAGTACGTAACAAGCACACATAGCTGCATAAAATATAAAATTAGAAAATAAATCTTCAATAAATTACTATTAACTAACTGCTTTATTAATTTTTTTTTTAAAAAGTATTATCATTTTTTAACATAAAATTATATGAATACTCGCTTCTTTTTATTTTAGTCCCGCATAGCACCAAAGATTTTATATTCTATTCCATCATCAGTGCTTTTGTTACCTTTTAACTACATTTTTTTTTTTTTTTGGTGACAAAAAACCCTTGGAAATGTACCAAAGAGAGAGGCAATAATTTCTAACACATAGGCCCCAATCCCTTTGCTACAAGGAAAGAAGATGCCTTTAGGTCCATAGGCCATTTCTCTATTCTTCTTATTTTGTTTACGAAAACAAACTGGCAAGAATATTTTTTCTCAATTCCTCTTCTTCTTCAAGTACAAGTAAGCTTTGCCTCATAAATTAGGAACTAAGCAGGCCAAAATAAGTGATATGAGAACCATGAATAAGGAAAACAATTTAAGGATATAAACAACAAGCATCATCCTCTTAACCATATACATAAAACTTTTGAATCTAATTATCACTTAGAAGGGTACCACTATCAGAAGTCATAATTGGATCTTCGCCCTCTGAACAAACTTAGAACATTCTAGCAGCATTATTTGCAAAAACATACTATCCTATCCCAAGAAATGAATTAAAACACCAGTGTGTATGTTCATAAAGAACAGCATCACTTGAATCATAAATGTAACAAAGAGGTCAACATGCAAAAAGCAAATAACCATTGAAAGACAGGTGGAGATTTGGCTGGAAGATTCGCAACAAACAACATCTAGTAATTAGCAACCTAAAAAAAATATGATGAATAAAGTGATTATTGATTGCTTCTGTACGGCATAATATGTGAAGTGCCATAAAAGGTAATAACTCCACAACCCTTCACATGTAAATAAAAATTATGACGAGTAAACGCATCAAGTGGAAAACATAAGAATTATGAAAAGAAGTATATTTGGCAACAAAATCAACTAAGCATGATATAATATAAAAGCAGTTGTTTTTTTCTTTCAAATTTAATTCCTGTGATTGTAGTTTCTAGTGAGAAACCACAAACTAACTAGGAGAATTAAGCTCATTTGTACCACTTTAAAAAAGAAACATTACCAAAACCAAACCTAACTTCAAGATATGAGCTCTACATTTCTGATTTAAATTATAAGTTAATTTAAAAAAGGGAAATAAAATAAAATCTTCTCCAAAATGTTATTCAAACAGATGACGAATTGCATGAACAAGGTGAGAGAGGAACAAGAAGTCAAAAACACAGAGACGGAGAAAAGGAATTGAAACTTGCTTGAGTCACAGTCTGTTATTTTAGATAATTCTGAAGAGAAAAATGCAGGGAATCATCAAAAGGAGATTAAAATCAGCCAGACGAACAGCATCAAAAGAAAAGAAGAAATCATGTGTTGGAAAGTAATGATATCCTCAAATCTCATTCTTGAATAAGTTTACTAAAAACCTGCAGCTGTGTCAAGCAATGCGATTAAAATGGGATTTGTGTTAACTCATAGTTAAACTATTAAAGCTCAGAACAAATGTACGGAAAACTATAAGCGCGTAACAAATCTAGAATATTACTCTATATCATTCAAGTATAGGGAAAAATTAAGAAAGTAAGTAATTAAGAGTAACGGCAGTTATATTCTTTTGGCAAGCGGTGCAGCCACCTCATGAAGTTATAAGGATTATTAAATGATATATAAACCAACTACCAAAAGTGAAATACGGGAAAAACGGATAATCCAAAACATTGAACAGATAAATCCGACAAACAATTTGTGCTTCAGCTTCCCCATTAACAGCTAGAGTGATCACAATGAACACCCACTTTTACCTGAAAGCTCGTGATTCCAATCCTACATCAGCAGCAAATTAAAAGCCGCAGCATGCCAATTCCAAATATACCCTAAAATTATTCCCAAGAGCGGAACCCCAGAGCAATACAAATCCACACATACAATTCACTACGTAAGCAATTATAGGTTCCCAAAAATGAGACAATTATGAATCTTGAACTGAAACAACTAAACAAATAATAAAGCCAACTTAGAAAGACGTAAATTCTGAATATATACATAAGCAGTAACTGAAGCAGAAACGCAATACCCATTTGCCAAAAACACACAAAATAATCAAAATCAAAACACGAATTTTTGTTATTATAATTCTTTAGTAGTTGCTAGTTAAAATGTATGACGAAAATCAAAAGGTTCGGAATTTACCAGCAAATTTCGGGATCCAGTAGCTCTTTGAACCCGATACCGAAATTTGGGTGAAACAAAAACGACTGTGTCGAAAGAGAAATGGGGAGAGATTTTAGCGACTGTCGAAATATTTTGACAGCAACTACTGTTTAATAACCCCCCTTGTGCGTATATACATATACATATACATACATATATAAACCAACTTTGGCACCTAAATGGTATGATTTGGGAAGGGTAATATGGACTTGTAATTATATTTTTTTATTTTAAAACTTTTTACGAATTTACCAAAAGAACCTGAACAGTTTTACAAAAATGACTCACTATAATCACTTACTGTTTCCCTTACTTTTATGGTTACTTCAGAACATAAAAGCCCAAGAAAATAGTTGGTCACCATCTAAAAGATTATTTGCCAATGTTCATGATTTCAGCCATATTACTTAAGGGTACTTATGTTCAAATTACCATTTTTTTATAATTAAAGTAAGAAACATGATTCTTTCAAAAACAAAAGAAAAGAAAAATGATCAATGAGGGTCATTTTGTAAATTGAGTACAGTTATTTTCATTTTTTAATTAAAATTTTTTAAACAATCAAGGGTAAAGTTTAAGGTAAGTGATTTTTATGAAAATTAAGGGTATTTTTCTTTCCCAATCTATATAAAAATTGTAAAGGAAAGAAATTAATATGATTCAAAATTATTAGAATTCACAGCTCGTTACGAGGATAACATACTATTTAGGATAATTATAAAGAATAATAATTTAAATGATTAATATTTATCTATGGTTATGAGACCGATAATTTATCGAGATTTTAGAATAATTTAATCATCATGTCCTACGGAAAATGTATGATAACATAAGGGTATTATTAACTTTTCAAAATTTACTTTGAATCATATATATTGGAGAGTTTGTTAGATATATATTGGAGAGTTATTAGGTTATAGTTTGTATTTCCACAATAGCAAGTGACATTCATTAGTATTTTCACAATACCAAGTGACATTCATGGAATCCAGTGCTGTGTGTATGTGTATGCATACGGATATTGGTCATATATTGAACATAAAATTATCTAATATTCTTTTGAATTGTTAATATTCACTACATGTAAGAGGATAACGGTACTGATGAAAATTAATATATCTAACGTAGTATTTTGAATGGTTAACATTCACACCTAATTATGATTTCAACAATACTAACTGGGACTAATACTTTGAATGATTAGTATTCACAACTCGTTACGAGAACAACAATACTAATTGAGATAAAAGCATTTATAACATTAACTTATAAAAATTTTACAACTATTAGTGATTTTGATTACATAATTTGAATTTGTAACCATGTTAAGAAGACAATGTGAGATATGGTGGAGTTATTAACACTCTAAAAATTATTTTAATACTTTATTATTTTGTACACTCAATCGCTCATATGTTGATTTAAAAAAAATTAAGTTTTGCTTTGTACACACTTTAAAATAGAAAAAAACCCTCAATTAAACTATTTAAATTAATTAACTTTATTTACTTAAAACACAATAAAACTATTCAACACACATAATTTTAAGAGACTTAACATATACTTACAACAATATGATCAAACAAGGTATAAATAAATTATTTAACACGGTTTTAGTTATTATTATTTTTGTTTATTTCTGTTCAATATTAGATTTTGCATCTAGAATAGCTTGCAATGAGAGCATAATAATATAACTACCAAAAAAGAAACAAAAACAAGACCAAAAACAAGACCCCAAAAAAAGGTTTTTTTATAATACCTCTTTCATTTTATTTTTTGAAAAATTTAAAAAAAATCACATATACTTTGTAGTCAAATTTTTTTTTCAAAATATTGATTTCTTCATTGTTTGTCTAAGTATTGATCAAGATGTTGTAAATAAAAATTTTTAAGGCATAAGAATTATGCATTGAACATTGAATATAATATACGAGTATTCAAAGTTATTATGTAATATTGATTTATAATAAGTTGTCTTTAATACTAAGTAATTCACATGGTAGCTATTTTTGTAAATAAAATAAAATCAAAGCAAAGTATCCAAAATATTTTTTAGCATACAAATAGCCTCACCTATGATAGCATTTATTTAAAAAAGGACAAATATTTATTTAGTTCTTATATTTTGACTTAAATGATTGCTTAGTACTTATATGAAAAAAAATTAAATTATTGTTTCAGTTAAAGATGTTACATTCTTTACCCTTTTTTTTCTTTTACAATATTATCCCTCCAACAATGTTTTTGACATTAATTAATTATCTATAAAAAGGTTAATCAGCAAATCAACCAATAAATATATGTATAATAGAACTAGTATTTTTTTTGTACCTAAGAAACAATCTTACTAATAATTATTTATAATTAAATTAATATCAACTAACTTAGAACAATGTTTTAATATCCTTACAACAATCGTGTTAATATTTTTTTATAAAAAATAATTTACCAAATTAATCCTAAAAGTAAAATAATAATAGAAAAGTTTTAATAAATTTTTATGTTACTTGAAAGCTAATTTGATAAGTTATCATTTTCTTTTTTTATTATTAATATCCCCAAGATTTGTTGTAAGGGTATTATTGTAAAAAGAAAAAAATAAGAGTAAGAGTGAAATATATTTAACAGTAAAAATATCTTGAGATATTTTTTTTAAACCTAAGGATTAAATGAACTATTAAATTAAAATGTAGGAACTAAATGAATAATTACCATTTAAATAATTATAATAAATATTTTCACTAGATATATTGTTTTTTTATAATTGACATTTGTTTAGATGTGTAATTGACATTTCGGCCCCTCAGTCCTCAGGCCCAAAACGACCGTAAAAAAAAAAAAAAGGGTTGGGCTTCCAACACCCCTTTAAAATTCTCATAAGACCACACTTTTTATATTTATAGTCATTTCTTGAATAAAATTGCAAAAAAAGATTAAAAAATTACAATAGAATTCTTATTAATTTTATTATCATGTAGAATAAATTAACTAAATTATAAACACATTTTTCAAAAAAAAACCTTTATTAAGTGGTTTATTTCTTCATTGATTAAAAAATATCTTAATTTTATAAAAAAAAACCAATTATATAATATATTAGGATATAAAGATAGTTATGGTTCATGATTTGCAAAGACACTTAAAGTTTAATTAAATTCATAAAAGTCCTTTACTCCTTTTATGTAATTTTCTCTTGCTACACAAACATGATTCAAAAGATGGGGTTCTATAAGGATACCATAGGGGTGTGATAAGTATTACTCTGAAAAGAAGTAAATGAACATTTCAAAATAGCAACATGCCCTTCAGGATACATGGATAAATAGAATAATTTGTTAATAAATCAAATGGATAACGTACCATTCTACCATAAACTTCACAAGAAATTTTTTTCCAAGTGGTGAGTTTTGAAACAGAATCGATAGTACATAAGGCAGTAGTTCATATTCCAAGAAAACAAGAACTAATAAAAATGCAAACCGAAATGAAATGTTATGGAGTATTTCTTTCGTTAGCATCTTATATTTTACACAAACACCGTTTTCACCTTGGCTTGAGCAGAACATACTTCAAAAACAAAGGAACCAAAAGTACCTAAGCTATGCTAACACAGAATGCAAAAAGAAGCTGCATTTTATCAATGTCAGAGAACCGAAGAACGTAACTTTCCACTATGTTATAAAAGGATGTATCAAGTATACAAAATTCACCTTGTGCAATTACCCGATGGAGGCAAACACAATGAAATGTAAGCAAGTCCCTCTTACACCGAACAAAACTCATAAGCCAATAAACTGGCCAGCTATCCCCTGTATGATTAGAGAATTTCAAAAACTGGTGATGAGTAGCAATATTTTATCAAACAATAGCTATCTGTTCAGAGGCTCTAACTGAACTTCCATCGTTCCATGTTGCAGACTTTTCTCTTCATGATCCCTGGTCGGGCTCAGTAGATCTGTAGAATCATCTTCCTCTAGGTTACCCAAAACCCAATTGCTTCTTCCAAATATTCTCTCTCTTCTCCGCTGCTTTTCACGAAATTCCAAATATACGACTATCAATGCACCTATCAAGAACCATACTATAAGAGCCCAAATTAGTCCATGAACATTTTCACCCCCATACCTTTCTCCTAAATGTTTCATCCCAGTGAAAAGTGCCACAATTCCTGCAATAATGGCAAATCTGCCCACAATGAAATGCAAGTACTCCCAGATCAGCCTTTTTGATGAAATCTCCTCTCCATTTGCTGGTTTCTTAGGCCTTACAAAAGCATTTAATGGTTGTACACAGGCCAAAACTGTAGCAGTAATCCCAAACTTAACATGTAATGATCTGACATAGAAACCTCGAAGCTCAGCGACTGCAAAAAGAAGCGCAAGTAGGACAATTGCTAATCCTGAATACTGCAAGTAAACATGAATTTGATACCACCCATCACCCTTCACATGTTTCAAGTATCTAGCAGCCAATATTCCACCAGGAAGCAAAATACCCCAGGCAAGGAACATCATAAACCCATGTACAGCTAAAACTGGTCGTAAATCTTGCTCAGCCTCTGCAGAACCACGCAAAAGCAACACTCGAACAGGCCTTTGACTTTTGACAAAATGCATATTCCTTTCAGTCAGATGACCATCTGTCCAGCTAGAACCCATTGCCCATATCACTTTGAGCGGAGTTGTGGGATCAATAATATTCTTACACTTTGGACTATTTCTGTGACTGTGATTGCATGATGGTTTTAATGGACGCGTAAACTCCAATGTAATGAAGCCATTTTCTGATTTGCACCTTACATATGTCATATTCTCAACTGTGGGATGCACACCAGAAGCATCCATACTATCAATCCAGTATGTATTTACGTGCCCTTTCCCGATATCATCAATCCAACCCACATAAGCATAGCTATTCACCATTCCACTGCCAAACCCTATCGCAAGATAACCACTTTTTTTCTCACCACGAGCAGCGAACGATATTGACTCCTTATCCTTTGACAGTGTCCAGAAGAAGGTAACTTGCTGGTCATCTAAAACAACACTGTTATTATACATATCCGATAGACCACCATCAACCACCCGAATTCTCCAACCCATTTTCTGATCATACAAAGATTGATAGTACACCTCATCAGGCGTATTCCTATCCGGAGCCCAAACCAATTCCATAGGGCTGGCTTTAACTCCTTCAGCTTCTGGCCCTCCAGCATAAATAGTCTCAGTCACATTCCTCAAAGATGCATTCCCACCAAGAATATCCGAAGTGATATAGAGTGCAACATCATGCCCAGCCTGTATTGAAAACTTTACAGGTACCCCTCTTTCCACTCTCAACACCGGAGCCTCCTTCTTATTAATGTAAAACACTTTTGCAGGATTAGGAGGATTCGGATAATGCAAAGCCTCCCCTGTCACCACAACAAGTGGAACATTAGCATCAGCAATAATCAAATCCTGATCTTCTTTGTCTTCTGCATCTAAAGGACCTAAACAATCATTCACATGCTCCGATACATTAAGCACCAAATGTCCATAAGTAACTGATTCAGGCTCCCCATGATTCTGGGGAAGATAGTACGGTGTAAGAGTATCAGGCGGTTTCAACAAACCCAACGCCCAAACAACCTGCATGTTCTCAGTATAATTCACAGAGAAATCATACTTCTTATCACTGGATACCAACGGTCTCTTATACCTAATAAATGACACCCCGTCTCTTCTATGCCCATAAACCAACCTAGTGTTATTCACCAATCCACCCGAATCACTTCCTTCATATATTGCATCAGGACAAACCCCAGAATAAGAACCATCTTTGTTAACACATTCACTATATTTTGTAATATAAAAATCATCAACAAATGGCAATCCCTCCTGCTTGAACCCGGTCATCGCCACGTCAGCACCAAGCATAAACCCGGAAGTGGCATTCGGGTTGGCCCACCCAAACGCCATGTAATTCTGGGTCCCGGTGGCAGCATCTAAACCAATCTCAATCGAATTTTCATCGGCATACAACGTCCATCTAATTCTAAACTCTTTTGATAACACCTTACAGTTATCGAACATTGTAGGCGCTCCCAAAACTCGATTCGAACTGGGCGTCGGCGATGGGGCCAGTCCGGAGCTCAATGTGATACCCGAATCCGACCCATTTAAAACCACGTGGCCGAAATCGGAAGCCGTGAACGAGTCCCAGACGGCAAGCACGGGAATTTGCTCCCACGTGATGTTCTCCAACAAACGGACAGTAAAGGTGGCGTTTTTATAAGTCTCGTTGAGGCTGTGATCGGAGACAATGAAGCCGCTGGTAATGTTATCGAAATCGGTAGCGTTGGCGCCCCACCAGTGGACGTCCGACCCAGATAACATCTCGAATTGCGAAACCCTAAATGAGCAATCGTCGATCACGGAAACAACTCCACGTAATTGGTGCTGGACCATGGAGAGCTCGTACTCGCGTCCGGTATACAGCGACGTTTTGTTACATTTTTTAACCGGATCCGCGGAGCAAGATAGGGTTAAAAAGTAGAGGAGGAATAGTAGCAGTAGGATCGGAGGTTTTATTCTTCGAAGCATGGGGGAAGGAATGAGATCCGGATCTGATTTGGATCCGAATGGAAGAAATAGAAAAAAAAAATTGTTGTAATATCGTTTAGGGAGGGGGGAAAATTGAAGAATGGCTGAGCTGTTGGAGAATTGGTGAGTTGACTCAGTGGAGAAAGCCAGTCGCGTACTCGGCCTTTACGCTGGAGGGTTCTGTTTTCAACCGTTTGGAAATTTGGAATTGGAGGCTAGGCTAGGCTAGGCTAGGCAAGGCAGGCAGGGGGAGAGAGAGAGAGAGAAAATGACCGTGGAATGGTGGGAGAATGGCAGTTTCGTGATTTCATCGATATTTTTGTCCGAATCTTACTAGAATCCTTGTACTAGGAGAATGAACTACCAATGACACCTGTCCAACATTTTATTAATAAAATGTAAACTTCAGTTAACCCCTTCATTTTATGATCAAACATCCAAGCCTCCCCACTTGTTTTGTAAGTCATAAAAGGAACCCCCATACTATTAGTCCTGCATTTGTAGTAACCTTCAAAACTTATAGGGTGAATTGCAGTTTGTTCACAAATGGAGGGGTGGCTGGAATTGGTAACCCTTAAATCTCTTTTACTTGGTGGAGAATGAAAACTTATCGAGTCTCCGAAAGTAGACTCGAACGAGACTTCGACCCAACTTGAAAAGGGCGGCTAGAGTGTAAAAATTTGACAGTCAACGCTCACATAAAAACCATATTAATGGCATGATAATATAAAAAAAGGTGTGCTTTTAGTAGTGACTCAAGAAGGTATGGAAGGTGATGTGCATGAGTGGAGAATAAAGCAAGCAAAGCAATTGGAAACTTAATTTATTAAAATAGGAATAAAGGAGAAGTATTTCGATTAGGCACGTCTAGACTTAAGATCGTCCAACGAAGTTCTTCTTCTGTGGCTTCATCATCATCACAAACGAAGTTGTTGCCAAGTGCCAACCGCCAACTATCAACAATAAATTTGTCTTCTTTAGTTTGTTTATGCGGCCATAAAACTTGTGAGCTTGGTTATGCATAGGAATTTCAGAAAGCCCTTGGAATCGGAGTGTTGCACAAATTGGGAAACTCTGAACCAAGGTTCAAAAAGACTAACAGAGCTCATTTTAGCTAAAGACAATTATTTGCAATCTTGGAAGTTTTCAGAAATTTGACCAACCACAATCTTGCATCTTGGCCATCTGTACGTATAGCAAGATTTTCACTATTCTCTAGTGCTGCTGCAAATTGCCATCCAATCTCTTCCCATCAATTGGGGGAATTTATATTTCTCTTCTGCTCCCCACCGAGACTTGGTTAAAAATACAATTAAAGAGCACAGTACTGACATTCGGACAAAAGGTAACTTGGTCAACAACCAGAACCAAGGAGAACCAAAGCAGTCCCCACACATCCTTCAGGTGAATTTCTTAAGAGATGCAGCTACTATACTTATCATAGCAAATATAATCAAATAACTAAGAAGAACACCATCGAAATAGCATAACAGTAAACAACCATGGCTCCATCAAAAGCAAACTCAGCTTCTCAGGCCGAGCTGGAAAGTACAGAACAGTAACAAGCCAACCAGACAACAATTCAAAGATACAGGATTCAAATATTAGAGAATCCAAGTGTACTAAGTTTACAATGACTAACACTCACATCAAATACTAGTAATCTCATCTCCAATGTTTTAAAACTTTACCATGAGTGTAACAACAAATATTCAGCCTAATTCACACCAAGGATGTGCATCCAAATTCCCATTGAGACAGCCAAAGATTGATGTTTGACAGCTACCGACTCTTGTGGTGAAGCTTTTGAATGCTGCAGCATCAGTTTCAAGATATCTTATCTGAAGTTGAAAGAAATACATCAACAAGAACACCATGCAACAGTAAAAAGATAAAAAATGATAATTCCATTTAATAGATTTACTCTTCCAGTACATTGCCACCCAGAGAGGAAAAAAAGCTCACTTCATTCAGAGAATCCAAAACAACTTACAGACCATATCTGCAGCAATGTTCACCTAGTCTAAATCCCCAAACAAGTGTAAAATATTTTTTATTATATAACAATAATGCCACTGGTCATTCTTTCAAATAATACTGTATTACACACACCTGTCCTGAAGGCAAATCTTCAACTGGGGCGCATTCTGGATTTTGAATTTGTCACATCCCTGCAGAACTTGAGCTAGTCACTACAAGGACAGTGTCTTATTGGCAAGGAAGAACCACCCTCTCTCCTCCGAGGTATAAAGAGCTTGTGAACAGGTTTCTTGTTCTCAAACGTCAAATGAATTTAAGAGTGACAAAGATTTCCCAAGCTATACATGAAAGATGTGTCAAGGTTAAGGGAGGAAAAAGTTCAAAAGTAGACGATCTACGAGGAGATAACTTCATCTCGGCAGCATAAACATGACATCATCAACCACAAGATGAGGAAAAAGGAAGAATATGATAGAAAAGAAACGCCGCAAAATAAGTTGAGAATCATTATGATTATTATTGAAACACTAACTGCAATAATTTACAAGAAACTGAAACTACAAAACCAGTCAAGGTTTCGGTTACAATGCAACAAACAGCAGAAGTCACAACTAAAACAACAATCTTTTGCCAAAGTATACAAAGAGAAAACAGAGTTTCACGCTTGAGTAGTCTACAAATATCCATGAACCTTTTCCCAATTATTTTTTTTAATTAGTCTTGTCATTCTCGACACCGAGACCATACAGTACACCAGCATACTTTTCTGTGCAGCCATTGAAGAAGTTTTCCCTCAACTTCCTAAATGTGCAGGAAGTGAGCAAACTATCTGAACCTGCTTGATGACAAATCCCAACTCGTTCTACCTCCAACAACTCCGCAAGCTTGTTCAACCCACCATGAAGGCTGTTGCAAAACTTCATCAAATGTTTGATATCATATACTACAGGAAAATACATATCGATCAATTCAAAGAATCCGGCTTGTGTATCGGGTAAACTCCGGCAAGTCAACAACTTAAGCAAATAACCAAAATCATACCCACTATGAAACGTGACCCAACGAACAACATCATTCAACACAATCCCCGACGACATCAAAAGCTCACCAAAGCGGTTCACATCAATACCCTTCTCATTATTCTTCTTAAAATCAATCCCACACTGATGAAGCAACTCAACTGAATCACTAGCAAAAATATCATCAATTAAATTAAACTCGCGAAAGTTGAATTGCCAAATGCAAAACTTGTCAGTCCCACAAGTAGGCAAATTCCCATTTTCATCCGAAAATGTTAAACCCAATTGAATCAACTTCAACATGTCGACGTTATCCTTCAACGTTTGGTAGTTATAATCATTAATATTCTTAAAAGCTCCCACGGGACGCAAAACCACGCCTGGGAACTCCGTATCCATGGCTATATAGTTATACTTATCAACAATTTCACGAATTAAAGCAAATTCCTCTTCGAGATTATCATTCCACACCTCTCGAATTTGAATTTCATCGCCCCCCTTAGGCAAAACCGACATTTCCAAGACAGCAAATTTTAAACCTAAACTGAACACAACAACAACAACAACAACCAACAAGATAGACACTAAAACGCCCAGATCCGTAAACAGATCATAAGTAACTCGAAACCTCAAAAACCTGAACTGGGTTCTCTCCGCTGGAAGAAACGTCACCGTTTCAACACTTCTCAACAGATCTGTAAGAAGACATGGGGAAAAAATTAGATTTTTTGAAACCCTAAGAAAGCAAGTAAAGTGAAGGGAGTGAGATGAGTGAATGAACAAGATCTGACCTTGGATTGATGAAATTAAAACTCGAAGCGAACAGATCTTGAGTGATTTCGTGTTCTTTCGAAGAAAAAATTTGAGGTCAACGAATTGCGAGAGGAGAGAGAAGAGAAGATATCTCGAGGGTTTTGTTTGAATCCGTTGCCTGCCTGCCTGCCTGCCTGGGGCGTTAGAAGTAGAACTGATAGGACAGTGACATAAAATGGGAAAGTGAACCCATTAAACGCTGTCGTTTAAACCACAACGCTCGTTAAAACGACGGCGTCTTGTTGAGTCGAAACTTTTGACTGATTTAAAAGTTGAAACTCCGGAGCGCGTTTTAAACTATGTATTATGATCGCTAATGAGTGGATCACAAATTCACAATTCCACAATCAATTCAAAATGACTCCCGAAGCCCCTAAAATTTGGCCTAACATATATTCTAAAGTATATCAAATTGAAAAAAAGCGTTTCTAAAATGTGTGAATTTTTATTATTATAAATTTAATTATAATAATAAAAATATTTACATAAAATCCAAATTGAGGAGTAAATAAATTTTTAAGTCTTATTTGAGGTAAGCAATAATAAGCATGGACCTTGTTAAAATTCTCACCATTTGGTCACCGTGTCAATTAAAATGTGGTATGATGAATGTTCGAGGAAGTGTCTCCTAGATGGGTCTCTTTCACAGAATTGGATTTTTCTTTTTTTTTTTTCCCTTTGCCCCAAAATTGGAGTGGATCTTATAACAAGAGCGGCGCTTGTGTGAACATTTTTAGAGGCGTGGACGAGGCATAGTCAAGTTCAATTATTGTGTTCTAAAACCAAACTACTTGTACGCATCCTTTAATGGTGTACACATGATCATGTGAATTGAAAAAAAAAAAATAATCATAATAATAAATGGTTTCGAGTGTCGATTGTCGCTAACTGTGATATGAAAATATTCCAATAATATTTTTACAATCCTAGATTTTAATAGTTTAAACGACAATTGAGATTTAAGACTTTGAACGATGGATGATTAAAGGTGAATAAAAATTATTTATACTTTTTTTTTTTTTCAATCTATTAGAAATTGCATAACTCATAAGTTTAAGCTGCTATATGAGGGTTTAATAGTAGTCTAAAAGAGATCTCAATTTACTTCTTTCATATGAGATGCAATTGTAACAAAACAAATATGACTAGTAAAGTAAGAAAATTAGAAAAGATTGTCAATTGTACACACGGACGAATAGAATACAACATGATATGGTATATTATGATTTGTTGAATTAAAAAATACGACAAACCATATAATTTATTTTTATTATCTATTTTTCAATTAATTAATTATGTAATGCCATATTAGTTTGTATCATAACTTATAGTTGTATTATTACTAAAAATTTATAGGCATATATCATTAATATTAAAATATGTCTCGACATCATTAACTAATTTTACCCTCATGAAATATCATTTTTTTTTTATAGGGTTACAGCTCTACAGCTCTACTATTTGGTTATTCATTTCTACAAAAGCTTGATTGTACTATAATTTAAGAAAACTATTTTTTATCACAATTATGAATTCTTTTTAGGACGCGTCCTTAAGTTCAATTTAATATAACTTACATTCACTCACGTATATGATGTGGATAGTATAAGTTATATTAAATATAATATAATATTTACCTTTTTTTCATCTTAAAATTTGCTTTTGAGTCGGTTGGCCTTAATAAAGTATCATATCTAAATCGTCTGCCCGACAAAGAGAAGTCCATATTGATTTCCATTCATGAACAATCACAATACTATTTTTTTGCCCATTATTGGCAAAGCATGTAGTCGTGCCCATCACTAATCGAAACAATTATTTGTTTTTTTTTTCTTTTAATTATAATATTTTATATCCTAGTAGAGATTGACTATCAAAACTTTTAATAAATGAATACCATGCGTCGCGAGAATTGTATTAAGATAATCCCGTCTAAAATTCGTAGGTGACAAATAAGCAAGTGAGCTCTTCGTGTGCCGCACTGAATCAATTATTTTCCATTTTTATAGTAGGCAATTATGTAAACAATTATTTTCCACGACTAAGAAGTAATTAATCGAGTTACCTTCGCAATTTGACCAATATACGATTAAATGTTTCATTGCTTCTTCTCATAGATGTCACGACTAAAATTTCAGCTAAAACATAAAGTTGTCGTTAACTGATAGTGCATGTAGGATTAGATCCGACGATGCTGATATGAGCTTTTTGTTTACCTTATAAGGAGACGACAACATGTAGCATTTGTTATAAGGAGACGACAACATGTACCAATGGCTAATGACATTATTATATTTTACTCAAAACTTTAATGGTCATTTTCTAAGAAATGCATTTTATCGTATGGAGGAGAAAAGGGTAGCGATGCATATACAAAGTTTTGAGGATTCCAAATGTACCATTTTTTTACCTCAATGCGAAATGATTGATAGCGACAGTTTATTGTGCTCAAAGATGATTTTTTTTTTTTTTTGCATTAATGTGTCTAAATATAGACACATTATTATTTGTCCTTTAAAATTATTATCTCAATTAATAAAAGTAACCATTAATGATAGTTATAATAATAACAGCAAAAATAATGATAATTATAATAATAATGATCATAATATTTTAATAAGGTCAATAAAAGTTTTTTTACCAAATTGAAGGATACCGTATAAAATCAATTTGGCTTTACAATAATACGAAACGAAGCTTTATTATTACTGTACAATGATTTTTTTTTTTTTAAGGTATTGTGCAATAAAATTTAAAACCTAAACAATGTAAGTTAACGTTCATGGAAATTTTGAAACTATATAGTATATCATATGCTTACCATTATTAAGATACCATTTGAAAATTGAGATTGAAGTATGTTCATTTTAGTCAATGATGATTTTAAAAACAGATACATACATACATATATTTATATATATATAAGAATCATTTATGGTTTCTTGGAATTGAAATCCAACGCTCCCAATAATTAGTGTCTATCAAATACTTTACAATTTTTAATCCTAAACAAGGATTCGGAGGATGCAGTACTTAACGTTGTTCGTAGACATCAGAGTAACATATCAAAGTGGAAGTATAAATTCCATGTGGCATTCAAATCAATTAATGGAGTATGAATTTAGGGGGTGTATAGATATATTATGGAGAACAAAAGTTGATCCTCTTATTATTGGTGAGCCAGCTGGTGTGGGGAAACCTGTCATTGCCAATGGGTATGTAAGTAGTTTGTGTTTTCACATTTTGTTTTGAGACAGATGCTTTATTTTGGTGGACTCTGTGATGTAAACTTAATGTAGACTCTGTTATGTAGACTTACATGGACATATAAATTACAATCACATAACTGCTTTTCTTTTTATAGCGTCTAGTTGATGTGAAGCCCGAAAGTGTTATATTTGAAAAATTACGAGCTGTGAAATGATTGTTGTAGTAGATCGTCACAGAAACAATTGGTGAAGCCGATTTTGATACCAATAGGTGGTATAAAAAAGAATCGAGGAATGGTGAAAATTTGTTTTAAAGCCAAAGCCTTCACTTTCATCTCCGGCACCGATTTAAGTACTTATATTTGTCGGAGGAAAATGTCGAACGAAGAGCTGGCTTGCACCTATGCTTCTCTCGTTCTCCACATGAGAATGTAATCATCGTCAAGTCCTGAGAAGAATGCAGCCCTGATCAAGGTTGCATATGTGAATATTGACTCTTAATGGCCAAGCTTGTGTAAGAAAAACAAACACAGTGAGATAACAATTTATACATTAGTTAAACAACGAAAACCAGCTACCGAAAATGACAAATGAAAAAAGAGAGCAAAACAGAAGAGAAAGGAAACCGAAACAGAAAAATAAAATGGAACCTGAGGTTTGCACAAGGCAGTAACCTTAAAACAAATTTACCACCTATTGGAGTGCTTTAGGTATGCTGGTAACTGTTTCTTAGGATACAATGCGCACGAATTTCCGGCTAAGCACAGGCTGAACTTTGAGAGACAATTTCTCATTCACCCAAGCACCATTTTGAGAAAATAAAATTATACTTTTGAATTATTAACAGAATAGAATTCAAACCTTAAAAGAATTCTCATTTTCTCTAAGTGGGACTCACTCAAAATGTGCCCTCAAAATAACATGATATGCTATTTTTTCAACAGTTTGTTCCCCAAGCTCTTTGATTCTGGATGTTAGATATGGTGGTGCACTTGTGGGTTGCAGCTGCTGCTAGTGATGATGGTGAGAAAACCCCAGCTGCTACTGCTAAAGAGAAGAAGAAGGAACCCAAGGAAGAAAGTGAAGTTGACGTGGGGTTTTGTTTGACTATCTGAGACTTTTTCCACATTTTCCTCTTATTAATGTTAGTTGTGTTTCTCCCTCATATTTGTTTTAGTCCTTGCTAAATTCTTCATTTTTTTATAGTTTAAAAGGTCCATTAAAATTTTCATTGAAAAAATCCATTAAAATTAGGACTAATTATTTTCAAGTCAATTAAAATTATGCTCAGAGTAATTTCCCAAAAACAATAATATAAATAAATACATATTTTTTTTTTGAATTCACATAAATAATTAGTGAAATTTGGCTAATTTTACCATCCACTAATTTTTGGAAAATGAAAACGGCGTCACTTTAGGCAACAAAGCCACTGGAAATCACCAAAAAACTCTACAACATTCTACTTCGGTCCGCTTGCCTCCTCTCCAAGCTTTCGCAAACTGCTTTCTCTCCGTCAGCCACTCTCAAAAACCCAGCAAAACCCTCAAACAAACAACCGTACTTCTTTCGCCAATACTTCAGAAAATTATTATACAAAAAAAAAGAAGGCAAAAAATGGCATCGAGAAGACTAACGAAGACCACTTTTGCCGCTTTAAAGTCAGCCAGACACAATAAACTCTCGCTCTCTCAGTCCGGCTCCCGCGCAAAATCAATTTCCACTTTAACCAATTTTACAAATTCACTCTCGCGGCCTCCAATCGAAAGCAAACTCATACTTCCGCCGAACGATGTCGTTTCCGCGAAGTTATCCCTCACGACTGTCGGTTTCGCGCGCAAGTTTCATTCCTCCACTCCGCTCCGCTCCTCCGCCACCGGCGTTTCTCAGGTCCGTACTCATATAACGGACATCTACATTTTTAAAAAAATTTGTGGCTGTAACTATAAATATACATTCATTTTTGCTTGTGATTTGTATCTTGTTTTCATGGACTTGAGATTTTCTAAATGTAGGTGAAGAATATGCATTCTGTGAAAGTATTGATAAATCGTGTAGCAGTTCAATTGATATCTGACACTTTTATGAAACTCAATTCTGGAATTTTATCTACATGCAATGCTTGTTACTGAGAATGAGAATGTGAAGCCTGTGAGATTATATATATACACACACACACTTACGAATTGCGGGTATATTTATTCAGATTACTCCAACGGAGTTCACTGAGAAGGCGTGGGAGGGTATTGTAGGTGCGGTTGATGCAGCACGAGTTAACAACCAGCAAGTGGTGGAAACTGAACATCTGATGAAAGCTCTGTTGGAGCAAAAGGATGGTTTGGCTCGGAGAATACTCACAAAGGCGGGGCAAGACAATACCAAAGTTCTGCAGGCTACAGAAGACTTTATATCCAAACAACCAAAAGTATCTACTTTCAAATTTTGAGGACATATTTATTTGTGTTAGCTTTGTTGGTAATGTTGTTGGAAAATTTTTTTTCCCTTGTGTCAGGTGACAGGTGCCACTAGTGGACCTATAGTGGGATCAAATTTTGGTTTGCTCTTGAGTAATGCACAAAGGATTAAAAAAGAAATGGAAGATGATTTTGTGTCTGTAGAGCATCTTTTGTTGGCATTTCTTTCAGATGATAGGTTTGGACGGCTGTTGTTCAATGATATCAGGCTTAATGAGAAGGACTTGAAGGATGCTGTTAAAGCTGTTCGTGGACATCAGAGAGTAACTGATCAAAGTATGAACTCCTTGATGCATTCAAATTCTTGAACTTTTTGTACATTTAGAACTCAATATTTTGTGTTTTGTGACAAGAAGAAGCTACTTGAATTCGGTAAGAATTATGTGCTGCAATAGAGATGAGTAGGAAGCTTTGTCAAACATAATTAAGACTATGTTATAAAAGTAGATAGTGTTGCAACTGGTTTATGTCTGTTTCACTTGGTTATTCATGGCTTTTCTTTTCATCTGTTTCATCTTGTCCAACCTGATATATACGCATGAGTTGCAAGGTTTGAACCTCCCTTGCATTTAATAACATGTGCTGAGTTTTTTTGTCTCTTAATGTAGTGAGATCATGTTCTTTAGCGGTTTTCTACACCTCCTTTTTGTCGGATCTCAAGATAGATTATGATTGTGTGATACAATCAAACCCACAGCTGACTGGCATCCTTTTGTTATGTGTTTCTGATGATTAACTATTAGATATTACGTGTTCTATAATTAGTTACCTTTCCAATCTGTGACTAATTGACTTGCTATTTCCGTGGTTGCTTTTAGCTGTTGGTTACCATCACTTGTTATTTTCTTCGTGTGTGTAGATCCTGAAGGAAAATATCAAGCATTGGAGAAGTATGGGAATGACTTGACAGAGCTTGCTAGGAGTGGAAAACTTGATCCTGTTATAGGTCGAGATGATGAAATTAGGAGATGTATCCAGATATTATCTAGGAGAACCAAAAATAATCCTGTTATTATTGGTGAGCCTGGTGTGGGGAAAACTGCCATTGCTGAGGGGTATGTAGCTTGTGTTTTCAGTTTTCAAATTCATAAACTTATACTTCACCATGGCTCTTTCCAGAAGTACAAAAAAACATGTACCTTGGATTTTTATTTGTGTAAATTGTTTATTTAGTATATCTGGGTGGAATCTATAGATTATGCAAAAATATTTCTTGGTTATCTTGTTCGAGATGCAGTATTCTGTGCATCTTTTGTAGTCACATAGTTTAGCTATTGCAGATCATTCTTGTTAAGTTGGTTGTGTAGCAGTATATGATTTTTGTGCCAGATCACTAATCTATTTCCTGAGTCTGAGATGAGATATATGTTAATACTAAGACTTTTTTAATTTCTTTGCAGATTGGCTCAGAGGATTGTGCGAGGGGATGTTCCAGAAACATTGCAAAACAGAAAGGTTTTATTGATTCTTGAATGGAAAAGATTTTGTTTCAGATGATTCTATGGCAGTTTCTTAACTGCGACTTTAGTGAAACAGTTGAATCTAAGCAAGAGTTATTCTTGAGGACTCCTGATATTGACGATATTAATTTATAAAAAATAATTGCATTAAACGTACACTCTCTCTCTTTCTCCTTCAACTAAACTTGTATTTAATCTTTTTGTCTACTCTTATATTACACAGTTGATCTCCTTAGATATGGCTTCGTTAGTTGCTGGTACCTGTTATCGTGGCGATTTCGAGAAAAGGTTGAAAGCTGTGTTGAAGGAAGTTACCAAGTCAAATGGACAGATTATCTTATTCATTGATGAACTACATACAATTATTGGGGCAGGTTGTAGCCTTATCCTGTTATTTGTAGTATTGTTTTAGATAATCTTATGATCTTTGACAACAAAAGTACGAGCAGCATTATCAGCTTCCTGATTGAAAACTTCTTTAAATTTTGTGGAGGTGCACATTCGTGTGTATGCCTTCAAGTTGGTGGCTGGATTGATTTGACATTCATTACACACACTATTATCTTGTATCTGTTTTGTTTATGAAATTCAGTCAGTTCTTGATACAAAGTCCTCAGTTGTGGATTATTTTGTGTAGGTAGTCAGTCTGGTGCAATGGATGCTAGCAACATGCTGAAACCAATGCTTGGTCGAGGTGAGCTTCGGTGCATAGGAGCAACTACATTGAATGAATATAGGAACTACATTGAGAAAGATCCTGCTCTTGAGCGTAGATTTCAACAAGTGTTTTGCGATCAACCATCTGTTGAAAATACAATATCCATACTTCGTGGGCTACGGGAGCGATATGAACTACATCATGGTGTTAAAATATCAGACAGTGCCCTCGTTTCTGCAGCCGTTCTTGCAGATCGATACATCACAGAACGATTTTTGCCTGACAAAGGTAAATGACATATTTTGTTTACTCTTCATGCAGATATCTAACAGGGAGACATGTTTTTGTTATTTTTAGGTATTTGATTAAAGAGACTTCTAGAGCGGTCCTGTCGTGAGTTGTGAACCCCATGTCTAAATTTATGTTTTTTTTCCCACCCCTAATTTTTTTAATGCCATTTACATGCTTTGTCTTGCAATACAAGATGAAGTACAACACAAAATCTTGTATGCATGATGAAGTGCAAGACAGAATCTTGTATGCATGACAAAGTGCAAAACAGTCTTGTATGCATGCTAAAGTGCAAGAAGAACACTTCTATGCATGACGAAGTGCAAGTCGGAATCTTACAAACACTCTAAAATTGATTCTAATAAGGACATTTTTGTCTTTCTACAATAATAGCATCTGAAAAAAAAACATGATTTTGGTCAAAGGGATCAAGACTCACGACAACCTTTTACAAAGGTACTTCTATCCGAAATAATACTGTTATTGTCTTCTGTATTTCAATTAAATAATTAATTGGAGTTCTTGTGACTGGTTGTTAATTCATGACTCATTCAGGCTATAGTCACCAAAACCTAGATGCATCAGAAGTCCGGGAAAACAAACATATGATTCTACTGTATTGGTGCATCCACAGTTTAATTGTTTACTTGATAGTTTATTTTCCTTGTTTTCTCATTTTGCTTAGAAAAAGGGTTAAAAAAAAAATTCAGCGATAGCTATTTGATGCATATTGAAAGTATAGTTTCTGTCTTTTTAATGTACAAAAGACTGGATATGCTCTCATCAGAGAGTGCTTTTTGTGATTGACCTTTGAGAAGTTGTTCATGCCAATGAAAGATTGAAGGTATGGGTTTCCTTCCAAGGTAACCAACAGAGAAAGGGGGAAAGGAGAAAGAATTGGAAGAAATAGCCAACTATTTTTCTTCCCCTATGTTTGTATCTTGTCAATGCCTGGAATCTTGTTAAATGTTAACATCTTCTGTGTACGTTGTCTTGTATACAGATTGTAATTAGCTTTTTTCTTTCAGCCATTGATCTTGTTGATGAAGCTGCTGCAAAACTGAAAATGGAGATAACTTCCAAGCCTATAGAGCTGGATGAGATAGACAGAGCTGTGCTTAAATTGGAGATGGAGAAGCTTTCTCTGAAAAATGACACCGATAAGGCATCCAAAGAAAGGTTAAGCAAACTGGAACATGATCTGAATTCATTAAAACAGAAACAAAAAGAATTAAATGACCAGTGGAGCCGTGAGAAAGATCTCATGAGTCGAATACGTTCAATTAAAGAAGAGGTAACCCTTCACTTAGTCTTATTATTATTAAATTTCCGTCCCTTCTTTTCCCTTAATTTCTTATGTAATTGTTTAAATTTTGATAGATTGATAGAGTTAACCTAGAAATGGAAGCTGCTGAGCGTGACTATGACCTCAATCGTGCTGCTGAACTCAAATATGGAACTATGATCTCCCTTCAACGTCAATTAGAAGAGGCTGAGAAGAACCTTTCTGAATTCCAAAAATCTGGACATTCCTTGCTTCGAGAGGAGGTCACTGATCTTGATATTGCTGAAATTGTTAGCAAATGGACAGGCATACCCCTATCTAGCCTTCAACAATCAGAGCGGGAAAAGCTAGTTATGCTGGAAGAAGTACTTCACAAGAGAGTTATTGGTCAAGATATTGCAGTTAAATCAGTTGCTGATGCAATCCGACGTTCGAGGGCAGGATTATCTGACCCAGCTCGACCTATAGCTAGCTTCATGTTCATGGGTCCTACTGGTGTTGGAAAAACTGAGCTCGGAAAAGCTTTAGCCGATTTCCTCTTTAACACGGAAAATGCACTTGTCAGAATTGATATGAGTGAGTACATGGAAAAGCATTCAGTTTCTCGATTGGTTGGGGCGCCACCAGGTTATGTTGGTTATGAAGAAGGTGGACAACTCACTGAAGTGGTTCGTCGAAGACCATATTCTGTAGTACTCTTTGATGAAATTGAGAAAGCCCATCAGGATGTCTTCAACATATTGTTACAGTTGTTGGATGATGGAAGGATAACTGATTCTCAGGGTAGGACTGTCAGTTTTACTAACTGTGTCGTGATAATGACTTCAAATATTGGGTCTCACTATATACTTGAAACTCTCCAAAGTGTACAAGATAGCAAGGAAGCTGTTTATGAGGTGATGAAAAAGCAAGTTGTGGAATTGGCTAGACAAACATTTCGGCCAGAATTTTTGAATAGAATTGATGAGTACATTGTGTTCCAGCCTTTGGACTCCAAAGAAATCAGCAAAATTGTTGAAATACAGGTAATAAAATCTTCATAGATAGTTCCTTTTAGTTGCCTAATTCTTTTTATGCTTTCATATTAGGCCTATATTGTTATATAGATGCATTTTTATCAGTCAACCAATTTATCAGTGAAAGCTCTGAGATAAGGAGTTATCATTCAATGGGCTTTTAACAAACTGAATTTTGGGGATGGGATCCTATATTCTAGCTCTCAATTCTTTTCGTACGTCACTGTCTCTTGAGAGACAATGTGGCATTTGTGGCCATAAGCATTCTCTTTACCAACATAAGTCTTAAGCCTACTTGAATTTGTTATGCATGAGGGAGGGAAGGTTCAGCTGAACATTCAGACTTTTAGTCAACATCATCTGGACCTTTTTAATGGATCTAAGTAAAACGAATTTCTACTTTGGGTTTCATGAGAAAAGTTTGGTGTTGAATTATTTGAGTTGGCTGGTTTTTCATTTGTTTCTTATATTTGAGGATGATCTCCTTCTGCGTGTCATTAGAATCTCTGTTACAGAAAAATGATCTTGTCTGATTTTTTTTTTTGGTTCATCATATTGGTATGTGAACGAGCATGCATATAATAGTGCTGGACATATCTTCTCTGTGGTATCTGCATATTACACATTAATTTTAATTAAGTTGTCATTGTTGATTGGCAGATGAACCGAGTGAAAGACAGGCTGAAACAAAAGAAGATCGATCTTCACTATACAAAGGAAGCTGTTACTCTTCTAGGGATATTGGGTTTCGACCCTAACTTTGGGGCAAGGCCAGTTAAGAGGGTAATACAGCAGTTGGTTGAAAATGAAATTGCGGTGGCCATCTTGAAAGGAGATATTAAGGAGGAAGACTCAGTTATCATTGATGTTGATGACTCCCCGTTAGCCAAAGACCTTCCTCCACGAAACAAATTGTGCATCAAGAAATTGGAGAGCTCTTCCTCCATTGATGCAATGGTTGCCAATGACTAATACTTGTTTTTGGCGTGGTAAATAAACTCAATAAAAACTTTGTTTGGTCTTTTGCTGATATCTGGGTACAATCACGGTGGCATCCAAGGTACTCTTCCCTTTACTTGTGTTATAAATTTAGTTTGGAGAATGATATGTTCATGCCTTTAGTTTGTAAAATATATCAAACTTTTTCCTCATCTCATCATCTTATTCTGTCGTTTGCACATATAATATGGTGCTCTTATTCGATTAGCTTAATCCAAACATCAATCCAAAGTTGATAACAGGAAGAATAGAAGCTTTTTGGGTCGGCTGTTTGCTTTTGTCTCTCATGAGAGAATGATGAATATGAAAAGGTTCCCATAGCTGTTATGCCTTCATGCAAACACCTTCCATCTCGTGAACTCTCGACTCTCGTCTTTTACTAAAGAAATTTTGTGGACATACAGCTCTTTAGATAATGGGGTACCAAGCAGTTTAGCTATTGTTTAACAAAAATCAGCTCTCTGATCTCTTCTGCTTGTGTCTTGTGTGTTGCTTTTCTAGTTTATTAGTTCGTGTATTAAAAGATAAACAATGATTGCCGTTGTAAGTGGAATTGTGGAATCCTGCCAATGGCCCAAATTAGTATTATCTTTTTAGATGTCGTTATTTTGGAATTCCCTATACGCCCTTTATAGCCATTAGGTTGTCGTTTGGTGGTTGGTGTATTGCAATGAGTTTAGTTGGCTTTTACTCTGGCAACATCGAAAATAAAAATGTGTGTCTAGGCAGGTAACAAAAATGGATACAATTGATTATTTGGGAGGAGACGGACTTTGTCACATAAATTGCATTTATTACAAATAAGTTGTGTTAGTTGGGTTGATTCATTCGATACCAATCTTTCTAATTCGCAATTTAATGGGTTTGGGTGTTATTCATTCTGATGTTGTCCTGCATCTAACCAATTATGTACATCATGCGACCAAATTATATAGCTTGTCAATATATTAATAAATTTTTTTATGGGGGAAAAAATTTATATTATAATATATTGATATAATAATAAGCATTTTGTCTCGGTTGGGTATGCTATTGCATGAATATATAAGCTTTTAGATATTTAGAGAAAAAGGTTGTGGGAATTTTCTTTTTTTTGGGGGAGGGGGGGGGGGGGGGGAAAGAAATTGCTAAGGGGCTGGGTCTAAAACTTTTAGGTATCCAATGTAAAATGTTAGTCTATTTGATGGAGGGATTATCCTACTCACAAATAAACTAGAATCTACTTTTTTTCCAGCTCTTTCATCAGTTACATTTGGGTTGTTCCATCACCATATTTAAACTAAGTAGGGTCTAACTTTAATGCCACTTGATTAGGGGTTGAATTTAGGTTTTTAGGTATTCAATAAAATATACTAGCCTTTTAATGGAGGAATTTATCATGCTTATATACCTAAATAATTTTCTTTTATTAAACAATCTAAGACAAAATTTAACAAACTTTCTCTACATGCAATGGAACTTAAACCTCTCTCTACATGGATGGATTTTATTTCAGCATCAAACTATGGCTATTATATTTTCATTGCAAGCACTCACACTAGTTGTGGCTTATCATTTGTAAATGTATTACCCAGATTTTATGATTTTTGTAGCTTTTCATTAGATAAAATAATGTAAAAGGAAGTGAGTGACTGAGTGGGGTAAAAACTCATTTAGTTCTTGTATTTTAAAATTAGTATCCATTTAGTCCCTATATTTTTAAAAATATCTCGAAACATCTCTGCCGTTAAAGTATTGATACCCATATTGTTATTTTTTATTTCTTTTGCCTAATTTTTACAATATTACTATTTTATAATAATTTTTTAAACATTAATAAAAAAATTAAATTACCAATTTAATCCTAAAAAATTATATTAATTTTTAATTGTCAAAAATTGTATGCAAACTACCAAGTGTGCAAATGATGCTTGTAAAAAATTAGTATTTTTATTTTTAGGGTTAAATTGGTAATTTAATTATTATTTTTTATTAATATCCAAATAAAAAATTATTATAAAAGGGTAATATTGTAAAAGTAAAACAAAAGAAATAAAAAATAACTGTAGGGGTAACAATATTTTAAGAACAGAGATGGTTTGAGGTATTTTTAAAAATATAAGAACTAAATTGATACTAATATTAAATTACGGAGACTAAATAGACTTTTACCCGATTGAGTGAGACCAAGAAGTATGGAGAAGGAGCATCTTGTCCGGTTAGTATGTGTATGTATACACAATAAACAAATAGTTGTAGATTTTAAGTGGACATGGTTTATAATATTTTGTATTTTATGGCTACGAAAGTGTGAGTGCCACACCTTTTACTTTCATACACACCTATAGCATCGACACCAAATAACCATAATCATGCCACCTGTGCAAAATCTATGTACATGTGTCATGAATTCAGGGAATGGGTGTCTTTACATTCATTCGTGAAAATATCTTAAGACGCGCTTAATGTATGCTGTGTTGAGTTATTTATTTTATTCTTGTTTTAGTTTTATTTGATTAGGTTGTGAGGCACGTTTGGAAAGAATTTAATTATTATTTTTTGTCTTATAGATCAATGGACATAAGATCGTCATACGGATTGAATTGTCAATAATCTTACGAAATAAATGTAAAAACAAATAATCTTCACGTGTTGTGCACGGCTGATCTGAAGACAATGACACATTACGAAATTCAATAGGACGAGTGTCTGGGTCACGGCATTTTCCGGCACGACCTCTTTAATAGTCATCAGACTCAAAATTTGTCAAATTCACGCTTCACGCATAAACATATTATTATTGTTGAAGAAAGTAACATGGGTAATAAGTCCACTGAGCAAATATTCGATGCCCACGTGGTTGATTTCTTCGATCGTCAATTATTTTCTGGGCATGGCAGAAAGTCGTATGACTTTTTAATTTCAAGTTTCGGTTCTTCTCTGTAGTTGTATATTTTATAAAATGTTATCTATTGTTTCAAAGATTTAATGTCAATTTGAAGTTAATGCTTGTTGACAAAATTTGCATTTCGGTATTATGCTCTCTTTTCCAAAAGTTTCCTCTTTAAAGGGTTTCAATCAGGATAAAAGTTTATGGATTAAATTTAAATTCTCCACAATTTTAACCACTATAACTCCACTCTCTGTGCATTAGCGAATAGATATGAAAAGTTAACTCAATCTTGCTTCCTCAATAAATATAGTGATATGAAGACTACCAGTCACAAATAAATTTCATAATTTGTGATTAAAAAAAATAGTATTTGACAAAATAATTATATAATAAAATAATATGTTTGTAATAAAATTTATCAAACACGTGTATATTATTATTATTATTGAAATTAATAGTAACCACAATAATATAATTTACTATTATTTTTTTAATTAATAACTTATTTCATCTGCATAGTAGAAATATTTTATTTAATCAGCAATCAAAATCTTAAACTGGCCCTATGTTTCTTCGAGAAGTTTTGAACCATTTGTAATTCTATAGGTTTTAAATTCATGAAAATCTTACCATAGCTAAAGCCTTTAGTAGACTATGGGTTTTGAGTCTGAAGGTTATTAGTGGCTAGAATATCATCACCTATATTCATCCCAAGAGTATATGATTGTAACATCGATAAATTACGATAATTTTTTTACTTTTTATTTTTTAGTCATCCAATCAGAAGAAAGTTTTTAAGGTAAGACCTTAGAAAATTCGATAAACCAAGGGGGGAAAAAAACGACAATTTTTTGGAATGGAATGTCAGTCAAATACATGATTGATTACATGTATTGTAATTTTGGTAAAAACATGAAAGTGTGAAAAGGAAGGAAGTGGAAAAATCAAAATTCAAGCCCGTGGCCATGGGCTGGAAGAGTGAGAAAATGGAGATTATGAGTCGAGCGCGTCAGGCTTTGTTTGGTTGCGTGCGTACATGTGCATTGTTTTTTTTTTTTTTTTTCTCAATTTTTAATTGGACGCACTAAAATGGTAAAATCAAAATCTTGACTTGAACATATACACACCACACCGTACACGCTACTGAACCGTATTAGTAGCATACGACCGACCATCTTTTAGATTTAACAAATCAAAGGGTAGAGGACACCACTGCCACTGGATCGGGGCCCACTGCGAAGCTTCTTTGACGAACACATATTAGCTGGATGGCATAAACGGTGAGCGAGATGTGTTTGTACTGTGAAATGCATCACACCGTAGTACAATTTTGCACATTTTCCTATGCAACTAAACCCACTGGACCATGGTCTTCGTGGCTTCTTTGGCAAAGCCCCTCTCTACACAAACGGCTTCTTCTTATGCTCTCTCTCCAGATTTTTTTTTTTTTTTTCTAAATATACACTTTACTATTACAGAGATAAACGTTAAATATTAGACGTCAGCCGGTAGTGAACTATATCTATTTAGGTGAAAATGAGATTAAAAAAATAATACTAATTTAGTATAGTAAAAATTTATTAACAAAATGAGTTTTGGTTACTAGTTTTGAAACTTATAACCGTCCATCACACCAAATTAGAGGGGGTTTAATTTTTTTTTTTAATTACACGAGACTATTGCTCAAGAATACAACTCATATTATATGAGAATGTAATTGATATTTATAAATTAGACTATTACTGTGACAAGAATACATTAACATCATATGAGATACTCCTCAAATTTTAATCCTCATTAATAATCGAGGGATGTCTACCCCACTCATATGAAGCACTATTAAGATTTTAACTCTTATTAATAATCGAAAAATACCTACTTCACTCACATTTCGTAAACGAAAAGATTAGTCTACTCAAATTTGAGAGTGGAATTAAGTCCTCATATTACTATAAGAGGACTCAAACTCAAGTTCTCACCGTGTGTGAGAGGGGGGTCTAATTTAAGTGTTCTTTTCTTATGAAAAATGAAGAGATGTCTTTGGCATTTGTTTTGGTACCTATCAAATAATATTTGTTTTGTAGTAGAATTAGATTGTTTTGATTTAAATTTTATTTCCTTTTAATATAATATTGAATGAAAAATATATTTTTTGTTAAGTAAAATCACGAATTTAATTATACACGTTTTGTACTCAGATAACATGTGATGTGGTATTGTGGCTCACGGTGTCATCACTGATTGATTTAATTAAATATCTAATTGTTAGCAACTTTAATCAAGTTGAAATTGATTGATTAAACAAAATACAATTAATTTAATTATAATCAATGATAACCCAACTATACATTTATGGCTAACTGTAGAAAGCTTAAAGGTGATTATCAATCTAACATTCCAAGAGGTTTTATTTATGTGGCAAAGGCTCGTTTGGTTGGAGTATAAAAGATAGAAAGAGAGAAGGAGATTGGTGCTTTGCTGCTTTTTTTTTTTTATAATTTATTTTTATTTTATAATTTTGTTTAAGAAGGACAAAATTAGTTGGTAAATAAATTGTCTTCACTTGGAACTATTTTCCAAAAAGTCCATCCAAACAAGGCTTAAATTATTCAGTATTAGAGTCACTTTCTAATACTCCTCTGCCTCTTTCATCTGTTTTTATCAGCTCTTATAAATAATAAAGCAAAGAGCACCAACACACACCCACCCACACAAACGCAAAACTCTCCACTTCACTTCACTTCACTTCACTTCACTCGTGTCTGGTTTTCTCGCCAATGTAGAGAAAAATAAGAAAAAAGATGGCAAAGATTCATCAAAACAATGTCAGATCCTTGATCCTCGAGCGTAACGACGGGCCCACATCCGCCGCTGACGGCCACCATCACTTCCGGTTATGGACGGCCTTCTCCGGTGCTGCATTCCGTCGGAAAATATTTGACGCCGTGAGTTGTGGTGGGAGTTCACGTTACGGTCGGGAGATACTCGACGACGAGGGGATTTCTCTCCCGACGCCAAAAGCGAAAACGGAAATGGAGAGCAGAGGAGTCGACTCGGAGAAAGGAAACGGGCGGAAGCCAGAGAAGCAGAAAGAAGCAAAAGGGTGCGTTTCGAAATCGGAGAAGCTGTTGGATCTCTTGAACATGGCTGAGGGTGAAGCTGCGAGTGAGATAAAGAAGAAAGAGGAAGCTTTAGAGGAGTTACAGATTGTTGTTAAGGATTTGCAAAGTGAGAGTGAAGAGCAAAGAAGAGAAGCTGCGAGTAAAGTGAGGAGTTTGGCTAAAGAAAATTCTGAAACAAGGGTCACTCTAGCTATGCTAGGTGCCATTCCTCCTTTGGCTGGGATGCTTGATTTTCAACTCATTGATTCTCACATTTCTGCTCTTTATGCTCTTCTCAATCTTGGAATCGGCAATGATTTGTAAGTTCTGGTTTTTTATTTTTTATTTTTTCGGTTTAAAAAATTGTGTTATGTTTGTGCGTTAAATGTTTTTTTCCCCCTCTAATTTGTATTTGCATGTATAGTTTTGATGTAGAATGGAATTAGCTAGGACAAGTCACTTTCCATATTTTTGTGGCTATTATTGCATCCTTGAATGTGTTTCCGTTCGGGAGAATTGAAAATTTGATTGATTTTTTGCTACCCCTTTTGCAGGAACAAAGCAGCCATTGTGAAAGCAGGTGCTGTTCACAAGATGCTAAAGCTTATAGAATCTCCTGTTGCTCCTAACCCATCAGTTTCAGAAGCAATAGTAGCGAATTTCTTAGGCTTGAGTGCGTTGGACTCTAATAAACCTATCATTGGATCTTCAGGTGCAGTCCCATTCTTGGTTAAAACCCTCAAGAATTCGGATAAAAAAGTTAGTCCACAAGCAAAACAAGATGCTCTACGAGCTTTATACAATCTCTCAATCTTTCCACCGAATATTTCCTTTATATTAGAAACCGATTTGATCCCATTTCTCTTGGAGATGTTAGGAGACATGGAACTAAGTGAGAGAATTTTGTCCATTTTGAGCAATTTAGTATCTACGCCAGAAGGTCGAAAAGCAATTAGCAGGGTGCCTGATGCCTTCCCGATTTTAGTTGATGTTTTGAATTGGACCGACTCACCGGGTTGCCAGGAGAAGGCATCATATGTTTTGATGGTGATGGCACATAAATCATATGGAGATAGACAGGCCATGATAGAAGCTGGCATTGCATCCGCATTGCTTGAATTAACACTTTTGGGTAGCACACTGGCACAGAAGAGGGCTTCAAGGATTTTGGAATGCCTGAGAGTTGATAAAGGGAAGCAAGTTTCAGGGACTTATGGTGGAAATTTGGTAGCAGCAGCAGCAGTGTCTGCTCCTATTTGCGGATCTTCATCATCAACATCTACAAATCCAAATGGTGTTGCAAAGGAGTGTTTAGAAGAGGAAGAAGACATGATGAGTGAGGAAAAGAAAGCAGTGAAACAATTAGTCCAACAAAGTTTACAGAACAATATGAAGAGAATTGTGAAGAGGGCCAATTTGCCGCAGGATTTTGTCCCATCAGAACATTTCAAGTCCCTCACAACCAGTTCAACTTCCAAGAGCTTACCGTTTTGATTAAAGAGACCAATTCGAAGTTAGTCTTCTTTTCATAATACTACTGCAAATTGTTCTGGTTTTTTGTAGCTCTTGTTGATGTATGTAGCGAAACAATTCCTATGTGTTATAGTTATATACCCCACATCAGCTAGTTTAATATCATCTAGATGGTTCATCCTCGTTGTCATATCCTTAGATCTAATCATGCTGAAAGCTGTTAAGACTATTCTCTAGTATTTTATCTAGAGATGCTTTGCTGTCAGTGGGATGGCATTAAAAATCAGAAACTCTTGAGGGCTGAATAATGTTAAGACTATCCCTACGAGCATGGAGTCACTTTCAAACCATTTGTACATTTTTGTGCAACCTAATGTCCCTTAGCTTTAATTTTATATTCCTTCTTCCTAAAAGAGGTGTTGGTTCATTTTCTCTCTCAGGGATAAAAAAAATGACAGTTAACTGCAATTTTTCCATATGGGAATCTATTCCTTTACTTAAATTTCAACTCTGAATGTGATGCTTCCATCGGGAATCTCTGGATTTACAGGCTTTAATTTATTTTATTTTATGCTTGTGGTAGTGTGTACATGGACAATCAAGCTTTATTACTCTTGATTATTTTAACAAACCGATGAGTAAATGCATTGACCTTGTTTAATGGGCTGTTTGCAATTTAATTATTAACAGATCAGGAAGATTAGGGGACCAATTTGGAGAGAGTAAACAAGAAACTTAGCTGGTGGGCAGGAATAAAAACCGTCCTCATTCTTACCCCGCATAAGGTATATATATTATATATGTATAATAAGTTTGTAATCTTTTGTGACTTGTTTATGACAAATTGGCCTGTATGTATCTACTTTCTATTTTTTAGCCTGATTTGTTGTAAATATTATGCAATAAGATGAGTAGTAAGCTGTAACCAATGCAAGTTTTTCGAGTTCAATGCTGCGCCGTGTCCTTTGCTGAAAAGAACTTCTCAAGTTATCTTTGTTCATTGAAGAAATTTTTTCTCTCCGCAATGCAGAGACATTAAAGACATTATGCAAATACCCTAATTATGTTCCATTTCGGCAAGTTAAGACTTAAGACTTGGTATGTGGGCTCATAATGGAGAAATGTCCTTTCATTTACTGTAAAATTCAATTATGTTGCCACCATTGTCAGCTTTAAATAGCAAGATTGTAATAGTTGATATGTTTGATGCCTTCAATTTCCTTTTGTGAGAAGTGAGAACTCAACTGTAAACAATGATGAGGGGTGTTTTAGGGTTTAGACTCTTTCATTTTCATGCAAATTAACCAAAACGGTCAAATAATGGGCCATAGTCAAGGCCAGCTTTGAAGACACTTAGCACCAAAAGGGTACGTTACGGGAAAGACAATGATGCTGTGTAAGAGATAACATGTGATCTGATGCTCTGTCTTCAATTATACAACGTGGACCCTACACTGCGCTCTCATGTGCACAGCATAGTGTGATCCATGATGTAACCGTGGGGTAGCTTAAACCGTCCGATTAGGTGGGCCATCGATTTCTTTTGCTTTGATTAAGGAGAGAATTGATTCGCTTTGTCAACTGTGGTACCTAGAGGCAGGCCTACCAATACACACACCCACGAATGATGTAACAAATTTTAACTTTCGGTCACAAATTCCAAATTAGATGTTAACTAAATCAAAAAGCTTGAGATTAGTAACAAAAAATGAAAGCTTACGACTTGTCGAGGTGGGCATTTAACTCGAACTGAATGGATTGGATGAGCAATTGAATTCTTAGGGAACCATCGGTTTTGGATTCAGTTAAGAGTTTAGTTTAGGTCTTCAAGAATGAATGAGAATAGTAATAATAAAAGAATCTCATGAACCGGACTGGTTTGATTCAGGTCAATAATATCGAATATAATTTAATTCGATTCGATTTTTCTTAAAAATTAGAACACCAAACCGAACTATACTCCAAAGTCCAAAATATCAACTTCATATTATTATTACTCACAGAATGAGCAAAGATTTAACTCACCGACAAGTCATTATTTTATTTTATTTTATTTTTAAAAAAAAAAAGAAAGAAAAGAAAAGAAAAATGCCGGTAAAATATTAACAACAAAGGACAAGATGTAAGTCTGAGGAAATGAAACCCAACGCAAAACTGAGAGACCACAAAGGGGTAGGTAAGGGTAGACGATTAGCTAGAAATGGGACACACATTATGTGTGTTGGTGAACATGAAATTAATTATATGGGAGCAATCAGCATTAATTAGGACTGCAAATTTCGGCCTGCCCCATGATTTTTGGTATTTAAAAAAAATTCTCTAAATTTTGAGTTTGGGAGTGAGATCTGAATGTGACAATTCCTACCATATTATATAGTTTTAGGAACCCATAAATAAATAAATATATATATATATATATTATGTTGCCTTGCCTTGCCTCTCTTCCACGGACAACGCATTTTCGCCTCATTTAACACCTCAATGCCCTACCCAAAAAAAAAAAAAAACCCCTCAATTCTACATATATATATATATATGTTGGTGATGGAAAATTTGTCTAAACAATTATTTAAAAGTATTACAAGCACTGCAAGTTTTGCAAAAATAGTTTAAATTAGGAATAATTTTTAAAAAAAAATGACACTTAAAATTTTCTTACTAAAGTTAAAAAAATGAATATGGCCAACATAAAATATCCTTTGATAATTTATTGTGCTTAAGAGACAATTCATGAGCAATTGAGATGCAATCAACATATCGAGTGCCTAACTGATGAATAGATACTTTGGAGCAATTATGCTCAAAATGATCTTATTTATTTATTTCTTTGCTATTAAATTAAAAAAAAAAGTGCGCTATAATTTTGAAAACTGACAGAAAATTTTAGACTATTCCTAAAAATTGTGTCGAGGTATTCCTTCCCCACAATGAGAAGTGGAATGACTGAAAATAAGATAGCGAATCAATTGAGGTCCTTGGAGGCAAAAGAAGTGGGCTCTTTAGCAGGAGGAGGAAACAAAAAAGTCCTCAAGCTGGGGGCACATGGTAGGCCCATTCTTCAGCCCAATAATTCATTGCGCGCAAAACACAGGAACTTCCTACTTTTGCCATTTACAAAAACGCACGCATCTTTTTTCTTTTCTTACCTTTTCCCCTCTTCCCAATCCACAGCCGTATAAACAAACAATAATTCCTGTGTATTAACTACTAGACTAATCAAAGAATTTATCCACCAAACAATTTCAACTGTTGTGATACCAAAATTTATTTGAAGGACGAAACAGGGGGAAAAAAAAAAAAAGAAAAGAAAATTACAAAGAAAATCGATGACTGAACCGATATCGGTTCTAAATTTTCTGAACAAATCACGAAACAAGGCCACCCCTGCTACAAGCTTTCTTAATTAAAAATAAATAAATAAAAAGAGGGAATAGAAAAAGGTAGAAATAAAGTTGTGAAAGCCGAGGAAATAGCACAATACTCACAACTCCAAGTTGCTTTTTCTTTCTAATTTTTTATTCCCCATCAAGATTGTGATCTATATATATGGATTCACTCTGATAGTAATGTGCATAATATCAATCCATGCGCGCATTTCAATAAAGGTGACAGGATTTGCAGATGGGACATCCTTAAATTGAAAGATTTTGTTCAACTTTAATAGAACATAAAGCCAGAAAGAGGTAATAAACGTGCTTTATATCAATGTAAAGATCATCAAACAAACTGCTAGTTATGTTACCATGAGTGCTCCTCCAGTAGCACAAATTGCACACACAAACTACATTCGATAACATCTAATTTCAAGTCCCTGGAAGTTATTTTTTTCCCCTCATCATATTAGAACATCAACAACTAGTAGTTATATCTATAAGAACAGGCACCAGCCACCTAAATATCCAAAACCCAGGCACCTGTTTTTACAGGGTAACTTCACATAATGTCACCAAAATCTACTTGCTCTCAGTAACAGGGAGGTATACACCTTCAGCGGCTAACCACACATTATCAGCACGCTTTTCTCTGACGCCACAGACCTAATAAAACAAAGAGATGGTTAAATGGAGAACTGAAAAGCAAGTTCTACATATAAACTGAAATAAATGACATTAGAACTTCAGATTGACTTCGAATCAATGTTTGTTTAAATGGGAATGGAACTATATTGTTTCTTTCTCACCTCTTGCTGTCCGCCAGCTATCCGCTGATATTTCTTGGGATGACTATGTAAGTAGCCACCTGTGTCAACGTGTTGAAGCCGAATCCTTTGATCTTGCCTCCAAGTCTTTCCGCTACCCTCAACCATAACCCTAATCGAAATTGGCCCAGTATGGCATCAGTCAATGGAAAGACTATGACAGGTAGATACAATTTGAAATAGAGTTAGTATAAAGTCTCACCTCCAGTAATCACCAGTATCAGATTCCTCTTCGCCTCCGAAACAGCTAATCTACACACAGCACATTGTAATTTAGATAAAGAATAAATATAGATTTTAAAAGGCCAATAAGGGCAATTCGATATTACAGCCCAAAGTAAAATAAAAAATGAACACTCAACCAATGAGCAGTTCCATCTAGTTTAAATTCGAACACAGAATAGAAGCTGAGATCATGGTCTTGTACAAAATGAAGTGCTACAGAAACATAAGGAAAATAGAAAAACTAACCTCAAGGTTTCCTGAAATTGGGGACGCATGCAAATGGCTGTGCAGCCATTTTCTAGTTGTCATGTGCTGCAACCGGATAATAGTCCCACTCTTTATGGTGTCACCTTGTTTGGCAGCTGCCCCTAGAATAGGCTTAACAATCTGCAAAAGAAAAGCTTATATCATATCAGAAGACAAAAAACACTTGCCGATTCCACTTTCTTGCAAAATCATACGGCAATATTAACTTCACTAACATAGAAGTGACCTTCCAAATTTAATATCAAGTATGTCAAACTCCAACTACAAAATGACCAACTAAACTCTAATAAACAAACATCGGCTAACTAGTAGCTAGAATTATCTTTAAATGTGAAACAAAAGATTAGGGATGGCCGCAACCAAAAAAACAAAAAAAAGATATAAAATAAAAAAATTGTTTCCTGAACCTACTTTTACTTCCCTGTTAAATGAACATTTCGATACAAGTTATGGTAAATACTGATCCAAGCAATTCTAAGAGGTGCAATGCTCTGATTCCAAACCACAAAATCTATATTGCTTCAGATAACATAAAATCAGAGAGAGTACCCAATAGCTATTGGCATCATCAACATCAGGGAAACCCGTAACAGATTGCTGCCCGCTGCCAGAACCATATGGCACTTCATGTGAATGCAGCCGGAATTTTGTCTTCTCATGCATCAACTTGAGAACTGTCCCATAAGTAATCTGTCAAAGCAAAAATAATAAAGAGAAAAACAAATTAAAAATCGTATTTTCCAGGCCACATCAGTTATTGAGAATTACGCCCTAACAAAATAATGAACTTAGTAACAAATTTCTAATTCCCGTAAAATGCTATAAAATCAAGAAATTAAAAAGTTGAATTCGGACCTCGACGGTTTCAGAGGAAGCGGCGGAGGCGGAGGAAGGAGAAGATTCGTCGAGATTGAGGCCGAGGAAGAGGAAGACAGCGAGAGCGAAGAATACCATTGCCATGAGGAAGAGCAAACCTAAGAACCAGTTCTGTTGCCAAAACGGAAAGTCGTTTTGAGGTCTCGCTCGCGAACCTCTTATCGAATCTCTACTGCGGTTAGCGTTTTCGGTTGATGATGTTTGTTTTCTTCTTTGAGTGAGGGATTGCGTCGGCGGCGGCGCCCCGGACGAAGCCACGGTGCGATTGGAGGATCTATCCAGAGTTCACGGAGAGAGCCTTTGGTGAGTTTTGGGTTTGGGGATCAGCAGGATTGTCGAATGGATCTGTGATCGAAATGGTTTTGAGTTGAGAGAGGGAGGAGATGGTGACCTGTTGGATGACTTGGTCTTGACGAATAGAAATGAGACACGTGGATAGTAGTTGACGTGGGGGAAGAGTATTGGAGCGAACACCCTCTTCTGGACTGAAACGAGGTTAGAGAAGTCAAAGGTCAATACGTTTTTTTTTTTATTTTACGTACCACCCCTCGGTGCTTGCCTAAGCAAGCATGCCCCTCAGGCACTCCTGACTTGCTATCACCGGCGTCGGCTCTGCCAGTAATTCAATATTTTAACAGCTCTAATATTATCTGCCACTCGATTATTAATTTTTATAAAAAAATTAATTATATTTTATTATTTAATTGATGGGTGGCACATCAATTGAAATTTAAATAATAATTATGGGTGATTTTTAAGTATAAGAGATTAAGACGGTCGCTTAAGGCTCTAAATATTAGAAAGATTTTATTTTTTTAATATTTTATTAATAATTTTCTAATTTATAATTTTTAAAAAATTATGTATGATAATAAAGTCTATTAAATATCTCTCTAATTAATTATTATTGTTGTTGTCGTCGTTGTTATTTTTCTTGTTCTTCTTCTTCTTTTGTTGTTGTTGTTACTCCTCCTCCTCCTCCTCTTCTTCTTATAATAGATAATATCGTAATATTAAATGTTTTTACAACTTGTAACAATTTATTCTAATTAATAGATAAAATAAACACGCTAATAAGAATATAACCTATTCTAGTTCTAATTCCTACAATTAAAATTAACCATTTATTTTATTTCGATTCTAGTTCATTCTTATTATTAATTGATAAATGCACCATTAAAATATTAGAAGTAATGTCTCTCAGAAATAGACGATTTATTGTCTCTTAAAATTTTAGTTCAATACTGAATTATAAAGAACTGATAAGAATAAAATGAAAAAAAAGTCATTGGACTAGAACCAAAATTTTAGTTCAGGTGCTTCAATTTTTTTAAATTTTCTTACAAAATTTAACTTTTTTTTTCTTATGTCTCTTAGATCACACTGCCTGGCACTATTTTAATAAAACAAAACATTAATGATTTTTTTCCGATTTGATTTCAATTTTAGGGAAAAATTAATGAATTGGAACTAAAAAATCAAATCGAACCAGCTTTTTTGAAATGAGTTTGGTTCCACCCAATTCTGATGCCAAATATATCATTTTTTATAATATCTGGCTCTTAAAAGGATTTCATATTTTTTTTTTATTTCTTACCCAAAACTATTTTATTAATAATAAATGTCAAAAAAATATGTCACATGACTTGGTTTTCTCTTATATTTAGAATATTCTTGAATAATTTATATATATTAAAAATAGGAATAAAAATGAAGTTTTTTTTTTGGTTTCAAGTTTACAATATTATGGTACATTGGTATATTTCCATTATCAAAGTTTGTTATCTTGTTATTTTATAATAATGATAATCATAGTTTTAATTGTAATTCTGTAGTTGTAATTAGAATTCACTATAATTACTATTAAAATTGAGTAACTCATCTATTGAATGGTAAATAAGTAATTTTATAAATTTTGAAATTCGCCTTCTAAAAAATGAGTGATGCATAATAGTTAGGACTCAAATGTAATGATTATTCATACTTTTGTGCCTTTCTCTCTTATTTTTTCAAATTACAATAGTAATGATTATTATTCCACGTACCTGTTAAAAAGTAAAAAATCTATTACTTTTATTAGAATTAATTGGAATCTATTGTTAAAAAAAAAAAAGAGTTATCGATCATCTATAATCATATAAATAGAATGACATGTTATTTTTCTTCAAAACATAAACGACAAAGTCATCTAGAGTATGTGCTGACAGGCACTATTTATGCATATTGATTGTCTAAATAATTTGGATGACATGCCGTGTTTTGGGTTTCACTATGATTGACATGTTATTTAGTAACAAGATGTTAACCGGTAGGTCAATTATAACTTGTGTGCCGATTAAAATTATTTTTAATATTTTATTATTAGTACTACTACTACTACTACTAACAACATTTTTAAATAACAATCATAATTATTATAATAAAAAATAGTAGAAATGATAATTAATTAAGAGTATTTTAGTAACTTAAAATAATTTATTTTGATTTTTGGATAAAATAAACAGATCAATGGAAATACAATACATTATGATTTTAAATCTTATAGTTCAAGTAAACAAATTATTTTTACCTTTATTTTTCATTCCTATTTTATCCCATTCTAATTCAAGCTCATTCCAATTATCAATTCATAAAGATACCATGAGTGTTAGCAATCATCCAGAAATGGGAGCAAAATCATAAGAAAGTGTTAAAAAAAAAAAGAAAATTGATGGGAAGAGACGAGATTCCAAATCATATGACACATGTGACTTAAGTGAGCGGAAGTATGTATTTAGATAATTTTGTAGTAGTTTCATTACATTATATTTTATTATTTTTACTCAAATTTATTCGAAGGGTATTATCGGCTTTTCAATCCATTCCAAGTCTAAGGCTTTGAACAAATTATATGAACCACCTATTTTTACAAAATCAAAATTTCTTCGGTTAGGTATCTCAATTCACGCATTTTATAATACATTATTTTCCATGAAAATAATAAACTGGCGTAAAAACGGAAGACAAAAAGCAAAATTCTAAGCAACGTGTCAAATTTGGAGGTCATCTTACATCAACCGTGGAAGTAACTGGCCCCACTTTCGCGCCATTTCCACAACAATCATCTACGTGGCATTATCCCAGAATAAACGAAACCATCAAAGCATCACTTCTTTCTCCAAGAACAGGATCGCAGTCTCTTCTTATTTAATTAAAGCTTGGGGTGCTTCTCAAGGTGGAAGTCAAAAGCAGGTAGCTAGCAAGCAAAGCAAGACCAAATATGGCAGTTTTTGAAGAGATCGTTGATGAAAATGGTGTCTACAAATTCTTTTACGACGGTGCATGGAGAAAATCATCTTCTGGCAAATCAGTTAGCATCATCAATCCCACTACTAGAAAGCCCCACTTCAGAGTTCAAGGTAACTTAAGCTTCTACAGACTTTTTTTTTTCAAATATTTTAGTTGGAAACCCGGTTTTCTTGTCCCTCTGGTTAAGCTAATTGGGTGTAAGAATTTGACAGCTTGTACTCAGGAAGAGGTGAACAAGGTCGTGGAAACAGCAAAATTAGCACAAAAATCATGGGCAAAGACTCCACTGTGGAAGCGAGCAGAATTGCTTCACAAGGCAGCTGCAATCTTAAAAGAGCAAAAAGCCCCCATTGCTGAGTGCCTTGTTAAAGAAATAGCTAAACCTGCTAAGGATGCAGTCACCGAAGTAAATACAACAAACAATTTTTGTTTTAAATCTTTTTCTTTGCAAGGGTTACTTTGCTGTGAATTGGGTTTTATTTTCTTTGCTCTTGATTAATTAGGTAGTGAGATCTGGCGATCTGGTTTCATATTGCGCTGAGGAAGGTGTTAGAATTCTTGGGGAAGGGAAATTGTTGGTCTCTGATAGTTTCCCTGGAAATGAGAGAACTAAATATTGCCTCACTTCAAAGGTAACTTCACTGCTTCCTTTCTGAAATTTTTTTACAAATTAGTCTTAGTTTAAGCAAAGGCTTTGTTTGGTATCCTGATGCGGCTAAAACAAAAGGAGCTTTGTGTTGTATTGTGTTGTGTGGCTCCTGCTGATGTAGGCATTTGAGTGAGTTGCAACTTTCTCATAAAGAACAAGGTTCTTTTCACTATTTTCTAAGAGGAATATTACAAGGACTATTCATGGAGTCATTGACCAGGGACTTTTATTATAGACATTGCAAACCTCTTAAACAACAACACCTATGTTCAGGATATATCACATTTTTGGAACAAATGCTGAAGAATCAAGAATGTGTTCATTATGCATGCATGTAACATGTCTAAGCTGCAAATGGATCTAAAAAGATATGTATGTATGGATAACAATAAGTATTACAAAAAATTGAAAGAATGAACGGAGAGCCACATGTCTTAGTAGCGGCTGTCAACACTTTGCTTCTGTCAGTTTTGGACACAGATTAATATAATTTTTTAAATAATAGTAGAAATGGAAACATCTAATGTAGCAGGAAAGCTTATGCTTTTTGGTTTTGCCAGTACCCTGACTAACTCATAACTTGTTATACCATCAGAAAATTCATTTCTAGCTCCCCTGCCCCAATCCTTGTTTGTGGATTAATTGGTGTCTCTGTGTATAATTTTCATCATCTTGTCACATTGATTGAAATTCCTGCTCTGTAAGTAACTTGCAAGAATGGTGCAGTTACTCTGTATGTTGTTTATGGATGATTTATTTGGACTTGCACCTTTTGCAGATACCCCTGGGTGTTGTTTTAGCCATTCCACCATTCAACTATCCTGTTAATCTCGCTGTTTCAAAAATTGCTCCGGCACTCATTGCTGGAAATTCCATTGTGCTCAAGCCTCCAACCCAGGTAAGGTTTCAAACCGATGATCTAATTTTCCAATTTTCATCCTATATCTGGTTTCCACCAAAATGTACTTCAGTTTAGCTGATTTTTAAGTTCAGGCAGTTCTAGCAGTAATGATTTTATTGCTGGGCAGGGTGCTGTGGCTGCACTTCACATGGTACATTGCTTTCATTTGGCCGGTTTTCCTAAAGGTCTAATTAGTTGTGTCACTGGAAAAGGTTCTGAGATTGGTGACTTCCTCACCATGCATCCCGGTATCAATTGTATTAGGTAACTATTAGATGTTTCAAGATCTTATTACTACATAGTTTCAGTTTTCATTGCTTATCATTCATTTTTGTATTGCTTTTTAATGATTTTTTATTATAGCCTGTGAAAGAAAAAAGGGAAAAGGGATAAATGTCCTCCCATCATAAAGCCAAAAGAGACATGTTCTAGATTTTACTAATCTTTGCTTCTGGAATTGGAATTTACATGAATTTCAAGAACCCCTTGTAGCTTACAGATCGATCATCGACTAATAAGCATACATGCTCAGCTTCACAGGTGGGGATACTGGAATTGCAATCTCAAAGAAGGCAGGCATGATTCCTCTTCAGATGGAACTTGGTGGAAAGGATGCTTGTATCATACTTGAAGATGCAGATTTGGATTTGGCTGCAGCCAATATCGTTAAAGGAGGCTTTTCTTATAGGTGAATTGCGACCATCCATCAATTATAAGATCTTCCTTTGTGATCTAATAGATGGCCTGTTTTGTGGATTAAGTCATGTTTTTATTTTTTGTGGCGTGCTTGATCATTTAGATCACTATCAATGTTTTTTCCCTTTTTTGTTATTGAGTTCTTTAAAAAATGTCTGGTAAATAACCATTCAATCATTTCGACAGTTTTGTCTATGAAGTTTTAGTAATAAATATGTTTGATTATGTTGATAATCATCTCTGCCAGTGGTCAAAGATGCACAGCCGTGAAAGTTGCCTTGGTCATGGAATCAGTAGCCGACACTCTTGTGGAGAAAGTAAAAGCTAAAGTTGCTAAACTGACGGTTGGTGCTCCTGAAGATGATTGCGATATAACCCCAGTTGTTACAGAGTCGTCTGCTAACTTTATTGAAGGGTTGGTTATGGATGCTAAGCAAAAAGCCGCAACATTTTGTCAGGAGTACAAGAGGGAGGGCAACCTCATATGGCCTTTATTGTTAGATAATGTCCGACCTGATATGCGGATAGCATGGGAGGAGCCATTTGGTCCTGTTCTGCCAGTTATTAGGATAAACTCGGTCGAAGAAGGAATCCACCATTGTAATGCTAGCAACTTTGGTCTTCAGGTAACATATATCTTATTTTGCCAACCATCTGCAAAACTACCAGCTTGAAGTTCATGGAAAGTCAAATGTGTATCGCTACTTAAATTACTACTGACCGCTGTGATCAATTGTGCTCAAATTTCATTTTGCAGGGATGTGTATTTACTAGGGATATAAACAAAGCAATTTTAATCAGTGACGCGATGGAAACAGGAACGGTTCAGATTAATTCAGCTCCGTCTCGTGGACCCGATCATTTTCCTTTCCAGGTTAATCTTTATTAGAGTGCCGTACTTACAAATTGCTATTCAAGTATTCAACCTCAATCCGTATAAACTGTTAAGCTATTGACTCAACTTATTGAGCATTTTATGGCGTCAGGGCTTGAAGGACAGCGGAATTGGCTCACAGGGAATCACCAATAGCATCAATATGATGACGAAAATCAAGAGCACTGTAATCAATTTACCAACCCCGTCTTACACCGTGGGTTGATACTTAATAGGAGTATTGAGCTACGCTCACCTTATAGAGTACATGTTATCTACCTAGAGTTTATAACTGGCAAAATAAAATCACTGTATGTTATCTTCCTTGCCTTCACGGGCAAGTAATCGGCACTTGCATGTACCCACAAGTTTCTTGTGGTTTTCTTATTGTTTAAAATGGCTATGGTTATATAAGTAAAGATGATGCAGTGTTATTTGATTTTTTTTTTTCTTCAAATTGAATTTATGGTAAGGTATTTGTAATTATAGCTGCCCTACTTTATTGGGATTCTTTCCATATATAACAACACCATGCAGGGATAAGATCATTGAGGAAACAAAGGTTATGGATGTAAATACATATATGTTATTGAAAAGGCAACTATTTGCTGGGCTTTCTTCAACATACCATTTAGGGGCATGTATCAATTATAACAGTAATCTTTTTATAATTTGGTTTGAGATTTATGAGTTGCATGTTTAATAAAAAAAAATTACTACATTTTAGAAAATATTTCATGCATCCAAAGTAAGACGTACAACCGGTAGATTTCAGATTGCATACATTTATATATTATAACATTTTCAAAATAATAATTATAATACAAACAGTAGTTTCATTTAATGTAATTACAAATTTATTTAGTATTTTTTTCAACATAAATACACATATGACAGTGATAATATTTATTTATTATTTTTTTTACTTGTTTTGTTTTATGTCCTTAAATGTAAATACATATATGGTCATTGGACGGTATACATAGTATTCAATTTCACATTTAATAACGTGCTTATCTCTTCATCCTCTCAAATTGATTAAATTTTAATAAAGGGATGAAATATACCATAAAGTATGGCGATTTTACGTATTCTCCAAAATATATATGTACGTGTGTGTGTCTATATATATATTTCTCACGTTTTCTGTAATATGATTTCAAAATTTTTAAGTGCTCTAAAACATAGTAGACATATTGAAAATATAAAAGAAAAATTTTGGGGCATGCTTTATACGTCTTAAGGTTTTATTATATGATTTATATAATTTGTTGATATGTAATTAAATTATTAAGATAATATCGATATTAAGAAAATATTGTACTGTCCATCAAAATCCCTCACAAAATTAGAAAAGAAAAAGGCCAATTAAAAAATCAAGCGGTCAAGAGTATGCCCACGTTGAACCCACAGACATGAAAATCCAAAAGCGGATTTGAAACCCCATATTTAACTGGAGCTCATAAACACGGCGGAATCCGAGCAAGGGCTTCGCTGGATTCTCCTTTAAAGCGCACGAATAATAAATTTTCGTTTACCAAAACACCCCCTTCAGAAAGTATAAGAAACCAGAAAAAGATCCCTTTTTTATATTGTTATTTTATTTATAAATATTTTCACAGTCTTAACGAAATTAAAAAAAAAAAAAATACACACACTCGTTCTCTCTCTCTCTCTCTCTCTCTCGCTCTTTCTAAGCAAAAACAAAGACGAGAGAAACCCTAACTTTCTCTCTCTAAATTTCTCGTTCGAATCTCGCTTTTGAATCTTCAATTCTTTGTTTCCGTGTCATTTTCTAGGCTTTCAATGGTGTGAAATCGAAGTTCGAGCGCCTGAAATCGAAGGATCTATTGGTGTTTTCGTACAGAGAGAAATTATGGCTTCGTCTGATAAGGAGCTCGAGCAACAGCTCATGGACGCTGGAAATAAGCTTCTAGAACCTCCAGATTCCGTTGATGAACTCCTTCCTCTTCTTGATGTAAGCTTTACTCTATTTATTCCATATTTGAAAATTTTAATGGCACGTATATTGTTGCTTATATTAGTTTTTATATTATATATATATTATTTGAAATTATTTATGATGTTTTTAGTAATTGCGAAGCTTATGTGATGCATGTTGAGTGTCCTTTTGCGAGCTATATTGACTTCATAGTAATGTTGTTGATTTTTTTATTTTTAAAACGTTGTATTTGCGTTGTTTGTGTATCGCTTGATTGAGCTTAGCGCACAGATGGCAGTGCTTATGTACATACTGCTATAAGTTTGTGGAATTTACAACATGTAGAACTCAGTGGACTCTGTACACATGTCTTGAAAAAGCAGCTTGTGGAATCAAGTGTCCTTTGTTTCTGTTGTTTTTTCCCCCCTTTGATGATATTATGAGATAGGTAACTTGTTGGACAAGTTGGTTTTGAATTTTGTTTAAAGAGCTCCTTTTTGCTTTTGGACTTCCGGGAAGTTCTCATGTGTTTGAATTGCGCGCGAATATTTGAATGAGTTCATGAATGGACATTTAGATATGCGAGGGAAAATTTTGAATTAAATGAGGGCATGAATGGCTTTTTCCATCTCTATTTATGGAATTTCATATATATATATATAAACAATGTTTGGTTTGATGTCCGTGTTGAATGATGTAATTAGGAGTATCCATTATGTTTGCATAGTTAATTAAATGCAGATGACGTGCGATATCAGGATCTGGTGACAAGATCGTTTTTATGTGAGTGGTTTCCAGAAATGGGAAAATTGATTGCCGGCTAACATATCTGATTTCATTTACATAAATTAATTACATTAGCTGTGGGTTTTGTAAGAGAAGATAAGATATTTAATGAATAATTTCTTGCTGTCGCTGTTTTCGGGTTTTTCCTGGAGGGATTATGGTTTTAAGGGTTCAGTAGATTTTGTTGTAAAACTTTCCCAGATAAGGATTAATTGGGATTATTGTGAACAACTGATTGCATACCTTTCTTTCGTTGTGCTTTTATTACATAGAAGGTTTATATGTGAATTAACAAACTTGTTCCGTGAATGGTAGTTTTTCAAAAACGAGCTGAGATGAGTTGTTACTTTCCTTTTCATCCATTTCCGAATGACTTCACTTAATTCCCAGCCTTTGTTTTTGCCTTCTGAATGTAGCAAGTTGAGAGTTATCTGTCTAGGGTGGAACAGTCGCCTACCAACTCAATGCAAAATGCACTCACTCCCTCGCAGAAAGCATTGGTTGTGGACCAACTTTTTGGGCATTCAGATGTTGATGTGAAAGTTGCAGTGGCTGCATGCATCAGTGAGATAACAAGAATAACTGCACCAGAAGCTCCTTATGAGGATGACCAGATGAAGGTACACTGTGGGGCATGGATTTCTATAGAATCTTTACACAGTTAGCTGTCTTGTATTGCCCTTTCATGCATGTTGTTGGCATTCACAATTCCTCAATTCTTTTTTCCCCCCTTCCCCCTTGTGCTTGTTTGCAGGAAGTCTTTCAATTGATTGTATCATCTTTTGAAAATTTGTCTGACAAATCCAGCCGCTCGTATGCTAAGCGAACCTCAATCCTTGAAACTGTTGCCAAGGTCAGGTCGTGTGTTGTTATGTTGGATCTTGAATGTGATGCACTGATTATTGAGATGTTCCAGCATTTTCTTGAGGCAATAAGGTATGAAAATAATGTCTGTGGCTGATAGTCACCTTTGCCCATGCTGATGTTTTCTCATTTATTGATGTATATTTTATGTGGAAAGGGCCTATTGAATGATTCTATCCTGCATATTTCTTTAGTGTTAGCTTAATATCTATAATTGGTGAACAATTGAGAGCACTAGTTTGGAGATATGAAATGCATGTTCTGATGGTTTCTTTTGTTCTTTCTTAAGGGATGATCACCCTGACAATGTCTTTTCGTCCATGGAGACAATTATAAGTCTTGTCTTAGAAGAAAGTGAAGATATACCTCTAGAGCTACTATCTCCAATATTAGATTGTGTGAAAAAGGACAATGAGGTCAGTAATCATAAATATAATGATTTGTGTTAATACTTTTGTCTTCCATTTTTGTGATTTCTTAAGGTATTTTTAATATTTTCAGGAAGTGTTACCTATTGCTCGGAGGTTGGCGGAGAAAGTACTTCAAAGCTGTGCAGCAAAGGTTAAACCATACTTGTTGCAAGCAGTAAAATCCTCAGGCATCTCTTTGGATGATTACAGTGAAGTTGTTGCTTCTATATGCGAGGAGGCATCTGTTGCTGTCGAGCAGAATGATGTACATGTCTCTAACGAACATAAGGTGAAATTATTAAGATTCACAGGAGAACGTATATGGAGGCTTGTTAATCTTGTGCTTGAGTCCGATTTTTTGTGTGCCTATTTAGACTTTCCCTTGATCTTGTGCATTTGAAATCTTCGAAAGAGCCTGCAAAGTAGTCATTTGCTGTCATGGACTTATTGTTTTCTATTGGATGTGGATTGAAGCTTGATTTGATTTCATTTCTTTACCGTGTATTATTTTTTGCAGACTGATGAGGACAAGAGCAAATCAGTGAAGGCACCAGTGGATGAAACAGCTCAGGTTTTTGTTCTTTGTTTTGAATTATTTTTTACTGTGCTCTTCTCTCTGTTAACCTAGCTCTCAATTCTCTTTTGTTTATGTAATCCTTCTTTTTCATGTTTTTCTTTTTTGCACATTTCAAATTGGAAATGGTCATTTATAAATTTTTATAATTATTATCAGGTTGACAAAGAGATTGCCATAGAAGGGCCTTCTACAGAACGAGTTGATCTTGCTGATAATAGATCTCCTAAAGCAATTGTGAACAATGGTGATGCTCAGACAGGAGAAGATGACACTTTGGCAGATTCAAATTCTTTGAAGAAGGAGGAGCCTGGTAATCTTACTGATCAGTCCAAAGGTGTAGAAACAGCAAGCGATGCAGAACCTGATAGTTCTGTTGCTGATAAAGCAATAACTGCAGAAGATAAGCCAGAACAGACAACCAATAGGAAAGGGAAGAAATCTAATTCTTTGATGAAATCAGAAGAACCATCTGACAGTTCTCAAATTGATAGCGAGAAGGAAACTGAGGCTGTGTTGGATCATAAAAGTGATAACAAGGAGAATCCTAGTTCTCCTCATGAGGAGCCAACTGCTGAGGGGGCTGTGTCTGCCCAAAATGAAAAGGAGACTGGTGTTCAGGTTTCTTCTCCTAAAGCAACAGAAAGTGGATCCATGGATGTTGCTCCTTCGTCTCCAAGCGGGAGTGTCCCAAATGAAAGTCGTTCCCAAAGGCATGGCCGTTCAAAGAAAAGGGACCTCGTGCTTACAGAGGGCACACCATCTGCTGATGATTTTTCCAAAAAGGCGTCTGAAGGAACTAGTGATTCAGAAGCAAAACCACCTAAACGCTCTGGGAAAAAGGTGCCTGCTGGGTCTGCTAATGAGGATAAAATTCCCGTTGCAGATATATCAAAGAAAGAAAGCGGTGCATCTAGTGATTCAGAAGTAAAACTGCTAAAGCAGTCAGCCAAGAAGGTTGATGCCAGCAATAACAATGAGGGGTCCTCCTGGAAACAATCACGTGAGAAGAAAAGGCGGGAAAAAGCTACTCCGGGAAAAGATGCAACAAGATCGTTGACTAAAGATGATAAGGTACTGCCAAATTGACTACTAATGCAACCTTGCCTTGTGTTATTGGTATTCTTCATAAATTATTTTCTAATTTAATTTGCTAATCTGAAGAATTGTTGTCATTTCATTATTGATCTAGGAAATGGTTTCTTCGCCAAAGTCAGCTGCAAAACCAACTAAAGATGCACAGCACTTTGAAGCAACTTCCAAGTCAAATTCCAAGAGAAGGCGTACTCCAGTGAAAGAAAAAGTATGTTCTCTTAGTACCAATTATTTTTTTATTCTGTTTGCTATCCTACTTTCATAGGTTCAATGAGCTTGTTTCTAAGTCAAATTCCAAGAGTGCGTGCTCCTGGGAAAGAAAAAGAATCCAGGAGAGTGTACTCCTGGGAAAGAAAAAGAATGGCCTTTTTTTCTGATCTGTTCTTTTGTGTTTAGCTCTATGATATTTTGGTTGCATATTATCATTTTTGGTTGGGGAACCTTCTTTAGAAAATCTGCATTTTGTGACAGTATCCTTCTTCTTTGCACCTTATTTCTATTAAGTGGATCGAAGTCCTCCTTACTTTGAATAACTGTGAGTGCTGGTTGGTAAAAAGCATGTGCATTGTGATGTAGTTGCATTTTGTTAGAGTTGTATATCTTCTTCTTTTTTTTTGTTGTTTTGGGGGGGAACTTCTATGTATAAAGTGTTAGTAATGATACAGCTTCTCTTTGCAATTTTTTTTTTGTATTATCTGAGATTCACTATTTGAATAAGTTTCGCTGGCGATACCATTTATGGTTGTTGTGATATCATCAATCAAGTTAAATCTTCTTAATAAGGTGGTTGCTGGTATTGCACTCGATTGTGTTATATTGGTTAGGTTTCTTTTCCCTGAAGAATTGCACCTTCTCTAACCATGGTCTGGGAATTGAGATGTATATTATGCTACTGCCTGATATCTGCTTTTACCTTTTCACTTTCTTAGTTGATTTCTTATGAAGTGATTGTTTCAGGCTTCTGATACTGAAGATCTTGGAGAGAATCTGGTTGGTTCAAAGGTTAAAGTTTGGTGGCCGAAGGATCGCATGTAAGTATTAATGATATTTCCTTAAAATTACATGAGGCCTCATTAAAGCATCTATTGCTCACTCGTCTTAGTTTCATTTTTTTCCCTTTAATTTTTAGTTGTATTTTATTTATCTTTTGTAAGGCATTTATTTCTTACTTAGGACTGTCTGTGTTGGGTCAGCTGACTCAGCCTCAAAATAGGCTGTTCCTTTAAGTTGTAATTTCCTCTTCAGTAATTTTTTTTTTTCCTTTTGGTGAAATTAGTGTTCGTTTTGTTTGGTTGTACTAAAACCTTAATGCCGGCTTTTTATGAAGCTCTCTGTTATTTAATAATGTTTTCTCAAATGTTCTATTGCAATGCTTGAGCTTAGTTATACATGGCACCATGAATCTGAAATGCTAATCTTGTGTTGTCACTTACAGGTATTATGAAGGTGTTATTGAGTCATTTGACCCTGTTAAAAAGAAGCATAAGGTGAGACATCCATTATTGATGGCAGTTTACCTTTCTTATTTTGAAGGCCTTTTCGTGACACTTTTTGGTTCATTTGCCCACCTTTTTAACCCCTCTTCCTTTTCTCTCTCTGCCCCACTATGGGAAACTTATTTCAAATTCCAAGTAATTACTTGAAAGGTGCTTATTTTATATTGTCATTCCTAAATAGGTTTCATATGTTGATGGTGATGAAGAAATTTTGAATCTTAAAAGGGAGAGGTGGGAATTTATTGGAGATGATTCTGACTCAGACGAGGTATGTGGTTGCTTGATATGTTATTTCAAAAATTATCTACAGTCATGGATATATTTTGGATAATTAACTCAAGAATATATGAATGTCTACGGTCATGGACATTTGCTAATAAGTTTTGTTAACAGGAACAAGCAGCTGATCGAGAAAGTCCCAATGCGTCCTCTGAAATGTAAGTATTGTGTATTTTAGGTTCTGAATTGGAACTGCTACTTTTAGTTTTCAAAAGTGAGATGTTCCCAAAGTTATTTATGAGTTTCTTGTCATATGGATGTAATTATGTTCCCCAAGTGTCACAACCCAAATTGACCTTTTCTTTTATTTATTTATTTATTTTTTTAATTTTTTGGTAGTGATCACCTAGCATCTAGTTTGGGATGGATTGGCAGTATTTCTGAGATTTTTTTTTTTTAGATGCTGGGATAGTTGGATCAGCTGACCGATTGTGTAACCTCCTTTTAGTTGATTTATATCCACTGTTACCAATAAATAAGGATTTTCAGCTTTCTGCTATTTTGCACTATACCTTCTTGAAAAGTTTTAAGCAAGGGGCACTCCTCCAAATTCTTAGCTTCTTAAATCATTGTGCTTTTCTTTTTTTCCCCCCATCACTGCTAACGGCCCAATGAAATGTTTTCACCATGCTTACCCCAAACAATTTATACATTCTTATCGTTCTATTCCTCTGACATTTATTCTAAAGTTATCATCAACTGATTTGAGGCTAAACCCAAACTACCTCTTCTAAGCACGACAATCTACTTCATACGCCAATTCACTCCCAAATATGATACTTAAGACTGCCCCTTCTTCTTTTTCATGATATTTTTTTATTTATAAACATGAAAATCTAGGGTCCTTACTCTTGTGTGATGTGGATTGACTTGTGACAGCTTTATGGTACAAAGGCCATTGGTTTGGCTTTGACTTGAAAACTGTATTCTTACTTCGTCTTTCCAACTATTTTTCACATTTTGATCCTGGGATGTGGTTTTTGTACTTTCATACTTCCTTTGAAAGATTTTTACCAATGTCAGTTTCCAATAGCTGTTTATATTTCTTGAGCTGTCTAATTGGTTGTGTGGTGTGCATTATCTGAACTTTTACTGTGATCAACCAAACTGCGGAAAAGTGCTGCTATGTTAAGAACTATAGGAAACTGCTTCTGGGTTAAGAGATTTCTTTTTTCTTTTTGTGTTTTTTTTTTTTTTGTGGTGGGGGGGGGGGGATTCTGGAGCTGGTTGGGTAAGTTTTGTACTGTCTACTTAGTAAAACTTTATTACATTCTAATGTCTTTAATTCAATTTATTGCTGTCTGATACTATCTCTTTTAGGGAACATATCTGTTCTTAATCTAATTTAACCTTGTTTGTGCAAATGTTTTAATCAGCCCTCTGAAGAAGAAAGCAAAAACAAGTGCTGAACATTTAGTTAAGCAAGGGAAGTCAGAGAATTCAACAAAGAAGTGAGTAAATCTGTACATCCTAGCTATTGGATCAATCATTTCTCTAGTGCTGATAAGTTAAACACTTGATTGCTAGGGGTGGAGGGGCTTCCTCAAGCAAATCCAAAACTGCAGATTTGAAATCTAGTCGTAAATCTGATGGCAAATCTAAAGATGGTTCTAAGATTAAATCAGAAAATAAAGATCATACTGTGAAAAACAGTACTAAGTCAGCTGATGTTGCTTCAAAAACAGCTAGCAAATCCAAGAATGATGCCATGGACGCCTTGAAGTCAGCAAAATCAAAAGAGGGTGGCAGTGGGACACCAAAAACTTCCTCCAAATCCAAGCAAGAGACGCCGAAGACCAAGAAGTCAAAGCAAGAAACACCGAAGATATCATCCAATGCAAAGGGTAAATCCCCAAAAACTGTTGGCAAATCTAATGCAAATGGAACTGGCAAGTTGAAGTCTAGTTCAACAAAGGTGAAAGAGGATGAGGATGTCAAGGATTTGATGGATTCTGCTAAAGTGCCTGAAAGTACCAAGGGGAAGTCATCAAGTCCTTCCAAGACACTGGCAAGTGAGGTGAAATCAGGGAAAAAGCGACGAAGAGGATCTAAAAGTTGAAAATTTACCCTTTCAGCTTTGACGTCTCATCTGTCACGTTTGAATCATCTTGGAACCCAGCACCTTATTTATTGCAGCTTTCTTTGATGCGCTGTGCATGCTGCGCCCACAGTAAGCCATGCATTTTGGTATTTATTGCAATCTTTTGGGATAAATTCCGGGTCATGGTTCTTCGCATTGTTAGATTTCACAGTTAGTCTAGTCTAAGTTTATAGCGGTTTTAGGGTTAGCTTTTCTTCCTATTTTTGTTAAATTAATTGGGATTTATATTGTCTAAGCCACAGTAGAATACATTGGGTTAGCTTTGTTACAAAAAATATTGCTTTTGATAGATAATGTAATAGATTAAGAAACTTGCTATCAGCAAGGCATCTCTTCTGATTCTGACTCGAGTCTTGAGCTTCACTTTGCGTTTCTGTTAGATGCACAATATTTTGTTTGTGTTGGCTGATGAAGAATGCATTAAAGCACTCCTGCTTGAGCAGAGTTAAAAGCCCAAAGAAGTATGTAGTTTCTGCATGCTTCAAACTGCTTTCAGAGTATGGCTTAGAATAAGTTTCTACTTGGAAAATAAATGCTGCAAAGTGCACTTGTGAAAATAAATGTCAATTGATTTAAAGCCTCTTGATTGCCAGACCATACGGTAGACCTGTATAAAACTGCAGTTTGTGAACAAAAGCCTCACAATCACAAAGCTTCTCAGTCGAGTCCAGATAGCATTCGGATGCAGAGCAAGTATGAAGATGGACTATGGCGGTTTTGGGCGATCAAACTGTTGATCGTAGTAAAGGGACATGGAATTCTCTTTTCAAATCGTGTTGTTTGCTGCGGGCCTAATAGGTTCAGTGTTGATTTTTTTCCGGAAGATAAAAGGTTTAGTGTTTGAATGCTTAAACTTCTTTTTTTTTTTTTTTTTAATGTTGAAATGCTTCAGCAAATATTTCCAATGTTACTAATCGAACCCTAATTCCTTGAAAGGAAACAGAATTTAAACAAGCCAAACCAAACAAAGGTCAACTTATCACTTAAATTTTTACCATCAAGTTTCCTCCAAACTTTTCGCATGCCTGGAAATGGTTTGTAAATGAAGGGAAAAGGGCACTAAAACTTCCAACTTTGTCGCATGCATGGAAACGGTTAGCAAATGAAGGGAAAAGGTTGCCAAAACTCTTTTTAAGGTCTATTTAATGTACGTGTAAATCCCCGATGTTTTATATTGGAACCATGAACCCTCTTTTTGTTTGGGCTAATCGCACTTGCGGCTCTTTCCTTCTTCTTTTCACGAAAGTCGATTTTATCATTGAATAGATTTTAAAAATTTGAGTCTGATAGTATATGCTCTACGGCCCTAAGTTGACGAAAAATACTAAACAAAGGGAGTCTGTTTTCATTGTTAAAAAGTAAATTAAAGTTATAAGCCTAGTTGACTTTCACCAGCGGTTGTTCAGGAGCATATCAGTGAAAGTATCATATAACATAATCATCTGATCGTAGAAAATTTTTAAAATATATTAGAGGTATCATATCAGTCACATAACAACATAACAAGTAAATAAAATTATGTTATACATTTTATTTTAAAAAATTAATATGTAAAAAATAATTATATTAGATTTAATTATACATGTCATATATATATAATAGTTCGATGTGTTACCTTCGATACCATAAATTATTTGTTCCCTATATTTTAACGTACTCTTTAATTAAAATCCAAGTGAAAAGCACATTGGAGGCTTGGACCCCCTTGCCCACCCTAAAAGAGGCAAATACAATTATGATTTTATGACTTTGTGTTAGTTGCATTGAACTATCATTATCAATTTGTATTGTACACCATCAAAATTGTAGCAATCATTTTGTTAACAAAAAGCGCTTTTGCCACGCATTATATTGCTTGCCCCCGTGCATGCATCAAGTTTTCAACTTGATTCCCCTTTTTGTTCTTTATTAAACCTTTTTTTTTTTGGGATAAATTATAAGGTGGTTACAACATTTCCCAAAAAAAAATTTTAAATAAAAATTTATTTTTATTTAAAAAGCCACGATAATAATACGAGTTTTAAAAGAATCTTTAAACGAGATTCTTTAATTGAGATTATTCTTCTCTCTCTTAAATATTAATTTATAATTTTTTCTACTTCGAAAAATATTATACTATTTTTAATAATATCTTTATTAAAGAGAGAAAAATATTATAACCACATTATTATTAAAAAAATGAAAGGTAATTAAATTTTGTTCTTTTTTTTTTTATTTAAAGTGCCTTATAGAAAAAAAAAATTATATTTTTACTCTTTTATTAATTACATAAGCTAATAAAAAAGCATTTGAAGATAAATCTTTTAGTTATACTCTTAATTAGCTGTAACTTCTGTGACAATGGCCGCAATCCCCACAGGAAAATTCTAGTAATTTGCTTGCCCACCCACTTGACAGTGTTTTGAGATCTTGTTTGTTGGTTGTTGAAACTCAAAATCCAACTATCTTTTCATGATCGGCTACTGCTTTCTCTCTCTCTCTCTCTCTTTTTTCCTCTTCTTTTATTTAGTTTTCATACTCTTTCCCCTCTTCTTTTCGGTCAAATTTTACTGCCAGGGGTGACTGCAGTTGCGTCTTTGATAGAAAGGAGGCCTACTGCTTTCGAGACTAGAAGAGAAACAGATCTTCTATCAACTTCCTTTTGTCCACTAGCTTGCCAAAGGCATCTGTTTTAGCTTTCTTTTTTTCTTTTCTTAACCTACAAATCTAAGTCTGGCAATTCTATTAAGATATGCAAAGTGCTCCCGTATGAAAGATGAGAGGGATCCATACATATCCAATTAATAATGTCACTTTCTGTATTGTACAGTGTAGGTGGGTTTTATAATGAGACCATTAATTTTATTTTTTTTCTCTAATTAGTGGGTTCCACGCATATTATAATTGATGTGACAACTCCTATTCCGACCATTAGAATCACTACTCAGCCATTTAACGGGGGCAAACTTCCTCTGCATGTTACGGCAGTATATGCGACGGTGGTATAAACGTTTTGAATAACGATACAGTTATAAATTATTGTATTTATTTATTTTATATAAATTAATATAACACGATAAAATTAGTTGAATTAAATATTTTTCTTAATTCACATGATTAATTTTTATAATTTTATATTTTTATTCAATTAATAAATTAATATCACATCAGTTTATACAAGATAAATTTATACTAGAGTTTATAGCTGTATCATCACTCAAAATTTTTTCCCTTGGAAGAGAGGTATGATTTTAACATATGGGGATGAAGGTCTGTTAATAGGCTTAAAATTGGAATAGCGAATGCAAATGGATAAGAAGTGAAATGTAAACTAAGTAAAGATAAAGTGATTCCTACATGAGAACTTGATTCGGATCCTATGCAGAAAATAAAAAATCAAAATCAGTTTAAGTTCTATAAATTGTTGTTGTAAATCTAACAGTTACGATTTTTTTTTTTTTACTAGTCACAAATTTTTTTTTTTTTTTTTGCGCTTTCTATTTGTTTTCATTTTATCTTTGGAGTCCTACCATAATTTGAATGTGAATAATGCAAAATTTTAAAAATATTGTAATTATTGTAACATACAATAATTCTAAAGTAGTTTGATCCTCAAAATAGATTAGCAGAGAAGTTGGGTCCTCGGAATAGACCAGCAGAAGAAGTGGAAAATTTTTGCAAAAGAATGATTCTATATATGGTTGCAATTTTGATGCATAGATAATAATTCAGTAGTCAAAAAGAGTGAGACCTGCAATGATCACTTCAATGTGTGCTGTTAGTAAAAGATATTTACATTCATTTACACATATACAATCATAAAAGTCAGATCAGGTAGACCTATGAAAAATAGAAAAAAAAAAAAAGGTATTAAAATGCTAACCTTTTGGTGCTTAGATTCTTGTATTAGCATTTCTAGGCACACAAAAAATGCATAATCTACTGCTTCATTAGATCATCATTATGCTATAATATTTACAAAACCGAGAACAACTAAAATGGCTATTTTAGAGAGCATGCATGAAACCAAGCCATGTTTATTAACAGACTATAAAAGTAAAAAATGAATGAAAGAATATTCCAAGTGCACGAGATATCAGCATGAGCTTCTCCATAAACAGAACATTATGAAAAGGCTAATGCTAAGTTACATGTATGTATCTTATAATTCTCTCACATAAATAGTAAATAAATATTATTCATGTGAGAGGGTTGTAAGGTACATGCATGTAACTTAGAGGGATCCTTATGAAAATGAACATAAAAATCTACTATTCACAAACACCAATGGTGTTAGGTTACTACAGTATCCTGACTTTGTCTTTAATTCTTTGTTGTCATGTTTCTTAATGATACTCCAGCATTGGATGGGGTTTAGATTCGGAAGTCTTTCTATTTTGGGCTGATACCCACTTCAGGGTTTTGAAGCTCAAGAAATTGTTTTCAGATAAATGCTTTCTAATCAGTTTTATAAGATGATTAAAAACGGGGATAAATTAATTACAATTGACGTATGTACAATTGTTCCAGTTTTTAATAAAAAAAAGCTCGGATAAACATCCTTAGATTCTTATCACGAGTACTTTCTAATCACTTCAGGGTTTTGAAGCTCCGATAATTTAGTCTCTAAACTTTTAATAAGATAACTTTAAATATTCTCAACAATATTGCATAAATGATATATATATGTATATATATGTGTGTGTGTGTTTTTTTTTTTTTAAACTATCTCTCTCTTTTATTAATCTCTATACATTGAATTTGATATGCTTAATTAATTAATTGTCAATATAGCATATACTTTGCCTCTATATTGCTTACACTAAGGATAATTAAGATAGCATTTGTTTTTTCCTTTGAAATTTGAATAGGGTCTAAATTTAACTGAAATCTGAATGGATTTGAATATAAATGTATGAATGGTATATATTTTTCTTTTCTTTTTTTAAAATGTTAATATAAGTGGAATCTTTTTGTTTTTATAAATAAAAAATGTCTTAAACATGATTATTTAATATTTATGTCCTTTATAAGTCAAAATGGAACAAGAGATTATGTTTTATAATTTTGAAAATATAAATATATTTAATAGAGATATTTTTAGGATATAATATTTACTCTCATTCAAATATTTTCTCATTCAAATAAGTCGCAAAAATTTACTTTTCTATTTAGATGTAAATATCTAAAAATAGACATAAGTTATGAAAAGAAACAAGTAAATTTGAAAAAGATTATGAACTTAATAAAATTTCAGACTTCATAAGTTAACAAATAAGCCCTAAGTCAAAACAATTCTTTTTATAACTATACTCTATTAAGTTAATTATAATCTCCTTATAGTAATGAGATTAGTTGGTCCCAACAATATGACTACATAGAAGTTTTATTGTATAAGTTTATAAATGTAAAAAAAATTGTGATCAATAAAATATGTGCGAGCAATATAACATTCAATATTTAAGTTATGCTCAGGTACTGGGGGCTTTAGGCTGAATGTTTTTATGAGACTTCCTTACATTCAACACCTTCAACACTCAAAGAAATATACAAAATAAAAGTTAAATTAATTCTTAAGTATATCTTGAATATAAACAATAAAAAAGATATTAAGAAATTTCAAAAAAGAAAAATAATTAAGATATCTTTTTTAATTCCTCTATAACTCTTATTTCAATAAATTATTTTATTTTTTTTCCTTCAAAAGTGAGCAAATAAATGTAAGTATAGAGCCACAATCACCTTGTAAAAACAAGTATGTACAAATACGTTATTCATTTCGTAACTATATAGACACAATCACCTTGTACAAATAATTAGTAATTAACATCTTATTTATTTATAATAATTATAGAGTCACAACCACCTTGTACAAATAAGTGTGTACAAAGTACAAACTAATGGGACATGAGAAGTTGGTTGCATTAAACCATCATAGGACCACATAATTTATCACTTTTTAGGTAATCTATTCATGTCACATCAATTTATATACATTAGTTTGTTTAAACTATTTGTGGTTCAATCATTATTGTTTTCTTTAAAAAGGAAAACACAAAAGATTTTATAATGTTAAATAATTATTTTTTAAACAGGTAAGGAATGTAATCTTGTTTTCAAAAAAACTAATAATAAATTAACAGTTAGACAATACTATTAATTATAACTTGTTAACATTCAGGATATCAAATATAGAATTTGTGCAAAAAAATTTAATTGTAGGATAATTATTAATTAAAGAGGGACTAAAAAATAGGCTTTCCTATTATAAGTAACTTTTAAAATCTATTAATTTGAGTATATCAAGGAAATATCAAAAGAAAAAACTCATCCCACTATATGGGGGATTACAATGGGGCCATCCTAGTATAGGTGATCCTTGGTGGTCACCTAGTTCACCTATACTTAGAGATGCCCCTGTCATATACAGATGTCTAGATGAATTTAAAACGCACACAAAATTGAAAAACAAAAAAATCACAAAATAGTGTAGTAGAGTTCGTGCTTGATATATATATATATATATATATATATATATATATTAATTTTGTTCAAATGATTTTTTTTGTACTAACGTCTGCATCGAAGCATGATTTTTTTTTAACTATTATATTGTAAATTATTTATTTTCTTGGCAAAATATATTGTTCCAAATGCTTGTAACTGGAATGCAAGAAATGATATATTATTCAATAAATTAGTATGGCTCCTAAACTTTTATAGGTATCAAACAAACACCTGCACTCACACGAAGTCATAATTCAAATGTCTAGTTCATTTAGTAATTATAGATGCACAATCACCTTGTACAAATAATTAGTAATTAACATCTTATTTTTTACAATCACTTTGTACAAATAAATGTGTACAAATTGGTATGACATGAGGAGTCGGTTGCATAAAACCATTTCAGGACCACATAATTGAAAAAAAATAATGTTTAACACTTTTCAGATAATCTATTCATTCCACATCAGTTTATACGCATCATTTTGGATAAACTATATGTGGTTCAATCATTATTGTTTTCTTTAAAAAGAAAAATGAAAAAGATTTTATAATGTTAAATAATTATTTTTTAAACATGTAAATAATGTAATCTTTTTCTTAAAAAAACTAGTAATGAATTAACAGTTAGACAATACTATTAATTATAACTCTTTAGCATTCATGATATTAGATATAGAATTTGTATGAAAAATTTTAATTGTAGGATAATTATTAATTAAAAAGAGACAAAAAAATAGGCTTTCCTATTATAAGTAACATTAAAATCTATTAATTTGAGTACATAAAGGAAATTCTAAAATAAAAAACTCATCACACTACATGAGGGATTACAATGGGACCATCCTACTATAGGTGACCCTAGGCGACCGCCTAGTTCGTCTATAATTAGAGATGTCATTGCCATATCTAGATGTCAAATGAATTTTTTTTAAACAAGTAAAGAATGTAAACTTTTTATCAGAAAAAACTAGTAATGAATTAACAGTTAGACAACATTATTAATTATAACTGTTTAGCATTCAGGATATCAGATATAGAATTTGTATAAAAAACTTTAATTGTAGGATAATTATTAATTAAAGAGAGACTAACAAATAGACTTTCCTATTATAAGTAACATTAAAAATCTATTAATTTGAGTATATAAAGGAAACACCAAAAGAAAAAACTCATCCCACTATATGGGCATTACAATGGGACCATCCTAGTAAAGGCGACCGCCTAGTTCACCTATAATTAGAGATATCTCTGTCATGTACAGATGTCTAGGTGAATTTAAAACGCAAACAAAGTTGAAAAATTAAAAAAAAAATCACAAAATGGTGTATTAGAGTTTGTATCTTGATATATGTTAATTTTATTCAAATGAATTTTTTTTTTCTGACATCTACACCTAAGCATGACTATTTAACAATTATAAGGTAAATTATTTATTTTCTTCACAAAATATATTTTTCCAAATGCTTGTAATTGGAATGCAAGAAAGATATATTATTCAATGAATCAGTATGGCGCCTAAACTTTCATAGACATCTAACAAACACCTACACTCACACAAAGTCATGAGATGGGAAACTTGGAAAATGACCTCAAGCTTCTAATCTTTAAAGTTTTTAAAACCGTTCCCCAGAATTTAGGCATGCAAATTGCATAGAACTGACACTTGTCACGTGGAACGAGAATCCCCGGGCTGCCAAATGCCAATTAACAATTGACAAAAGCTCTCCGTAACATGGAATGTAAGGCCAGGAGAGAAGCAGTTTATAAATCTTGTGCACAGCAGAGACGACAAGAGATGATATTAAATTTGTCGTGGAATCAACTGAGAAGTATTCAGAGATGTATGCAGATAATATAAATAATAAAAAGTCAAAGGATTGGCATGATATTAGTTAAGAAAATGGGGACAAAACTCTGTGAGAGCTTTGATAGCGATCACGTACCCAAGAAACTTTCAAACAGGGATGAATATTTTTGGATAATAGAGTTCAGAAGCTATGTCGACCCGTCGGTTCAGTTAAAATATCCAACCATAGTTAATTTAACAAGGATACCTTCACTAACAAATGTTGTACACGCAACAAATAAAAGCTACCCCTTTCAATTTCGCTTCTTTTCCGTGTTTATCCGTTGAAATGAGTCAGGCCCGCCTGGAGGAAGATTCAAGATCCTACACATAAATATAATTAATTATCACATCTTCAAGAAGAAAATAATACTATTTTTTATTCGAGCGTGAGTAATGGATTTTGTTCGCTAATTTTGCTCCTTTTTCTTTTTCTTTTTCTTTTTTGTGTGTTTCCTGAACAAGTCGGCAGCCTAGAGTAGTGGCTACGGATAATTCCAGTTTATGGCTGGGGTCACCGCCTTGGAATTATATATAAATAAGTGGTCCATGCATGAACCATGATCAGTGATCGAGTTCCAGAAACCCCTTGGCTCGGACCCAAAGCCACAAGCTACGCTTTCAATATTTTTAAATGATTTTAAATGAGAAAAAGAAAAGTTAGAAAAAGTGGGACATTAAAGACTTTAAGGGCGTGGTCTCTGCTTCCCATAAATCAAACCTTTCCAGACTGTTGCTACCTTAGTTTATCAATTTCATTTTCATTGTGATCATGTCTTATTCTTTTGAATCCTTGTTAAAAGGGATATATACTCTAATATATTGGATAAAATTTCTTGAATTGATATGAAAGATTTGAAGTTTAAACCTTACTTACATAGGTGAGAAGAAACGTTTTAATTTGTTATGCTTTAAAAAAATAAATTTGAAAGTTCACTATTGTATTAATTAATTTAATATATCTTTTAATGAAACAAAACCAATATGTAAACAAACAAATATTAATTGAATATTTTATACTTCAGATAAATGCTAACATGATAAACTTTGGTAAGAATATATGTGTCCCTTGGTTTGTAACCTTCTTTTCTTTCAAAAGTCTTTACTTAGAAACTGAAATAGTTGGCATATAAACAACAACAATCTTTGTACATATCTTTGAGCATCATGATAAATTGATAAAAAAAAAAAATGGGGTCATGATCCTCATCCGCCATCAAATTTCACTTAAATTCTTACCTCCCATTTCCAATGTACAGCCAATAATTTATCAATTCTAGAACCTATTAGATAAAATACATTATCCACAAGCCACGTTAATGTTTGTTTGTGAAATTATTATTACAAAAGGAGGGATCATGTATTCATGTTATCTAATTCGATTGAAAAATAAAAATTGTTATCCAATTTAGAGTTTAGAATTTACGGTTCAGGCATACTTAATTAGATTAATTAATGGTTGATATGTACATGTGTTGACAAATGTTTATTTGAATTAAATCGAACTATATAGTTCAATGTATAAATTGAAACGGTTATTTTATGGGTAAAACGTATAATATTGCCTCATATGCAAATAAACCCATGTTCAAAAAAATGTGAACAAACCCATATTAAAAATAAAAATTGTAAACAAACCCGTCTCATGGTTATTGAATTAATAGATTCCACCTATGTTGTGTTTACTTTTCGGATTAAGGAATCAGAATTCGAAATCAAAATCATTGACAACGTTTACTTCGCAAGATATAGTCAGAAATCAAAATCGGAATCAGAATTGTGGGGCCCATTACAATTTAGGATTACTTCGCAAGATATAGTTAGAAATCAAAATCGGAATCAAAATTGTAGGGCCTACCATAATTTAAGAATAAGGAATGAGAGACTTATTTCCAAGGGAAGAGATGGGAATAAGTCTCACATTCATTGAAATGACTATTTTGCCCTCCCTCAAAATTAAAAATACCAATATTATCCTAATTTATAATTAATTATATTAATTAATTAATATACTAGTATGTTATTAACAATAATTATTAATAGCTATAGTTTTTGAATAAATAATCACAATAATTCATATATTATTATTATTATTTAATACAATTATTAATTAATTAATATACTAGTATATTATTAACAATAATACATTAATAATTATAGTTTGTGAATAAATAATCACTATAATTAAAATATAAAATAATAATTATGACAATAATTCATTAAGTATTCTTTAGTAATTTGTTATAATCTAATTTATTTTGATTCTGATTCTAAAATAAAATAAACACATAAATAAAATTACAGCCCATTCTGATTCCCATTAATGTAGGTTAAGTAAACAACTTATTCTAATTTTTATTCTCATTCATATTTCAACTCATTCCGATTTTAATTTATTTCGATTACTGACAAATAAACGCAACACTAATGTTAACGATTTGAAAACCTGATCTAATTTTATTTTCCTCGCAATGTCGTTTTATAACCAGTAGCTACTGCCTCGAAAAAAAGGAGACAAATCGATTTTTCATCTCTCCTTTATTTTGAGGTTATGATCGAGTGATGACAGATGATGTCCATTTCTTGGAACAAGCAACACAAATTTTGCGACTTGCGATGAATTTACAAAATCGTCCCTTCTATGTTCTTGGCTTTGTTCATTCGAAAAAACAAATAAATGCAATCAATTCTATGCTGTCACGTCATTGAAGAAAATGCAAGGGAAAATGAATTTTCACATATCCGTCATTTAATGGCTCCGTCCTTGTCTGCCAAATTCTTCAGGTTTTTCAAATTGATTTTAATGGCCATCGGCCATGGCTGATGTAGAGACAACCTCACGTACTCCTATGTACTTTATCTCTAAAATTCTTGTACTTAAATACGATTGGCTGTCAGTTTACAATCTATTGTATTTTATAATTTAATAAATAAATAATAATACATTATTTTTATTTTTCGTTACATAAAATTATTCTGATTATTTTACTTTAAATGCATAAAAATATAATTTAGTTTTATTTACTAAAATAAAAAAAAAATAATTTAAGTTAAATAATTATATTATACATTAACAAAAAAAGATTTATAATTCTATTATTATCTTATATAATATTATATTTTAAAGCACAATACCAAATTATATTACATTATAATAACTAACATATAGAAATAAACTATATTATATTACAATATTATTAATAATATAACATAATATCATAATATTTTATTATTTGACAATAGTACATTATTAAATCATTTATGTATTAAAATTTTGATATATAAAAATAATTATTTAATATTTAATTTCAACAATTAGTATAAAACCTTCAAATATTAATAAATTTAAATAGTATTAATTTAAATTTAACATTAATACAAAATAATATTATTTAATATAATACAGTCCATACTATGGTTGCGTTTTGTTTTTTTATCTGAAATCGGAATAGATTTGAATTTAGCTGAAGTTTGAATAGGTCTGAATGAAAATATCTGAATAATATGTTTGTTTTTTCTTTTTCAACATATGAAGGAAAAAACTTAAAAACTAGTAGTTTGACATAAATATCGTTTTAAGTGGTGCATATATTTATTCTTCACAATTTATAATTTTCACATATTAATTAGTTTGGTAGCATTAAAAAAAATATCATTGTTGATCTTAATTTAATTTTTTTAATAAAAGATGTAATGATAATATCAAATTTTATTATAAATTCAAAACTATTATTTTATTTTTGATTAATCACAATAGACATAATTTGATTTGTTCAATATTTCAGTTTACTTAATGTTATCATGTGAATAAAAATTTAAAGCAATTAAAAAAATAACTTCAAGAATAATAAAAAAATATTAAGTTTATACATAATATTGGAAATACATGAATTGTTAAGGATATTTTTGATATTTAAAATTGAAATTTTTCATTTAGACTTCAGACTATAAAAGTGAACTTTTTCTATTTAGATAAAATTGTCTGATAATAAGTAATAAGTTAACAAATAAACAACTTAAAATAAATAAATGTATGAAAAAAAAATTAAATTTAGACTTCAGACTAAAAAACAACTAACACCTACATCAGATCTAATATTGCATTATAAAACAATGCAATGTACTCTAATACAATGCATCATATTGTAGCATAACTAATATAATATAGTACAATGTAATATACCAAATGCACTATTAACGTATTGAGAAAAGAGTGGTTGTGGTTTCTCAAATGAAAATAAGATATTATGAATCTATTTACATGAGTGAGAAGGACTTATGTTGTCATTAACTATAACCTAAAAAAAATTATGACACTATTGTAAATGAGATGAGAACAGCCCAAAGCTTAACGATAATTACACGAGAAGAATGGACTGCACTAAAAAACTCGAATCTCTTCTTCCAAAAAGAAAAAAAAAAAATCCACTCAAACATCAGACTAAATGACAAATTTTTTATTAAAATAAAAACTTTCAATCGCTAACTTGCAAATTGGGGACCTGTCTACCTTACAGATTCTGTAACATACGCACCCAATGCATGCACCACACCTGTCCTGCATATGGAGAAAAAACATGCAATTGTTTTTGTTTGGTAGCTAGCGAACCAATCAGGAGCTGGCTAAGTTGGATCTGTATTTATTTATTTTTTTATAAAAAAAAAAAAAGACTTCAAATAATTTTTTTAAATCTCTACTTGTCCGAAAATTCAAACTCTTGAATCCAATATAAAGCTGATAGAAAATGGATAATGCTCGACCAAATCTCTGCTGCAACTTGCAGATTAGCGTCCTCTAGACCTCCGTTTACTTTAATGCACCTGCCTTTAATTTCAAAGGGGTCTGACCCGTGTGTCCCACAACTAAGTACACCCTCTCGTAAGCCTTAAGGGACGATCGTACGATTTAACTACAACATATCAATCAACAAAACAACCAATCATAGTTTGACACCGCGCCTTGTTTACTTCTTATGGGACGGAGCCCTAGTTTGACAAAACGCCTGCCATGTCATTCTTTTTTGTAGAGTTTGACAATTTTGACCTCAGCCCATTGGTGCTTGCAGAATTAAGTGGAAACGGTTGTAGAGAGTGAAGTGGAAAAATACCGTTTCGTTTTTTTGTCTCCCTGAATGACGCAGTCAATAGATGAACCAATTCCCTAGAAGACCACAAAACGACGAGAGTAGTACTATTATTGCAATCCGACGGCAGATAAAGCAAACTGGCTGGAGGAAAATAAATCAATGGCCAGAAATCGATCAAACACACAGGCCCTTGAAAGGAACACGTACCGTCGAACCACCACAGCCAGCCAATCATCTCTATACACAACATCTCCTTTCCACTTCCCTTTCTTTGAATATGCGTCGTACAATCTTCTTTTGGGTTATTCCCAAAAACACCCCCACGCCCTAGTAAGGAATTAACACATACCTCCCCTAGCTTTTGACATATTATCATCATTTTAAATATTTATTTTTCATTTAATAGTCACTTGAATGCTAAACTTTAAACAAAGAAAAATATTAGATATTTTTTTATAAATTCAACACTAATAAATATAAGATTTTATTTGATACGGCTAACTATAATCTTTAAGAGTTTAGTAATATTTATAAATTCAGTTAAAAATTATCAGCTACTCTCATAAGATTAAATCTACCATATAATTATTTGATAAACTTAAACTATTTAAAATCTTTGCATTAATTACACCCGTGAAACAAACGGTCTTTTGAGAGCTTCTTCCGCAAAAAGACGCAAACGATGACTTGACGGCGGGAGAGGTAAGTGCGCTGTAAAACGAAAGATGTCATATCAGTAATAATATACCAAATCTGAAGGGAGGACTGTGATAATTACCCTGCCCTAATAATAGACGAGCTTAAAAGGCGAAGCAAAGCCACGGAAAAAAAGGGAAGTTGCGTAGACATGGCAGCGAAATGAAGTCTCTGCTTGCTTTGATTAGTTGTTCGTTTATGTACAGTCGCCGTCGGCACTGTTGCATATGATCAGTAAAAATAAGGAGGATAAGACAATTTGTACGCGTCATGACCGACACCTGTACGATCTGCATGAAAGAGAGAGAGAGAGAAAAAGAATTCAAACACTTGAACAATGTTCAGCCAATAGCAATGCAATAAATATCTTGATCAATCCACACGGATAGAGTGTGGTGAAGTTTCTTTTCTTTTCTTTTTTCTTTTTTGTTTTTTAAATTATTTCTCTATTTTATTCAGTGGGTATAGTGTATTGTTGTTGTTCCTGGTGTGAAAAAGGAGAAAAAAGAAAAAAAAAACCTAAAATAAAAGTGAGTGTGAAACTGAAAAGGGTAAGAATTAATGTAGATGGTTGCTTTTGGTTCGTTCATTTAATGGGTGTCAAAAGTATCTTCAGATCTGACTAATTCTTTAGTTGCAGCTTATTGTTTCTTTTTTCTTTTTGGTAAAGATTGAACGGCAGGGTTTTCCTATAAATGGAAACAAAGCATTATGTTTTACTCATTGCTTGTTATGTATATGTTATTAGTATTATTATTTTTTTTCTCATTCTAATTCTTGGAACATTGAAATTGACAGAAGAGAGTGAGCACACAGAGGCAGTTGTATAATTGTATACACGTTGCTTTTGCGTGCTCACTGCTCTTTCTGTCAGCTTCCAGTACCGGAATCTGACCTGGCCCTCTCCTCCGGTCAGTTTTCCATTAACATCCCCTCAAACTGAAGATGGTGATGAAGAACAAGGTGAATGGTGATGATAACTCAGTGTATCTATTTCATTTTCGACTTTACTCAGCTTGAATTCTGATTAATTTTATGCATTCTATTATTGTTAGTTAAATGTTTGTTTAGTAGCTTGAAAGCGTGACTTTTGATGATATATTTTTATGTGATTAGTGATTAATACTGTGCGGATTTAACGGCAAAATTAACAGTGCTTAGCATGGGACCATTAATCACGTTGTTATCTACTAACTAGAATGGTCCTCACTAAACTTCTCTTTTCAGGCGGTTTCTTGCTGCTGTTTTTATCTGATTCGTTTCCTTTTTATTATTTTCTTGCGCATGCGATGATGCGCGATCGGGAATTGTTTCTGATCTGAGTTCTTTTTCACCTTTTTTTTTTCATTCCCCTAATGGGTTTAAAAACCCTAATATAGTCAAAATCTCAAAAAAATTTGTCTTTTGCTTTGGTTTAACATGAATTGGATCAAAATCAATAAAGAATCTCTGATTTCAGTAGGTTAGTGTTCCTTTAACATAGTTGCTATGGTGTGTATTTGTTCCTTTTTTTTTTTTTTTTTTTTTTTGCAGAGGCAAAGACCCTTTTAAGGTAGATCCAACTCCTTTAGGATGAAGAAACTTTTCTTCAGAAAAAAATCATATCCAATAGGTTTGTGTTTCTTCTCAAGAGCTAGTTTTTTTTTAAAGCTTGCAGCACTGGAACCAGTTTATTTTATGGAATTTCTTTAATTCTCATCTCTTACACTGTAGCTGCTGCCTATGCTTAGCTTACAATTCTGTTGCTACTTTTGCTTGGAACTCTTTCTTTACTTGCTATTATCACAGGTTAATTTAAATATTTTCGAGATTCTTAAACTCTGAAACAGTTGCGAGACTGTGAGAGTTGTTATTTGAATATATGTTACATGGAATTTAAAATAGTTATCAACTTTAGCATCACAGTTTCTTCTTGAGTTGTTTTTACTTGTGGATATGAAATCACTCCATTGCAATATCTTATCTAAATTATATCATTATATGAAATTTCTTTATAAATAATGTAAGAAATGTTGTACCATCTGGTATTGGATATTTATTTTATGTGGGAAAATTATTTCATTGTTCTAAGATGACTTGATTCAAATGTTGATTTACCTTCAAATACTTCTGGGAACAATAAGGAAGTTGTCTTTGGGTACTTAATAATTCAATTTATTGGTACTGTTTCTGATCTCAATTCACTTGATAATGTATTTTCACATAGTTTGTTGAATTAGACTAAATGTTGTTAGCAGTTCAGCCATCAAATGTCATTCTACTGCTCGACAAAATTACAATCAATATGATTTAATAGTTAACTAGTAAATTTTTCAGTGACTTGTACAATCTAATGAATCTCAAAGTATTGCTTGCATCTACGAGGTTGATTGAATTCAATAGATTGGAAAGTGACTTTTAAATGCATATGCTTGAGGTTTTACTTGCTTTACATTTTGGCTAATTATTTGTGTTGATGTATTCGAGTATTTCAACGATTATACATGAGAAGAAGTATCTGCACTTTTCTTTGTATAACTGAATTTGTTTAACGCATGGCTTTAGGAAGTTAACAAATTTTATTTCCTATCATATTTTGTGCCTAGTTAAGTTTATTGTGGGGATATTTCTTCCTATTTTGTTTTTATCTATTTTGTTACTTCTTATAGAATGTATTCAGTCCTCAATTAACTATAAAAGTCATAGAATTATATGTTGATCATTCACAAAAGATTTGGTGTCGCTATGGCAATAGTTGAATCTTGGCTATTGGTTATATTTTGAATTATTGCATGGATCTTTTTGATGTAATACATACATTAAGTTGCCAAGGAGAAACTAGGGAAAAAAGGTGATTGCCTATTTCATGTTTGTAATTCCTTTCAGGAATGTTTATGATACCGTTGCGACTATGCATGCTCTCGTATTCATCCTTTATGAAAAATTAATAAAAAGAAAAATATATAAAAAAAAACTACTTTTATTTTTTTTCCTAATGAATTTATGTGTGCTTTGAGCAGGCCTCATTTTATATTTTATTTATTTTTAATCTACTAATTGTTGTTATGTAAATTTAATGATTATCGACATAAGAATCACTTTGTGGTGATTTTTTTTTCTTAATTTTTGTTTTTTATTTTCAGTTTCTATCTTTTTCATTTGTTTTTATGTGAAGGCATATTCTCTCTATATATCTAGAGCTATGGTGATTTTTCTCCATTTAGATATAGATTTATGGCCTTTTCCCCTTTTTCTTTTATTTTGTATGTTTAAAGATGCTCTTTTTTTAGTTTCTTTTCCCAAGTTTCAGATCTGAGAACCACAGGTTGTAGATCAATCCATTCAAAAAATTGTACTATCAGTTGGTAGAGCCGACGCTGAAGGTAGAGGGTGCTTTTGTAAGTGAATATTCTTGATGGAGTTGTTACGCGTGTTTTGTACACATTGGGTGAAGGTATATTTCTTTACATGTTTAGCTCATGAGTAAGAGTTTAACTGTCTTCCCAACCAGTTACTGTGATAGATTTTCTGTAAATAGATCAAAATATTTTTCATTGAGATGTTTGATTCATCTTTCTGGATGGAATGAATTTTCCATTTCTCTATTTTAGAAAAAAAAAGGATATATTGACTTTTTAAGTTATTAAATATGTTGATAAAATTATAAATTAGATATATTACTATAAAAACTTTGTAATGGTTGTCCATGATCTAGGAATTTCCATAATCTTCTCATCGCTGTTGCTATTTTGGAAGTAATACCTTAAGGATCTAATGTTACTGGGATTAGCAAATTAATTTCGACATCAACCTATAGAGTCATGATTCATCTTCCTATTCTAGCAAGTCATGATCATTAGCGTAAAACTGGCCACTGACTTGAAACTTTGACAAGTACATCTGAGTGGTTTATATTGAGATAGATTTTTATTTTTTTAGTTTTTCTTGACAAGTTCTTTTCAAGAAAGTTCTAAAATGGATTGAACAGTAATTGTTTGCGATTGATACACTAATGACTGCTATTACATTTACATCATTAAATCTGAAAGTCTAATTTTTTGGTCAAAAACTGCTATTACATTTACATCATTAAATCTGAAAGTCTAATTTTTTGGTCAACAAAATCTTTTTGACGTGTGAGAGATAATTCCCCTCAAGTGTCTCCTTCTAGATCATCCTTTCTACCAGTTGCTTTTTTAGTTAATTTTTTATTAATTTCTCCTAAATATTATATAAATATAACCCAAACCCTCTCCGACCTCTAGTACCACTTGAGGTTTTGTCAATTGGACCAATGCATTTGCTTCTTTTTACTTTGGTTATTATGTTAATTTCTGTTAAATTAAAGTGTAGATATGCCTTAAAAGCATCTTCTGAGCAATAAATATAACTTAGTTTAATTTTTCTTTGATTTTTGACAAGATACTAAGGATTTGGGAATCACCTCATGGCATGACTGCACTACAGGATATGATGTTTAAAGCTTTCATTTTCATTTTATTTTTTGGAGATATACACATGTAAGAGAAAATCAACTCTTTCTATGCTGTTGAATTCCCCATTGTGTCCTAAAAGTTTGTGACAAATCACTAAGGTAGTGTTTATTTCTTGAATTGGATTGGGAATCCTGTGGTTGGGAGTGTGAAGTGGGAGTGAGAGTAAATTGTTAACTAAATATAATAATATTATATTTAAATAAGTTTGACATTATCATTTTTAATAAATGTAATATTATTAAATAATATTATTTAGATAAATATAATAATATTATTTTTAAGTAATTGTAACATTATTTTATTTTTATAAATATAATTATATTATATTTAATAAAGAAATGATAAAAAAGGAAGAGAAGGGAGTGAATCCGACCTCCCCCCATGAGTGACAATTCCACCCCACACTTTAAAAATAAGTGGGATCCATGATGTGGGACACTCACCCTCCTCAAATAAGCAAATGAACACTAGAGTATGAGGAAACTACACTCTCTATTATCACTCAAGCAAGTAAATACAACATAACAGTAATGTGGTTTCTTGCACTGACATTATAAGTTCTTAATTATCAATATGTGGGTGTTATATCATTAATTCAGATTTCATGTCTGACGAGGCCAGCTGATTTGAGTACCATTGGAGTTGCCATAAGTTGATTTGTAATTTGTTTTCAGTTTTATTTTTATTTTTACTGTTATTTTTTTCTTTGTGAAGTTGTAATATATTATTAAAAAAAAAAAGTTTTAACATCTTCTTCAACATTGCTGATCTTGATAAGTATTAGCATTTTCTCGTTTTCATGGTTTCATAAATTTTATCATTTATATCTCTAAATGTAAGAAGACATTTCTTTATGTGAACTAAAACAATGACTAACAATGACTTCTTCTCAGCCTAATTAGATCCTTCCAATATTTTTAACAACTTCAAAGAAAATTAATATTTGTGCAAATAAAAAGACATTGAGTGACTTACTGTTTCATATGTCTGGCTGTTAAAGAATACAACGCAGTTGCCCAGGCTTTGAAGCTGAATGCAGGGATCTTACAGATCTGACGCATGAACCCTTTTGTGATTCAACATAATCAGTAAGTATATTGCAACTAGTTTTAAATGAAATTAGTTAAAGATAAATTTAGTGTTTTGACTCTTGACGATATTAGACATAACATATATTATTATCAAATAATCTCTCTCATCTACAGACAAAAGGAAGGCGATGTTTTATCCTTTTAGGTCATATGTGTGGAACAATGCATGAACTGATGGGTCTAAATAGTGAATTCTGGTCTTTGCAGTAAATAAATAATATAATTTATTGATCTACGAAATGAAATAATAGAATATAGTTACTAAACAATTATATGAAAAATCTGGATGTTATGAGAGGCGGTGGATATTTTTGGAAGAAATTGCTGGGTAAAGCCCAAGAACATAGAGTTTCAAACTGTATTTGCTATCCTTGGAAAATCAAGCAGCCAAAGAATCAAGAAAATTGCTCTTGGGTAATACAGAGAATTGCTCTATAGATGGGCAATTTAATTTGTAGTCTTGCCTGCTTGGTAACTGTTTGTAGTTCTGATTTTTGCTGCATAATTACATGTTTCTTATTTTTTATCTGTGGTTCAGTTAGATCATTGTTTACAAAATGAAGGGTTAAAATAATAAACAAGGTTGCAAGCTTAGTTTGAAGCCTTGGTATCTGTTGCATTTTATTTTTTAAATATTTATTTATTTATTTATGCTTTAGCTTTTCTGGCCACTGAAGAAGAAAGAAGAAGGTCTTCTCAGATCCCATTTGGTGGATTTCAAAATCTCAGGTATTTAGATAAGTTCTTAGTGGATAACACTCACCACACTGTTAATTGTCTCTGTGTAGATGGGGCTAGGGTTTTACTGAGTTGAGTTGGAAATGAGTGATAACTTTTGTTTTTGTTAGGTTTAATGTCTTTTGTTGAATAAGAATGATAAATTTTCAATGTTTTTCTTTTGAGTTTGTCCTTCCACTTGGTTTCAGTTAGGTATAATTGGTATTTGATCTGCCTGGAGATGTAGCTTCAAGCATTTAAAATGAATTTAGGGTATGAATATATTTTCTTGTCCTTCCTGGGTTTTTAAGGACATGAATTGGCTAATACTTTCGGTAGAATTAGTAGATCAAATGACCAATTAATAGATGCCTCTTGATTAAGACTATCTCCTTCATTATTTATGCTTACCTTGCCACATGTATACAGCATGGTAATATAATTGAGTAGATTTATGTTGGGTTCTTGAACAATTTGGATTTTGTTGAAATTTCAATTATTGGAAGTTTGTCTCTTTAAGCCCGAGGTCTATTTTTCCTGGTGATTACGTGACACAGGAGTGTTTAGAGACTCTTCATGTTTGAAGATTGACAATGAAGTACAATGGGAACATGCATGTGGCCAGGTTAGTCAATGTGGGAAGCAAAAATCAAGATTAACACTATACTTCCTCAAATTAACTGTACTGTTTTAAAAAATAGTTAAATTGTATATTCTATATTGTTGAAAAGATAAATTTGCCAAGTTTCTGTAGAATCTTATGAAGTCAAATTCAGATTTCTTTTCTTAAAGATATTCAAGATTTTGCCAACAAAGGTTATAACTGTCAGAAATTCTGCACAAGGCTGAAAGTTTTGAATTTACTAGCATCAATGCTTCAATAATTGATTAACAAGCGTCATATCACTGGAAAGTTCAGTGAGTTCGGAGTTTAATGGATTTTAGAATGTTCGATTTGAAGTTTTCTACATCAAAATGTGATTGAATGAGTGTTAAACTACTCAGATTTGTTGTTGAAACCAAATTTGAAATCAAATTGTGTTTTGTTTTGTTCTCTTTCATCTCATTACAACTAAGATCTTTAATTTTAATTTGATTTAAGTTCTAAAGAGATCATGTCCTAAGCTTCGAGGGATGTTCTAAGTTGTTTATGTTAAAGGTAACAGCCAGTGATTTTAGAATAATGTGTGTGATTTTGAGCGTGTAACTTAGAAGAATGGTCTTGTTTAAAGTTCCTTCTTTAAACTCTATATTTTTTAGGTAGATTTCTTATAGTGGTGGATTAGGAAGCGATGTATATCTTGTAGGACTCCCTAGATGGTGAATTCTCTGTATCCCTTTGTAATCCTCTAGAGTGGTGAGTTTTTGTTTAGTCCAATGTCATTACGCCCTGGTGTTGATGATTATACTGATACTAGAATCTATGCCTAATCGCTAATTTCGGCTCTATCCTATCTAATCGAGGCAATAGTCTTTGTCTGTTGAGCCTCTCTTCTCATATTGTACTTTAGTTAGAACAAGTTTTTTGGGTAAAATTGTTGTACACAATTATAGAAATGCAGACAGTTTTGATGTTTAAGGCTTTGTCATGATACAGTTGTGATGTCAAAGTTATGTTTCAAATGATCTAATGAATAAAAATACTATTCTGTTTATTTCTCACCTTCTTTTTTCTGTTCCACACTCTTCTACCCACTCTGAGTTGGTTCTGCTCTCAACCTCTTTCTGGCTTCTGAAGACAATTGAGGATAAGCTAAATATGAATTTAATAAATGCATAGACCATATATTATCTTCTAGGATAATGTAGTTTACTTCTACTACCTCCAATATGCATGCCATTTTTATCATTGCTTCACTGCTCTTTAGTTTTAGTTTTAACTTCTAAAAGTTTGATGTCGTGATAGTCCATTTCAGTTTCTTATTTATTACATATTATGTCAGTGTTAAAGGATTTACTGAAGTGGCATGAGCAATCTATTGGATCGGGAATTGCAGAAATGTGTGGCAGCGAATTATTGATCAGATAACTGTTTGGAGATAAGGATCTCAGTAACAGTTTTTTTCCCAAGTAAGTGAACTCTCAAATCAGTTAGAAATAAACAACATATTCATAGAAAGATGTCCGTGTTTCTGTCTGAACGGGCTTAAGAATTCCTAGACTTGGTTACAGTTTCCATTACGGTTGTTTCGAATCTAGCTCCATATTTGAATTTTGAAGAATTGAGCTTATTAGAGAGAGCATATAACATAGATAATGCATGTATTAAACCTGAACCAAATCCCAAATTGAGTTGTGTGAAGATTGTGCTCAGTTACTTACATGAGATTTGTGAATGACGGGTGCCCCAATGCCATTGCAGGTGCCTCTATCCAGTGCAGTGGTGCTTCCAAGGAATTTTCTTAAATGATCAAAACGGAGAGATTGCTTCTCGTGTCTGGAACTTGCAAGTTGCGGCAGTCTCAGCTGGTGCTTCAAGAGAAGCTGCATATGGAGCACAAGGACACGGCTTTTTGATCAGATTAATTTTTACCCACTTGAATTTCAAGAAGCCAACGTTTGATTCAATATATGTTTTTTTTTTTTGTTTTGTTTTGCTGTCCCTTCAATTTTGGTTCTTTTGGCTGAAGTAAAAGCTGTACCTGTCATGTAGTTTTTAGTTGGCAGCTCATAAAAAAAAAAAAAAAAAAAGGGTGATGTGACAAAAATGTACCATTTCGTTTGTGGTGGCGAGAAAAAAAATGTCCAGTTGTGTAACCGTTTCTGAACAGTGCAGTATTCGTGCAATTAATGCTATTTTATTGTTTTCTATGAATTGAATTCTAATGCTGTAGCCCTCTGTTGGTTAGTCGTCTTGGATATATTGAATTCTGCTGGGCTCTGTGCCCGGGCCGAAACATTTAGATCCATTTCCTTTTAATCTCATCATGCTTGTACACTCGTTACTCTTTCATATTTACTCATATGACAACAGCCCACATCGGCGTTTCACATCAAAACTTTCAACTAGCTAAAAACTTTTATTAAATATATATCGTCAATTTTTTTTTCTAATTTTATTTATTTATAAAATTAATCATTCATACTTTCGTCGGGCGTGCTTTTAAACCCAGTTGATTGGCATTTATGGATGCTGTAATCACAATTATTTTGTTTCACTTACATTTTACTCCGTCTGTATAACGAAAACTGAAAAGGCAAAAATGTCGTGTCAAATGGCTCTCACGGGGTGAAGTTGCCGGTCAAGTAAAACAACACAGCTCCAAGACGGACTAGCAAAATCATCAAATCATCTTTCTCGTTTCTTAAATACGTGTTACAAATATAGAATACAAAAAAGATATCAAGCCCAAATGGGTACAAAGGATTTTGATTTTACATCCAAGACTTTGCCTACACTGCTGTTGTTGAACTCGCACGTCACGCTCAGTGTAAATCTTCTATGAAGTTTTTGAGAGACCCCCCGCAGCAAATAGGAGATTTCTTCGAGAAAACTATTTCCAGAAATATATACAAATATTATGCATTCTCATCATCTTTATAGACATTTGGAGGAAGAAAATGAGATTAACTGTGAAACATTCAAGCGGAGTACCTGTAAAGAATAGACTGGCGTCGACTTGGTTGGCAGAGTTTTCAACGATCTCAGTCTGTTTGTTCCGCTCCTGCAGAGTAAACAAAGCCCAATATAAGCAGGTAAGTTTCCAAATGCAGTATAAAGACAACAATGTCTTGAGTTACTTTGCCCATTGATAAACTTACTTCTCTTCAGTTTTCAGCACCTTCGTGCTAGTAGTGACATCCCATAATTTTACGGTGCAATCAGCAGATCCAGATGCAAGAAGCGAACCTTCACAACTGGCACAACCAAAGTAAATTATGTTAAAGAATAAAAAAGAAATCCAGTAGATACTTTATCCAAAATTTTTAGGTATGCATTGGTAACCAGTAGAAGAAACCTGTAGGCTAGTGTCCACACGCATGAGGTGTGACCCATCAAAGGGGTGACACAACGACCACTAGCAAGATCCCACATCATGATCGTGCCATCTTCATCACCAGATGCCATATACCGACCATCGGGTGACATTGCTAATGACAAAATCATACTCCTATGTCCAATAAAAATCCGGACACACTCCCCGCTTGATACATCCCATAACCGAACTGTTTTGTCGCTAGAACCAGTGGCGATGTAGTTGCAATTAACATGCCATCGCACACACTGAAAATGAATATTTACTTCTCAGATCAATACAATGGATCAGATAACTTGGAAAAAAAAAATTTAACCAAGAAGAATGTTTTTGACTTCTTGCCAGAATAAGAATTTCCATAGAAAGGATAGTGGTAAGGGGGCCAAATTAATACCAAATATTCAAGTTAAAAATTATGAATTTCAATATGAAACAAAGAAATGCAAAAGAACAAAAGTTACTCACATCAACATCAGAGAGGTGTCCTGCCATTATTCTTAAAGGCTGTATTCTATCCATAGACCATATTCTTGCTGTCCGATCATGGGAAGAACTAGCAAAATAATGCCCTTGAGGATTAAACTGCACCAAGTGATAACAGATTTCAGAGATTGTAAACTGAAGCTGACATAGAAGCACGGCATAGCAAGTTAAAAATTATTGCAAGCAACATTCAACTCTTAAGAACCAAATCCATGGCTATGAACAAACAAGAGTATGGATAAACAAAGAAAAGATAGATAAAGAAGGGAAATGGAATGTGTAATAGGCAATAAATATTAACCAGCAAAATTAAAACCAAATAGCCCAGACACATTAGAAAACTTGATGTCTAATGCTTCACAAGGTGGATAATTTAAAATCTGTTCTGAAGATTGAAAACAAACCTGAACGTCCCAAACAGGATAGTTATGACCCTTATAGCAAACAAGATTTGCATTCAGCTTTGTGCTCCATAATCTAACTGCAGCACAACAATTCTATTTTATTTAAATAAGAGAGAGAGAGAGTAGCAATCAAATTAAGCCTGACATTACATACTTGTTGTGTCTGCCGAGGAGGAGAGAATAAAATCACCAAGCGGACTAAAACTGGCAGAATATACTGGCCCTGAATGACCCTGATATAAAGTATAAGATCTTTTTCTACCGTTTGGCCCTATGATATCTTCTCTTGGAGTAGTATCATTTTCCCCCTGCAAACCAGCTGACAACAATAATGTTTAACAACACAATCTCTCTATTAGAATAACTGAGCATAAACAAACTTATTTATAGGCATGTTAACACTATCTAACCAGAAGAGAGATGACCTACACCTCAAGTACAGGTCTATACACTTTAGACCTACACCTCAAGTGCAGGTCTATACACTTTAGACTGCAGACCTAATAAATATATAAAGCAATGATGAAAGCTAAGCAAAAGAATATCACAAGCAAAGTGAAACTTGTTCGAGTAAACTTACAACTGACAGCTTGTTGCCCAAGCTTTGCCATATCCCAAACCTGTGGAGGTAAGGTTTAAAATTAACAACCAAAAAAGCAGCCAGATATATATTGATAATTGAGACAAGATAAAACCTTCAATGATGAGTCTGAGAATCCACCAGCAACCAAAGATCCATCTTGGGATATTGATGCACAATTTAATCTGGGAAAGATTATATTATAAAATAAGTGATTGTAAAAGATATACAAAAAATGCTCATTCAAAGTTGACAAATAAACCAACAAAATCAGAGTTGTTACCCATTGTGTGTGTTGATAAATGTATAGAAGCTGACAGATGGCAGAGCAGCACTACTCAAATGTACACGATTTCTCAAGTCTTCTAATATGGATTGCTCCACCTCAGTTGGCCTGAAACAATCAATTCATAAAATAATGTACTAGCGTGATCCTAGGGTACAACTTCATGAAACTAATAATTCCTACATCTTCAAGAAACTAATAATAACAGAAGAAATTAACATGCGGCTCTGTAACTCTTTAAACAGTTGAATAATGATAGGTGGATTGTTGTGTGTTTGTCTCATTCTATAAAATATAAGCACTTTTTTTTTTTTGAAAAAAAGAATCACAATAGATGACCCCAAGTTAAAATGTGATAAAATGGTTAAACTGACCTCGTAAATATTAATTATCCTATTCCCCACACCCACACACACGCACACACACAAACACACACATTGTATATATATATATATATAAAATTTCAGCTCAAAGTTGAATGTGAAATATAATGAGGAAAAAATGCAGAGGTTCTTGAAAATACACTACGGGGAGAGCAAGATCTGGTTTGACTCGTGGTGCTGTAGACACAGTGTTGGCCTCTAGACGTGCAGTTTTTGCTGTTGCATTGATAGCTTTGTCCTTTTTCAACTTTTTAATTGAAGCACCTTGCTTTCCACCTTCTACTGGTCTTTTCTAAAGAGGAAACACATAGCACGGAATTAGTTTTCAGAGAGGGAGAGCATTTTATCATGAAAGAAAAAAATTCTTTACGATTAGAGGGGGCAAAAGAATCATAAATAAAACATGAAACCAATAATACCTCTGCAATTAATTCAACTTAGTTTGTTATGGTTGCCAAAGAAAATGGTATACATTGTATCAAATTACAAGCATTGAGGAATATATGCACCTTATTCTCATCTATTTCCGCTTCTTTGTTTTCTCCCTCTGCTTTTTCAGAATCTGAGATTAAACCTGTCTTCTCCAAGCGATTTTCTAAAGAATCTTCAAGCAACTGTAACAGATATATAACAAAAGTTCAAAATTCAAACAAACATCAGATATATAACTCTAAGGCCATTATGACATCTAACATTTGTAAACTACATTTAATGATACATTAATGGCTTCATAGGTAGCATAAATGTAAAGGAAAGCAACTATTTATAACCAGCTCGCCAAACTCAGACATGTGCTAAGTTCAAATGAGATGTATTTGAGCTGATATAGATAATTCTGACCAGGGATTATAAGATTTCACAAGATACAGTGAAATATGGTCAATAATTTTCTACTTCAGACAGAAAAAAGAACAACTAAACAGCAAGCTTTGATAATAATGACCATAACAACCTTAAATAATCAATCAGATGAATTCTCGAACTATTAGAACAAACGGGGGTGTGGAATTAATGCTTCAGAAATGCATAGAAAATATTGTCTAAGTCAAGAGATCATTCTTGCAACTTCTAAATGAAACAGTTAATTGTTTCCAGTACTCAAAAACAGGATAAAAAATCACATGAAGATGAAAGTGCATACAAGACATGAAAGAACAGTAGCTTATGAAGTATCAACTCCCATAACTCACCCCCCAATGTACTTCTTTCTGATTTATCTGGTTGGCTGCATCTTGATTGCTTCCAATAAGGGTAACAATTTCAGCATCATCAGAAATTGAGCTGGGCTGTCCAGGAGAAACTGCCGACAAGTGGGGTAAAGGCGTCAACCAGAAGTACAGAAAATATTACCATAGTTCAAAATATAGTTTACATTAACTTCAATTGTTTTACCTTGGAAGTTAATGCGTTCATTGATAATCCCAAGCATTTTTGTGGATTGTGTCTTGTGTAGATACTGAAGCAGAAGCTCATATGAATACTGGTAAAAAGATTGACAATGGTTAATTTTTTTAACTATATGAGTATTTTGATGTAACGAAGTGAACAAGAACCAATACAGTACCTGACATATCTTAATGTTGACTTTGCTGTGCCTTAAAGAATGAGCAAATTCCATCTCCTGATTAATGAAAAATTTTCAGAATTTTTATACAGAGATTTAACCATGGATAATAAGAATTTGGATGGTCACAAACCTCCAGATGAGAGGGCGAAAGAACACCTTCCAACTTCTGAAGATCTCGTAAGTGCATCATTTCATGGTCTTCACGAAAGTTATTGAAAAATGTTCTAGCTGGTTGAATAACAATAAAATTGCAGATGCATAAGGATTGTTGCCCTTATAAACAGAAAGTCAGAAATTTCAGGTTAAAAGACAAGGATAAAGAGTTTTAAATTATACCCTCTTGGATGTGGCCTTTTGCCACCAGATCCATGAAACAATGGATGAAGACTGGATAAAGCACATGAAGCAACTCATGCTGCATGGTAGCAAGATAAGTTGCATTACTATAGAAGTAACCTACAACAAGATCATCACTAAAGGCAACTCAATAACCAGTTACCTTATAGAGATCCAGGGAGCTATAAGTCCATGACCTAAGCTTGCTATATTCATCCTGGTAACGAGCTGGACCATCTTCTGATCTGGAAAACAAGACTATTCATTAAGAACAAAATTAAATACTATAACAACAACAATACAAGTAAACCAAAAGTAACTTTCAATCCTCTTTTTTGGGAAGAAAGTTAAGTGATTTCACAATGTACTTCCATATCAACCAACTAAGGTGAATGCACTCTCTCACTCTCTTAGAAAAAAGCATACTTTTTCAAACTAACCAAACAGAAAGTTGGCAATATCCCTTAATCCAAAATCAAGAGACTTTAACACTAGAATCAAGTCAATCAATGATGGAAAGAGGCTTGTGGTTAACAAAAAGCCAAAAAGGGGGGGGGGGGGGGGAGGAATTCTTTTTGTGGTTCCCATTTCTATGACATCAGTTCAGCTTATTCATAGAGATACTAGCTCAGCTAATATAAACAAGCCTCAATACAACCAAAAGCAGACTGAAGTTGCAAACTTTCACAAGTAAAATTTAGGGCTTCATAAATGCTCAGTAGCAATTAGTTTCAGATAATTAAAACCTAAACAATAAAAAAAGTCTCCCGTAGCTTAAAAAGTCAAAACTCTTTCGGTCATAAAATTCCTAAAACCTAAAACCCATACAATTAATGTAACTTCAATAATTAACAAAATTCAGTCCCAAAAAATAAAAATAAAATAAAATAACTCATTAGCAGAGAGAAAGAGAAGAGAGGCGTGTACTCGGAGAAGGTGCGAAAGAACTTGGAGAGTTCGGGGTCGTTGAGGATGTCGATTGGATTGGTGTTGTTACTGTTCTTGTTTCGTTGAATTTCGGCTTGCAATGCGTTTTCGGCCTCACTGAATCCTTTCTTCTTCAAGTACGTTGCTACGAATTCCACTACCTGCAGCTCGTCCATTCTCTCTTCTTCTTCTTCTTCTTCTTTCTCCTGCAGTGTTGATGATGCTCTCTGGTTAATCAAGGGCCAGAGAGAACAGGGACGTCCTCGCTCGTACCCAACTCAGGATGTTATAATATGTGCACGTGAAAAGAGGTGTAATGAGAATCAAAATGGAGTGTATAAAATATCTACCCCTGTGAACCACGCTTCAAATCCAGCCCATCAGATATACTTAAGACTCTGATCCAGCCCAGTTTTTGAAAGTTGTGTAATAAGTATTTGACTCAGATGTATAAAGTATTGGCCTACGCTGAGCTCGGCCTGTGAGTCGATGAGCCCATTCTGGGCGTAACCTAATTTCCTAAGTCAACTGAACTAAGTTTCCCTTTTTGGTTGTGATTTAGCAATATGGCATTCTTAAATTAAAATCAGAGTCCCTGCACTTTAAATTAACTACTTTTTTTTTAAATTGTTATAGTATAGTTATAATCAACTGCTTTTTTACATAAAAGTCAACCATAATATTTATTATTGTTATTAGGCTCCAACGAACCAAAATTATTGAATGTAATTAATCCTTTGATTCTCACACTCACAAAGGCAATTAAATCCAACAAATAAATTAAACATCATTATTATTTTTTGATTAAATGGGTTTGGTTATCGAATGAATTATCACTGGCTTTAGGATGATGAAACCAACTTACCAAAAACCCAATTATAGGTGCGTTTGGCAGTGAGGTATTATAATTTTTGAATTGCAGTCACGGTTGGAGTAAAAATTGATTGTGTTTGATAAATTTTAGAAGTTAATAAATATCGGTAATGATTAATTTTAAATAATATTATTTCTTAATTGTTAACCAATTAAATTTTTTTTCATACTTTGAATTATTATTTTCTATATTTCATTTAATTTTAGTGTTGATTAACATACGATTATGTTTATCAATTTGACAAATCAAATTAATATTTAACTAATCAAATTTATTTTTTCTGCACAAGTTGTAATAAATAGTTTATATAACAAAATAATACAAAATGAAAATAAATACATTCTAATTTTACACGTTGATTGAAGAAATAAATTATACCAAATATGTCTAATAAAGTTCATGTAACATAACATTATCAAAACTTAAATGAAATTAATTACAAAATTCTTACAATTTTTTTCCATTTTCATGCCTCAATTAAACTTGCAGAAATATCATCTCTTAAAATTATTATATCTTGAACTGTGTTATCATCTGTATCATAACTTTCTTCATGAGATGCAGGATTGCTTATATGTTTACTAACAGGATCACTTGGCTCATCTATTGTTTCATTAAAATGATATGATTTTGTGAATATCTTATAATGTAATTATGTAATACCATGGTAAAAATAAGTATTTTAACTTTGTTTCTTAAATGCATAGGTTGGCATATTTCGTAAAATATTCCGTATATTCTTCCAAACCCCAAAAATACGCTCAATAACACTTCTCAGATAAGAGCACTTGTAGTTGAACAATTCTTTATAACTCATTTGTTGGCTATCTTGGCAAAAATTAAGAAGCCTCTATCTTTCACCTTTATATGGTCTTAAATACTTACTTAATTGCAGATTTCCTACTTCTACTAAATAATACTTTCTTAATAAAAATATAAATCTAAATATATAAATGCATTTTCAAAGTTTTGTAGCAACCACAACAATAATGATAACATAATTTGCAACAAGTTTGGCATTTATGTATGCATTCCAACATATCCACACAAAACAAAGAGAAATAGTGTACTTATGATAATTTATTTGCATACTAAAGGGAATACACTTTTGAAATTATGTTAAAAAAGGAGGACAAAATTAAAATTAAATAACATGTGAGTGTATTTCAATAATATAATATAAAACTGGAGAAAAAAAGATATTGAACTGCCCAAGGTCAGCTATAAGGTGTAATCAAACACCTTGGCAACTGAGCTTTGGAAGCCCAGTTGTCGCATAATATTTCCAAATGCATCCTATATACGTTAAGACTTTTTCTATAATAAAAATGTTTTTATATATTCATGAGGTAGAAAATAATGATAGAAATTATTAGTTATTGAAAACAAGAATTAGATGACATCAAACCCATGTCATGAGATTCTTATGGTAGTGTGTAGTTGGTCTTTCATATGAGCACTCTCTTTTTTTTTTAATGCGGATATGTTATTAAGTTATATAGTTTAATATAGTTAATTTAGACGTTATTAAACCATCTAACTTTACAGTGAATTGAAAAACAATCATATTAAATCATATGCCTTAATAACATATTCGCATTAAACCATTTGATTTTCTTTACTGACATTTATTATAACTCATAATAAGCCTTTTCACTGCAAAAATGAATAATAGAATAATGTTATTAAGTTGTATGGTTTAATAGATTGAACACAAACATGCTATTAAATCATATAACTTTATAGTAAATTGAATAACAATCCTATCAAATCATATGACTTAATAACATATTCGCATTAAATCATTTGATTTTTTTAATACTATTATACAGAACTATTACTGATATTACATCAAATATTACAATTGATATTTACAATCAAATTATACAAACCTCCTCATGGTGTGTACATTGATCTTCTGAACACACTACCCATATTCTTTAGACTCTTATAATATTCAAGAAGTGTCCGCTCCACTTACACTTGGAAAGGGAGAGACTATCTTCCGCAAAGCCTATACCCGCAAGCTCTCGATTAATTCAAGTCGGATATGGGCCCCCGAGAAGTTTTAACTTTTAAAATTGAAAATAAATCTATTTTGGAAGAAGCCCAAGCCCCAAATATATTTCGAGTTTGGGTTCCTGTATTTTATCAGGCATGAATCCGAAACCAAACCCGAAATATATATTTTTGAAAATTAAAATATAATTTTAATTTAAACAAACAATTAAAAAAATACTCAAATAACAAAAAAAAAATATCATAAGTCTAAAGTCTAAACTCACAAGTAGGTGGGTGTTACTGAATTAGAAAATAAAAAAAAAACTGATTGGATTTATATTTGGTTCGGTAACCCGAACCGATTGGCTTGAAAATAAAAAACTGATTGGATTTATATTCGGTTTGGTAACTGGAAACGAACAGTAAACCCAATTGGGTTACATTTGGAAAAAAAAAAGCCTAAATTACTAGCAATCAAACCCGACCCCCCTAAAAATAAAAAACACTAAGGTGACGTTTGTTTTTTCTCTGAAATTTAAATAGAGCTGAATTAATTTGAAATTTTGAATATAATTGAATGTCTGAATCTGAATTATATGTTCTTTTTTTTGTTTGAATCACAAAAAATATATATTAAGTTATTTGTTTTTTCAACTTAAAAAATTTGAAAACTAATATTTTTACATTAATGCCCCTACAAATTGTAAGTGTTAAACAAATAACAAACATACCAAGGAATATAAATAAGATATAAACAAATAATAAACATATCAAGGAATATAAATAAGATAATAAATTATCTTAACATAAATCATATTTAATTGAATACAACTCTTTAATATTCTAAATTATATAGGTTAATCAATTTTATTATAATTTCTAATGTTTTTATATAAAAAATATTCACAAAAAATTATGAAGATAAATAATATTAATTTTTAAAGAAAATAAATAGATAATAATAATAATAATAATAATAATAACAACAGTCTACCACTATATATTAGTAATAATGCTAATTATTAAATTTTATTTAGATAAAAATAAAAATTAATTAATTATATAGAGATATTTTAAAAAATATCTTTTGATGATATTTATTCAAACATTTTAAATTAAGTAAAAATATAAAAATTAGCTTGATAATTTAATAAAAAATAATAACAAAATTTCAACTATTAAATTATTAATTTTCATTAAGTTAAACGAATAAACTTAATGATTTAACTGAATAAAATTAAGTCAACTTAATGGTTGAAGTTAAATACAAACGACCCCTGAGCTAAGCCTTACTTTACTCTCAATTCTCAACCGCGGTTGGCCACTCAACCGCGTCACGCTGCCTCCGGTCGTCACACTCAGCCGTCAATCGCGTCTTGTCAGTGGTCACTTTCTCGCAGCACAGCGGCAGTCGACCTTCACTCTCGTCTTCGTCGGGTCATATTTAAAGGCATGTCCTTTTTATTTCTTTCGTTCTTGCTTCTCTTGGCTTTCTTTCTTCTCGGTTTGTTTCTTTTTCTTTTGATTCCTGATTCTTAGTTTGCTGTAGAATATTTTGGGTGTGTAAAGTTTGTATATTTGCTAGTTGAGAATCTTGTTATTGTAGCATTTTGGGCTTAAGATATATGGTTGAGTTGATCTCTCCTTTATTCTGTAATGGGTATGCTATGCACCATTATTCTGTCCATGAGCCATTGACATGATGAAAGAAACTTCTTATGAGGCCTAAGGAGAACTTGTTTTGACGTTGGTTTTAAACTGTTAAGTTGATGGGATGGATTGAATTTAGATGGTTTATCTGCAGAATTTCGCATATGAGTTCTTGAATTGGTAAGCTTGCTAAAAGCGCACGAGCATTTGTCGGTTTTGGAAAGGCATATATGCGCATTCTTTCAACTTTCTTCTGCATCTCTTAAACTGCGAGTTGGTGAAATATTCCATTATGTTTATAAAATTAAATCTCTAGCATCAGTGTTCTTCTTGTAATGCATATTTGTTGTAGCAGTTACTTTATGAAATGAGTTCTTCTTGTTGCCTTTTCTTCTTTCTTTTATGGGTATGAATATCTGCCTTATGAGATTTCGATCGGTTGATTGGTAGTAATTACATCTTGTTCATGGGATTAGAGCTCTACATGTTATTATATTTCAGAATCTTGTTAGAGTTGCATGAACTGGATTGACTGAAAACGTCATTCTTAGAATACTTGGAATCAAAAGTTTTTGTTGAAGGCTTAGAATGATTATATTTTCATTTATTTGGAGGTTGTTAAAATTTGATCATTTGTAATTTTATTTTTAAATATGTATATTCAAAATTATTTTTATTTTTTGAAAAAAAGGACCTGAATCTACACAAATTATTAATTTTTTTGGAATCAGGTCCCCGTTTTCGGAATTATCCCCAATTTAATTTTTTTCTTGTATGGGGCGGGTTGGGGTCCTAATCGGGTTTGGGTCCCAAACCCGCCCCATTGGGTGTAATTCAATCCTATTGGGTTTAATTCTCCAACCCGATCGGGTTGTAACCCAAACTAAAACCCGAACAACCGAAACCGAAACCCGATTTGTCCACTCCTACTACATGCTATTTACTTTTTTCTCTCTCTTAAATAAATGAAGAAAGTTATTAAATTATCTAATATTTTTTTCTAATTATATTCATTTATGTTAAATGATTTCATTATTTGATATCTTTTGGTAAGTTTAATGGTCTGACACATATTGTTGTAGATTACTTGGGGACCATGGGAGTGGAACTACCAAAAGATCATGCTGAATCTCATGAGATGGAGGATGTTAATATTAGTGACTTGGAATTAGTCTACCACGTAAGGGAAGCCCTCACATCTGTCCAATCAGTAAGTGTTTCCCCACCTTGCAAACTCAGCTCAACTAATTATTAGTTTAATTATTTTTTTCAGAGGAAAAAAATAATTAGTTACCTGTTCTAATCCTCATTTAATACTCCATTCTAACCCCCCCACCCCCCAAAAAAAAAAATTCTTTGAATAGGGTGATAATGACAATTATAACCAACTAGTTGCGGTTATGCACCTTTCGGGACGTCTTGATCCTGACAATAGGGCTTTGCTTGAGGTAGGTTCTTCACTCAGTTTCGTGCATGTCGTTATCATCAAATGACATTCATATGTGTTTTGTTTTAAGCTTTAATTCCCTCTTTATATTAACTTGGCAGACAAGTTTGAAGGCGCTATCTGGAGTAGTTTCTTATATAGCCATTTCCCACCACGAGTCTCTGCTTGTTTCTGTAAGTTGTTTTATATGGATTTGTGTGTTTGTTTCTGCTTGTTATGTATTACCAGATCGTTATTATCGTTTTTGTGATCAAGTGTTTTTTCAGATTTTTGGAATGAGCATGTGGAACTATGACCCAGATGTTATGGATGCACTGAAAGGCCTGATTATATCCTTGGTATGTCAGTTGAGAATCATCAGAAATTTAAATTCTTAAAATTTCTCTGTGAAGCCTTTAACACTTTTTTATTCATTTCACTCATAATGTTTCAGGCTGCTTCCAATGGAAAATATGTTGATTCATGTTTAACTATGCTCGTCAGCAACTTTACACCGCCAAGTTATTTCCTAGATAAACTGAAAGAGCCTCATGGTCTTGAAAGAAAGCATCAAGTTCTTTCCCGGGTGCATGCGGCTTTGAAAAGTATTTTTGACTTGGTGCCTCTTGCCCCAATGAGATTATTGCCCATAGTTGTGCAGAGAATGCCAACCGTCCATAATAAGCATGAGCGAGTAAGTCAGATATGAGCCTTTAAAATTTGAAATTGGATTTCTCAAACAAATTGTGTGGCCTATTTGTTATTATTTTCAGATTTTGTTGTCTAAATTAGTCACAATGGATGCATGCATGTACTGTTACTGTTGTATGTGTTTCTTGTTCCATTCTGGTCTAATATCTCTAGGACTTTTGCCAAATTGATTATATATGATTATCATATCACCTTAGGGGATTATATATTACTATTATATCGATATTAATTATACTAATGAATCTTTCAGATACCGGGGAAAATATGAAATGTGGATTCTGAAATTAAATATTTGTTTCTGTGAGCCTTGCTAATATATGATTCTGTTCTTGACCCCTCAGTTTGTCTTTTAGACACACCAAATGCAATTTGAGTTCTCTTTTGTGGGGTGTTCGTATAAGTTGCTCCACTCTTCCTCACACAGTCCATCAATAAGTTGGTAGTGTGCTCATATAACATGCTTTTTATACTTATACTTGTGTTCTCCTGTGGTCATTCCCACATTATCTATTGTGGTGAAATAGTTGATGTGCTACTTATATAAACATGATGGTAGTGGCATTTGGATTTCTCTGTTTGTGAAAAACCTGCCATTTTGAATGTTATCCCTGAATCTGTTATTTATTTATTTATCCTTTTATTTGAGTACTGTCTATAATCAGAAATTGTTGTTCTACAATCAGAAATTGTTGTTCTACATGATAAAATGCGATTTTTGAGATTTATGATTTATCCATCTCTTTCTGTAGTTGAAGATGATTGTTGTTTACACGGAGAACATGCTAAAGCTGGAGAGCAGTGCAATGGGAGAACTTGTTAGAAGCACATTGCTTATGGCAGTGGTGGATAGGCTAATAGATTTGGATGTAAGCCAATGGAACTGCCATGTAACTTGGTGCTTGAAAATAATTTGTGTTTATATGAACGTTCTTATGTGGTGAAATTTCTTATAGATGGAGATTGGATGGGATGACATTTTACATGATGATTTTAGTAAAGGCATATTTGAGATGGAGTTAGAAGATGTGGAAGAGGCTGCAGATGATGCTGAGCAAGTTGGTGATGAGGTAGAATCAACAAAATTTCATTTTTGGTGATTCACCTGATTTTCATATCAACAATTATAACAGAAAAAATTAGAACCAGTGCGGAGTACTGGAGTTAGTTCAGTGTGTGCTGCTGAAATTTTTACAGAAATTATGAAACGTGGAAGTTCCTTTTGTGAAGAAAAGAAATCAAAGACCTACAAAATGAACTGTAGAAAATTGGTTGATCTTTTTCTTGATTTGTCTTTACTTGTGGGAAGTAATGTAACCTGATTATAATTTTGTTTTTTTGGGGTAGCTTCCAAGTGGCTCTTTAAGTCGGAAGAGTTTAAGTGGAAACCTAATTGCCGAACTACTAGATAGCTTGATGGTGCTAACTTTTGAGCATCTGGAATCATGTGAAGGCACGGGCCGTTTGATTGAGGTATTTTGCAAATTCTTATTCCTTTTACTTGCTCTTTGGGTCCCTCTTTCTGGCTTGTTTTAAAGAGATTAATTGTTATGGTTAGGTATTTGAAATTCTTCTTCAGTCATTCCAGATAACTGTTCTAAATGCGTACAAGTCGAAGTTTGCTCAGGTAATGTTCAGATTTCCTTTATATTTCATTGTTTTAGTGAACTTATAAAGACAGTCGGACACGCCCCCTTTTGATTTCTTTCTATCAAAGAATCATATGAACAATTGATTCCTACAGGATACACTTTTAGTAGAAAAAATTTTCCCAATTCCAACAAAATTTCCCCTTGCTTTTGGATTTCAAAATTGCTTGAATCACATCCTTCCAATTTCTATATCGAAAATTGACTTACGAAGTTTTTTCCAACTTATTGATTGGTATTAACCCTTGCAATGTTTGTGTGTGTGCATTTCTTCCTTCTATAGTTTTTTCTTATTAGTATTTTTTTAAATTGTTACAATCTACAGATATATCACAATATGATGTCTTCTGGGATTGTAGATATATACGCTTACCGTATAGCCTAAAAATCCATCAAGACTAGCTCGGAAATCTACTCCTACTAATATTGGCGAGATTTATCTACCCTTATTGCACAGTTTGTGGAAATGGGTTACGTAGGGGCTCGAACTGATTGTTGAGGGCTCAATGCCCAGTGGCATAGTTTTCAGTTTCTTATTATTTATTTGATGGATTTTTTTTTGGGGGGTGGGGGGGTTAATGAAATAAGTATTTTCCTTGCTTTGTTTATTGAGGTATGTCTTCTTTTAAATGCAGTTTGTGATGTTTTATGCCTGTGCATTGGATCCCGAAAACTGTGGTCTGAGATTTGCCACAATGCTTGCGGATGTCTTTGTTAGTGGTGTCTATCCTCCACTCACAAGGTAATTTGGATTCTTATCTCAATGAGTAAAATCATTTTTTGGCTGCTGGATCTAGCTGGTATGGGTCTGTCGATAGTTAACTGCAGATCAGGCTGCTTGATCAATCAAATGTCATCTTTTAAGTTACATGCCACCATGTCAAAACATTTTTTTTCTGATACTTTTAATTTTGCTTTTTTCTGGGATGGTAATGTGTTGCTGAGCTTAAAAAAATTTTCAATGAATAAACGACTTTTCTACCAAATTATTTTGTTTATCCTCCATTATTTTATTGGAAGGCATGTTTATAGACAGCAATGAAGTTGTTAAATAAATAAATTATTTCTCTGCCAGTTGTCATAACATAGATGTATCTTTGTATTGCAAAATAGTATTTGTTGGAATCTTGTATGGATTGTCATTTTGGAGGGGGATAAATCATTATTAACATACTAGTATTAACTCTCTTTTCTTTTATATGCAGGATGAGTGCTGTGTCTTACCTTGCTAGTTTCCTGTCTCGTGCGAGGTTTTTGTCTCCCTGTTTCATTGTTAGCTTGTTAAAAAGGTTAGAAAGAATAGCTGATCTTGTATTCTGTTATTCTTATGGAAGATCCATCAAGTGAATTGCAACTGCATGGTTAGCAGTGTGCATGCTTGGTTGTCTCAGTATCTGAAAAATTTAATGATTGAGCCAAAAGTGGTTGGTATTAGGGCGTGTAGGAAACCAAAAACAAAAAAACTTATATGGACTGACTCGAACAAAATTAAATAAAAGAATTATGCTTTGGTCAATATTAAAATAAAATAATAAGCCAATATTCAATAGCTAATTTATTTTTAGAATAAAATATCATACATTAGCATCTTACAGTTGTATCATTTATATGTACAGATTAGTATCATTTTTAATAAGTTTAACTTTTAGTATATAACCATATCGATTGTAGTTTGTGCCCTGTGGGCACTGTACTTATTAAACAGAAAGCAAGATGTTAACCAAGACTGAATTGCATCAAGTGAAAATCTAAACTGAATCAAATAGGTTGTTTAGTTGGGTTTGTTGCATGGCTCTGGATATTCTATAAAGGAAGCAAATGTGGATTTCATATTAAATCTGATAGTGTTTTTATTTTGCAGGTTGGTGGATTGGTGTTTGGAGTACTGTAATATACTGGGTGGTGACATAAACCCAAAAGCCCATAGAGTGTTTTATTCAGGATGCCAGGTAAATGCTTCTGAACACAGATTTCTTAATAAAAGATTCCCTTTGCTTAAATGTCTCTGCAACCAACTTTTATGAATCTTTTGCTTATGTTGGTCTAATCATAGACAAATTTGTTTTGGTCTATGGTAAAACTGTTGAGTAGTTTAAATCAATTATTAAACTGGAGTATTGATGGTTAATTCTTCACCACAGGCCATTATGTATGTGCTATGTTTTCGTATGAGATCTATGATGGATATACCGAGGCTCAAGTCTCAGCTTCTCCTTATGCCTCTAGAAACAGTTTTGAAGCACGATTTGAACCCATTAAAGGTGAGCATCTTTTCTTTTGATAGCTCCTCTAAACTTAATATGAAATATCAAGCATGTTAATTGTTATGTCACAAATTTTTTCCCTACCACCTTAAATTACTATTTTCAAGACGATTTTTTTTCTCATAAGGACATTGTACATCCTTTTTAGTCATTTCATTATTTCCTTTTGTACATATTTTTAGTCTTTTCATTGTTTCCTTTTGAATTGCTGCTCTAGCTGGATGAATATGTCTTAATTTTAATCTCATCCTGGGACCTAATTCTTCAGTTTTCTGTTGTAAACAGGTATGCCTACCATCTGTGGTTTCAGAGTTTCTCCAACAATCAAAAGCTGCTCATCTGTTCACCGTGTCTGAAACTTTTGTATTTAATGATCTGTTGGAGTCGGAACTTTCCAGGGCTTTTGGTGGGCTGGAAAGGCTGGACATGTTCTTTCCGTTTGATCCATGTTTGCTGAAGAAATCTGACAGGTTTGCAAATGCTACTCTGCTATGAATTATTTTTAGAATGAATGTCAACATTATTAAAATTCATATTTTACATGAACCCAAGTTTTCAGTCATTAGCTTTTCTGAATGACTGCTCTGGAAACTATTAAGTTGAAATGAGGTAGAGGGATAATTACCAGTATGTTGGCCTTAACTTGTGAGTCAGAAGAGTCACTTGAGCTAAAGATGACTAATAAACTGATGTGTCTGTTTCTGAAGTTTCATACGGCCGAACTTCATTTACTGGTCGATGGTTAAAACTGCTTATCATGGCGATGAAGAAGACAACAGCGATGAAGATGTAGATGAGGATAATGGAGATCATGTTATGGTTGATGGGATGGGCAGGAATCCTGATGAGCAGGATCTTGATCTCGATGAGTTTGAATATTCATTAAACAAAATGTCCATCACACCTAAGAATTCCTTCAGTTGTCGGTTGGATGGTGAATTGCGACAACCCATGAAAATGCCCTCAAGAATTAGGCCCTCGACGAGTCCAGAATCTTTGTGATACAGAATCTATTTCATCTTTGTACCAGCAGATTAGAGAGGAAGAGATTGCAGTGCTCATGCTAACAGGGAAGATAACTCGTGCATTTTTTGCAGATGTGTTGCTCGCTTGGCGAAGGGACCACAACTGAGGGTAGACAGCAAATAGCGAGATTGTTGTTACACAGCAGAGTTCTGCTAATAGTTTTGAGATAGTGTTGTATTGAAAATTCCATGAACACTGTTGTAAAATTAAGTTAAATTAAGTGCTGATAAAAAAACCGTGACTTTTGCGACTTCCCATGGTTGTGTCAGAGAATTGCACAAATGTAGTATAAGAACATTACATGTAGAATGGAATTCACAAGTGGAAACGCAACCAAATCAATTAAGGGTGTTTAAGAAGACGCGCCAGTCAAGTAACTTCGGTACCAATCAACGGTTTTTATGTAAAATTAATCAATACTGTTCACGTAGAACTTCAACCTTATTTGGAAATTGGAAAACTAACTTAAAAAGATCAGTGGATGCAAAGGTATGAAGTGAGTTTAATCTGAAAGGATAAGTGTATGCAGTAATAATTAGGAACCGAAATACGAAATAAACTAATAAGGGTGACTGAAAAATGTAGCAATGCACGTCAACAGCAAAACACTCAAAATGAATTCGTAGCACTAATACTAGAATAACCTAACCAAGATCTAAACAATACCTAGCATCTGATCTCTATTATATGTTGTAATAACCCAAGACCCACTTTAAAGGATAGGAAAGGGCCTTAGATTCTACCTACTTTCAGTTTCAGTTTAAGACACACTGAAAATGGCATCTCCTACTGTACTCCTGGTAAGCAACTGGAGCTCTAACGAGTTGAAAGCAGATATCATGAATTACATACGCAGCCCACATCCGAATCCGATTCCAAATAAAAAACTGATACTGAATCACACGGCGCCAACAACTCTATTTCCACATATTCGGTATGCTTGGTGGATTGCTGTTACTGCAGCCTCCTCCGGTGCTGTGGTTTAGAGGGCTTCCAGGTCCACCGGATGATTCATTAGCTTCAGTTTCCACGGGATGGTGGGCTTCCAACTGCTGATGCTCCTGGGATGAACTTTGGCGTAGTAACAGAAGAAGACAATGGTTCTGGTTGCATTCCCGATCTCCACTCCTTCCATCCTTCAGCCAAAAAAACTACCGATTAGGGGTGGACACGGTTCGGTTCGGTTCGGATCGAAATTAAGTAGAACCGATTTAAATCCGTTATTTTATAAAAAGAACCGAATAAGAACCGAATTCAATAAGAACTAAACTCAAACGGATCTTTTCGGATCGGTTCGGTTCGGTTCGATTTTTTCGGTTCTGAGCCTATTAGGCCTATTTTAAATTTTTAGCTTATTGGGCCTCATAAATGTAATATTTTTTTCAACAATTAGTTCATCCTAATTTCATTACAAATATTAACAATAAATACAAAGTATTCAAAACATATTTTATCATTAATATCTTACTAACTACTAATAAGGTGCTCACAAAATATAAAATATTAAAATTTCAAAATACATAACCAAACTCCAATACTCCATCTATATAAATATAATCATAATGTTGTAAAGACAAATAAAAATAACAACAATTACAACTTACAACACAAAATAAAAAGAAAATTTAGAAACAAACGCCAACAACATTCTCCCATCTTCATCAATATCAACATAAACTTTAGGCATTTTCCAACTCAATATTTGGATCTATAAATAAAATTTTGCACATGTCGATTTGAATAAAATCTAAAATTAATTCGGTTTTTCGGTTCAGCTGAGTGAACCGAATACCAAACTGACATTTGGATTTTTTTTACAAATAATATATTTCAGTTTTTTTTAAATAAAAATCGATCTGAATTTAAAAAACCGCCGGTTCGGTTCAGTATTTTTAAAAAAACCACCGGTTCGGTTCGGTATTTTTAAGACCACAGTTTTTATGCCCACCCTTACTACCGATGATAACCTGTAATGCAAGAGTTTCATAAAACGCTATGACGTCGAAACTTCTTACTCGAAATCAGGACACAAGTACACCACAGTTCTTAGGCAGTGGAACAAAGAACACAAGAAAACCTGAACGGGAGAGGCTGAACAAAGCTCATAAATATGTCTGAACCTGGGACGCAGTTCCTAATTAGTAATTTCGGTCTCCCGTTGCTGCTATAATTTACTTATTTTATTTTGTTGCCGATCTTATGTTACTTCGAATGAACTGCTTTTTTTAAATTGTTATAGTTATAATTAACTGCTTTTCTAAGAAAAGTCAACAATAATATTTATTATTATTATTGGGCTCCAACGAAGCAAAATTAGTGAATATAATTAAACGTTTGATTCTCACACTCACAAAGGCAACAAGGTCCAACAAATAAATTAAACATCATTATTGTTTTATGATTAAATGGGTTTGGTTATGGAATGAATTATTATTGCCTTTAGAATAATGTAAGTAGCTCACTTAGAGCATCACCAAAAAACTCTTCAAATAAGATTTTATTACTTATTTGAAGAGCCACATCAATATTTAAAGTTCCAAAAGACACTCCAATTAAGATTCTTCAAATAAGAATTGATTCTCTCTCTTTAAATTTGGAGAGTTAATTTCTCACTCTTCAATTTATATTTTATTACTTTTCATTGAAGAAAGAGAGAGAAGTGCTTTAATTGCTATTGACTTTTCCTTTGAAAAAATAATTATTTGATTAAAATAATATTAACTTATTTCTATTTGAAGAGTTTTTTGGAGAATATCATATTTTTTCACTCTTCTATTTGCCACATAGGTAAGCAAATAACTTCTATTTGCCACATAGGTAAGCAAATAAGTATTTGAAGAGTAAAATTTATAGAGACTTTTGGAGATGCTCTAAGAACTTAATTATAGGTGCATTTGGTAGTGTGGTGTTACTTTGAAGTAAAAGCCATAACTAGAGTAGAAATTAATGGTGTTTGGTAAATTTTAATAGCTACAGAGTAAAAATTGATGAATATCGGTAATAAATAATTTTAAATAAAATTATTTTTAATTGTTGACTAAACAAATTATTTCTCCTACTTTGAAATATTATTTTTCTATATTTTATTTATTTATAGTGTTGATTAACATATGATTATGTTTATCACTTTGACAAATCAAATTAATATTTAACTAATCAAATTCATTTTTCTGCACAAGTTGTAATAAATAGTTTATAAATTATAATTTTACACATTGATTGAAGAAATAAATTATACCAAATGTGTCTAATAAAGTTCATACAACATAACATAATCAAAACTAAAATGAAAATAATTACAAAATTCTTATAATTATTTCCGCTTTCATGCATCGATTAAACTTGCAGCAATATCATCTCTTCAAATTATTATATCTTGAATTGTGTTATCAACGGTATCATAACTTTCTTCATGAGATGCAATGTTGTTTATATGTTTACTAACATGATGACTTATTTTATCTATTGTTTCATTAAAATGATTATGATTTTGTGAATATCTTCAAATGTAATTATGTAAGACCATGGTAGGAATAACTATTTTAACCTGATTGTTAAATGTATAGCTTGGCATATTTTGTAAAATCTTCCATATATTCTTTCGAACCCCAAAAGTACGCTCAGTAACACTTCTCAAAGAAGAGCACTTGTAGTCTAACAATTCTTTATAACTCATTGGTTGACTATCTCGGCAAAAATTAAGAAGCCACTATCTTTCACCTTTATATAATCTTAAGTACTCACTTAACTGTGGATATCTTGCATCTATTAAATAATATTTTCTTAACAAAAGTATAAATATAAATATAAATATAAATATAGAAATGCATTTTCAAAGTTTTGTAACAATGGCAACAATAATGATAACATAATTAGTAACAAGTTTGACATTTATGTATACATTCCAACATATCCATATAAAACAAAGAGAAAGAGTGTACTTCTCATGCTAATTTATTTGCATGCTGAAGGGAACCCATTTTGAAATTAGGTTAAAAAAAGGAGGACAAAATTGAAATTAAATAACATGCGAGTGTATGTAATTTAGTAATATAACACATAGTTGGGAGAAAAAATGTGCTAAGCTGCCAAAGTTCATGTATAAGGTGCAACCAAACACCTTAACAACTAGGCTTTGGAAGACCAGCTGTCGTACAACATTTCCAAATGCACCCTATATATGTTAGGACTTTTTTCTAGAATAAAAATATTTATATATTAAGTATAAGTTTGTTGAGCTCAAATAACCATCATGATCCCTCGCGTTTCTTTTTTTAAGGGATAAAATAATAATAAAAATTATTAGTTTTTAAGAACAAGATCAGATGATATCAAACACGTGTTGTTTGATGCCTTAAGATTCTTGAGGTAGTGTGTGAAATTCGTTTTTCATATGAGCATATAACTTTATAGTGAATTGAACAACAATCTTATTAAATCATACGGCTTAATAATGTGTTTGCATTAATTCATTTGATTTTCTTTAGTTACATTTATTATGATTAACTTGCAAAAATGAATAATAAAACAGTAGGGAAAGGTGAGCCAATAGGTGATTTTTGTTGGGCTGTAAATTACGTTAAACATAATTTTTATGTGTGTGTATCTATATATTGAAAGGGGAAAGATAAATTATTAAGAGAGTTGTCGGCACATACACGCAAATTTGTTTTAATGATGTTATTTTTGGTGCAGATACCTGTCTACCCGTAACGAAACTTTAGGCACAGAAATCAATCTTACGTTCATAACTCATAAGCATGGCTCACGTATGAACTGTATTTCATGCCTATCTCTTCTTTGTGGAATTAGTTTCACTTGTTCAAGGTTTGTTTATTAATATTTATGTTGTGGGCTTTAAGTCACAATTTTTTTGTCAAGATCGCAGTAAGAAATTTGCGTTCACAATAAGAGTATGAATTTATTTTAAATGGAGGCATGCATGTTCGAAATAAGAGTATGAAACAATGAGTTTCACAATCATAAATCCAAAAAATTTAAAAATTAATTAACGCATTTTCAAAAATACCTAGGATTGTTTTGATAGTATAGGTCAAATGAAATTTCAAAATCCAGTTAGGGCATCTGCTTCATCTCCTCCCCACTGTAGCTGTCAAGGGATGTACAGCCAAACTACGAAAAGGTTAGCCAAAACAAAACGAGCCTTAATTTGAATAAAAACAATACAGATTCGACGAACCAGATCAACTGCAGTGAGCCATGCATTAGCTTATCAGAAGCATGATGATGGTCTCTGGCCAGTTTTGTCTTTTGAAAGTTCCCAAAAGTATATCCCTATTACGATTACGTACGCATCACACCCATGACGAACATTGAACATGATATGTTTTCTTTATAATCAACATTATGGGTTTCTGTAACCAACATGACCAATATTATTTCGTTATAAAATGGGACGTAATTGTTGATAACGTGTGATTGTTTCGAGTATTTCGTTATATACACAAATCGAAACTTGCTAGACATTTTTCACTTATTTCATGTATACATTTAATTTTTATTTTATTGTTGAATAGCATATTTGAAAATATAAATATGATTATAAAAATTCTCTAATATTTCTAATTTGTCTGATACATAGTGTCAAATCAAAGCTATATATTATGCTTCCCGTTATCATCGACCAAATTGAAAATGAAAAGAGACTTGAGGTAAATCTTCATGGAACCTGGGCCAGGCTAAAGTGAAGGCAGCCATGTGTTATGTTCTAGGGATATTCCAAAGATTTGGAAAAAAAAAAAAAGAACTGTCTCATCCATGAAAGTGATGAGGGACTAAATTATTGGACTTTGTTTTGTTTCATATCAAAATGTCCTTGCGTGTGTAATTTATGAAATTCGCATAATTTTCTTACTTAAATTACAATAAGAAAGGTATGTATACGTAACTAAGATTATGAAAGAATTTTTATGATTTCATCACTATCCCTTAGTTGAATGCAATCGAGAGAGATAAATGAACTCAAATCGTCGAAAAGAAATTTATCATTTCATTACCATGCATTAGTTCTTATGCACTAACTTTTTTTTTTTTTTTTGGAGTTCAATTTGAGGTAAATGAACTCAAATTAGAGTAGCCCTCCAAAATCATTAGATACATATTATTACAATCAGTAGTTTTTCAATAAGGGATTTCTGACTTTAATAAAGTCAGAAATCAACTAAAAGATAAAATAAACACAAACTCCAATACACTGTATTTTATCATGTAGTGTATTAAAATCTAAAATTTTTTATCTTTTAATTGATCCTGACTTTAATAAAATTAGGGATCCCTAATTGAAAAACTTCTTATATTACAATTATTTCAAATTTAATTATATTTATATCCAACGGTTTCTAAAATTATTAGATACATATTATTATAATTATTTTAAATTTAACTATATATATTCAACAGTTCCGAAAACTACTGTGCTTTGGAACATTTCCAACGTGGCAGCTGTCTTTTTTGACCTAAACAACTGAGCTAAGACGTGTTATATATGTATCCATACACGTCACGAAATACTGCAGATCACTATTTACTACTCTCTATAGACTTTGGACACGTGTATCGATGACACGGTATGATGTGATCAAGTAATGATTGATGTCTGTGGCAGGCAAACAAGCATTTGGATCCCACCAACCTGTGCCCATGCTGCTCCAGAATGAAATAAAAACAACCAACCACGTACTGCCATGTCAGCTACTTACTTTAATTGTCAATCTCATTATCTAATGTTCGAATTTTATCAGCAGTTTCACAGGTCATTCCTTCCTCGTAAAAATATTCAGAGGTATCCGTTCTCATTTTGATTATTTATTCATGAACTGACCCAGAGGTAAATTTAATATTTTTTTTATCTATATACACATACGAGAGACATTTTAACTCCGATATCATACTAATTTAAAACTATTTAATTAACCCAAAAATTTTGAGGTGTGTTTATTTACCAATATCTATTATAATCACTAATATATTGTTGTAATTGATGATAAATATTTCTTTTTTCTATTGCATCTATAGTAGATTGGTTGTTAGCTCATAACTAGCTTGTTTATTAAATATATAAGAGTCATGTAATAAATATTAGCTCAGAGTAGTTTAATCACAATGCAAGACAGACCTTTATAAATATATAATTGCCATGTAATTAATTTTGCAATTGATTCAAAATAGATGATGTAGGAGGAATGGAGGATAAAGTAAGCAATAATAAATAAAAATGATGATGCGTATGTATGTGTATATGTATACAATACACACAAAGTGGACACCTAATTTTTTTTTAAACATTTTGATTATTTGTTATTATGATTAAATTCCACTCTTCAAATTAAAGAAGAAATTTTTTGCTTCTAAAATGCAAACCTAATTAACTTCTACTTAAAGGGTTTCGCTATAATATTGCGAACACAACCGGTTGCCACATTAAATATCAAAATAAGTCACAAATTGTAATTTATAATTTTGTTATAATGAAGGGAAAAGTATATGCTGGAACCTTCAATTTATCTAATACTAGAGTATATGTCCCTACTTATCACTAATTAAACTTATTCACTTGCATGTTATCACGGCAAAAGATTTTGATGTGTTTATTAAAGCATAGTTTCTACGTTGGCTTTAACTTTTTCTTCTTCTTCTTCTTTTTTTTATAAAATATATATAGAATAGTGTAAGAATTAATTATCTTATAGATAAGATATTGACAAGAACATAAGACTAACATGTAAATTATATCTTTCATGGTTAGATTCATTATTGATTCATCAAATTTATATTTTAAAAAAATATTGAAACCTGTACCAAACAGCTGTTATTTCTGGATATAAATTGTTAAAATTACATACTCCTCTATTTGATCTAGATCTTCATTCCATGATCATGATAGTGAAACCCTAAGGTTATTACATTATTTAATTTGATATCTTGTCATTTTTCTAGAGTAGTAAAGAGCCAAGGCCAAGCGGTGGACCTAATTGCAATCCTTAGGGACTCACTCTCCCTTAATTAAGAATGATTGAGTGGAGTTAACTGCAGTCTTTATTCCTTGCAAAACACGAGTGGAACAAATACGTCTTGAATATTAGTGAGGGTAGACGATCTGGGTCAATACTTCATAAAATTTAATGTATGTAAAGTTATAGTCCTAATAAGTGTACTTATAATTATCTACTGAAATAGCAGTGTAGTTGTAATTGTGATTGTTTACTAAAATAGCACCGTAATATCTGATGTAATATAAATTATAAAAAAATAAAATAAATAAAGAGCCATTATCTTTCTATTAAATTTATTAAATACTCCAACTATATTTTTCCTTGTTGTGGAGTAAGTATCAAGAGGTCCCTCAACTACTAAGGCAATGTTCAGTAACTAATTTATTCAATAAGACCATGTTAGTTAATTATTTCGAGGTTGAATCTCAATACAAACAAATCAATATAAACGAAGTAATTAATGGTTCCTTACAACAAACGCAATTAAAGTACTAGGGGTCCATTACTTAAAAAATAGATATTTATGTGGCCAAAGCTACATCACATCCCCTTAAACTGTAATTATTTCAATTAAAAATAGCGTTTGTTGCAATGTTTTCTCCAAAAATCAAGAGATTATGGGGACCCGTGATCCATAATTTAGCTTCATGGAGAGCGATTAGTGGGTGATTAAAAGCTATTAGGTTGATTTGCAACACCTAGTAATCCAAATGGCATGCTTATAATCTTTGGATCTCGATTTTAATTTTGTTTTCAATATAATATAAGTTATTAAGATTTTTGTTCTCGATACGAAATTGGCCCACATTTTGAGTGGTCTAATATAGTAATAATTAATATATGAAGTTGAATGCTCGTCAAGTTATGCGTTGTACAGCCAGCTAATAAACCTTGCTATATATGCAATTTTTTTTTATGATTTATAAAATAATTATGAGTGATGATGATAGTGTTTTTCAAGTAAAATAAGATTATACCGGGAATCTTAATAAAAAGAAGCTATATATATATATATATATTAAACAATGTGTAATAATATTCTTAGACTTGAAGCTTAAATATAATTTTTAGATTGGACTGCCCCAGAATTATTGAAGCTTAAATTTGTTCAATACAAAAAGGCTATAAGTCGAATTGCTAAGGGCATGTTTGGCAGTCTAGTTTAGCTTGATATGTGCTATCCACCTTGTGCTGACTAGCTTTAAATATGTCTACGCCAATCATGAACCTATCATTTTGACCGGATTTACCTAGTTAATCGGACCCGCTTACCCCTCAGGGTTTAAGTGGGTCCGGTCATTTTCGTAATTTTATTATTAAATCAAATAACATTTTAATAAATTTATTCATTGTAATTGATTAACTAATATTTAATAATTATATATTTCTAGCAAGTCCTTCACCGCTGGCTCTTCCAGCTAGCCACCAACGGTCATTTTCACGGTGGTTGGTCGCCTACTGCAGCCATCATAATTATTTTTCCGATATCAATTGATGAGAAGTTTAATATCTTAAGATGAAAAAATATTCACCGTCCACTTATTTTTTTATTTTTTTAAAAATGTATATTTTTTTTATTAGAATCCACCTAAAGTTATATTTTGTTTTACTTTTTCACTTTCGTTTGGAATCCGTTAGTTTTCTTAATTATCAGAAATTATAACTCAATAAATAATAAAATTATACTTATCTTAAATTTAATTGATGGTTTGTGAGATTGAACTATTTTTTTCAACGTATCATACTACAGCTGCACTTAACCATTGGATCTAGCCCACAATTGTCATTACAGATAGATCCAATGGCTAGATTATTGTCAGAGATATTGGTACCAATGTGTAGAGCCAAAGATGAGAATCCCAAGAATATTAAATATAACTTAAATAGATCAAATTTACAATTTTTTTGCTATAATATTTTATTGTTAATAAAACAATAAGAATATTATTATTTTAACATAAATAATAATATGGAATATTAAAATATACTATCCAATCCATCCTACACCAAATATAGTACTGTATTAAAATTATTACACACTAATATAGCACAATACATTAAAATCCAAATGCCAAACACGCCCTAATGGTACACAAGTCTGATTTCTTGATTGGCAACGTAATTTGACTACTAGTCATAAATTTGACAATTCAATTTGTTCAAAATATATATATATGTTACCCTACAAATTCCACAAACTCAATAATTATTTGTATCAATATTTGACTTGTGTAGGCATTAAATTACTGGGAAAAGTTGTGGTGCAACTGTGGTACCGTGCCACAATTACACTCAGCCGTTGAATCTCAATAGACCACACTCATTCAAATGGATCAAACGGTTGGATACAAATATGACACAGTACCACAGTTGCACCGTAACCAAAGCCTAAATTGACACTCTTTGTCGGGAAACTTTCATTATCATTGTTAAGGAAAAATTTTAAAAAGAGACTACAGAAAATAAAATAGAAGAAAACAGTACGTTGAAAAAAAATTACCCCAAAGTGTTCATTGGCTGACTAAGTTGTCAAATAAAGAAGGAAAAGAATGGTAAACGCGAATTTCAAATTTCGTTTTTGTGAAAAGTAAAGTAAGATCTGACTTTGCTAATTTAAAATGACCGAATATTATGTGAATTAAATAAATTTTGACTTGTACTACATCACATTTTACTATTTAATGAAATGACAAAGAATCTATGATTTAATCAATTATTTGTTTAAACAATACCTTGGGATATTTTATAAATTATATTGCATTTTTTTTTCTCATGGTAAACAACCCCAGTGACATAGCTCTGGTCGGCTTATATAATTTGTCCTTAAATTTTAACGAGCTGTAGGATTTTTTTTTTATTGGTGCTACAACTTCGAATTTTGGATAAAAATCATTTGATGATTTGATCTCCTCCTGAGTAAAATTATTTGTAGGTGATTGGTAGTTAATAAATATAGAAAATGAAGAAATTAAATTATACTGATACACTATCATTTAAGGACACATAACAAAAAATCTTTAAAAGTTCATGAGAGCTCAGATAAGATCTTTATCTTCAAATTTTATGACCAGAAACTTACAAAAACTAATTCCCTTTTCTCAAAAAAAAAAAATATCTAATTAGTAATTTCACTGTCCCGTTGTTGCTATAATTTATTTATTTTATTTTGTTGCCAATCTTATGTTAGTATATTGTAACTATCAATCTGATGAGGTAATTTTAAAATAATCAACTTACGTGTTATAGTGTTATTGGATTGTTACCAGAACATTCTCCCAGAATCCCATCATTTGAATACAAAGTCCCCATCAATGACAAGTGTTAAGTACATGCTGATAGCTTACGCCAAAAATAATTATGAAATTAAAAAAAAAAAAACAGAGCAAAATTACTCCAACGGAAAAACAAGAGCGATTAATCATTAATTAAACAGTCAAATCATTCCAATTAACGCACTAAACGCGTCTTCTCCTCAATTATTTTGATAATATATTTTCATTATATATAAATTTTAAAATCTGTGTGCTGTTATTTATTCAGCCAGCCGCTAAACAAACAAACGTGAACACAAACCAGTCACAAAACCAAGTGCCCAAAAATCAACACCCCATTGAAAAGGAAGAGAAAAGCTTTGATCAAACACCCACTTCATGGAATCAATTCAAATCTGCATAACCGCAGTCCTTTCTTGGATCCCCTTATCGCAGTATTATCATCATAATTGATAATTCATAGGGATACAATTTTATTCCTGATTCAAAAGACAAAATTCTAATTTCTTGAGAGAGAGACACATGGAAGAGGAGAGACATGTTCTTTTCGGAAAGTACGAGATGGGGAGGTTATTAGGCAAGGGCACGTTCGCGAAAGTGTATTACGGGAAGCAGCTGATGACAGGGGAGAGCGTGGCGATCAAAGTGATCAACAAGGATCAGTTGAAGAAGGAATTCATGATGGAGCAGATCAAGCGAGAAATCTCTGTCATGAGATTAGTCCGCCACCCGAATGTCGTCGAGTTGAGAGAAGTTATGGCCACCAAGAAGAAGATCTTTGTTGCCATGGAGTACGTCAAGGGTGGCGAGCTCTTCGCCAAAGTCGCCAGAGGCAGGCTAAGGGAGGATCTCGCGAGGAAGTATTTCCAACAACTCATCAGCGCCGTCGATTTCTGCCACAGCAGGGGAGTCTCTCACCGTGACCTGAAGCCGGAGAATCTGTTGTTGGACGAGAATGAGGATCTAAAGATCTCTGACTTTGGCCTCTCTGCTCTCCCCGAGCAGCTGCGAAACGACGGCCTTCTGCACACCCAGTGTGGGACCCCTGCTTACGTGGCGCCGGAGGTCCTGAGGAAGAAAGGCTACGACGGCTCAAAGGCTGATTTATGGTCCTGTGGGGTCATCCTGTACGTGTTGCTCGCCGGGTTCTTGCCGTTTCAGGACGAGAATATCATGAACATGTATAGGAAAGTTTTCAAGGCTGAGTTCGTTTATCCTCCTTGGATTTCCACCGATGCCAAGCGTTTGATTTCCAAGCTTCTCGTCTCCGATCCCGAGAGGCGAATCACCATTCAATCCATCATGCGCGTCCCTTGGTTCCGCAAAGGGTTCACTAGGCCCGTCGCGTTTTCCATTACTCAACATGATGATGATGGCGACGACGATCAAGCGGCGACAGAAAAAACGGAGAACGATCGTCATAATAATCAGGAAGAGAAAGTATCGTCTCCCAAGTTTTTTAACGCGTTTGAGTTCATCTCATCCATGTCGTCGGGGTTCGATTTGTCCAATTTGTTTGAGAACAAGAAGAAAACGGGGTCCATGTTCACGTCAAGGTATTCGGCCAGGCATATAATGGAAAAGATTGAGGGGGTTGCCAAGGGGATGAACTTTAAGGTGGCAAAAGTCAAGGATTTTAAAGTTAGGTTACGCGGGAATTCCGAGGGGCGAAAAGGGCCCCTGTCGGTGATTGCGGAGGTGTTCGAGGTGGCACCGGAGGTGGCCGTCGTCGAGTTTTCGAAGTCGTCCGGTGATACCTTGGAGTATGCAAAGTTTTGCGAAGAAGATGTTAGGCCTGCATTGAAAGACATCGTTTGGACATGGCAAGGTGACAATATTAATAAAGTCGAGGGTGAAGATTGTGAAAAGCAACTCTCAAATGCTGCCTACCAAACTTAATTAATTTTAACTACAAGCTAGGGTTTTAATTTTACTTGCAAATTTTTGACATTTTGTTTTTTGGTTTCTTGCTTTCGGAACACATGTAAATACTGTCTTTGGGTTTGGCTACTATTTGTCTATTCGACACACTACATATGTCACATGTAAACAAATCCTTGAGCCCTTTGTTATATATTATAAGATATCAAGAATCCCATTAGTAAAAAGAAGTAGATATTTTTTTTTTATATAAATACTCATAATTGAGAGAACTCATAGTGGAGAGATCATAAAAACTTATTTAATTCCTATATTTTTTAAAATCTCTTGAAACATTTATGCCGTTAAAGTACTAAGGTATGCAAACTACCAAATGTGTAAATGGTGTTTGTAAAAAAATTAATATAATTTTTTTTAGGGTGAAATTAGTAATTTAATTATTTTCTTTTTATTAATGTCCAAACAAAAAAATTATTATAAAACGGTAATATTATAAAAGTAAGACAAAAGAAATAAAAAGTAATAGTAGAGGTATCAATATTTTAATGATAAGATATTTCAAGATATTTTTAAAAATATAAAAACTAAATATATACTAATTTTAAAATATAAGAACTAAATAAACTTTTACTCATTACAAAAAATTATACTGACGCCTATAGCATTTATGATTTGCCAAGAAGGAAATTTGTAGAGGAACCAAATTTAGGACATTCCTCTAATCAATTTCAACATATGGAAAGCTCAATTACCTACTTTAAAAAAAAAAAGGCTTTTTTTTTAACTTAATATAATTAAATATCCAAAGTCAAATCGAGTAATCTGGTTGGGCCAGGGTAGATTCCGTAGAAATGAGGTCGTGGCACCACCAGCAGAAGAAGAAAGGTAGCTTTCATTTAGGCGGTTAGAATTATTGGAAATATTAGCTCTCATTTCGTTGTCCCTTGTGTTTTTCTGTTTATTTCTCTTTATTTAATTTTATATCCATCTCTAGAGGTCGAAATTTGCCACCTGTTTCCATCTTCTCTCTATCTCATCACAAAAAGAATTATTGAAAGAAGATAGGCAGTGTATGTTTTTATTTTTATTTTTTATATGTTTCGGTTATTACAACCCATAAATGGAGAAAGAAAATGACACGCGGACTTTCCATTAACGTACATTCAAACTTCTAACGATTTAATAAGATATATATTAACCTCCTTTTATTAATCTTTTTTTTTTAATTTTTGAATTGGGATAACATTAATTGAGCGTATTATCATACTGTATTTTTCGAGATTTATATAATTTGTGCGTGTGTGTGTATAATGAAAGAAGCGACCAACGAGCCGCATGTGAGAAATAAAAATTACATGTTCCATTCTCGAAATGTTGGGCATTAATTTATAATTCAGAATAAACTTTAAAGTTTTGAGTGCTTTAAGCTATAAATATGTAAAATTGTTATTTAAAATTACGCATTAGAACAATGATGTTAATTTGTACTAAAAGAAAGTAATACAAAAATTACAAAGTGAAACTTTTTTGTCCTATAATGGTGGTGTGCTAATTTTTTTTTTTTTTTGCACTTATCACTATTGTAAAAATTAATGTTGTTTCAACATCCGGATGCAACTCGATTCATTCAATTTTCAAATAAGTTCAATTTTTTTTTTCAATTTAAAAAGTTGAGTTAACCAATTTTCTCTTGCTATTTAATTTTGATTCCATGTTGATGGATGTAGAAAAATAGTCAAATAGAGAATAATGGAATCAATTTAACGTATTCACTATTTACCTCGTGATGTGTTATTTAAGAAGGTGTATGTTCATTTCGAGAAATTATATAATATATTAAAGATAATACAATTAATTAATGTATATATGATGTGTATAGATAAATTTTATATAATCACTAATAACATACTGATTCTTTAAATAAAATGTACACGTATCATAATATTATTTACTTATTATATATGTAACAGTACCTCAGAGATATTATATAATTTCTCATTCATTACTCGCACAATATATCGAATTAATTAATTATAAAGTCAATTGTACAACTTTTTACTGACTTGTTTCTTGCCGCTGCCTAATTTGGGCATAATGTTTTGGTGACTAACCAATAATATTTGTCCTTAGGTATGACTTATGAGTTCAACAATATCGGAAAAGCTCATTGGATGTTACAGATTCTGTAACATACAGCACCCAATGCATGCACCACAGGTGTCCAGGATATGGAGAAAAAAGGGAGCAAATGCTTTTGTCTGGGAGCTGGCTAAAGCAGAATCTGTGAGTTACAGATTTTGTAACTTAGCCTGCTCATTGGAAAGGATAGCCAGATAGAAAACTATTTGAGTTCGTTTGAAGGGAGTTGAGAGTTGAAAGTTAATTAAAATCCACTTTTGACTTTTCCTTATTGTCACTTTTCCGATTGAAAGAAAATGTAAGTCACAGCACATCATGTAAGAAGAAAACAAAAATAAATAAATGAAAATTTAAAGACTGTGAGTGTGAGAGAAATATAACGGGATGAGACCCTGATCATTTATAATGTCAAGATACGTGACGCTGTGTTCATTTTCTTGTTCTTAGTTCTGAGTTTTGTTCTTGGTTCTCATTTGCTTTGATCGTGTTCAATTCATCAACTCCTTAAAGGTTCAACTTATTCAGCCCTTAAGTTCTCAACAATAAAATCCACAACAACTCAATAGCTAAGTGGTCAATTTTTGTAAGTAAAATTAACGTTTGGCTAAGAGCAATGCTTCTTTCGTTCACGACTCATGAAACTACGGTGTCCAACTTTGTATCACATACCTTATTACAACTCATTGCTTCATCATTGCTCCAACAATTCCCTCATATCAAAGGAATTATCAGTTAGCTCTAGATGAAGTAGTTGCATGGAAAAGTATACAATAAGTTTTGTGATTTTTTTTAAAAAAATAAATGACTTATTGAAGAGACGTAGCTTAACAATAAACCCACAATATTTTTAATGACAACATATAAGTAAACTCATTTATTATTTACCGTGTCAAATTTAATAAATCCACGATATTTTTAATTTTCTCTACAAACTCTTTGACCGTTTCTCTCTTTATAAAATCTAAAAAATTAACAAATCATTTTTTTTTTAATATGTGACTCTCATCTATATAAAAGTAAGACTTCAATTTGTTTTACGGGTGAGAAAATTGGAAAAAAAAATTGTTTTAAAATTTTTTCCTGATATATTATATTTTGCATATGTTTATTAAGTTTAGCACTCATGTTTCCTCAAATTCAATGTTTACCATCATGCTCGTAATTGGGGGATGCATCAAGAAGCTCCACTTAACTTTACGTAGATTCGCAACCTCATCATCTCCATCATTAGGCGTGGCTCATTTAAAATAGATGAATTGGAATAAATAGACTTTAAAAAAAAAAAAAGTAGATGGGATTTAATAGGAATAGGGTGTTTTTGGTATCAAAACAAAATAAATTATTTAAAAAAGGGGGGGTTTACGTTTGAATTTTGGAGAGGGTATTAGAAGCCCAGTCAAGCTTTTTAGATACATCAGCCCATTGAGATTCGGCCACTTTGAAATAGTTGATTGGGCTGGGATTTCTCTTTTCAGCTTTGTAACTCAAAATGTAAATTGGAGATTCAAACTATTTTTCTGGGAAGAACGTTGAGTTACATAATCATCAACATGAAAGTGGTACCCGTAACTCTTTAATGCTGCGTTTATTAATCTGGAATTGAATGAGCTTGAATCGAAATGGATGAGAATGAGAATGGACTGGAATAGTAATGGAAAATGGAAATCATAATAAGTTGTTTATTTGAATTGTAGGAATCAGAATCGAAATCGAAATGAGTTGGATTGCCATTAATGTATTTACTTTATCTTGCAATCAGAAACTGAATAAATTAAATTGTTACAAACCACTAAAAAGTCTTGAATTGCCATTAATGTGTTTACTTTGTCTTAGAATCAGAAACAAAATAAATTAAATTGTTACAAATCACTAAAAAATCTTTAATAATAATGACAATAATATTAATTAAAATAATAAATTTTAATAAAATTAATAAAGTTTAATAATAATAATAATATGAATAATAACAATAATTAAAATAATTAATTTAATAATAATAATAATGACATTTAAATAATAATAATAAATAATAAAATAAACTAATAAACTTAATAAATTTTAATAAAATATATTAAATTAATAACAATGACATCATCATCATCATCGTTGTTGTTGTTATTATTAAATAATAAAGGATCTATGTGCAAATAATACAAAATTTTTAGGTATTTTCATAAATTATGTTGGACCAAAATGCAAAAATGACAAAAGTTAATTGAAGACAATTTGGGGATTATAAAAATTTATGGGGGTAAAACTGGAAATCTAGGGAATGAGAGATTGATTCCCAAGGATTGATTCCCAAGCCATTCCTCATTCCTAAATTTGGGTGTGGCCCACGATTTCAATTCTAATTCCCGTTTTTATTTTGCAAAATAAACGCTGTCAGTGATTCCAATTTCCTAATCCGTGAAATAAAACATTGCCCAAGTGTAATTTAATTATCAAACTCTTTATGTTATTGGGTACTATTTTTTTTTTTATTGTTGTATGTAACTTACCAACACCTATTTACTATTTCCGTCCGCCACTCTAAAATAAAAAGAACAACATGCTTTCATAAGACAAACAAATAGATTTTGGGATTGAGAAGAGGTGTATATTTCACTGCATTTAAGTCTAATCTTATGAAAGTTCTGTTTGTGGACTGCAACAATTTAAACTAAATCAAATTTTCTTTCCAGGAAACTAGGAATGAAACATTATAGAATAAGAAAATAATTGAAGTATAGATAATTGAAAAAAATTAGTGTTAGCACTGTTAGGTACGTAACATATTAATAAATTAACTATATGACTTGACATGTAATTTCAATCATTTCCTGTCTCGAAATTTAAAGGAATCCGATAAATTTCCACAAACAAATTAAAATTAATCGATGGCTCAAGACCTTGACTCCCTTAATTAGTTCCAAAACAATTTATTGTATATATAATCCTAGCCTCTTGTTAATTCAATTAATTTATTGGCTACCTAGCCAGCTCTTGGCTTTTACCCTAGAAGCATCATCCATGACACATATAACTACAAACTACGAAGTTGCGAAACACATCACCACCACCCACCAGTGAATAAATATTGTACAATAACTTTTTTTTATTAAAAAAAAAAATCAATTAATATGCGTGCAATCATCAGCAATCCCACGTAACAGTGATGATCTCATGCACTGCGTCATAATTCACAAAAGCAACTTGTTAAAGCTAACTTGGTGGATGACTTGACTTTATAACTACAAAGAAAATAAAAAGAAAAGTGAAAAGGATGAAAGTGGACGCACGATCCTCTTAGTCAGCATTGGTCTGCATGGTTCGTATTACACAACTTCTGGTGCACAAACTATTTGCATAACATGTGTCGTGTTTTCTTTGTGTTGCCATTGTCGATTGCAAAACGTCTTGTCGGTCTCATACTCAAAAAGTGGTGGGAATCGCATTAGTCTCGTGGTAAGATCAGATAATTGATGTAGAAAATCGGGACAGTGGTACCTTATGTTCCCATTTATGAAATTCTCCATTCACAATCCAGGTTGTGTTAGTACTGGTGGTTGCGTAATTCACATGGTTACCTAGAAGTAGACAAATCATGGCATTGAATAGAGAGAGTTAAGACAAATTAACTTTAGTTATCATTGATTAAGATTATTGTAGTTATTCGGAATTTTATAAAGAGTATAAATCATTATTATTACATTTTGAAGCTCTGAGAAAAAGTTAACGAGAATGATACTGAAGATCTGACATGAAGTTGCATAAAGTCAGATGCTAATCTCGTTACCTTTACGTACGTTGAGTAGACTTGTATGCAAGTCATTTAATACTAGTGAGACTTTTGATTATCCACTACACTATGACTTAATTATAATTATTAAGCAATAAAAAATTGGGATTGCACGAGCAAATTGTATTTAATAGCTCTTATAGTATAATATGACATTGTCCTATAAAATGAGGGTGCGTTTGAGGTTGAGATTAAGATTGATCAGCTGTAATTTAAAAAATTACATTACTCAAGTGGGTAAACATTAATTACTATAACTTGAAAAATATATTGATATGATTTTTCACTTATATAATGAAAAATCTATTATATCTTTAATAATTTTATCAAAATTATTATTTAAAATTTATATTTATTATGTATTATTAACTTTTGTTTTATAGTTACAATTTTTTTTCCACATCAGTTGTAACTTAAAAGACATAACATCTTAATTACAAATAGGACCTTAGTGAATTACATATCATTAATCTATATATCTACTAATGCAAGTAGTCTTGATTCTTATACGTTAATTTTCTACTTTTTTAAACGTTCTTGTGGGAAAAATTTTATTCCAAAATTTCTAGCCAGTGATAAAAAATTGCTTAAAAACAACTCGATCAAGCTCTTAGAGGTAGATGATTCTCAATTATTAATCATGACAAAATATTTTCTTTTCAAATATTCAGCAACACAAGTTTTCTTTGGCTTTCGCATCCTACCTTTTAAAAGTAACAAACAAATAAATAAATTTTTTCTTTGGCCAGCTTAGCCTTGACCGTATTTTTAATCTTACATTACAAATCTATAGAAATTCTTGAATAAATTATCTAATGGCGCTATTTGAAAATTTAAATTCAAAACTGGTTGAACCTAATTACGATATTCAGAAAGAAAAAACAATCTCTATAATACATATGAGAAACCTTAACACCTAGTTATTTACTAATGTGCAAAGAAAGATGATTTAGCATGTGACTACTAATGATTCACACATTTGATCAATTATTGGGAAAAATGTTTCACATTTACTTTTTTTTTCTTTACAAATTCTAGAATTGGAATTCTAATTTGAACTCACAGGAGTCCTTCAACCTTTTAGTACTAATGTGCAAAGAAAGATGATGTAGCATGTGACTACTGCATGATTCACACATTTGATCAATTATTGGGAAAAATGTTTCACATTTACTTTTTTTTTTCTTTACAAATTCTAGAATTGGAATTCTAATTTGAACTCACACGCGTCCTTCAACCTTTTAGTGCTGTCAAATAAACATTGTCAGTAGATGTTGCATTAAAAAAAAATCAATAAGTGCGTAGATCAGCTGACATGACACTATTTTAACTTAACTAAAGTTCTCGGTTCGAGACTTAGGAATATACTTGCGTTAAATAATTATTGGGAGAGTTTTACCATCCTAGTGATCCTATTTGGCTCGAATCTGGATTAGTTATGACCCAATGTGGTTTTCGAATACCAAATGATCTCCTTTACCCAAAACAAAAAAAGAATTACACATCTTTATCTTCTTCTAATTTTATAATTGTTCAAAATTTAGGTCGCAAGAATTGCATTATTTTGAGACCACTTGACACATTTCAATCATTTCTCTATCTATATGATCTCTAAAATAGTCTCGTAATTAAATTTTCACACAAGAAAATAAAATATTTAATGATTATTTAGTGGCTTAAGACGACCTTGACGAGCTATTAGTCCCTAAATTAAAAAAATTTAAATTTGTGGGGTCTTCATCTAATCCTACATGCAAAATACAAGTACAAAGAAGTTGTAAAACACATCATCATCATCACCACCCACCAAATGAATAGATGTATGTTATTTAATTTCTCATTGTGATATTTGGTCATCAATCCCACGTAATTGTGATGATCTCATGCAAAATACAACGTGCGGTGGATGACTTGACTTTGCTACACTATAATGCTTTTCATTTGATCAACAAGAAAACAAAACTCTTCAAAGCCTTTGATGAAATATCATGAAGAGTTTAAGCGAAAATGACGAAGAGAAGGAAGTGGGATACATGATACATTTACGCAATTTCTAGCCACGGAAATTATTTGCATAACGTGTCATATATGTTATTGATTTTCCAAATTTTATGTCTTTGTTTGTTTGTTGGAACATGATTATTTTCTAGAAAGATGGCCGTGGAACACATGCTTTCACACGTGTCTCTGTATCGAACAGATTAATAAAAATTCTCTTCTTATCTGAACTCTTACCATGAATCACAAGTAAATTTATTACTTATTTTATCATTAAAATTTATTCTTTTATTATTTTCTCTTTTATTTACTATTAATTACATTCATTTATTTACCAAGGTGAAAGTTAAAACGAGGAAAATATCCTATTATGTGTTTCATAATAAGATAAATATCTCATATAATTGCCTGATAATAATTATTAGGTTAAGAATTTAACCTTTAGACAACCTAACCTTCAACTTATGAGATAGTTTTAAAGATGAAATGCGCCCGAGGACTTCTAATTAAATCTTAAACTTAAACTTGAAGGGTCCGAATTTACAGTAGCATTTAAGCTTATTTAGTAGTATAGAAGAAGTCAATTTTTGAGTTCCGTGATTGAGTGCCCACGAGCTTTAACAAACTAATTAGTGGTAAGAAAAGAGAGTACATAATTGTACATTCCTGTTTCCCATTCATTTTCCTTTCACTATCAAAATTCTATTACATATTAACACTACTGTTGCGTGATTCACATGAACAATTAATATACAGAAAGTACACATATTACCTTCAATTTTTTTTCCACAAGAACAGGACAAAATGAAGAATACTTGTTATCATTTTGAAGGTCTTTGTGATAATTTACAGGTCAATAATAATCATTTCATTTTCAGGGTATGACGTAAGTTGCATAACGTATGTTGCTGGTGTCATTGCCTTTTGGGTCCAACAAAAAACCAAAAAAAATACAAGTCTAGGTCCTTAACCCTTTATCAACTTTGAAGTAGTCGTACTTCTAAAAAAAAAAAAATTGAAGTAGTCGTAGTCTGTTTTTTTCCCGAATAAACTTATATGTTCTAAAATACATAGGTTAAAGGAAATAATATAGTTGGGAAGAAAAAGTGGAGGTCTCTCACGTTAGGAGATAGATTTTTTTTAAAAAAAAAAATTTCTTTCACTTAGAGGTTTTGGTTTATGCTCCTTTATATATGTGGAAGACTTTTTCATTAGATATTAACATTTATAAGACTTTTATAAGGTTTTGGTAGGAATTTCACCTAATTCCACCGTCATGGTGGTCTTTGCTAAAAAAGGAAAAAAATCATAGTTGGGAAGGAAAGTAATTAAAAATTTGATTATCCACCAAAATTATGACTTAATTATTATCATTAGCTTTGAGTTTTTTTTTTTAATATTACGTTACATACTATATTGCTATGATACAAATTAGAAGAAGTTCTGTCAGGACTTGAGATCCAACGCAATTTGCTCATTAGAAAAAAAAGAAAAAAAAAACTTAATGGCATGATCCGTCTAAAGAAATAGAAGGAGAGGAGAGTAAAGGAAAGGAGGAGAAGGGAAAGAAATGAGGGAAAAAAGATAAATTCCACACTTAACAAAATAATGAAAATGAGATTGACTCTTTTTTTCACTCGTTTTCTCTTTCCTTTTTCTTTTCTTTTTTCATTCGTTTTGCTACCATTTCTTCCAACTAAACATAAACTAAAGTCTCGATCTCAATAAATTTATTGTAATTAGTTGGTGGTTTTAGTCTAATCAAATATGTGGAAGATTTTTATTAGATACTGACATTGCCACGATTGGATTAATTTAATGGCTTGCAAACTATGACTTGCCCTGCGATATTGAATCTTGCTTAGATTTTGCTCTTAATTATGATTGAATTAAGCCACCGAGAGTCACGTCCATGTAAATTACATACAATTTAACCAAACCATTTTCTCAATATGCAATTATTGAATTAATGTGAATAATCTTGATTCACACGCGGATTTTCTCAAATTAATAATGATTTTTTTCTTGACGAATTTGAGCATTTTCAACTTTGCATTATTCTAGCCATGTAATTTTTTTTTTCTCAACTGACAAGTCACAAGCATCCTTTAAATCTTTTCATATTAGGAAAACGATCTCTCTTTCTCTATATTCCTTTTATTTTTTTCCTCAATAGTTATAGTCTAATAACAACTTAATTTTTTTTTTCTATACTTGTAAACTCTCTTGTTTTGGCTCAAAATATTTTACCAACTAAATTAAATGGTAACCACATTAAAAACCTTTATTTTGTTTAAAAAAAATTAATTATTTTTCTCTCAAATTTTAAATCACCCCAGACGCCCCTAATATTAATAATATCCAGTTAATAGTCAACTTTTTTGGCTTTAAAATCACTGTTAAAGTCAATTCATTTTTCAACTGTTAGATTTATTTGTTGCAAAATTAATGGTCGAATTGCCTCCCAATTTAAACGTACCGGCCGGCTGTTAACATTATAATGTCAAGGGTTTCTAGAGGCTTTTAATATTATTAGGGAACAAATTAATAGTGAGTCATTTTTGCATCAAATTAAATAAAACATCTTAGTATAATATTTTAACATATATGACATCATAAATATTAGCAATACTTATATATAAATTATTTAATTAGTAAAAAAAATTGATAATATTTACCTTAACAAAGTATGAAAAATAAAAAAACATATCTAACGCACGTATTTTTTTACATTAATATGATACTTATAATGTTATTTTTTAGTATATTATATTGTTACTTTTTCTTCTTAATTACCTAAGCAAATCAATAAATATTTAATCATTTGAATTAAAAATAATATATTAAATAAAATTCAAACTCTATTATAAAAATACTAATATAAATACAAATAGATAGACCTATTATAAAGCATACTTACCTAAAATTCTATTATGTTTAAAATTCTCATTCACAAAATAATAATAATAATAATAGTTGAATACACGCATATAACAAAAAAAAGGATAAATAAAAAATAATAAAAGAATAATTTATATAATAGGAAATAAATTTATTTAATATGAGTATTAAAGAGATGACAAAATCCTTCACGAATTTGGAGCCCCCATGGGATGAATTTTGAATAATTTTTTAGATGAAAAAACAAATCTCCAAATTCTTAATGGGGTGGGGTTTGGTTTGGTACTTACACCCCAATCCCTATTATATATGAATATTTTTAAAATTTTTGTTTTATCAATTATAATATTGGTTAATAAATTTTCGTTTTATCTTTACCTAATATAAATAGGTTAGAACAAAAAGAGAACTTTGTGTTATAATTATTATTCAAACCTAAAATACTGTAATGTTTTCATTTCTCTCTTAAGCTGCTACTCTCTTCAAACTTTTTTTAGTTTTTATATTATTTCAAGAAATTATTTCAACCTTTTGGAGATTTTTTTAAATAATTTAAATACTTTATAATATGGTAATAGTTTTATTTAACTCTCTAATTTTTAATTTACTAAAATTATTTATCCATTTATACTATACAATAAATAAATGAGGAATGTGATGAATAAATCATTTCCTACATGGGGATTTCTCAATCCCACCCCACTAAATTTATTGGGGGATGAGGTAGGAAATGGACTAATGGAGGCAAAATTTTTAATGGGGTGCGGAATGGGATAGATCTCTTCATCCCCGCCCCACCCCATTACCATCCCTATTAATGAGAGAGAATATTAAAATTTTATTTAAATATTTTATCATTCAGATAAAAGTCAGAATATTTAACTTTTTTTCCATTTGGATCTAAGCATCTTATAATTATATATAAGTAATAGAAAATAAATAAATTAAATATGTAAATATTTGAAAATAAGTAAAATTCAGACTTCAGAATAAAAAACAAACAAACTTTAAGTCATAGATTTAGATCTTGCACAACTACTCATTTCACACCAATTTTCAAATTTTGTGTTTGAATTTCTTGGTATGAAAAGGATTTTTAAAAAAAATGAAAAACAACCCATTGGCTTGCCGACCTCAATGGTCTTATAAAAGGCAAAGTCAAGAAGACCTAATTAATTAAAATGACCGAAGTTTGATAATTTCAGTTTCATTAGGTAAGCATACAGCTACTCCTTGATGCAATCTCTTATGCATCCAGATGCCATACACATTGACAATTTGACACATGTTAGTTATGCAAAGGGTTTCAATTTTTAAACTCAAATATTGAAAATATCAAGTGCCAATTTCCCCCGATTTGAACATTTTAAAACATGAATTTAAAACTAAATAAAAATGTCTTAGGTTAGCTAATCTAGCCGATAAATTTATTTAGAATGATAAAAGAAATTTGAAATAGAAAAAAAATTGAAATTTCTTTATTCATGCACTGAAGATTCCTCTTTAATTAAAAACAAAAAAAAACAAAAACCAAAAGATAATAACAAATGGATAACGGAGGTCTGAGGTGGGTTGAAAGTTGGGAAGCCAAAATTTTCAAAACCGTGTGGGCATATGTTGGCTTTTTCTAGAGTCAATGAGAAGGAAAGACGACCATTAATGAGGTCTCAAACAGAATCCTATACTGTTCTCATTTCTATTACCCATACGGCCATACCATACCTTTAATCCTCTATTATCTTCTTTACATCAACTCAATTCTAGATATTTTTAAGTTAAGATGCTAAAGTAATTTCTTTTTTTAAGTTAAGATGCTAAAGTAATTAATTACATACTGTTTACCCTTGAGCACCAACTTGATACAAGATAAAAAAAAAAGTAATCATAATAATAATTTTAAGAAATAAAATATATAAATATCGCATATTTTTTTAATTAATTAAGGATAGTGTTGCAATGGATGTACTATAGAAAATATTTCTAAATATTATGCAATCATATAAAATTTATGGAATATAGGCTACCTTACAAACAATTCCATGTGTGGATGTCATATAATTTCTCTTACTTTTTTATTATGAAATTATGAATTATAAATTTTCGGTTACAAATTTCAAAATTTTCATCATAAACAGTGGAAAATTAAAAATTTTGAAGCAAGCATGATAGAAATCACACACAAAATTGAGCAAGAAAAAAAAAGAAAGAAAGAAAATCTCTCTGCTCTACGTCGGCGTAAAGAATCAGGCGGCTCGGTCAATTTGGAAAGATATCTTTCTTGTCTCCTCACTCGTGTGGTAACAATGTAAACCAATTAAATAAATGAATTTGTATCCTTTTTTGTTTTTGGGATGCATAGTTGTAAATAGTAATAAAACAGGACAATATTCAAAATTCAAACTTCCAGTGGACTTAATTAACAAAGCTTGATCGACTAAGCAACGTGTTCATTTCGCGTACAAGTAAAATAATAATAATAATAATAATGATGATAATGTAAAGGGAAAACAACAATGAAATTCCGACAAAAAAATAAAATAGGGGGAAGAAGAGTAAGAAAGAGCCTGGAAAGTCCAGTGTGTGTCCACTTGTTAATTTTAAAAGTCAACAAACAACTTCTCTAGAAAAGACTCAAGGAGTTCAAAAGCTGTGGATCCATCCATTCTTTAACGTTTAGCTGGCAGTAGCGCTTGACCTTGACAAAGAAGTTTGAAATTAATTTCGTTTATTACTCAAATCAGCAGCAATTCGCCATCACTTTCTCATGTCTTTTTTCTTTATTTAATTTTTAAAAAAATTAAATAATTTGTTTGGTTATTCTGATTTGCCTGCACTTCCACATTGTTATTAAAAGAAAATATTATAATAGTATATATATATATTAATATAAAATTATTTAAGAAAAAAAAAAAAAGAGTTTGATTCTTTATGTCTCTCCTTCCTTTTACTTTCCTGGAGAACTTTTCTTCTTACATGCATCTTCCCTATATATTTGGCCACTTCTCGTATCAATTTTATCATTCACTTGACTAAACTTAGATTCTCAATTTTTTAACAAGCTATAGGCCAATAGCTCTCTGGCCATTTGATCAGATTTGCTCGCATATATTTTCTTTTTCAAGTTCTTGTGTTAGTTCTACAATTTGGTCAATGGATTCAACGTGGGTGGACACCTCTCTTAACCTCAATCTCAATCTTTTGAATCACAGTAGTGAAGTTCCGGTGAGTTTTATTTTGATTTGTTTTATTCTTTACTAATAATCACAAGTTGATTAGCTAGATTCTTCAAACTAATATATATATTTTTATTTTTTCTTATTTAGAAGAGAGAGTTTAAGGGAGATCACTTCGCTGAATTTGAAGAGATAGCTTCAGTTAAACAAGAGGTGAGTTTCTGGGTTTGAACCTCTATGGAACGAGAAAAATTTGTGATTCTTTTTTTCTTCTAATTTTTTTTAAGTCCTCGCCAGAAATGAGAGAAATTTATGAAATGGGCAATTAATACTTAATAATTGTTTTGTAATCTCTTTGTGGGCAGACTGGAATTTTGGTGGAGGAATTGAATAGGATAAGCACTGAGAACAAGAAGCTGAATGAAATGCTTTCCATTTTGTGTAAGAATTACAACAATTTGCGGCAGCAATACATGGATTTGATGAACAAGAACACAGAAAATGAAGTTGGAATATCAAAGAAGAGGAAGGCTGAGAGTGAAGATCATTGCCACACGATTGGCTTCAATGCACACGCTACTGAGTCCAGCACTAGTACTGACGAAGAGTCATGCAAAAGGCCAAAGGATAACAACACCAAGGCAAAAATTTCTAGGTTTTATGTGAGAGCCAGTGATTCAAATTCAACCCTGGTAAGTTTCTAGAAATACCCATTTATTTGAATCAATTCAATTAATTTCATTTTCCAGAAAAGAAAAAAAAAATTGTCTGATATATTTGTGTGTACTTTCTGGGTTAATTTAATTTGTTCCTTTTACATATAGATTGTGAAGGATGGGTATCAATGGAGAAAGTATGGCCAAAAGGTTACAAGAGACAACCCATCACCTAGGGCTTACTTCAAGTGTTCTTTCGCCCCAAGCTGTCCCGTAAAGAAGAAGGTGAAACAACTGCTTTGATATTTCTTCTACTTAATTTCGAGAGCTCAATTAGTGAACGCTTTTCATCAGAGCGCCTCAATCCCAACACAAGATCCATAATATCTTTTATTATTTTTATTTTAGGTGCAAAGAAGTGCTGAGGATCCATCAATTTTAGTGGCAACTTATGAAGGAGAGCATAATCATCCTCAGCCTACGGATTCAAAAGCTGAATTATCATTAAGCCCTAGCCATGTTGCAACTATTGGTAATCCTATTAATGTTTCTGCGGCATCATCGATGCGATCAGCAAGCCCTACTGCAACTCTTGATATGATTCAACCTGGATTTTTGTTTGATGATGCCAAAAAATCATCAGTTCAACAAATTGAAGCTCCAGCAATCCATCAGATTTTGGTCCAACAAATGGCTTCTAATTTGACCAAAGATCCTAATTTTACAGCAGCACTTGCAGCAGCTATTTCAGGAAGATTTGCTGATCAGGCCCGAACACAAAGATGGTCACACTAGCTAGCCAGGATCAACACAGATTATGGATGTTAATTTGTATCAACTTCTGTATTTTGGCTTTGCTTTAATTACTTTAATGGAGGATTAGAGTCTGGAGACCATACCTTGCAATATTAATGTACATTACATGGAACTTCAAAATTAACGAAAAAAGAGAATTTTTCCCTTTTTTTTTTTTGTCTAATTGTTTAAAATATTGGTTCAATCTTGTTTGATTAGTTGAGAAATTGCACTACAAGATATGTTCCAGAAAAAAAACATCAAGTCACACAATAAGAATTGAGAGAGCTAGAGATATATGCACCTTATAGAAAAGAGAGATTAAAATTAAGTACGATTTACTCTTATGTAATTATGATTCATGTGAAATTTACTTGTTGTGAGTTTTAATTAAGTATTAGTGATTAATCAAAATGATGTTTACCCAATACATTAGCTATAGGGTGGTTTTAAAATTAATTAAGCTAATTAGAGTTTGACAGTTTCAAACTGATCTTTTATTTTTTTAAACAGAAAACTCGATGATGAGGTAGAGGTGACTAATAGAAATTAGAGTTGTCTTACTAGAGTCATATTTGTCATATTGTTTAAATCTCTGTTATCATATTTTGATCGTAGAATCTTCTTTCTCTTTTTCTAATTCTTGAACCGAGAACCTTAGTTAAGATAGAACAGCCTCATGCCAGTTGAATCTTCTTTTCTTAATTAATTATATGAGTTACACTAAGAGGTAGACTACTCTTTAATTATCTTTTTATAATAAAATTACTTTTTTCCATTGGAATTCTCTAAAAACTTCACATTCATTTTTATTATCATCTTAACATATGTTTCAGATCCCTAAAAGCTAAAATGCATCGTTCTTTCTTATTCTCCGCTAAAGAATTCTTCTCGTTAATTGTCATTGAACTGTAACTGCTTAACCACCATTAATTCTCAACATCACTTGTTATATCATATACCAAGTGACTTGAGTGAAATAAAGCATGCGTTGATCATCAGTATATAAACTAAAAACTAACAATATATACATGTGATTTTCACGTCAAAATTTCTGATCATATTTACGCAAAGAAACCATGTACACACTTTTTTAGATGTCTCATAGAAAATCTATTTACACTACGGTAGGTGAGTGACTAATTTAAAATGAATTAGAAAAAAGAGTTGTGGAGGATCTTTCTAGATAAGGGTGACGTACAAAACCTTTAATGATACCTATTATAACAATAATCTTCATTAGTAGTTGGGTCATTATATCTTGGAGATTAATTGTTTGTCCTTTTTACATCGAAAATATTTATTTGATGAGCAGAAATTTATCTTAAAGACATGCTTCAGTTAATTTTAGAGTTAAAAAAGATAATAGTGACTCATATTTCTAACAAGGGATATTATCATTTTTCCATCAAAGTTATTATGACACATCATGTTAGTACCACGGTTTGGTAAAGCCATCAATTTACTACCAAACGTTTAAACTGTTAGTATTTTCTCACCATTCCGTTAAAACTCAGTTAATATGTAACTGAAAATTTATAAAAGGTCAATTTTACCCCTGGAGCGTAAAAGACCATGTAATTAACCTTTTATGAATTTTATAATTAAATCATCATTTGATGTTCTTCCTTCTTAAAGCACAAAAATTACTCTTTATGAATTTTGTAAAATTGACCGTGTGGTGCTAGGTACTTCATAAATTGATTTAATTTATGTAATTTTTAAAGGGTAAATTTATTTATTTAATTTTTTGTGTAAAATTATTATCATCATATCAAAGATTAAATTGCTTCTTTTACACATTCTTTTTTTTCCCTTTAATAAATTGATTTTTAGTAGTAGAATAAATTGTCTTTACCTTGTCAATTTAATAAATAAGAAACCAAAATAAGAAATCTAGGCAATTCAATAATAATAAATTGTCTTTACCAGAATAAATTGATTTTTCGCTAGCCATCTCATAATAAAAGTTTCAGCACTTAAAACCAAAATAAGAAAAACCAACCCCAAAAGCCCATCCAAATCTAGGCAATTAGGGTGCTTTCCCACCATTGCCAAACTCCCATCAACAACTTCATCGACTGCTAATCCCACATCAACAGAAACCATGCAATCTGTGCATTTCACCACCTTCACCACATTTTAAAGCAATATTGGCAGCTTTATTCATATTTTATATATTATTTATTTATTATTATGCAATGTCAATTCTTTCTATAATTAATGGGAATCTTGGTCTTTCTATGTGTTTCGTGATGTTGGCGACAATATTCGTCATCCTTGTTTGGTGACAAGGGTATTTTAGATATTTTAGCAGTCCACTAACAGTCAACGTTACAAAATACTAACGCCAAGGGAGATTTGTGTAATTACGGTTATACATTCTCTCAGACTGTTAATACCCCAAACTTCAGGGGAGATTTCTAAAAATTACCCGATTTTTTAGTTTAGCAGTACAATTAATATCAGAGTCAAAATGCATGTGATCAAGAGGTCTCGTGTGTTGTTCATCAAGAATATTTGGAAGTTCCCACCGTGTTCCCCCTTCCTTTTTTTTTTTTCTTTTTGAAAGTAGGTTGGGAGAAAAGGAAAAAAAGAAAAAGAAAAAAGAAGGAAATATATAGCCTCTACTAGGCTACCTTACCAAAGCCAATGTGGTAGAAATGGAAACACATCTTTTTTAGTTTGGACTAACACAGTTACCGTCGCATGCAACTCCTCCTCCGTTCATTTCACAAAATTTTAGACTTAGATTTTGATCACATTAACTCTTCAACTTTATCATTTAACATTTTAGCCTTCTGATTTCCAATTTTGTTCATATATATGTGTGTGTGTGTGTAAGCGCAAAATTAGTAAGTGCAATACAATTGTTAGAAATTAGAAGTAAATGAAATAAGCATTTATAAGGTAGCGTTTACATTTTGTATTAGAGTAGGAATCCTAAACTTGAGATCGTGGAGTGGGAGTGGGAGTGGGAGTGAGAGTATGTTGTTTACTTACACTGAAATAAAAGTATGAAATAGAAATCAGAGTCAAATTTATGTGTTTATTTTATCTTGTATTGGGAGTAAATAATTTCAAATTATAATTTTACCCTTATTTAAAGAATTATAGTTTTTAATTATAAAGTTAATAAAAAATATATTTGATGAATAAACATTTATTTTATTATATTTGTAAATTTATGATAATTATTAATATTCTTAATTATGTACATCACAATTTTTTTATTAATTTTAATTTTAATTATGTAAATTAAAAATTATTGATAAGAACAATATAAATGAAACATTCTGACTATTAAAAAAATGAAATTAATATTTTCTTAGAATAAATTATTTATTATTATTATTAATTATTAATATTAAATAAATATAATACTATTATTTTTAAATTAATATAATAATATTATACTTTCAAATAAAGATAATATATAGTAATATTATTAATTCTCTATTAATATAATAATATTATTTTTAAGTCATTTTAAGTTAGAATCAATGCAAATTATTATTTAGTTAAATATAATAATATTATTTAAATAAATATAATATTTTATATTTTATTTTATTAAATATAATTATATTAAACTTAATAAAAGGAGGGTAGAAAATGAAGAGGTATGGCTCACGGAGTGAGATTCCCAATCCTCCCTTAAAATGTTGAAGTAAACATTCGAGTGGAGGGAATCCACACTTCTCACTCCCACTCTAGAAAAATAAACACAACATAAATTTAGTCGATCCCACGGCTTTTCAACACCCAAAAATACAATATGATTGATTGAAACTTATATTTTTCACCCTCATCTTAACTAGAACAATGTTAAAGTTCTCTTATCATGATGTGCCCCAGTTATTAGTTTTGCCGAGTCTCCTTGTTTCCTTGTATTCACCCCCCCCCCCCCCCCCCTCCTTTTGTGACTCAAATTGCCACCGCGAGCGGGGACGCCCGCATGCAGCTCGCCTTCAACGCTTCATGGTGTCCTTTTTTTTAATTTTATAAATCTTTAGGGGTTTCCATGTTATTTATCAAGCTAAAGGTTTGTGGCACATTTATGTAGTGCCATTAGATTCCAAACTTAACAATAAGCTCGCTTGTATGATGTCGTCTTGAGTGATTATTAATTATTATGGGAAATAATTATCTATTAGTGGGCCTTTAATCGAATACGAAAGTCTATTCTATATTGCGCACCCCTTAAATGAAGGCGACAAAGTGGTCAACTTTTGGGGCTGCAATGGTGGGTGAGATTGGGAAATGACCTTCGGAAAATTCAAATAATTTGGTCCACTGGGCTAGCCCCCCCACTTTCGCTCGAGGCCATCATTGAGTTAAAATACCTCAAAAATTCAAAAGTTTCGCTTTTCTGTCGTCCCTGTCTCTCTTGTCTTTTCGGTTTCTTGACTTCAAGTCTTGGGCCGACAGTCCACTCCTCTCCGCAGCTTCCTTTCCATCCGTGGGAACTCACAGACTTTCCGCCCACAAGTTTGCCGAAGGAGGATTATTACACTGCAGTCGGCAGTATCGAAAACTCAAAATCAGCGATGAAAAATTTGAGAGAGTACTAACGAAAAAACTCCAGGTTATCAATAGATCATAGGCAGCAATGTTGAATTAGTGTTGCATATTCATTCGTATTCGTATGCACAGTATTCGCAGATCTTCTCCGAGGCATTTTCTCTGTTAATCTCTCTAAATTTTTAATGATCCATTAACATGTGTCATTAATGACACTAAATGGTTAAAAGATCTTGTTTTAATTAATTTTTATCTACATAAACATCCAAACTCAACTGTGACCAATGCCTAAGAGAGGATTCAAATCTATTCTGTCAAACAATATTTTGAAATGGTATGAATAAAACTCATTTAGTAATTGCCTAGATTTCTAGGTTCTTTACAATTATCAAACAGATTAAGCGCGTCATCTTTAAATATTTGGAAAAATAGTTATAGCTCATAGATTTCAAAAGGACTATTCTCAAGATCAATTAAAAAGTCATCATTCACTGAATAAATTTCCATGCAGGTACTTTGTGCCTCTTCAAGTCAAGTCTTGCGTCTTAACTTATTATCAATCTCGTTAATTGAAGGGTAATATTAGTACACGCTTGGACTCTTATTCTGTGGACTAGCCAAGATTCAATTAATCTCATTCTCTCTCTACATTTACTTGTAATTGATTTTCATCACTAAAATTTGAACTTTACTAGCCGTCTAAGAAGGAAAAAAACTTAATCGATCAAGAATTTCTTACCTTCTTTTGATTCGCATGCAGCTACATATATATATATATATATATATATATATATATATACACTATTTTTTTTTTAATACCAATTTAAGTACTCGATGCTAAAACGGTAACACATTTAACGTATATTTTAAGTTATTTTATAATTATACTCTTGACGGTAATTTAATATGATATATCTTTTTAAAAGGCACAACATCTCAATTTCAAATAAGACATATAAAATAATAGTTTAGTAGAGATTAATTTATAGACAAACTTGAGAGAGAAAAGTAAAAACTCTATTTTTTGTAAATAATTTTTTTTTAGATAGGCTGCGTGTTACACATACGTTAGAAAGTCATGTTTATTCTCTAACAATAGAGTCTGATCGTATAATTAAACTATAAACGGTAAGACCGAGATGAGAAGTTGTATAATCTTCTTATCCAAGTGAAGTTTCTTTAACAATATCTTGCATATGACTTGTTGTTTGGCTCCTCAACACGTGTCACATATTGTGATGTCGACTGGAGAGAATCGTGTGCTTTCTGTGCAAGGTGCTAAGTGCTGAGTGCCAACTGCCAACCACCTTTCTTTTTTTTCTTTTTTTTTTTGATAATTTTGAACATAATGCATGTCGACATTTAGGAATTTTGAGTCACGCGACAAACAAATGAGAGAATTGAAAAAGTCTTGGGTATTGATTAAGATTGTCTCAATCTGTTAAGATCTCCTTGAATCCATGTGACCTTTAAATTTTTATTTTTTTTAATATTTTGTCCTTATTTAGCAACTAAAAACTTTAGGATGAGTGGCTTAAACTTAATTATAGTTGTTAACAAGATTTTAGTAGATGAACATATTGTATAACTCTTACATGGCAATATATATTTTTTAATTTCTTAGTCTTTTTTATCAACCTCTTGAGATCCAGATGATCATAGTTCATTTTATTTTCTTAAGTCTTCATCTTATATATTCTTAAAATCTAATTCTATGATTTAATTAAGATTTTAGGTCTTAGTCTTTGTCTCTAGGGACTAATATGACTTAAAATCGAATTCGTATTTCATAGATTTAATGTTACCTACCGAACTTAAATTTTTTAATTTAGTGGTTTAAGTTTAGGATTCAATGTTTATGATAAGATTTTATTAGATGAATCCACGTGTTTAAATACAAATTAAGATTAAATTTTATCCACATTTTATTTTGGAAGTGCCTTAAATTTTTCGGTCCATCTTTCAATCTCCTTGAATCCATGTGACCTTTAAATTTTTATTTTTTATTTTTTAAATATTTTGTCCTTATTTAAGAACTTAAAACTTTAGGATGAGTGGCTTAAACTTAATTAAAGTTGTCAAAAGATTTTAGTAGATGAACATATTGTATAACTCTTACATGACAATTTTTTTTTTAATTTCTTAGTCTTTTTTATCAGCCTCTTGATATTCAGATGATCATAGTTCATTTTATTTTTCTTAAGTCTTCATCTCACATATTCTTAAAATCTAATTCTATGATTCAATTAAGATTTTAGGTCTTAGTCTTCGTCTCTGGGGACCAATATGACTCAAAGTCGAACTCGTATTTTATAGATTCAATGTTACCTACCGACTTAAATTTTTGGATTTAGTGGTTTAAGTTTGGGATTCAATGTTTATGATAAGATTTTATTAGATAAATCCACGTGTTTAAATACAAATTAAGATTAAATTTGAGTCAATGAAATACGTGTGTACATGCACGAAGCCCTACCAAGAAAATTTGAACGCCTTGGACCCATAAAAACAAAGCGGCATGCAACGAGGGAAGGAATTTGAAGACAGAGAAAAGCAAGCTTACTTCAGCATACATGATGTCATATCATTACGTATGCGTTTTCAAATCTTCACCCCATATATATATATATATATATATAATGAGTAGTCATGTTAATTTGTAATTTTTTCTAACTCGTGCATTTGATTTTCACAGACATCTCCTTGTGGGTTGTAAAGAACCAACCAATACCAAATCCATTTCTTCTCCACGACTATATAGAGGAAAAATTCAGCAGCCGCCAGGCACCGGTTATGGATTGGTCGTCAAAGTCCGTCTTCTTTTTCTTTTATCTTCATAACGTGAACAAAACGGTGTCTCAGTGCTAACAACCTTTCGAATTATCTCATTTATTCGTTAGGGTTTCTAGCTCTATTATAATTATATCTTATATTTATATATATCAGCTTTACTTTCAACAAATTCTAGCTCACCCTCATCCAAATTCATGGATTCTCACAACTCTCCTAAAGCAAAGGTCAGCGGGTTTTGCTTCTCTCTCTTTATTATTATTTAATTTTTTTCTTGCTTCATTTTTACATATGTTAAGGTACCCAAAATGATCACGTCTCCTCATTCTTGCTTTCAAGGTGGATCTAGAGGCTTTCAAAAAAGAAAAAAAAAGTGAAAAATGAGTTTCTTGTGTCTCTTATTTATCATGTAAAATAAATAAATAAATCATGGATGTTCACGACTCTACTAAAGAAAGGGTTGTCCTTTTCTTCAATTTTTACATTTTTGCATGTGTTGATGTACCCAAAAAGATCATGAGTTGTATGAAAGAGATATCTCAGGAGTGGGGCTCTACTTTGCGCCTCACGCTATCTGGGGTTTTTATGAAATGATTTCCTCGTATGATCACATGATGATCATTTGATGCTCAAATATAGTGATAGTTTGAAGCTTTGATCATAGCTGAGAACAAATTATGTGTGTGTGATTTGATGGTATAATAATAATATTTTACGGGATAAATTGTTGTATAAATAATGATTCTTCAGATGAAATTGCTGCAAGCGAAATTGGAACATGTTCGCCAACAGAATGAGAATCTGAGGCATCTGGTGGAAGCAATGAATAGTCAATGCAATGATCTCCTGGCACGTATCCACGAAGCTAATAGAACATATTCCTCCTCTGATCATCATCACTTCAACAATAATATTAATATTGGAGGAGTCACAGCACAAGTTCCTCCTGTTCCAAATGCCAAGCAATCAAGAATCTTTGTGAAAGCAGATTCTAAGGACAGTAGCCTTGTAAGTACTTTTCCTATAACAGCGAGCGAGGCTTTACCAGTTGAACTAATTAGTTAGTTTCCACATAATTAGTTATTGCTTCATTCTTAATCGTGACTTTTAGATCGTGAAAGATGGACATCAATGGAGAAAGTACGGCCAAAAGGTTACTAAAGATAATCCCTCACCTCGGGCTTATTTCAGATGTTCAATGGCTTCTTCTGGATGTCCTGTAAAAAAAAAGGTACTTTATTATTTTGATGTCGTCGGTGTTACACTGTTACTATACAGACATCTTTAAGAAATTAAACATAATAGTGAAATTGTGTATTAATCCGACAATGTCAAATGATAATATCACTTACCATAACGTGAGCAATATAGTCTACTGAATCACAAGTCTTTTTCTAGTAGGAGGAGAAGAGTTTGTGAGTTTTTATCGTTTAGCTCAATTTATGACTTGCTTCTTTCTGGATTTAGGTTCAAAGATGCATGGAGGACAAGTCATTTCTCGTTGCAACTTATGAAGGAGAACACAACCATGATGTTCAATGTAGCTCACTTGGCCAATCCTCCTCTTTAGCAAATTATTGCTCACGCAAAAGCTCAATTGCACATTGCCCAGATTATCAAACAACTGACTCTTTTGGATCAGATGTCACACTTGATCTTACTCTATCTGGGTCCAATCAAGAAACTATACCCCCTAGAAACTTGATGCAAGTCGGTGACGATACAAAGAAGATTGAAGAATATGTGGCATCCTTAACTAAAGATCCCAGCTTCACCTTAGCTTTAGCAGATGCTGTTGCAAGTTCCATCAATGGCCTACATAGACCAATGTGAAAATTTGGGGACTGATACATGGATTCTGTATCTTATTTGTAAATTAAGGGAGTTTAAAGACACATTATGTATTGAGTAATGGTGGCACAAGAATTAGATGAGCCTCCAGCTTGGATCAATACGTTGTACTTTGATTCTAGAGCAATTTCCACGGATGAAGCTCGTACTGTAGCATTGGGCATTTTCAGTTTTCATTCGCCTTCATCAGAATCTAAAAGCTCGTCATATTCGTGTCAACATGGAAGAGAAAATAAGACCACTTATCTGTTTGTCGAAGAAGATATATTCTGCACTTGCTACTCATTTTAACAAGATTACAAGACTACATAACAACATTTACATGCCTATAGCTCAAAATGTACAGAAATAACCAGTAAACATATAAGGAAATAAGAAAAAAAAAGATCAAGAAAGAACTAATATGTATAGAATGGGGAGAGAACTAATAAATATTTTTACAACAAAATTTCTTGAGCTGTGCCTCGTCGTTGCTCATCGATTTGGATATGCAACTCCAGCTCTGCTCCAAAACTGATAAACATATCAATCATAGAGTGAAAAGAATAGAAAGGTCGCTGCAGCTCATTAAGCATGCATTTGGGGCAGCTGTGCTGCCACAGCCCAATTGCTCTCCACCTTTTATTCTAGGAGAATATTCCATAGAATATAGGGTGGGGAGCAGCTGCGCTGCGGCAGCGCTGCTGCCCCAAACACATCCTAAGTCTTAATATAGAATTAGAGGGTGTGACGGACTTACCGATTTTGATTTTTGAGCATCTGACCTGCCATACATAGCCATCATTCCCTTGATTGCTTTTTAATGATGCTTGATAAATATTCTTTCCCTCTCCACGTCATTGTTCAGCTGGCTTTCTGGTATTAATTTGCTTCTTGGTCCTTGGACAACTCTTTGTCCATGGAATAATATAATAATTGATGTATGGAGTGCAGATTGTGTTGATGATCAACAAGATCAGTGCCTATAACAATTGATCATTTGATGGTGCTACTCTTCAAGGGATTTTGTACCAAGTGTTCAGACTGCCTTTTCTGAGTCTTCAGCTTTTCGTTTTCTGCTGCCTTCTCAACTTTCTTCCTTTCAAATTCAAGCTGCCTGCAGTTTTCCTCATGCGCTCGGACAAACATCTTCACAAAGTTGAGCAAAGTAGACACAACTACAAATTCCATAAGAAGCATATATTAAAAGCCCTAAATGAGTTCATACTTGAAACTAGTGCTCAAATACAAAGGTTGGTAAACACACATAACTACCAGGTGAGTATCCATGGCAATAGGTTCACTAAATGTTTTCTTTAACATCTGTTTATCAGAAATACGACCACATCAAAATAGCTAACTTTATGCCCCACTTTTAAAAAGCAGTACCATGGGCATTGTCTCATAATTGTCCCAGCACTTCCAACACGTATTTCATGCCCACCATATAGTCAAGCAAAATGATTGATATGCATACCACTGACAGCCAATAGTTAACCAAGCCATCTCAAGAACTAAAAATACACAAAAAACTAAGCTTCTTGTGGAGACCTACCAAATTTCCTCCTATAAAATTCCAGAAAAACATGCAAAACCCATAACTCAATATTACTAGTATTGAACCATCATATGGTACTCAACAAGCAAATTTGGGAAGGGCCAATGAGTCTCTGAAGTTCAGAACTTTATTCGTTACAGTTAGGGATGTAAAGAAGGTCTAAAAACAATGCAAAATTAATTAACCTGTCATTCTTGCAATAGCAAAATAGCAGCACAAATTAGATGAAATAGTTATAACCAAACAGTACCTTGCTCAAATGGGCAACGTGCCGGATCTTCCCCAAAATATTGAGCCAGTGCATCTGCATTTCTACCCTAAAAGTATCTGAATTCAGAAGTATGTACAATAATGCTCATAGTTTATGTTTCAACCACATAAAGTGTCAGACAGCAACTGCATAAACAAATATATAAACAATTATACTTACCACACTGGAATAAAGCAAAGCCAAAGACCTCACTTCACCTTCAGCATAACTAAGGAACTCCTTTAAAAGCTAAACATTTACAAACCCGAAAAAGAAAATTTATTAGCAATTGAAGAATTGGAAACATAAACTATGTGCAAACATAAACACAAGCAATTGATCACATTAATAAAAGAACACAAAGATTTTTGAAATTTGGATTACAATTATTAAACAGTGTTTACAACATAAAGGCCATTTCCTCATAACAAAGGCTGGATCAAGCAAAAAGATTGTCGTACATGGCAAATTAGGAATTAAACAATGCAAGGATCATAGCGTTATATCAACCTGTCATGGACATTTGAAGTCAGATTCCTCTAAACCATTTTCTTCTGTTTCTAAGTGTCTGCAAGCACACGTGTACACATGCCAAAAAGAAAAAGCATAGTTCTCAAACTCAAGCATGGCATTGATGTCACTACCTACAAGTTCTTCCCAATATGAGAGATAATCCTATGTTAAACTGAAACATCATGCTTGTGCAAAGGGCCCAACCAAGTATACTGAAAGACCCGACAGGATTTTACATGCAACATTCCTCCCTTTCCAAAGTTGAGTCACACTTCAAACCAATAGTATCAATAAGAAAAATGCCCAGCTTAATTAGGTTAAACATATTGAATAAAAGAAATAAGGCAAAGCTTGCTGCATGTTTTAAGCAGCAATGCATTCATAACAGCATACTTGGAGGACCCCATCTACACACTTGAAAACTTATATAACTGATGTCCAGGATTTACCTTGCAAAAATTCCCTGATACCTCACCATCATTTTCCGAGGCAGTCAATTCCTGTACAACTTTCTCCAGTCCTTTACTAATAGCTTGCATTTCCTCTGCCAAAAATTTTAATTGTATCTGCATAATGATTAATCATTCAGCAAGTATGCTAAAGACGGAATTAACTTATAGAAGTACAAAAAGAAGAGAGTACCTTGGTTGAAGCCTCCAAACTCACAAGATCTTTCGGAAAATCCAGAAGTTCAGGCAACTTTTCAGCAAGTACCTACAGCTCGGAAAAGCCAAAATGTAATTACAAAGAGGTACAGAAAGGTTGCAGTAAAGAAGCTCAAGTAATCTTTGTGGAGATACATGCAGTAAAAATAAGATTAATACTTCTTAAGGACACAATTTATTGATATTCAAATTGATTTTTCTGCAAAACATACAGATCGTATTATATTTAAAATTCAACATGAACTTCTAAAATTTCGAAAACCTTGATGAACCTCCTGAAGAATTTCACTAGAATCCTCCCATAAAGTCTCTCCTACACCCAAGGGCTGTGCCTGTATTTTAGCCATGCTTTTAGAGAGATGAGAAAAATTATCCTTGCACTTTTTACCATACATGAAATCAAATGTCCACTGCTCAATGCAGTGATTTGGTTTCTGACTCGCTAGCCTCTTCTCCTAAATGCATCTCTACCTATCACACCAGCTAGTAACAGAGGAATCAATATCAATCTACGAAAAAATATTGATGTATAATAGGTTGTTCACCCAATGAGAGCTCTTTCTATCTCTATCGAACTTGCATTCCTTGTTTTATTTGAAGACTCCCTACCACCTCTCTTTTTTGTACTCAAAAAGCCAATACACACCAAGTGAAGGAAAGGGCCTCCACAAGAAATTCAAATTGACATTCATCCAATCCAGTAATGAAGAAACGGTAAGCTAGCTTAGTAAGCCAGAGTGTGACGAACAAGTTGATTATTACACAAACAGTTGCAACAGATACCAATGCTTTTTTTATAAATTCCAACAACATGCTTTATACTCCTACTAAGATCTTATTACTCAGTGCAAGGAAATATGCCACGGACCATCTGCAGGCAAGATCTCGCATTCATCCCAGCCAAAAGAGGAAAAGAAAATGGCTTCCAATTAAAGAACAGAGACGAGTGGACTAAAACAAAAAGCACAAGAAATTGCATATTTAATTATGTTTGAAGAAAAGTTTTACAGAAATGGTACCACAAACAGAAATAAGAAAGGAGATGGTTTACCTTACAAAGATAATGCATGAGAGTCATCTTGTTGTTCCGGGCTCGTGTATCAGTGAGTTTAAGGAGACTATCCAATCGAAATCCAACAGCAGAACCTTCAGGAAAGAAATCATTAACTTAACTGAAAGAAGAACGAACAACAGCAGGAGCTGGTGCTTCTGAGAAAGAATTTAGAGAACAGACAAAGGCAATAACTTGAGACTTGAGTGACTGAAAATAAGTTTCACTAAGCAAGCATATGTGTTTGTCCACACCAACCAACAGAATCACCTATGATCATGCCACTCCCAAAGATAAAAATTAATAATAAATAAACAGAAGAGGAACGAAAGAATAAGCCATCAATGAAAGGCTGACCTCCCAAACTCAATTCCGTTAATTGCCACCACCCCCCAACCCCCCTCCCCCTTCGTCCTCTATTTCCAGTTTTCCACAAGCAACTAACTCCTGCAGAGTAGTGGCTCCTTTCGTTCACTTTTCCCTACTATTCGCTACACTTTTTGCACGTCCCAACACTAGTTATGTATATCATACTTCCATCTTTTGTCACTTTTCAGAGTACACTACTACATGATCTCAATTCATCCCTACAAACTCAATTCTTTTAGTTTTCTCGCTGAATATGCAGTGATACACACTATATGTCAAAATTAATATTTTTCATATTAATACATAAAATATAATACTAACGAGAGAAGTGTCAACTCACCCCTTGCAGTTCCATGATTCAAAGCATTACCCAAAGAAAGAATCGTTTGCATGATCCGTTTCAACTTGATTGAATTCCTGACCTGATGAGCACATTAAGAGATGTGGTTCAAGAGATGAAATGACCAAAGAAACATCATTATTTCAAGAAACTAATAAATGTCAATTTCAAAGAAAACTTGCCTCTTCAGATGCAGAGTTTATAATATTCAAACTTGTTCTAAGGTCAGAAACCTGAAAAAAGAATATGACAAGACATCAGTAATATTGGAATAAGCAATAATGAAAATGATCAGAGATACTATAGGACTAAATAAGCTGTGCTCTAACCTGGGTTTGGAACTGTATTTTAAATGAGAAAACTCTTAGCTTTGACTCGACCCGAGGCACTTTCATCAATTCTAGGAAGAACTGTCACAAAATACACAATGTGAATTAGAACAAATAAAAGAGAGCGTTGAAGGGAGTTCTCTAAACATATATGGCAATTTGCAGTTTTATTCAATCTAAGCAGTCAATTATGATGAAGCTAACATTTAAAGACCATCAGCTGACACCAATATCTTCTTCCATCATTTGATTAATTGCTTAAACTGATAATTAAATGCCAAGCAACCCAGTATTTGTACTATCAGTTCACAGGAACTGCACAAGGCTTGCTGAAAAATAACAGAAATGTGAAACAGAAGCATAAGCAAATTAATAATCCACTTACCTGTTCACATTTTCCCAAGTTTCCCTTATCTCCATTGTAATTCTGCACACATATATAAAATATTTTTTATATTCACTAAGGATACACACAAATGCACGATTGTAATTGAAAAAAAAAAAGACATCAAGGAATGAGAGATTTCAACTAAGAGAAAAGGAAAAGCACACATGTCCAGTACCTTGAGTACTTCCATTTCTTCTTTTGTCGGACAAAACTTAATAAGGTTATCAACCTGATCAATGTCCAATGCTGAATCATCCAAAGCAAGGACTGAACCCTGCAAGACAGCAGAAATTAGCATAATTACCACATTGGTTGAAGTCAGCAATCTAAAAATTGGACTTTCCAAATAGAAAATTATCAGCAAGAAGCCCTGGGAGATCCAAAATGAAATTGTCTCCAACATGCTTATGAGAGCATTTACGGTTGTTGTGTGTGACTGTGTGCAGGCGCGGCAAGTTTTATTTCAACAGTGAAGTAAAAGCAATTAATAAACAAGATTTACCCCTCCCCCAACCCCAGCGTCATTTTCCTCCCTGAGCAATACTTAGTGACTTAAAAATTCAAATTCTACTAGATAATTTTTAACCATACATATCCTCGGAAAAGAAGGCAAGAGAGAGTCTGAAAAAGAGTAGCTAGTAACTTCATAATCGTCACAATTTCATTTACAATGTATAAACGTTAAAGTTATCATTTGGTATTTAGTTGAGATTGTCAAGAGGTTTACTTGCAAAAAAGCTCCATAAAAGAATAGCTTACCATCAAATCAGGCAAAGGAATTTTAACCTTTGTGAGCATAATTTCACAATTATTTGCCCGCCTAAGCTCAATCTGCAAAACCAATAAACAACATGTGAGTCTTCATTTGACCTGTAGATTAGCTTACTAGTTGCCATCAAACTTTTGGACCAAACCTTACTGGTTTGATGGACTGACTGTTCATAACATTCAACCAAAACTAAAGACTGATTACCAGCTGGACTCTCTCAGGTTTAGGTCCAGAACGGCGATTTGACTTCCCACTTTTGCCTCCAAGATCTGAGTTCGGAGCAGCTGCTGAGAAAAGAGACTCTAGTTCTGACATGTCAAATTCCGGAGCCCTGAGACACACCCAAAAATACAAGATCAGAACAATAAAATGGCAGGAAAATCATATGCATCAACACAAAAATAAAGAGTTGGAATCAAAGAAAGAACAGACACTAACAAAATGATTCATACTTGGAAGCTTCATCAGATTTTTGAGTCTCAGCCCACAAGCTCCCTTGCATTGCCCTTGTTAACTTTAACCAATGATATGGTTTCAGGTTGTTTTTTCTAGGTTGGGACTGAAGCCTGGGACTTGCACGTGCTAAACCTCGCATTTTTGCACTAAATGGAGCACCAGAAGGAGGTCCAGGAATTGGAGGGATATTACCATTACTAACTCCACTATGAGATGGAGGGGTCACATCATTAGCCTTTGACAATGATAACCCTTTGGCAAAAGGAGCTGGGGGAGGTGGCACAGGCGGAACAGGTGCTGAATTATGAGACAAAGAATTCTCTGGAGGGAGATTGGAAGCAGGTAATTGTGGCGGCGGTCGTGCTAAAGACATACTAGTTGAACCCCTAGAATGTAAAGGAGGTGGAGGTGGTGGAGGAGGTCTAGAGGTGATTGCTGAACTCTTAGAAGCTAGTGGACAAAAGACAGAGGAAGTAGTAGATGAAGCAACCATAGGGGGTGGTGGGGGAGGAGGGGGGATTGAAACTGAGTTATTGACAATGGAAGACAGAGATGTTCCTGAAAAAGAAGGGGGTGGAGGAGGTGGAGGTGGGTTTGGAAAAGAGTTCTTCACAGAGGTAGATGGAGATGTTACTGAAGAAGGAGAAGGGGAAGGGGGAGGAGGTGGAGGTGGAGGAGTTGAAAATGAGTTTTTGGCAGAGGAAGTTGGAGATATTCCTGAAAGTGAGGGGGGTTGGGGAGGAGAAGAGGGAGCTGAAAATGAGTTCTTGACAGAGGAAGATGTTGAAGATATTATTGAAAATGAAGGGGCTAAGGAAGGAGGAGGAATTGAAAATGAGTTATTTACAACAAAAGATTGAGACGTTCCAGGAAAAGAATGGGGTGGAGGTGGAGGAGGAGGAGGAATTGAAAATGAGTTATTTACAACAAAAGATTGAGACATTCCAGGAAAAGAATGGGGTGGAGGTGGAGGAGGAGGCGGGAGAGTGGAAGTTGTGGATGAATGCTCGGACATGGAAGATGGAGATGTCTCTTGAAAGGAAGGTGGTGGAGAAGGTGCATCTGAATGCAAGGTCTTTGTAACAGGAGTAAAGCCCCCTGAATTTGCAGCAGATGTAGTGGAGGGGTCTGATAATAAGTGCTCTATACTTTGTGATGTGGTTTCAGGTTGTTTGGAAAGAAAAGACTGCGTTGCCTTCAGAGTCGGAAGGGGAGGAGGAGGGGTTACCTGAGTTTTTTGGATAATTTTAGGAGGTACCAATGAATCTCGTGCAGAGGGAGGCTGAAATGGTAGCGGTGGTGGTGTTGGTGATAGAGTAGATACATGACTAGGTTGTGGAGGTCTCATTGTATTTGTAACGGAAGGAGAAGTAGGTACAGCAGGTTGAGATCTTTTCACCTGCTGTGTGATTTCTTGAATATATTTGTCATGATCATGCAATAGAGCTGTGATTCCAAGGGATGATGGTGCGCTATGATATCTTGATATAGGTGAACCTTGTGAAGCAGATGACGAAGTTTGAGGTAATCTTGGAGAAATGATCTTTGGTTGAGCAGGCTGTTGGAGAGAAACCTGCACCTCTTTGGGTTCATTCTTCTTTTTGAATGAATTTGCATCTAGGGCTGGTTTAACAGATGGCATGAATGGTTTCCCTTGATAAATGGATGCAAGACCCCCGATGTTGTCTGGTGCCTTCAATTTTAGTTGCTCTTTATCTTTTTCGAGAGCTGATTCTATCATAATGCTGCCTTTTTCTGCATTTAGAGCAGTCTCCAGATTTTCTTGGATGAAATTTGATGGCGTGAGATGCTGGAGCATGTTTACTGCAACATCCAACTTTGGATCTAGCCAATCAACATTGCTGAAAATTTCTTGAACTTTAGCAAATGCTTCAATAGGAAGGCCATCCTTCTCCTCTATGCCCAGCAAATCAACTGAAACAAGAGAAGTTGCAGCATCCATCTCTGAAAATAGAACCTTCATCCACACAGAATATATTAGTTTCATCAATTTTTTTATTTGATTAAAAAGGAAACAATTTTGTTAGTAAAACGTTTTTTTTTTTTTGGGGGGGGAAGAGATGGGGGCAATTCCATCTTAACTTCAAACAAAACTCAGCATGTAGAACGGAGGGAGAAGCAGGTAGATACCTCTGCCCTGAATTCCTTGGAAAACAGATCCTTAGAATTCCACAAGATGTCAATTTCATCACGGTTAAGCATCAAAATGTTTGACCTTATAAAGGCTGTGTTGAACATGACCCGAAACATCATCTCTTCACGCTCTTGATCACTATCCAAACTAATACACTCTAGCACAACATCACCTTGAATATGGCAATGGATGTCAATTTTTACAAGTTCGCAATCTGCCTGCAACAACATTTGAAGGTTGTAAATATATCCGTTCCATAGTGTACATGTAATTCCCCAATAGACCTTCAATGAAGCAAATAAACATCTGCCACGGCTGCAGAGTAAACATTCTAAACCAAAATTAAGAAAAGTGAAAAAAACAAGTTTTTGGAAAAAAAATGGAATTTGTATTATTTCTTCTCTGCTGCCATATGTATAGCAGATGCCACTAGATCCTAAACTTTCCAACTTGGTAAATAATGTAATGACTCTAGCAGCCTCTTGTTATATTTAAGTAAGGATTCTTTATTGAAGCAATCTCAATGTTGCTTCTGCCAGATTAATTTTGACTGGAAATATCAATGTTGCAATCGTAAAATCAATCAAAATATTGCTGTGTAATATTTTTCCTTTGATTTGAAATGGCATCACATGAACACAGCAAACCATCGGAGGAAATTAAAAAATCATTTGTGCAGTGTTGTATGCATGATGCATCATTTTGGCGGCCTATAGACAAGAGCCTTAGTACCCTTCCCATTTAATAAGGAAAACAATAATCTAAAACCTCTTCACACATTCCAAACACTCTCTCTGCTTATGTAAATGGAAAGATCCTCACTGAAATTAAGTATGCACAGATATTGCGCTGAGGATGGAATAGGTTACCAATAACATCGAGGGCAACTATCTTGCTCAGAGTCAGAAAGTGCTATAGATGCAATTTCACAAACGTTAAATACCTAGCACTAAAACAGGTATAGAATCATGTATTTATCATACGCAACACCAGGCAGGAACACTGCAAATGATTTCCACACCTAAGAGGCGTCGGTCATTAAACCATTAAATGAAACAAGACAAAACATGTACAGTGTCCTATCAGAAAGTCCAAAAAATATAGTCCACTATGAGTGAAAATATATCACACAACAAACTCATCACAAAATCCTAAAAGTATTACCTTAAGAAAGAGACAAATGGTAGCAGGACCATCTGTTCTAAGTAAATAAAAATGAAATTAACAAACATAAGAAAGAATCTTAATATTCTGGTTGGAAACACTAATAAAATTTGAGATCAAAGAGGAGAAAACAGAAGAGTAAAACCCACCAGCTTGTAGTGCCGAACAAGTTTGCTCCTTTTTGGTGTTGAGAACAAAACTTTAGGAGTTCGATCAGCAACCATTAGAGGATCTTGTCCATAAATCCTAAATATTGGGCAGCAACCCCCTTCTCCATCGAAATTAGGAATGACTCTAAGAATAACACAATCCAGAGTAAGCGCTCTATCCAGTGGAGGCCATTCTGAGCCCACATTCCTTCTTGAGACATACTGAAGGTACCTCAATTGTGAAGGCAATGGATTCAGTGGTGACATCAGCTGCAAAAGCTCACGAGGTGCTTGCCTGTAAATCATGTCTAAAGTTTTCTGCTCCCCAGTAAACTGTTTCCTATATATTAATAAGGCAGCAAGCATAAAGGCCAAGACTGGCCACCCACCTCTTTCACAATGCATCAAGAGCACATTCTGATGACCAAGGGAGAGCCAGCTTTCACTTGAACGCAAGAAATGATGGACCGTCTCCATTGTGAGTAATGGACAACCTTCATAATGGCGAGGATAGTCCATTACAGTCATATCATACTGTGACAAAACTTGACCAATCTGACTTTGGTGTTCTCCTTCTCGAAAGTTAAACACCATGAACGAAGCCTCGGGAAAGTATTCACGGAGCTGACCCACTATGCCTCCCAGATATTCTTTATATTCTTCTTCTTCTAAAATGTCAGTCGTGAAGCAGCAATCGAAGACTACGTGATGCAAGAAGAGCCAGAAGAAGTTAAACTCTCATATTATAACAAGTTTGATGATGAATCGTCATTAGCATACAGAAAGAATAGTTTGCATGGCTCAGTGGTAATTTCTTTTATGTAACATTGTGCCTTTAGAAATATAAAAACAATAATACTAACAAAAAATAATTCCTCGGTGAAGTTTTCTCAAGATTTAGAGACTAAGCACTGAGCTAATTTGTGTGGTTTTTTTTCTAATTCATTTCCATTTCCGGTACAATCTCGCCAATTTATACTTGTATGGTATGTCAATGACAAAAAGTTCATGCAATATTCTTCATCAGATATTCGAAAGCCATACGTTAAACCAAATAAAAAACTGAAGCAAATAAACACATACCAAAGACCCTTTCAGAGATCTCCAAAAGCCCATCAGGAGGCTTCCTGTAGAAAAACTTTCTAAATAATGCCATTCGTTCTTCACACGATTCGAAAAAACACACTTAACAAAAAAAATGTACTACTACTGTTCGACAGAATGCCGCATTAAGTATAAACACACCCGGGTTCAGCTAACGAAATACCCACCCAGATCACAAAAACGACGGCATTTTATATTCAGGAACCAGAAAGCTATTCTATCTTCAAAGGATCCGAAAAAAAACCAACCCTCCCAAAAAGAGAAATGCCCTACAACTCTTCGACAAAATTCGGCATGGAAGCCAAGAACGCACCCAGGTGCAGCTAATGAAATACCCAGATCAGAAAAATGATGGCATTGCACAGACTGAGTGTGTATTCAGGAACCAGAATGGATTTCGCCTCTTCTTAAAGGAACGGAACACTTATGCGGGCATGGGCATATTTTCTTTTCCTCGTTTGTCTTCGCATTCACACTTGCGTTTCTTTTCTTTTCTTTTTTTTTCCTCTACCTGAGCAGAAACTTAGCTTTCAATCAACATGAAAGAGAAAATGGGAAAAGAGAATGAAGAACGAAGAATATTCCAGTGTCGTTTTAATAAGATTATTAGTTGCTGGAGGGAATCCGAGGATCTGAGGTTTGTCTCAACGTCGCCCGTCTTTGTGTCTCCGTGTTGCGTTTTTGGGTGATGATGATGACAGCGATTTTAATTTTCTGTTTTTTTTGTTTGTTTTTGTTTTTGGTTTTTTTTTTTTTTTTTTTTTGGGGGTTATTGTTGTTACTTGAGATGCAAATAAAAATATAATCGGGTACGTATTCATATGGCCACCACGTGTGCTGCTCATGAATTTTGGGGTCATGTAATAATGAATGTTCGTACTTGTCGTTTCATTCATCAATTTAAATTTCATTAAATTTTTGTCTTTCTTTTAACATTATGAAACCGTTTTGCAATTAAGCAATTAACCGTTTTATTGTCATAAGATTAAAAACATTTTATCTTTAGATTATAACATAACCTAAGGAAGCTTATTAGTGCGATTAAGGATAATGCTATTAAAATAATTATTTATTTATTACATGCTTTTGTGCTTATGAATCTTAATCAAGTGCCCCCACCGAATCTAATACGTAGTGGGAGGAGCATTTGTGAGCAATTTTAAAAGCGGGTGGCTGGGTTTTAATTTATTTTATGACATTAGGTATAACAATAAAATAAAATAAAATAAAGTGATGTTAATTTTGGGTTAGTGAACTCAACATCATTCTCACATAACGTGGCGCAATATCTGGCCAAAAAGAATGCCAGATTCCCACTTTAATTGGTCTTGCAATTCATTAGTTAATTGTATTTTTTAATTATAAAGTGCATGATTCACCATTAATCAAGGCTCGTTCGCTTGTACTTTTGCTTCTAAATTTGAAGTTTAAAAGGCACTTTAATTTGATTTGGCTTTTGTCATCAAATGTTTCGATTTGGGTTTCTGGGTAAAAATAATTATGGAAGTTGCGAGAGTCACTTTCACAAGATAAATAAATAATGTGATTGTTAAGAACCAAAAAAAAAAAAAACACTTTAAAGATGGATGGGTAGAGAAAATCTTGTTGATAATGAAATTTAACCAATTGCGTAAAGGCATTGAATCTACTAAAAGTCAGAGGTAGAGTCTGCCTGAAGATTTCTCCATGATAAATATCTACTTATTTATTCATTTTTAAGTCTTTTGACGTTAGATGGATGGATACATTGCTGCAAAACAAATGCTTATGAAAAGAGATGATTTCTTTTCGGTTAATTTTTAAAAAAATCCCTTGAGCTTTAGACTTATTATAAATAGATGACGAGAATTTATTTATTTGTAAAAAACTTCCTATATTTTTATTTCGTTTGATTGCCGTTTGGATTATTGTGGGCATTGTTGACATTTCGCAATAAAATAAATTTTTTACAACTTTCGTTGCCTTGAGAACAGTAACTTGTCATTTCAATTACTGATGTTCTGACACAAATAAAAACCAAACTTACATCAAATAAAAACAGTAATTATGTCCTACACAGGCCAAATCTTTTTGTTATGATCTTTACAAAAGCAAACGCCCTCCACATTTTGTGCTTTGCTTCTTCTCCATGGATTCCACCAACGCATCATCAGAAGTCGCCCATGACTTCTCTCCTTTGATAAACGTACACAAAGACGGCAAAGTAGAAAGGCTTAGGGGCACCGATATCATTCCCCCATCACTTGATCCCAAAACAAACGTTGATTCCAAAGACGTTGTGTATTCTCTTGAAAATAATTTATTTGCTCGGCTTTACCTCTCGAAAAACACAAATCAAAACCAAAAACTCCCCCTTCTTGTTTATTTTCACGGCGGAGGTTTTTGCACCGAAGAGCCCCAGAGCATCCCCTTCCTATTGCTTATGAAGATTCATGGGACGCAGTCAAATGAGTTGCTTCCCATGTTGACAGAAATGGCCCCGAAGATTGGCTCAACCGTAATGCTAATTTTGAGCGAGTGTTTTACTCTGGGGACAGCACTGGTGCTAATATTTTTTTAAAAGATTTTTTGCTTCTACAAGATGTATACTTGATGGCTTCTTTTTGTTGTCGGTTGAAATTGTAGGCTTTTGAATGTTGGCGAACATAAAAAATCTTGTAATATTAATCAAGAAATGAGTATTGGACTTTTTGGAATGCAATCCTAATGGAATTTTTAAGCATAATTTGAAAAAGTAAAGGATATATAATTAAGTATTTTATTGTTTTATTCATGAGCCTAACAGCAATCCAATTTCCTCCTCATTCATGTAAGTAAAGTTCGAATCTAAGATTTTATTTTTTTCAACACAAGAGATTTAATTTTACCATCTCAATTACCAAACCACCTACCAAATTAAACATCATACTAAAAAGGATGGGGTTATTTACAATGTAGAAATTGTTTTAAATACTTTGATACTTTTTTACACACATAATAATTTTAAAATATTGAGTTTTACTTTTTACACTCTTTTAAATTTAAAAAAAATCCTTACATTAATTATTTAAGTTAATTAACTTTATTTACTTAAAACATTAACAAATCTATTTGACATAGCCGATTTGAAGAGATTTAACACATACTTACAATAATATAATCAAATTAAGTTTTAAACAATGTTTAATCTTAGATTTTGCACCCAAAATAACTTGCAACAAGAACACCGTAATAAAAATTATTCTATAAATACTATCCAAAGAAAGGAGGAAGAGAAGAAGACCATGAAGAATAAGAATAAAAAGGGTAAAAAACCAACCCAAAAAAATGGCTGTTTAAAATGTTTTGGTTTTCTTTTATTTTTTTTAACTATGACATATACTTTGCAGTCAAATTTTTTTAAAATCAATATTTCCTCATTACATGTCTAAATATTAATTAAGACATTAGAAATAAAAGTTTATTTAATCAAGTGATGGGGGAACGATATCGGTGCCCCTAAGCCTTTCTACTTTGCCGTCTTTATGTACTTTTATCAAAGGAGAGAAGTCATGGGCGACTTCTGATGATGCGTTGGTGGAATCCATGGAGAAGAAGCAGAGCACAAAATGTGGAGGGCGTTTGCTTTTGTAAAGATGATAACGAAAGATTTGGCCTGTGCATGACATAATTACTATTTTTATTTGATGCAAGTTTGGTTTTTATTTGTGTCAGAACATCAGTAATTCAAATGACAAGTTACTGTTCTCAAGGCAACGAAAGTTGCAAAAGATTTGTTTTATTGCGAAATGTCAACAATGCCCACAACAACCCAAACGGCAACCAAACGGAGCAAAAACGTAGGGGGTTTTTTACAAATAAATAAATTTTCGCCATCTACTTGCAACAATCCCAAACCTCAAGGGAGATTTTTAAAAATTACCCTTTCTTTTCCCATCAAAACTCAAACTCAATCATTCCAATCATGAAATTTAACAAATTTTGTCACTCTAACAATGACGTGGGCAGTATTTATTTTTCAATTTTAGCTACTCAATGGAGTACTAGGTTTTGTTCTTTTTTTAAAAATGTTTTTTGAGAGATACAAAAGTATACAATTTTTAATATATTATTAATTTAACATATATTTTGGTAGAAAATTATGAAAAAAAAAGACAAATGCTGAATATATTTTTCTTGTAAAAAAGACAACAATTAAAATCAACTTTTTTTTTTAAATGAAATGCAAGTTATGCAACCCAAGAAGGGGGGTGAATTGAGATTTTAAAATTTATGCAATACAATTCGCACAACAATTTAATCTATTATCTTAATTAAATCAAAACAATAAATTCAATCAAACACAATATTAAAAGAGTAAGGGAAGAGAAAACGAACACAAAGATTTTTACGTGGTTCGACTATCCCCGCCTACGTCTACGCCTCCAAACTCACCCGGCTTGAGGATTTCATTATCCAAACCTCTCAATACTTCAAATGTTTACAATTGACTTCTAAGGTGTCAATGAACCTTTATAACAAAAGATTATATCTCCAATCTCTTCACCCCAAGTGTTTCCCACACTTGTACACTCACAATTTGATTAAAAATGAAATTCACAACAATAAAACTCTCTTTAAGAGTGAATAACAAATTATATCTCAACGATGATTCAACAAATGATGATTTACGAAATGGAAGCTCAATATATGTTATATGATCTTGTTTTTCCTTGTATTGATCCTTAGAATGAAGTTTGAGTTGAATTTTTATAGTGAAAGCCTGAAAACTAGCCGTTATAGGTAAATTCCCGTGCCCAAGTGGTAAGCCGCTTGATTATCCGGCTAGCCGCTCAGGAACAATGATATTACCGTTATTTTTGAAATTGCTACAGTAATATTGTTCACTAAAATTACACTTTGACCCAAAAAACTTTCTATAATTATGTTGTGGCTCAAAACGTCATAAAACTTTACAAATAAGTCTAATTTCAGAACTTTCTAAAAATAGTTGTCTTTCCCAAACTTTTTAAAATTATGATATGACCCTAAAGATTTTATTGTTTCGCACAAAGGTCATTTTCAATATAATACCCATATTTTTCAAAGTTCTCAAAACCTTTCACTTTAGTCCAAAATATTCATAAATTATTGTATGACCCAAAACATTTCAAATGTTTGTAAAAACGTCCAACTCCGAAATTTAATACTTATATAAAAACAAAGATTTCAAATTTTAGCATTTAATTCCAAATTACTTAAATCCACAAAATACTTTACTTTATAAAAATAAGACCTTTTAGTTTATGAAAATTATTTAATTAAATTAATCTCTTGAGCTTCTCAAATGCTAAATCATGCATCAATTAAATCATGCCGGCTTTACAAGAATTTATCGCACTGATTTGTTCGTTGAGCTCTAAACTATATTTTTTATGTCGCCGTTGTCCGTTGAGTGTCTTCAATCTTGATTTCACTTGATTCACTTGCATAAATATTATCATTCAAAAACTAGTGAAAATGTGAAATACAATATTTATTATTTTTACTTAAGACACATGTTTGTTATCATCAAAATTACATTATGTGTAGCCCTTTAGGCTAACAGTAAAATATACTTATTTCCTACTTAACTATTAGATATTATATTGATCACAATTTATGTAATGGATAATATATTATTTTATTTATATTATTTGAGATGTTTATTAGTTTTTTAATAGTTAGAATCTGTAAAGGCATAAATATAAAATACCAGTTTTCAAATATTTTAAGTTAAAAACAAACAACTTGATGTTTAGTTTTAACGATTAAAACAAAAGAACAATATATCATTTAAATTTCAAACATTCAACTCTATTCAAAATCTATACTAATTCAGGTTTATTTAAATTTTAAATTTAAGAATTAAAAAAAAAGCAAACGCCACCTATATTTGTAAGTAGTTAATAAGTAGTTAATTAATGAGCTCAATAATAATATAAGAATAAGTAATGGAGTGAAAACGAAAAACCTCATAACTTTTCAGTTATTCTAAATTTATATTCCATTATTATTATTTGGATTAAAATAAAAAAAGTTCACGAAATAAGGGGAAAAAGAAAGTGATTCCAAGTAATTTCATTATTAAATTTGGTCACACGGGAATGTGCTCATCTTGCCCTACCGGACAAGTGCGAGCTAATATCCATGATTTCATTTGTTTTGCCTCTCGTCAGCACGTGTCCTTAACATTTTAATATAAAAAGACCATATAAACTTGCAAATATTATTAGAATTAGTATTATTATTTTTTAATCGAAGCTCTATGATAAAACAGAATCGACCTAACTTTTAATTAAAGAAAAAAATAAATAAAACCAAGTTTTATATCCACTTTGATGTCACCGCCCCGCGCCTTTAAATTGATATATTTATCATGTCGCATAAATGTCCCGTATACTTTTGTTGTTTCTCTCTAACATTAATTTTTGTCTAATCAAATGTTCTAAAGGAAATATGAAGTAGGAATCATTCACTTGCATACGTTAACGACTAAAAGATTAATTAAAAATTTAAACGTAAAATAAATCCATTTAAGTACGATGCTCCAATCAATCATTGTATTTTAATTTAATTTTTTTTTCAAACCGTATAATATCTAAAGTCCATTTATAGACTATGAGATGAACAACATACATCATTTAAATATGAGAAATTATCCACCGTCTATTTATTTTTTTAATTTTTTTAAAAATACACAATTCTTTTTTTTTTGTTAGAATCCACTCGAAGTTAAATTTCTTTTCACTTTTTTCACTTCCGTTTAGAGACCGTTAAGAAAATTAACGAAATATTATTTAAAAGACTTTTTACCCTCAAACGTAAAAAGATAAATTATCTACCGACTACTTTTTTTTTCATATTTTGTAAAAAATATACAATTCTTAATTTTTTTTGTTAAATTTCACTTGAAGTTATATTGTTTTGCACCTATCCACCACTGTATCATTGTGAAATGACAATTTTACCCCTATGATGTTAGCAAAGTTTTAACTGTATTATAACGAGAGTGGACTAATGAAAAAAATATTAATTTCAGGTGGAGCGCTATAAAAAAATATATATTTATATATTTTTTAAAAATTAAAAAAATAAATAGTCGGTGGATAATTCCCCTTTAAATATTTTGGTTCAGAATGCACTATGCTTATTTCCAAACATTCTTTACTTTCTTTTTAATTCTAGAAAAACAAAAATTGCAAAAAAAAAAAAAAGGGTGAGCAATAAATAAAGAAATGCGCGAGGCAACTCAATAATGGATGGACAATCATAACTGGGGCAAAATTTAAAACCTTCCCTCCAAAACGGAAGGAAGCAAAAATACGTACATGTACGTAAAGGACAGGCTCCAGTCTGTCCCTCTTGATCGTGACATTTAATTCTGCTTTCAATCTTGATTCAAAGTTAATTTAAGTTACTCGCGAGTTCTCAATCCCGATGAGCAATAACAACTCTTCGCTCCTTAAAAGCTCCTCTTCGACTGCTCCTCCTTTACGAATCGCTGATGTTCTACTACTCCATCTCGAAGACCACCAAGTGGACGGCCCTGATTCGCCGTTTTCTTTATTGATGGACGTCTGTAGAAGACACCGGCGAGAAGGTTGGGGTGTTGTGTCCCGGTGGTTCACATGTTTTAGAAGGCCCAGGGATCAGCATGATGACGATCGTGATGATGTAACCAACGGTCGTGATTTGACGTCTGTGGTTGCTCACAATGATCGCTCAGGTGATTCGTTTTGATTGGCATATCATCTGATTGTCAGTCTTAGTTGGATTAAACATTTCTCTCTTCAAATTTGTCATTGAAGACTATAATTCTTCTGGCCAAAATTACTGCTAACAAGGTGATTAATTTTTCATTTGATTATTTGATTGCAAGTTTGACATTTTTTTTTTTTCAAATTTGACGTTCAGGTCCTTCCGGGGGTTGTAGGTGCCACTGCCAAAGAGAGTCTTCTTTCAATGTGGGAGTTGGGTGTTCTCTGTTATATCTAATTGCAGCAAGTAAAGCTGAACTTGACAAGATGATGGATTTGAGGACCCAAATGCAGGTTCTTCTCCAGAATTTCAAAGAGGAGCTGCAAGTGAGAAACGCCTCAGAAGAAGGGACGGGATCAAACTGTCATCGTTCTTCGCAAAACCTTGCAATTTCACATGTTCAACCAGAGTCATCAACAACAGCAATTATGACATTTGATCAGTCTTTGAAATGTGACACGCCGAAAGATGTTGAATGTTTGGAAGGAATAGATCAGCTGCAAGCGGAACTTGAGGCAGAGTTGGAGCGTTTGCAGCTGCACTTGGAAAAAGAGAAACTATTGCAACATCCAGAACAGCGAAGTGTAGAGGTACTTGTGTTTCTGAATGAACGAATTTCAAGGGCCATAATGAGTCACTGACATTCAGATTTATTTGCTTTCAGTAAATTTTATCGACTGTGTTACTGTGATACCAATGCTGGCTTCGTCAGGATAGGTTGTTCCTTTTTACCAATTTGTAAAAACCGTTACATAGTCAGTCTAAAACTTTGACGCAGCAGAGGCGGGAAATTTGTTAACCCTGAATTCAAAGAGGTCTCTTTAACTTATTTGCTTTCAGTAATTATTAAATCATCTTGAATAGGCTGTGATGGAAATGCTTGTTTTCTGTGCCACTGCTCTTGTCAGGAAACGTTGCTCTTTTAGCAATCTGGCAAATCATTAAGGAGTTTAATGTAGGGTAGGTGGAAAAGTTGTTAACATTGAATTCTAAGAGGTCTCTTTCCTGTTACAGTTTAGAATTTATTCTTAAGAGATTATTTATACAATTGATTTTAAAGTAGAAATAGATGGTGTGGGGTGTATGATAAGCCTTTGATTGTGGTGTGCACAACAGAGATGAATGAGGAGCACCTAGCCACCTGAATCCCGGAACTCTTTTGCTGGATAAATTTAGTATCTTTCTTTGAATCTTTCTGGTTTCTTAAACAAGAATAATGGATGATGCTGGGACAGTATCTCAGATCTATCTCTCCGGGTTGAATACAAGTACATTGAAAGTTTGGCATTTAAGATTTCTTAATATGTTCTCCAAGATTTGTGCTCATGGTGTATATAGTAGATTCAAACATACTTCTAGTTGCATATTCTGAGCAATTGGAATTGACAGGTGACTCTTAAGGACACTGCTTCTTCTAGAAGTTGCAGCATGAGTGCTGGAGAAGTAATTGACACCGTAGTTGAAGCCCAGGAGGCCTTCACTGAAGTAGACTGTGGAGTTCCTCCCTATGAACTTGAGAAGAGGTTGCATGCAGTACTAGAGGCAAGACAGCAAGAACACATAAGAGAGCTAGAAGCAGCTTTAGAGTGTGCCAAGCACAAGCTTTCTGAGAAGGAAATGGAGATTTCTTGGTGGAGGGACACTGCAAGGCTTATCGCTCAGCATGTTCCCGGACCTTCAAGGTGTACTTCTGACCGTGGATGAGCGAAAAAAACTTATCACTCGTCAAGGTGGAGCTTCAAATCGTAAGATAAACTTTTGCTTGTACGATCTTTTGATCAAGTGTTGATGATAAATTCTTTCGATCATGAAGGTTTAATAATCGACAATGAAAGTGAGCAGGACTTGGACTATTAGCTGTAAAGCTGAGTCTTCCAACTTTTTGTATTATATAAATGCGCGCGTTGCTATATTTTGACAAGCATGTGTTTCCTGTTACTGCGAGTGCATTTTATGTTTTTATTTTACAATTATATATAATCGCGTCAAAATTAGTCATTGATGTTGAAGAATCTTTGCTTTGGTGCGATTTGGCTCCAACCATCAGGCACCAAAATAATGGCCAGACCTTTGGCTGAGGCTGATCGACCAGTTGATGTGCACACAGGGCATGCCAAGAGTTTGGATTCGACGCTTTTATTGGACTCTCCATCGGCCCTAACCTTCGATGTGGGTGCCATCTCCGAAAGTTTTGGCCTTTTTCTGGTGGTGATGTCATCACCATATCAGCACACGGTGGCATTTTTACCACATACACAATGGGTTTATGATGTAATAATTAATAATTTGTGCGAAAATTTTAACTGTATTGGGAGAATATTCTTCAAATAATTTCTCATAAACATATGTATTATATATATGTGGTCATTGCACTATTAATATTAAAGATAAATCCACTACCATGTTATACATTTTTACATGTTTTTATTATATAATAGGCTATAAGTTATTTTGGTTGTACCTTAGCAGAACCCTTT